>CM045449.1:1901116-2503616 GCA_024666655.1 Dascyllus trimaculatus
TTGTAGTAGTAGTAGTAGTAGTAGTAGTAGTAGTAGTTTAGTAGTAGTAGCAGTAGTAGCAGTAGTAGTAGTACTAGTAGTAGTAGTAGCAGTAGTAGTAGTAGTAGTAGTGGTATAGTAGTAGTAGTAGTGGTACTAGTAGTAGTACTAGCAGTAGTGTTGTAGTAGTAGTAGTAGTAGTAGTAGTAGTAGTATAGTAGTAATAGTTGCAGTAGTAGTAGTAGCAGTAGTAGTAGTGGTAGTAGTGGTATAGTAGTAGTAGTAGTGGTACTAGTAGTAGTACTAGCAGTAGTGTTGTAGTAGTAGTAGTAGTAGTAGTAGTAGTAGTAGTTTAGTAGTAGTAGCAGTAGTAGCAGTAGTAGTAGTACTAGTAGTAGTAGTAGCAGTAGTAGTAGTAGTAGTAGTATAGTAGTAGTACTAGTAGTACTAGTAGTACTAGTAGTAGTAGTAGTAGTACTAGTAGTAGTAGTAGTAGTAGTAGTATTAGTAGTAGTAGTAGCAGTAGTAGTATAGTTGTACTACTAGTACTACTGCTAGTAGTCTTGAGGGTTTGTCTAACTCCTGGTGATCCTGATTCATCCCTGTTGGAGGCATCAGTTTATTTATGACCAGTTAGAGGAGAAACGTCTCAACAGGTTCTCAGTCGTCCATCAGCCTCATAGTGAAGTAGGGTCTGATGCTGGACAGGACCAGTGCTTGAGACCTGGTCTGTCTTAGTCCACGTCTCCTCCACCTGCCAAACATATAAACACCTGGAGCCAGTGTTCAAGACGATGGTAAACAAGTAAACAACACCTGGAAACACCTGGAGACGATGTTCAAGACGATGGTAAACAAGTAAACAACACCTGGAAACACCTGGAGACGATCGTTTACCTCAAATAATCAGTTCGTCTGGGTTAAAGTCAGTGTTGGGTTTTATCTCCATGAGGTCGACCTGGTCAGCTGGAGTGTGAGTCTGTGTGGTCGTTGTGTGTGTTTTTGTGTGTTTTTGTTGTTGTTTTGTGTGTTTTTGTAGTTGTTTTGTGTGTTTTGTGTGTTTTTGTGGTTGTTTTGTGTGTTTTTGTGTGTTTTTGTTGTTGTTTTGTGGTTGTTTTGTGTGTTTTTGTAGTTGTTTTGTGTGTTTTGTGTGTTTTTGTAGTTGTTTTGTGTGTTTTTGTAGTTGTTTTGTGTGTTTTGTGTGTTTTTGTGTGTTTTTATTGTTGTTTTGTGTCGTTTTGTGTGTTTTGTGTCTTTTTGTAGTTGTTTTGTGTGTTTTTGTAGTTGTTTGGTGTGTTTTCATTGTTGTTTTGTGTCTTTTTGTTGTTGTTTTGTGTCGTTTTGTGTGTTTTGTGTCTTTTTGTGGTTGTTTTGTGTGTTTTCATTGTTGTTTTGTGTCTTTTTGTGGTTGTTTTGTGTGTTTTCATTGTTGTTTTGTGTCTTTTTGTGGTTGTTTTGTGTGTTTTTGTAGTTGTTTTGTGTGTTTTTGTGGTTGTTTTGTGTGTTTTCATTGTTGTTTTGTGTCTTTTTGTTGTTGTTTTGTGTCGTTTTGTGTGTTTTGTGTCTTTTTGTGGTTGTTTTGTGTGTTTTTGTGGTTGTTTTGTGTGTTTTCATTCTGTTTTGTGTGTTTTTGTGGTTGTTTTGTGTGTTGTTATTGTTGTTTTGTGTCTTTTTGTGGTTGTTTTGTGTGTTTTTGTGTGTTTTTATTGTTGTTTTGTGTGTTTTGTGTGTTTTGTGTCTTTGTAGTTGTTTTGTGTGTGTTTTTGTTTTTTTGTGTTGTTTTGTGTTGTTTTGCGTGTCTTTGTGGTTGTTTTGTGTTGTTTTGCGTGTCTTCGTGGTTGTTTTGTGGTTGTTTTTCGTGTCTTTGTGGTTGTTTTGTGGTTGTTTTGCGTGTCTTTGTGGTCATGTTGTGTCTTTTTGTGCTCATGTTGTGTCTCTTTGTGGTTGTTTTGCGTGTTTTTGTGGTTGTTTTGCGTGTCTTTGTGCTCATGTTGTGTCTCTTTGTGGTTGTTTTGCGTGTTTTTGTGGTTGTTTTGCGTGTCTTTGTGCTCATGTTGTGTCTCTTTGTGTTCTGTTCATGTCTCTTAGGACTCACTCTGTCAGTTTTCTGTCACTGGGCTGTTTTGTGTTTCTTGGTTGTTGGTTTGTTTCTCTTTAGTCGACTTTAAATCTGTTTCGGTCACTGCAGGTGTTTTTTTGTCTCACTTTAGACTCTTTTTGCTTCTCTTGGTTGTATTTTTGTGCGTTTTCGTGGTTTCTGTTGCGTCTCTTCGTGTTTTTTTTCCACTCTTGGCCGTTACTTTTTCTCTTTCAGGCCACAGTTGGACTCGTTTCCACGTGTTTCTGTTTCCCTTTGCTGGTTTTGTGTCTTTCAGAGGTTGTTGTTGTTCTGCTTGTTTCTGTGAACCAGGCGTCTGCAGCGCTGCTTCCAGAGTCTCTGTGCTTTTTTTAATCTCGGTTTAATGGAGGATTTTTCCCATCCGGCGGAGCGTGAAGCGCCGCTGCTCCTAAACGACCGTGAGACAGTTTAATGAATCCGAATCAATCACAGGACGCGGATCCGACTTTGGGAAGGAAGGCGGAGGAACGATGTGAGCCGCTCTGTGGGAGTTTCCTCTGCAGATGATCGTCTCTCGTTAAGTCGCTCCAGTCAATTAAGGCTGCATCTCTGGGTAAATGTTGACACTCGGCTCGCCACATCCACCCTGCAGGAGCCTGCCGAGCCGCCGCTTCCCTCAGCTGCACCTTCTTCAGAGTTTTATCATCCGTCAGTCGATTTAAATCCGATTCAAACCGTCGATTCGACCTTAAGAAGCAAAGAAAGAGTCATTTTTTACTGCTCTAAAGCTCCAGTTTGATAGAAAATTAACTGTTTTTAAAGCAAAAATCCTAAAAATCTGTTCTAAAATGAAGAATCAGCTGTTTGTCCAGCTTTAATATGACAGTAAAGTGAATATTTGGGTTTTTTTTTTGCACGAATCGAGATATTTAAAGCCTTTTTTTAAAGTCTTTTCTCGTGTTTTAAACTTTAAATGATCGTCAGTCAATCGATGAAACAACCAGCAGATGAAACGATGATGAGAATATTTGTTTTCCAGTCGCTCCTGCGCACGACACTCCAGTCAGCTTTTTAAAATATACAGGCTGTATTTAAACAACCTGCAGGTCCTCAAAAGGTTAAAGATCCAAGGTTGAAGTTATTTTTTGCGTCTTTTAAGAGAAAATACTTTGAATTAACCGAGAACAATGAAGTGGTTTTTAATTAGATTTGGTTAATTTTCCTGAAACAACTGTAAGTCACATTCAACTCATTTAAGGACCATCAGAAAGCTGAAAATGTGGCTAATTTTTCTGTTTTTACAGTTTCTGGTTCTGATAATCGGTGACATTTTGGTGATTTTTTAAAGACGACACTCTTTTAAACCCGGCAGGCTGTTGGGCTTTCAGAACGTTTACACTAATTAAACATTTACTCTCCTTAAATCTGATATTTCACATTAATAGAGCTAAAAAACATTAAAATATCATCTTAAACAGTTGATGATTGAAAGTTTAAGAGCATCAGGTCGACTCTGGTTCACTGATGTGAGACACAAAGAGTCAGAGATGAGTGAATTTCACAATAAAAGCTTATAAATCAGAGAGCACATTAGAATAATATAAATTATGACATTTAAAGCCTTAAACTCAACATCTCTCACTGACTCTGTCCTCGGCAGGATGCGACATGTGTGCCGACAACAGGAACGGCGAGTGTCCGATGCACGGACCCCTCCACTCCCTCCGCCGCCTCGTCGGGACCAGCGGCTCGGCGGCGCCCGTCACGCTGCCGGACGTCCCTGATTGGCTGAGAGACCTGCCCAGAGAGGTGAGGGCGGCCATCTTTGACCGACAGTGAGATCAGTGCATGTCGACGGACGCTGAGTGCAGATTAGAGTTCACAGGAAGTTTATTTTGAAAGCGTCTGATCACACACTGAGGTTATTCTAAAAGCTCTACAGGAAGAGGTTAAAAAAAAAAAAGAAAATAAAAAGCAAAATACAGCAGAAAAAAGTGTAATAATGAAATTCTAGAAATCAAAAACAGTAAATTTATTTTTTGCACTGTAAAAAAAACCTGTAAAAATCTGACAGTAAAGATGCAAAAAAAATGTAAAAAAATGGTGAAAATAATATAAAATTAAAAAAAATGTAAAAACTGTCAAAACAATAATAAATATCTTAAAAAATAATTAAACTTCAGGTTGATTTAAATACATTAAAATAGCTTAATTTTATAGTCAATCATTGTAGAAGTGTAATGAATTACCGTCTTTTAAAAATGTAGATTTTCAACATGTAAATTAATATTTTTTATGATTTTATGAAAAAAAATCTGTAAATTGACAGTTTAAAAAAACATTATTTACCATTTCCTGTTTCTTAATATGCTTTTTTCCAGCAAATAATGGCAGTTATCTGTAAAATTATATTATTTCTGCAAAGATAAATAAAGCAAAATGGGTAATTTTACAGCCAAACACTGTAAAAAAAAAATACATTAATACATTAATAATGAATAAAAAATAATAATACAGGTGAAAAATCTGTGTTATTAACTCGGAAACAGTCTTCTACAACATTTGACTGTTAAATTTAATTGTTTAACTATATTTAAATCATTAAAAAATACATATTTTACAGATAATTGACACTATTTCAAAGTAAAATTATGTAAATCGAATACTGAAAAATTGTAAATAATTTCTTTAAATGTTATTTTACAAATTTTCCCCTTTTGTTAAATAATATATATCTTATAAAATCACAGAAAAAGGTGTTAATTTGCATTTTGACAAAAAGGCCAGACTGTAAATAATGTCTGTATTTTTTATAAAAGGACATTTTTAACATTTGTTCAACATGTAGCTGTAAAAATGACACTGTTTTACCACAATCTGCTATAAATATTATTATTTTACTGGTCTTGAACATTTCAGTAATCCACCGTTTCTTAACATGTTGTTTTTTTGGACCTTTGCTGTCAGAGTTTCAGTATTTTTAATTCATCATTTTAATAAAGCAGGTTTGGCCTCTGGTTCTGGTTTATAGAATAGAAGTGATTAATTTCTCTATGTGGCCCAGAAACGACCTTTAAAAGTTAAAGTATCATCTGTCGTGATGTGGACCCTCTGTGCTGTCGTCCAGGTGTGTCTGTGCACCAGTACGGTTCCTGGTCTGGGCTATGGGATCTGTGCAGCCCAGAGGATCCCTCAGGGAACCTGGATCGGCCCGTTTCAGGGAGTTCCTCTGCTGGTGGACAAACTGCAGTCTGGAGCCATGAGGAACACCAGACACCTGTGGGAGGTAGGAGGCAGACATGAAACACCACAGAGTGAATCCTGTCTGTAGACGATCCTCAAAATGATCCTTTCATTGTCTAAAATTGTTCTGACCAACCACCATCAACATGCTGATAGGAGCCTTAAAGTTTACCCAGAATGCACTTGTTACTTGAAAACAGAGGAAGGTTCTTTGATCTGTTGAGACTAAAATGGAGCTTTATGTCCATCAGACTAAACGCTATGTTTGACAAACACAGAACAACATCACAAACATATAATTCACCTAGTGAAGCATGGTGGTGGCAGCATCATAATGTGAAGCATGATGGTGGCAGCATCATGATGTGAAGCATGATGGTGGCAGCATCATGATGTGAAGCATGATGGTGGCAGCATCATGATGTGAAGCATGATGGTAGCAGCATCATAATGTGAAGCATGGCGGTGGCAGCATCATGACGTGAAGCATGGTGGTGGCAGCATCATGACGTGAAGCATGGTGGTGGCAGCATCATGACGTGAAGCACGGTGGTGGCAGCATCATGACGTGAAGCACGGTGGTGGCAGCATCATAATGTGAAGGATGGTGGTGGCAGCATCATGATGTGAAGCACGGTGGTGGCAGCATCATGATGTGAAGCATTGCCGTGGCAGCATCATGATGTGAAGCATGGCGGCGGCAGCATCATTACGTGAAGCATGGTGGTGGCAGCATCATGATGTGAAGCATGGTGGTGGCAGCATCATGGTGTGAAGCATGGTGGTGGCAGCATCATGGTGTGAAGCATGGTGGTGGCAGCATCATGACGTGAAGCACGGTGGTGGCAGCATCATGACGTGAAGCACGGTGGTGGCAGCATCATGTGGTGGCAGCATCATGACGTGAAGCACGGTGGTGGCAGCATCATGGTGTGAAGCATGGCGGTGGCAGCATCATTACGTGAAGCATGGTGGTGGCAGCATCATGGTGTGAAGCACGGTGGTGGAAGCATCATGGTGTGAAGCACGGTGGTGGAAGCATCATGGTGTGAAGCATGGTGGTGGCATCAATTCTGTAATTTAAAAAAACATCTGTGTTTTTCAAATAACAGCAAACGTCTGTAAGAATAATAATTTTTTTGTTTAAATTCCGTAAAATTAGTTTAATTTTATGTTCAATTGTAAAAATTTCTGTCTGTAAAAATCCAGATTTGGTTGTTTTTTTAAATCTGGAATTTAACAAAGCAAGAAAATTCAGTGACTGTTAATAAATTACAGTTAAAACATTCTTTTTTTACAGTGTGTCTCCACTGGGTTTTTCAGTAGTTGTGTGGTTTAGATGAAGTCTGCAGGCTGCTGCTCGTTAAAACGCTGAACTAAATCCCAGTTTAACAGGTTAAAGCGTCCGTCGGTTTTAATTTAAATAAATGTTCCATCATAAGAGCTGCAGATAAAAGAGCTGATATTAATACAGTGAGTTTAACTGCAGAGCTGCTGTCTGCTCCAGTGTGTGTGTGTGTGTGTGTGTGTGTTCAGCGTCACCTCTCAGTCCATTGATCACAGCAGATCGTATTTACATACAGTGGCAGGAGAAAGTCAATGTGGCCCTTATAAACAGCTGCATTAGCATTAGAGCCAGAGTGAAGCATGCTGGGAGATGGATGAGTCCCCGGTGGACGAGCTGCTAAAGGTCAGCCTGCTGACCGGACATCAGTCTCTGATGGTGACCGGGGAGGAGGAGGAGGAGGAGGAGGAGGAGGTGGAGGAGGAGGAGGAGGATGATGATGATGATGAAGGATGTAGGAGGTTGGAAGAGGATGAGGATGTAGGAAGTAGGAGAAGGATGTAGGATGTAGAATGTAAAAGGATGTAGGAGGAAGTGGAAGAAGGTGTAGGAGGTATGAAAGTAGCTAGGAAGGGAGGAAGGAAGGAGGGAAGGGAGGAAGGAAGGAAGGAAGCTAGCTAGGAGGGAAGGAAAGATGGTAGCCAGGAAGGAAGGAAGGAAAGAAGGAAGGAAGGAAAGTAAGATGGTAGGAAGGAAGCTCGGAAGGAAGGAAGAAAAGTAGGATGGAAGCTAGCTAGGAAGGTAGGAAGGAATGAAGGTAACCAAGAAGTAAGAACAAACAAATGAAGGTAGCCAGGTAGGTAGGAAGGAAGGAAGGAAGGAAAGAAAGTAGAATGGTAGGAAGGTAGGAAGGTAGCTAGGAAGGTAGGACGGAAGCTAGCCAAGAAGGAAGAAAGTAAGGAAACTGGAAAGTAGCTAGGAAGGTAGGAAGGAATGAAGGTAGCCAAGAGGTAAGAACAAACAAATGAAGGTAGCTAGGAAGGTAGGAAGGAAGGAAGGAAGGTAGCTAGGGAGGTAGGAAGGAATGAAGGTAGCTAGGAAGCAAGGAAAAAAAGAACAAACAAATGAAGGTAGCTAGGAAGGAAGGAATGAACAAAGGTACCAGGGAAGAAGGAAGGAAGGCAGAAAGCCAGGAAGGAAGGATAGTAGAAAGGAAGGATAGTAGAAAGGAAGGAAGGAAGGAAGGAAGGAGAGAAGAAAAAGACAGAAGTAAACAAACAAACAAACAAACAAACGTTCAGCCCAGAATCAACCAGTTTTTTCAGGCTTCATGTTTCCGTCTGATCTTTTCCCCTGAAACTCTGAACGTGAGCAGATTATAAACACCTGACCAGTAAACCAGTAAACAAAAACAGTAAACAGAACCAGTAAACAGAACCAGTAAACAGAACCAGTAAACCACTAACCAGTAAACAGAACCAGTAAACAGAACCAGTAAACCAGTAAACCAGTGAGCCAATGAACCAGTAAACAGAACCAGTAAACCAGTAAACCAGTGAGCCAATGAACCAGTAAACAGAACCAGTAGATCTAGTTCAGAGAACTACTTCCTGCTGCAGCTGTCTTTTACTCGGACCCTGCAGAGTCCACCAGCGGCCCTCCTCGGGGCCTCCGACCAGCCTTTGACCCCCTGTGGAGGCGCTGATCCGATAACTGGCTGTAACCTGCAGCAGATTATCGGCTGAAGGTCTCATTAGGCCCATCGATGGAGATCCATTAGAACTCAGCCGCTGTTAAACTCCTTATTGACGCCTCCCAAAACAGGAAGTGATGTGTGTCCTATAGCCAATCAGGGAGCTGTGTCATGTTGTCTATGGCAACCAGGAAGGGCCACTTTTAATTAAGACACTGTGCGTTTGTGGTGCTGCAGTATTTCACTGCTGGACACATTGATCTGCTGAGAACCCCCAGGTTAGGTGGAGGAATCCTTCAGTGATCAGCAGGAGACACAAAAACTTTACCTCATGAAGGAAGGAAAGAAGGAAAGATAGTAGGAAGGAAGGAAGGAAGGATAGTAGGAAGGAAGGAAGGAAGGAAGGGAGAATCCTTTAGTGATCAGCAGGAGACACAAAAACTTTACCTCATGATCCAGAAGGTAGGAAGGAAGGAAGGAAGGGAGAATCCTTCAGTGATCAGCAGGAGACACAAAAACTTTACGTCATGAAGGAAGGAAAGAAGGAAGGAAGGAAGGAAGGAAGGAAGGAAGGAAGGAAGGAAGTATAGTGGGAAGGAAGGAAGGGAGAATCTTTTAGTGATCAGCAGGAGACACAAAAACTTTACGTCATGATCCAGGAAGTAGGAAGGAAGGAAGGAAAGAAGGAAGGAAGGATAGTAGGAAGGAAGGAAGAAAGGAAGAAGGAAGGAAGGGAGAATCTTTTAGTGATCAGCAGGAGACACAAAAACTTTACACCATGATCCAGGAGGTAGGAAGGAAGGAAGGAAGGAAGGAAGGAAGGAAGGAAGGGAGAATCCTTTAGTAATCAGCAGGAGACACAAAAACTTTACCTCATGATCCAGGAGGTAGGAAGGAAGGAAGGAAGGAAGGAAGGAAGGAAGGAAGGAAGGAAAGAAGGAAGGAAGGATAGTAGAAAGGAAAGAAAAAAGGAAAAAGGGAAAGAAGGAAGGAAGTTATTCCTTTCTTTTAACCTTCCTTCCTTCCTTCCTTCTCTTTCTTTCTTCCTATTTCCTTCCTTCCTTTCTACTATCTTTCATTCCTACCTTTATTTATTCCTTCCTTCCTTTATTTCTTCTCTTCTTCCTTCCTTCCTTCCTTCCTTCCTATTTCCTTCCTTCCTATTTTCTTCCTTTCTATTTTCTTCTTTCCCTCCTTCCTTTCTCCTCCCCTTTCTTTCTTTCTTTCTTTCTTTCTTTCTTTCTTTCTTTCTTTCTTTCTTTCTCTCTTTCTTTCTTTCTTTCTGTCTTCTTTCCTTCCCTCCTTCATTCCTTCCTTTCCACTATCCTTCCTTCCTTCTCCTATATTTCCTTCCTCCCTCCATTTTTCCCTCCTTTCTTTCTTCTTCTATCCTTCATTCCTTCTGTCCTTCCTTCCTTTCATTTTTTTCTAAAAACTTTAGTTCATGATCCAAGAGGAAGGAAGGAAGGAAGGAAGGAGGGAAGGAAGGATAGTAGAAAGGAGTGAAGAAAGAAAAAATGAACATAGGAAGGAAGGTATTCCTTTCTTTTATTTTCCTTCCCTTTCTACTTTCCTTCATTCCTTCCTTTTCTTTATTTCTTTCTTTCTTTCTGTCTTCCTTCCTTCCTTTATCCTGTCTACCATCCTTCCCTCCTACATTGCTTCTTTTCCACTATCTTTCCTTCCTTCTCCTATATTTCCTTCCTCCCTCCATTTTTCCCTCCTTTCTTTTTTCTTCTATCCTTCGTTCCTTCTGTCCTTTGTTCCTTCCTTCCCTTCTTCTATCCTTCCTTCCTTCTTTTCTTCCTTCCCTCCTTCCTTCCTCCCTCCCCTCTATCTGTCCTTCTTTTCTTCCTTCCTTCCCTCCTTCCCTTCTTCTATTCTTCCTTCCCCCTTCCATCCATCCTTCCTTCCTTCCTTCCTTTATCCCTCTATCCTTCCTTCCTTCCTTCCTCCCTTCTATGCATCCTTCTTTCCTTCCTCTATCCTTCCTTCCTTCTTTCTTTTCTTCCTTCCTTCCCTCCTTGCTTCTTCTATCCTTCCTTCCTTCCTATTTCCCTTCTATCCATCCTTCTGTCCTTCTTTTCTTCCTTCCTTCTTTCATTCTCTTCTTCTATCCTTCCTTGTTCTATCCTTCCTTCCCTCTTCCATCCATCCTTCCTTCCTTTATCGCTTTATCTTTCCTTCCTTCCTTCCTTCCTTCCTTCCTTCTTTCCCTACTTCTTTCTTCTATCCTTCCTTCCTTCCTCTAACCCTTCGATCCATCTTTCTTTCCTTCCTTCCTTTCTTCCTTCCTCCCTCCCTTCCTTCCTTCCTTCTTTCCCTCCTTCTTTCTTCTATCTTTCCTTCCTTCCTCTCTCCTTCCCTACTTCCCTCCAGAGAAGAATGTTCAGTACAAACAGAGGTCCTGGTCCTGGTCCTGGTCCTGGTTCTGGTTCTGATGCCTCTGTCTTCATCCTCTGGGTTTTTTTCTTGTTTTCTTTACCAGACTTTTCTTTAGAGCAGATCCGAGGCCGAAGAGAAAACAGCCTCAGAAACCCCGATGGTCTCGGTCTGGGGTTAAATATTTACCCAGCGCTGGTCGTCTGATGGACCCCCGGGGGCTCAGTGAATTCCTCACTTCCTGTCGGCGTCATAAAACCGGTTCCAGAGCCGGGTCGTGTTTGTCCGTCTGTCCGTCACGTCGCTCCCTTTAGACCGGCTCTGTGTTTTAGTGGTCTGTGGTCTCAGCGTCCGGTAAAGGCTCCCCAATGTTTTCTCGACTGATGTCATTATTTGTGTATCCTGGGTTTTATTAAAGGCCCTCTGACATCATCACTGTGATTACAGCATCATCAGTGGTTGATGTCAAAAGGACACGCTTGGATCCCGGCAGAGCAAACATGGTTTTATCACGGCTGCACCGATGATATGACGTCTAGACCAGTTGGGAACCCCTGGTCTAGATAAACAGAGAGAGAACCTCTAAAAAACCTCTAAAAAGTTTGTCTTCATCGTTTTTATAACTTTAAACTCAAAATCCTTTAACTGTTGCCCGGACAACGAAAGAGTCGGCCCATGTTTGATCAGTTTTATCTCCTGTGTGGAGGTCAGGTTCTTCATTGTTGGTCCTTTTCAAACCAGGCTGGTGATTCCGTGAAGTGTTCATACATCGATCAGGCATAACATCAAGACCACCTGCCTAGTACTGTGTTGGTCCCCCTTATGTGGTCCAAAATGCTCTGAACCATTGGGCATGGACCAGAGGACCTCTCAGGGTGTCCTATGGGGTCTGGACCAGGACGTTGGCACTGGATCCTTTGGATACTTTGGGTAGTGCAGTGTAGCCAGATTACCCAAAGGATCCACTGCCAACGTCCAGGTACTCTTTCTTCCTTCCTTCCTACCTTTCTAGCTATCCTTCATTCATTCCTTACTTACTTCCTGCCATCCTTCTTTCTTACCTTTCTGCCTTCCGCCCTTATACTTTCCTACTTTCCTTCCTACTTTCCTTCCTTCCTCGCTACCTTTGTTCATTTCTTCCTTTCTTCCATCCTTCTTTCCTACCTTTCTGCCTTCCGTCCTTATACCTTCCTACTTTCCTTCCTACCTTCCTTCCTACCTTCCTTCCTTCCTAGCTAACTTCCTTCCTTCCTTTCTTCCATCCTTCTTTCCTACCTTTCTACCTTCCGTCCTTCTACCTTCGTGGCTACCTTCCTATCTTCCTTCCTACCTTCCTTTCTAGCTACCCTTCTTCCGTCCGTCCTTCCTTCATTCCTACCATCCCTCTTACCCAACGTACCCAAAGGATCCACTGTCGACGTCCCAGTACTGTTCCTTTCTTCCTTCCTTCCTTCTTACCTTCCTAGCTACCTTTTTTCATTTTTTGATTCCTTTTTTCCTTCTTTCCATTCTTCTTTTCTACCTTTCTACCTTCCATCCTTCAACCTTCCTAGCTACCTTCTTACCTTCCTTCCTATCTTCCGAGCTACCCTCCTTCTGTCCTACCTTCCTTCTTTCCTTCCTTCCTTCCTATCTTCCTTCCTTCCTACATCCTTCCTTCCTCCCTTCCTAGCTTCCTTCCTACCTTCTTTCCTTTCTTCCTCGCTATCCTCCTTGCTTTCTTCCTTCCTTCCATCCTTCTTTCTTACCTTTCTACCTTCCATCCTTCAACCTTCCTAGCTACCTTCTTACCTTCCTTCCTATCTTCCGAGCTACCCTCCTTCTGTCCTACCTTCCTTCTTTCCTTCCTTCCTTCCTATCTTCCTTCCTTCCTACATCCTTCCTTCCTCCCTTCCTAGCTTCCTTCCTACCTTCTTTCCTTTCTTCCTCGCTATCCTCCTTGCTTTCTTCCTTCCTTCCATCCTTCTTTCTTACCTTTCTACCTTCCGTTCTTCTACCTTCCTAGCTACCTTCCTACCTTCCTTCCTACTTTCCAAGTTACCCTCCTTCTGTCCTACCTTTCTTCTTACCTTCCTTCCTACCTTCCTTCTTTATTTCATTTCTATCTTCCTTCCTTCCTGCCATCCTTCCTTCCTCTCTTCCTAGCTACCTTCCTACCTTCCTTCATTTTTTCCTTCCTTCCGTCCTTCTTCCTCAAAGTACCCAAAGGATCCACTGCCAACATCCTGGTACTCTTCCTTCCTTCCTTCAATCCTTCTTTCCTACCTCTCTACCTTCCTTCCTACTTTCCTTCCTAGCTACCCTCCTTTTGCCCTTCCTTCCTTCCGACCTTCCTTCCGACCTTCCTTCCTTTGTTCCTTCCTACCTTCCTTCCTACTTTCCTTCCTAGCTACCCTCTTTCTGTCCTTCTTTCCTTCCTTCCTTCCTTCCTTCCTTGAGGTCGGACTGCGACGCCCCTCGGCCCGGTCCTGTTTGGTTGAACCCGCTCACTGAATCGGGTTAACTCAGTTCATTTCTCTCTCTGTGTGACATCACCCCGTCGGCATGGTAACGGCGGGGGTCCCAGAACAAAGCCGGGGTTTTCCAGCACATTTTGGAATAACACGGTGTATGTGTGTGTGTGTGTGTGTGTGTGTGTGTGTGTGTGTGTGTGTGTGTGTGTGAACATGTATGTAGCGTGTTTGCACTCCAGCAGCATGTTTGATCCGAGTGTTGTTTTTGTGCAGCTTCGCCTGCTGGGATGAGCTGCAGTAAATGTTCTCCTCACGTTTAAACCAACGTTAAAAGTCCTCCATGACGCCTGCAGTCATTTATCCAACCTGTCAGCTCGGCCCAGGAAGTATCTGAAGCTGATACACACCGTCAAAATAAAATACCAGCACAGAACGTTTTACTGTTACACATGAAAACAGTAGAAATAACAACCAAACCTGTCAAAATAAGACGTTTAAAGCTGATTTAAAGACGGAAACCATCGTTCTGTGGTCACTCATGACAAAAGGATCAACTACCGTCAGATGTGGACGACATGTAAACTCATTAGCCTTCGCCTGTTTTTGTTTTTTACAGCTAACATGTTGTTTGTAGTTTAACATACAGAGAAAAACTGTAAAATAAGAGTTAAAATTATTAAAAATGTATTTAATGTTAAATAAATAATTATTAATCTTTCAATTAATGAAAAAATGTGCATGTATTATATAAATTAATACTTTATTCTGTGATTTTCAGTGACGTTATCTCTAATTTAATAAACCATGGAAAATCAGTATAATAATATTATTCATCCATAATATACATAAAAAATAAGATAAAAATCTTAAAACTTTATAATGCTAATTTAAGTATAACAAAAATAGTGTGGTTTTACAATCAAACGTTGTAAAATATATAAAATAAATAAAATATATAACAGACACACACACACACACACATATATATATATATATATGTGTGTGTGTGTTTGATGTGGACATTTTTCAGTTTTTGCGTTTTTTTTACAGCAAACATGTAAATTAATATTTTTTTTCTGTTTGTGATTTTACATTATGTTATTTGTAATTTAAAATACAGGGAACAACTGTAAAATAAGAGTTAAAAATATTTTAAATTTATTAAATATTAAATAAATAATTAGAAATTGTAATAAAATAATAAATATATACATGTATATGTAAATTAATACTTTATTCTGTGGTTTTACGTGATATTATCTCTAATAAAACGGGGAAAATCAGTAAAATAACATTTCTTTTAAAATGACCATTTATTCGTCCATAATATACTTTAAAAAATCTTAAAACTTTGTAATGCTGATTTAAATACAGTAAAAATAACGCTGTTTAATGGCCAATTGATGCACAAAGATATTTATAAAAATATAGATTTTTCATGGACAAATTGAGACTTTATTGTGTGATTTTTAGTGATATTATCTCTAATTTAATAAACCTGGTAAATCAGTAAAATAAATTTTTTAAAGATGACCATTTATTCTTTAAAAAAAAATCTTAAAACATGAGAAACCTGATTTAAAAACAGTAAAAATAATGTTGTTTTACAGTCAAATGTTGTAAAAAAATTATATACATTTTTAATGGGGACAGTTTTTGCTTATTTCTTTATCATCAACGTATAAATTATTAGTTTTTCTGTTTGTGATCTTACATTATATTATTCGTAATTTAACATACAGGAAACAACTGTAAAATAAGAGTTAAAATATTTATCATTCATAAATATAAAATAAATAATTAATCATTAACTTTCTTTTACATAATGGAAAAATACATCCATGTATATTTACATATATATTTAAATTAATACTTTATTCTGTGATTTTAAGTGATATTATCTACAATTCAATAAAACTGATCGGAATCAGAAAATTAACTTTTTTAAAATTACATTTATTCATCCATAATGTACTTTGAAAAAAAGCCAAATATCTTTAAACTTTATAATGCGGATTTAAATACAATAAAATTGTTTTAAATATATCTATAAATGTAAATTTCTGATGTTGATATTTACAGTTTTTGCCTATTTTTTTTTTTTTACAGTCAACATAAATTAATACATTTTTCTGTATTATCTGGAAAACAGTGTTGAAAAAAGTGTTGTTTTTAAAGCAATGGGTGGTGTTCCTTTATTGTTGTGGTACCTTGGAGGTGGTGCTCTTGTGCTGGTACCTCAGTGCTGTTGGTGTTCAGGGATGTACTACTAGTACAGGGTGGTGTTACTTCATTGTTGTGGTACCTCGGTGTTGTTGGTGGTGTTACTTTGTGGTGCTGGTACTTTAGGATGGTGCTACTGGTGACAGTGGGTGGTGTTGTTGCTTCACCCTCCCCTCTGGTTGCTGTGAGAGAGAGCAGCCGTGCAGACTGGACCTCTCTGCTGTGGAGGGGAGTCGGCTCGGTTCTATAAATATTACCTCAGAGCCGTTTTGACCGTCTGATTTATGGACCCACAGCGACGCGCTAAAGAAAAGTGAGAGATCTGGTGGAGTGGAGAGCAGCAGGAGGACGGGGTGACGGAGCAGGACGGAGGTTCTGTTTGACCGGCTGATCTGTGGTTCTGGAAGATTTAACAACAGTGAGGAGAGTCAGAGGGTTTGTTGTCCTGGATGGACGGGACTGGGAGCATTTCTAGATGGAAAGTCAGTGACGACAAAAGACGACCACAAAGAGACGCAAAACGACCACAAAGAGACGCAAAACAACCACAAAGACGCAAAACGACCACAAAGAGACGCAAAACAACCACAAAGAGACACAAAACAACAACAAAGAGACGCAAAACAACCACAAAGACGCAAAACAACCACAAAGAGACACAAAACGACCACAAAGAGACACAAAACAACAACAAAGAGACAAAACAACCACAAAGAGACACAAAACAACAACAAAGAGACGCAAAACAACCACAAAGAGACACAAAACAACAACAAGGAGACACAAAACAACAACAAAGAGACACAAAACAACAACAAAAAGACACAAAATGACCACAAAGACATGCAAAACAACCACAAAGGGACACAAAACAACCACAAACAGACACAAAACAACCACAAAGACACACAAAACGACCACAAAGACACAAAACAACAACAAAGAGACACAAAACAACCACAAAGACACACAAAACAACCACAAAGACACACAAAACAACCACAAAGACGCAAAACAACAACAAAGAGACACAAAACAACAACAAAGAGACGCAAAACGACCACAAAGAGACACAAAACAACCACAAAGAGATGCAAAACAACCACAAAGACGCAAAACAACCACAAAGAGACACAAAACAACCACAAACAGACACAAAACAACCACAAAGACACACAAAACGACCACAAAGACACAAAACAACAACAAAGAGACACAAAACAACCACAAAGACGCAAAACAACAACAAAGAGACACAAAACAACAACAAAGAGACGCAAAACGACCACAAAGAGACACAAAACAACCACAAAGAGACGCAAAACGACCACAAAGAGACACAAAACAACCACAAAGACACACAAAACAACCACAAAGACAACAAAGAGACACAAAACAACAACAAAGAGACGCAAAACGACCACAAAGAGACACAAAACAACCACAAAGCAAAACGACAAAGAGCAAAACAACCACAAAGACCACAAAGAGACACAAAACAACCACAAAGAGACACAAAACACAAAACAACCACAAAGACACACAAAACGACCACAAAGACACAAAACAACAACAAAGAGACACAAAACAACCACAAAGACACACAAAACAACAACACAAAGAAGACAACCACAAAGAACACAAAACAACACAAAGACGCAAAACAACAACAAAGAGACACAAAACAACAACAAAGAGACGCAAAACGACCACAAAGAGACACAAAACAACAACAAAGAGACGCAAAACGACCACAAAGAGACACAAAACAACCACAAAGACACACAAAACAACCACAAAGACGCAAAACAACCACAAAGAGACACAAAACAACCACAAAGACGCAAAACGACCACAAAGAAGCAAAATGACCACAAAGAGACGCAAAACGACCACAAAGAGACGCAAAACGACCACAAAGAGACGCAAAACGACCACAAAGAGACACAAAACAACCACAAAGAGACACAAAACAACAACAAACAGACACAAAACGACCACAAAGAGACGCAAAACAACCACAAAGAGACGCAAAACGACCACAAAGAGACACAAAACAACCACAAAGAGACGCAAAACAACCACAAAGAGACGCAAAACGACCACAAACAGACACAAAACGACCACAAAGAGACGCAAAACAACCACAAAGAGACGCAAAACGACCACAAAGAGACACAAAACAACCACAAAGAGGCAAAAAAACAATAAAGAGACACAAAAGGAACTACAAGAGTTCTTCTCCAGCTGACAGATGTTGCTCGTCGTCACGTTTGTGATGAAGATTAATCTAACTTAAAGTGAAACCACAAATTCAGAGTTTTGTGTTTTGGTTCTTATTATCTCCTGAGACCCAGTGAGGTTAGGAGGAAGAGGAGGAGGAGGAGGAGGAGGAGGAGGAGGAGGAGGAGGAGACACGGTGAGATAAGCAGAGGAGGAGATGAAGAGAGCAGATAACAGTAGAATTAGTGGAGCTTCATTGATTAGCTGTAGAACAGAAGCTGCGATCATTGATCGGCTCTCAGGAACAGTTTTACAGGATTTAGACTGAAAAAGGAGAACATGAAGAGGAGGAGGAGGACGTGGAGGAAGAGGAAGGAGCTGACAGCCGGGCTTTTTCTGACGCTGATGTTCTGTCTGCAGACTCAATCAGACTTACTGAGAATGAAGCAGCTGATTGGTCGGTTTGGGGTTTGAAAAGGTGACGTGTCGTTCAGGAACCAATCAGAAGCCACCTCCAGACTCATGTAGCTTCTCTGATCTACCACGGGAAAGAAAACAAACAAACAGAGCAATTATACGTCCACACGTTGTAAACGGACTACAAGAGACGCACAACGACTACAAAGACACACAAAACGACCATAAAGACCCACAGAACTACCAACAAGCAATTCAAAGTCACTACAAATACACAAAATACCCGTAGAGAAACCATTAATGAACACAAAGAGACACAAAATTACAGAAAAAATGATGCAGAGTGATCACAGTTACACAAAGTGACGCCTAAGAGACACAAAATGACCATGAACAGATCCAAAATGGCCGCAATGGGACACATAATAACTGCAAATATACGTAAAATGACCACAAAGATACTCCAAATTACCAGAAAGTGACTAAAGTTACTCAAAATAACTGCAGCTAGACACAAAACGACCACAAAGACATGCAAACGAACTGCAAAAAGACCCACAACATGACCACAAAGTGATGCAAACGGACCACAATTGCACAAAATAACTGCAGGCAAACAAAAACAGCCACCGTGAGACACAGAAAGACCACAAAAAATTAGAAAATGACTACAAAGAGACACAAAACGACTAAAAAGTGATGCAAAATAACCAAAAAGAGACACAACATGACAAAAATGAGGCAGAAAATAACCACAAACAGGCACAAAATGAATAAAAAGAAACACAAAACGACCACAAATAGACAAAATAACTATAAAAAGATGCAAAAAGATGACAAAAAGAGAGCAAAAAGTGATGCAAAGGGACACAAGATGGACAAAATGACTGCAAACAGACAGAAAATGACCACAAACCAATGCAAAGTGACTCCAAATACACAAAACAACTTCAACAAGACACAAAATAACAACAAAGATACACAAAACAACCACAAAGAGACACAAAACAACCACAAAGAGACACAAAACAACAACAAAGAGACACAAAACAACAACAAAGAGACACAAAACAACCACAAAGAGACACAAAACAACAACAAAGAGACACAAAACAACTACAGAGACACAAAACAACCACAAAGAGACACAAAACAACCACAAAGAGACGCAAAACAACCACAGAGAAGACACAAAATGACCATAATTAAATGCAAAATAAACACAAAATCCCTCTCAGGACACTCTGAATGACAAAAACTAGGCACAAAATGACCAAAAATTCATGCAGTGACTGAATTTCCACAAAACAACTGCAACAAGACACAACGTGACTGCAAAGAGACACAAATAGACCACAAAGAGGTGCAAAATAACCCAAAAAAGGACAAAAAATGACAACAGTGAGACACAAATTGTTCACAAACAGGCGGAAAATGACCCAAAAGTGATGCAAAGTGGTTGCAAATGGACAAAATAACTTCTAGGAGACCCAAAACGACAACAACAGATGCAAACCGACTACAAACAGACGCCATGACTGCGCTGAAGTCGACTCTGTTGTTCCCTTTTTGTGCGTAAAGTTACAGAAACTTGAATCGTGTCGTCAGAAAACACTCGAACGTAAACACCCGCCGATAAACGGACACACACTCGTCTCACACACATCTGCAGAGCGGCCATTTGCATGCCAGCTGCAGCTAAGTGTTGGAGCTGATAGCTGAAGAGCATTCCTGTCTGCAGACACACACACACACACACACACACACACACACACACACTCGTCAGCTCGGTGTGTAATTGGGTCAGAAGGTCAAACGTTGTCGGTAAACTCAGACTCTCTCCGTGTCTGACACTCAGTCAGCTGTTGGTTGAAGTTGTGCAGATCGTTCATCAGCGTCATCGGGGCTAAACAGAAAGCTCGGGACTTTCTTTGGGGGACTAGTCTAGAACCTTCATTCCAGCCTGATGGAACCATTTCTTCACCACTTTGATGTGTTTGGGCTCATTGTCTGGTTGGAACATCCAGCTGTGTCCCAGATCAACCTTCTGATGATGGTTTTAGGTTCTAATCCTCCTCATTCATTGTTCCATTGACTTTGTGTGAAGCTCCAGTTCCACAGAGCATGATGCTGCCACCTCCATGCTGATGGTAGGTCTGGTGTTGTTGGGGTTGAAGGCCTCACCTTCTCTCCTCAGTCTTTGTTCCATCTGACCTCAGAACTTTCCTCCAGAAGGCCTTTTCTTTGTCCATGTGATCAGTGGAGCTTTAAGGTTCTGCTTCTAGAGGAAGAACTTCCTTCTTCATGGAGCCTCTCAGCTCATGTTGATGTCCAACCCTGTGGACACTGACAGCTGTGTTCCAGCAGCTTCTGGTTCATCCAGACCTGCTTTCTGCTGGTTCCTGGTCGACTCTTGACCATCCTGACTAGGTGTCAAGAAACTATTGGACCAAATGTGAAAAAAATGTGGACCAGACTAGACTAAACATGGACAAAACTGGACTAAACATGGACCAAACTGGACTAAACGTTGACCAAACTGGACTAAACGTGGACCAAACTGGACTAAAGGTAGACCAAACTGGACTAAACATGGACCAAACTGGACTGAAGGTAGACCAAACTGGACTAAACATGGACCAGACTGGACTAAACATGGACCAAACTGGACTACACATGGACCAAACTGGACTAAAGGTAGACCAAACTGGACTAAACGTGGACCAGACTAGACTAAACATGGACCAAACTGGACTAAACATGGACCAAACTAGACTAAACATGGACCAAACTGGACTAAAGGTGGACCAAACTGGACTAAACGTGGACCAAACTGGACTAAACATGGACCAAACTGGACTAAAGGTGGACCAAACTGGACTAAAGGTGGACCAAACTGGACTAAACGTGGACCAAACTCGACTAAATGTGGACCAGACTAGACTAAACATGGACCAAACTGGACTAAAGGTAGACCAAACTGCACTAAATGTGGACCAGACTAGACTAAACATGGACCAAACTGGACTAAAGGTGGACCAAACTGGACTAAACGTGGACCAAACTGGACTAAACGTGGACCAAACTGGACTAAACATGGACCAAACTGGACTAAACATGGACCAAACTGCACTAAACATGGACCAAACTGGACTAAATGTGGACCAAACTGGACCAAACCAAAGTGGACTAAACTAACCAGACCTGCTTTCTGCTGGTTCCTGGTTGACTTTGGACCATCCTGACCAGGTGTCTCTCAGGCAGCAACACACCTGGACCATGAACTTTATACTACAAACAGGTGATTCTAGGACCTGAAGCTGCTTTGAAACGGCTCCAAGGGACTTTCTGACTGGTTCTAGTCGATGATTTGCTTCTTCAGATCTTTGCTGAGCTCCTCAGACTTTCCCACTGTAGTGCCTGAGTCTAATGAGTGGATCAGTGGTTCTAGTTAAACTGGCTCAGAGGAGTCAGCAGCTGTAGTCGATCAGAATCACTCAGGAGAAGTTAAGAGGCCATGAAGCTAAAGAAATATGATGAATATCAAACTCAGTGCTGAAGCTCATTGAACAAACCTCCTCCAGCAGCAGTGATGTTTGGTCTCAGATTGAGGTTATAAGCAGCTGAAAGGATCAGTCCAGAACAAACAGAAGGTCAGACTAGGAGAATTTACTGCCTCTTAAAAAACTGAAGCTGCAACGTAAAAAAATAAAAGAAATTCAAGTTTTGTCACGACGGAGTGTTTGCAGCGTTTTCTGGCTGCTGGACTAAACACCTTGTTGTATTTGGACGTTTGTCTTCAGATGGAATTTCAGAGCGATGGACTCGATAAACACAAGAACGCTTGGACGGATCCAGCTGCTGCTGCTGCTCTCAGAGTTTCCTGTTGTGTGCCTAGGCCAGATTTCAAATGATGCCTCCCTCCATCAGCGACTTCGACACGCTTGTCTGTGAAGATTCTCAGTCATCCAGGTCATTTCAAAGACGTAGGTTCAATCGTAGCATCTGGACTTGCTTCAGCTTCTTGAAGACGTTTCACCTCTCGTCCAAGTCCAGATGCTACGATTGAAACTACGAGGATAACTATGACCTTCTTGGAGATGTCGTTTCAAGGACATAGTTTCGATGGTGTATTTTCAGTCGTAGCATCTGGACTTTCTTGACTTTCTTGAAGACGTAGTTTCGAAGACGTAGTTTCGAAGACGTAGGTTCAGTCGTAGCATCTGGACTTGCTTGAGCTTTTTGAAGATGTAGTTTCGAAGACATAGTTACAATCGCAGCATCTAGACTTGCTTCAGTTTCTTGAAGATGTTTCAACTCTTGTCCAAGTCCAGATGCTACAATTGAAATTACGAGGATAACCACGACCTTCTCGAAGACATAGTTTCAAAGACGTAGTTTCAAAGACGTAGGTTCAATCGTAATATCTGTACTTGCTTGAAGACGTAGTTTCGAAGATGTAGTTTCAATCGTAGCGTCTGGACTTGCTTGAGTTTTTCGACAATGTAGTTTCGAAGACGTAGTTTCAGTGGTAGCATCTGGACTTGCTTGAGTTTCTCCAAGACGTTTCACCTCTTGTCCAAGTCTAGATGCTACGATTGAAACTATAAGGATAACCACGACCTTTTTGAAGACGTAGTTTCGAAGATGTAGTTTCAGTTATAGCATCTGGACTTGTTTGAGTTTCTCGAAGATGTTTCACCTATCGTCCAAGTCCAGATGCTACGATTGAAGGTATGATGATAACCATGACCTTCTTGAAGATGTAGTTTTAAAGACGTAGTTTCGAAGGTGTTGTTTCAGTTTTAGCATCTGGACTGGTTTGAATTTTTCCAAGACGTAGTTTTGATGACGTAGTTTCAATCGCAGCATCTGGACTTGCTTGAGTTTATCGAAGACGTCTTGAGAAACTCAAGCAGGTCCAGATGCTATGATGAAACTATGAGGATTTCCATACGCTTACAAAAGAAATGGAACAGCATTGTTTTGTGGTGATATTAACTGGTTGTTGCTTTACATTTGAATCAATGTGAGCTTTTCCATTTTAAGAGTTAATAGTAATAACTAGTTTCCATATAATTATATTGAAGGTGAATTTTTTCCTGATTCTGTGGCGCCACCTGGAGGTCATGGCACTATTAGCGTTAGCCTATATTGCCTAATGGGCTAGCCGGCTCTGGCTTTAACTGTAATAAACTGAGAAAAACTGCAAAAATAACAGCAAATATCTGTAAAATAATGATATTTTTAGGCATTTTTATTTGGTAAAATCGTATAATTATACGATCACACAATGTAAAAGAACAAGTGTCCATTTGTAAATTATATAGAAGTTTTTTGAAGTGGACATTTTTCACAGTTTTGACCTGTTTTTCTTTGTGTAACACATTAATTAATACTTTTTGTCTGATTTTCAAGGCATTATCTATAACTGAGTAAAAATCATTATCTTTTTCTTTTTTTAATATATATATTTTTTTCAAATGACAACAAATATCTGTAAAACAATATTTTTACTAACTTAAAAAAAGTAAAACTGTGTACTTTTACTGTGAAACACTATAAAGGAACAAATGACTTACACTTATTATTTGCAAAAAACATTTTTTCTTTCACAAATGGTTCCAAATAACCTGTTTTTTATGGTTAACGTGTAAATTAATGCTTGTGTTCCATGATTTTACCAGATATTATCTGTAATTTAACAAGAATAGTGAAAATCTGTTGTTTAACTTTAATTGTTTTACAAATTACTGTTAGAAATGGTAATTTTTTGCAGTGTTTAATATTGATAAAATAGTGCCGAGACAAAAAATCTTTCACGAGGCGTCTCATGAACTGTGAATGATTAGTCGACCGGTCCACTGACAGAAAATTAATTAGCACAGTTCAGTTTTGATCAATTATTTGAGTCAATTTTTTAAACAAAAATGTGAAAATCTGCTTCCAAATGTGAATATTTGCTCATTTATCTGACAGTAAAGTCAACATCTTTGGATTTTTGATCGTTGATTCAGTACTGATGGGTCTTTTCCAATCTTTTTATCGTCTTCTAACACTTTAAACACTGCATTTTAAAGAAAATAGCTGTTAAACTTGTTAAAAAGTAACACTGATAGTTAGAATAACGGTTCACTGCAGCTGCTATAAGAGAATACGACCACTTTACTGAGGTTTTCTTTGCATTAATTACATGAAACACAGCAAACTAAACTCAAACCGTCCAGATCTCTATATATATAAGACAAACAATGGAGGAACCGTTATAGTTTATAGTTTATATCATAAGTAGAAGTGAGTAATAAGGAGTTCTGATGCTGCTGGAAGTTTCCCTCTTAGCCTGGTTCCTCATCCAGCCTTTAGATTTACAGAAAGTCAGTTTAAAGTGTTTCACTGTGAGTCAGATGGAGATGCAGATGGTGGCGGACAGACGGACGGTGACGGACGATAAAGTGCTTACGTCCAGAGAATAGCAGATGAGGCCGTTTCCTCTGATCCTACAGTCGTTTACAGCATTGATCGCTTGCTGCTGTATGGACAGAACGGAGGCCGGCCGTTGGCTCGGGTCGCCACCTTGTAAACACTCTGAACTGCAGCGTCTCCACGGATGGATGGACGGATGGATTAATAATGAACACTGAGGCTGAGGCACATCGACGCCTGTAACTGCTTATGATCACTGCTGGCTGGCAGGTTTATCTTGGTTTGTTTACTCGGCTGGTTCAGACGTCCGCATGTCGACTCCAGATTGGTTTAATAACTTTTACGGTTGACTGAAGATTCTAACAGCAGGTTTTTAATAAATACAGTTAAATATTGTAAAATCATTCCTGTTTTTGTTGTTTTGTTGGAGCTGCTGGCTACTGTAAAAACTGATGGTGTGAAGGTTTCAAATCTGTCTGTGGAAGATATGTTGTCCAAAGTACTGGGACGTCCACCTTTACATGAACTTTAATGACGTCCCATTCTTAATCCGTAGGGTTTAATATGGAGTTGTTCCACCCTTTGCAGCTACAACTCTTCTGGGAGGCTTTCCACAAGGTTTAGGAGTGTGTTCATGGGAGTCTTTGACCATTTGTGAGGTCAGACACTGATGTTGGACCAGAAGGCCTGGTTCTCAGTCTCCACTCTAATCCATCCCAAAGGTGTTTTATCGGGTTGAGGTCAGGACTCTGAGCAGACCAGTCCAGTTCCTCCACACCAGACTGGCTCATCCATGTCTTTATTGACCTTGCTTTGTTTCACTGGTGGCAGCCATGTTGGAACAGGAAGGGGCCATCCCCAAACTGTTCCCACAAAGTTGGGAGCATCAAATAGTCCAGAATGTCTTGGTCTGCTGAAGCATTAAGAGTTCCTTTCACTGGAACTAAGGGGCCTGAAGAACACCCCCACACCATAACCCCCCTCCACCAGACTTTACACTTGACACAATGCAGTCAGGAAGTACCGTTGTCCTGGCAACCTCCAAACCCAGACTGGTCCATGGGATGTCCAGACAGGGAAGTGTGATTGGTCCCTCCAGAGAACTCGTCTCCACTGCTCTAGAGTCCAGTGGCGGCTGCTTTACACCACTGCATCAACGCTTTGCATTGACCTTGGTGATGTGAGGCTTGGATGCAGCTGCTGGGGCGTGGAAACCCATTAATGAAGGTCTCTACCACTGTTCTGGAGCTGATCTGAAGACCACACCAAGTCTGTAGCTGAGTTGCTGTTGTTCCCAGTTGCTTCCTTTTTGTTATAAAACCACTAACAGTTGACCGTGGAATATTTAGTATGGAGGAACTTTCCCCAGTGGACTTATTGCACAGGTGGCCACCTACCATGGTACCACCATGAATCCACGGAGCTCCTGAAAGAGACCCATTCTTTCACTAAGAAGCAGTCTGCATGTCTAGGGCCTGGATTTATACACCTGTGGCCATGGAAGTGATTAGAACACCTGGATTCAATAATTTGGAGGGGCGTCCCGATACTTCTGGCAACATAGTGTGGATTTATTAAGTGCAAAACAGCAGCAGACGGTACACTGTAAAACAAATCTGTAAAAAAAATGTTGAAAGTCTGGCAGCAATTAGATTATTTAGTTGATTTAAAACAGTGAAGCGGTCTAATTACTATTTGTAAAAATGGAGATTTTAATTATTAATGACATGAACATTATTTATAAGTTTAGCCTGTTTTTTAAAATTATTTTTAAATGAATAATTTTCGGTATGTTTTTCTCAATATTATCTGTAATTTAACAAAACAGGGGAAATCTGTAAACAGTGAATTTAAATTTAAATTTTACAATAAGAAATTACAATTAAAAATGCTTAAAAAACATTTTTAATTTTTTTTTTACACTGTATAAACGTCTTAGAGCGGTGGTTCAGGGACTTAAAGTAAATCAAACTCAAAATCAAAAACACATCTAAAGTGTTGCACTTATGATATAAGACGGGCTACAACAAGAACACGCAAAAACAGGAGAACAACTTGTAAGATCAGTGTGTAAAATAAAATAAAGAAATTAAAGTGCCAAAATATTTAAAGCACTAAGAGCAACTGCAGCCAACGAATACATGTATGTCTTAAATACCTAAATAAATCTTAAACTAGAAAAGCTGACAATGCGGCCTTCACCCCATTCGACCTAATGAACAGGCGCGGCCTCTAGTGCGGCAGCTCCTAACAGCCTCCCAGCTTCTTAGACAACCGGAGATAAGAATGCCGACCCAACCGTGCGTATGTCGCATAGGAAGGAAAGAGAACTCCGTCACTGTCGCTGTCTGTCGCGTGGAGACCCAAAATGTCATGTGGTCAGAGGGGGTTACCCCAAAAACAAGAGTGCCCTCTGGTGGCTTTTAGAGTAAACCGCATTTAATCGTCCACCTTGTTACACTTAGATTAAAAACATCCTGGATCCAGACGGTGATCTGGATCAGTCTTAAAATGTCGTCATTTGTTTTTTGTCCCATTTCACACATTTCCTGAACATTTCATCCAAATCCGTCCATGAGTTTTCGAGTTAATTTGAACACAAACAAACAAACAAACAAACCAACGCCCACCATCACATGACCTCCTTGGTGGAGGGAATAAAAAGAAGTGAAGTTGGTCCTGAAGGTGGCGCTAGAGAGAGGTCAATTAAAGGAAGGGAGCTAGTTTAAAACCATTTAATTTTAATTTCTAATAGAGGAAGTTACAGCCTCCTTCAGCGAGCAGCAGAAGGAAGAAGCTGCTTCCTCCTTCCTCTACATGGAAGCCGGTTGAAGGTCTGATGTGCTGCCTTCACTGTCGCCCTGGAAAACTATTCTTAGTCGTCTTTGCAGCTGGCACACGGCGCGGCGAGGCTTTTAGGCGCGTCTAAATCAGGTTTGTATAACGTTTAGCACCCAGCAGGACCATAATAATCACAGCTCGGCCCGACGGAGGATAAGAGGCTCGGTGATTAGTGGCGCGGGCTTGTTTAAAACATTTCAAATCAACGGGAGTTATTTCCTCCAGTCCGAGCCGAGATCATTTTCAGCTGCAGACGTTCGTCGGTCTGCGATTAATCTCCTAAAATAAACAGCTTCTTTTTGTTTTGTAAATGTCCTGATACAACCTGCAGCTCCACAGTCGTCACTTCACCCAGACTCTGTGTAAATACTGCAGAACAAACTATTATTTAACTGGAGCCGTGTGTGTTTCCAGCATGTTTAAAGGCCTCAAAGCTCCACTGAGGCCGCAGGTGTCATGAAATATGGTCCAGACGTAGAAGTAAATACTGCAGGCTATCAGGTGAGACTTTTTACGGCTCTGCACGTCTATCATTCATTTAACTGTGTAATAGTGTGTTTATGGGTTCAGACGAGATCTAAGAGACCACACATCTTCTAATTCAAACATCCGTCTTCTTTGTTAAAGCTCTGTAATGAATCCTGCCGCTGTTACGTCCAAATACCTGCTTAAATATTGGAGTCAGATTCAAACAATACAGTAAAAAAGGGAGAAAACTTAGTGGGGCGACACTTTAAGGAGGATTTTACATCTGAAAACAAGTGAAAAACATGCTAGCAGCAGCCTCTGAAATATGAATATTTAATTTAATATTTAAATTTTAATAAAGCCACCACTATTTATATAATACAAGGATCCAGTACTAAGATAAAATTGGAGTTTTTAATTTATTTAACACGTTTAAATAATAAATTTACGACCTTATGGTTTTATTTGATAAGTAAATCCACCACGGTAATGTAAATATTACGGTTAAACCTCACAAATATAATCCAGATTTGCCTGGATAAATTAATATTACATTCAAGGCCCTGCAACATCCTGAATTATTAAATCTGAATTTAAATATTAACGTTAAAACCCACGAAAATGTTGCAAAAATACAAATTAACAGGACCAACTTAAATGTTTTAAAGGTTGTTTGAAGTTTTAGAACCTACATAATTATATCCTCTGTTAAATAACTTGAGCAGTTTGAAAAGTAAGGTTAAGCCCTCACAAAATTATACATAGAAGTCGTGGTTTATACCTGACAATAATAATAACAATAACAACAACAACAATAATAACAATAATAATAATAATAATAATAATAATGATAACAACAACAACAATACAGCCACTATGATAAAAAAAATAATTTATGCAGACTATCTTATGAAATTAGTATGTATGAGTAAATAAATATAGATTATATGCATAACTAATAATGATATTTTGATAGTCTGCTACAATCAATACTACATAAATGTAAACAAATGCAAGGGAATGGACAGCTGACTACCAACCAATACAACCAGTATCCTTTATACTGTTTGATTATATTCTAATTTTATAAAAATATATTCTGAATGACTTTTATAAATATTTAATTTGATAATAAAGGAAGACGTTCGACTTTTTAAAGGAGGAACTATTTAACTCCGCGTGTACGTCCAGTAGCTGTGTTGCGGTGCTTCAGCCTGGCGGAGTGATACAGAGTCAGTGCGCAGGTTTCTGGTTCAAGTTTGACGGCGGACATTTTAAACGGTAAACTTCCCTTTATTTACTCTATAATTCGACGGTAGCGGTGATATTCGAACTAAATTTACGTATTTATTAAATTATATGTCGGTTGTTTGTCCGCGACGCTCGGTTTTGGGACGTTTCTCGGTAAAATATGCGCTCGTTTGGTACCACAAGATGGCGACACCTCCGTTTGTGTAATGGCGTCCTTCGAAAGGGAAGAGCTCATTCCCTGTTTAGCATCTACTCGGATTTAAACGGTTAGCAACCTCCTCAAAGACCCTACAGAGGTAGACAATTTAGCTTTCAGCGTAAATGGAGAATGTCTTCTCAGGTAGCTGGTCTGTTTGGTTCATTTCCGTTACTGTAAATTACTGAAAACCCATTAAAATGAACGTGACGCCGTTTGCTATGGTTGATTTAGCTAAGTAGCATTAGCGTGCTAGTGCTAACAATCGGTTAAAGGAAGACACCACTTGCTAGTAAGGTAAATCTTCAAAAACACAACTTGTATAACACTCAAACGTTCACAGATCTTTATTTCAGTTAATATAGTTGTTTAATGAATTACACGGTTTCTGAAATGTATGGTTAAATATGCAGATCAGGTGTTATGCATCTTGCAATGCTATGGAAGTATGGAATAAACTAAACTTCATACTTGTAAATTTATATTTAAGTGTACAAATGACCCATGATATCACTTAAAGTGCCCTAATTTGCCTGCATTTCTACAGTAGAAATCAGCATATAGAATAAGGCAAACTTCAGATTTGTAATTTTGCATTTAAATGAACAAATGAGTAATTATAGAACTTAAAATTCCCTGATTTGCATACATTTTCATAACAGAAATCAAAATATCTAATAGAGCAAGCTTCAAATCACTTAAGACAGATGCTTTATCTAGATATTTTTTATGTTTTAACCTGATAGTTGCACAATTTTAAAATGATGTTAGTCTAAAATGAATACAAAATGTGCTCTCTGTGAAGTAAGGTTATCCCATTACCTTTACATGCCTTGCCTATGAGCCAAGTTTATATCTAAGCGAGTACAAGCTCACCAGATCAAACTGTACCCCTTGAAATTAGCCTAATTTAAAATGTAAATAGCTGTCATAAAATGCGAAGGTGTGCCTTGTGACAAACAAAGCGCTGAACAAGAACAGAGTCTGAGCTACCATTGGTTTGTCTTACTCATTATGGGATCATGGTGAGACGAGAAGAAGTTCTATTGCTCCTCACCTTCCTTGGCTCAGACCGTGGAACATCTACAGTCTGCATCTGATGTGGTTCGATCCTGCCTCTTTAACCATAAACTGGTTTTAAATGCAGAAAAATCTTGCTGTTTACCAGAAGCAAAGATGTAGCATCAGATGTGAGGCTGACGACCACTCAAGGATCTGAAATAGACAGGGTTAGTTCCTTATTATAGATCCAAACCTGACATTTAAACCACATGCGGAACATCTGCTTTCTAAACTGAAACTAAAGCTGGGCTTCTTCTTCTTTACAAATACATCTCGCTTCTCTCACCAAGTGCCAAAGTACCTCATCCAAGCAACATTTCTACCGCTGTTGGACTGTGGTGATTCACTTTTCATGAACACAACCGATCAGTACCTTAAAGAGTTGGACACAGTTTACCGCTGTGCTCTCCGCTTTATTACTGGATGTGGAAATCAGGTTTATTGCTGTATCTTGTATGCAACAGCTGAATGTCGGTTGTCGTACGTCCGCAGACTGTCGCATTGGTTGACTTTATTTATAAATGCATTCCTGGTCTGCTACCCAGGTGTCTTTGTGAACTTCTGGAGAAAAATCAGAGTGTTTGTGCTCTTCGTTCACAGAGTTCTGTTCCAAGAGTAAAAACTGAACCTGGATAAAAGGCTTTTAAATATTCTGCCTCAACATCCTGGAACAGTTTCCAAAAAGACAAAATAATATGGGAGTTGATCACTTTGGGTGAATTTAAGTCTTTGTTAAGAGGCTGTGAAATGCGGTCTCTTAGTGGGTGTAAATGTTTAATCTGGTTTGTAATGTGTGGATGCTCAGTGTTGTTTGTATATGAAGCTTCTTATTTGGTTGTTGCTGCCGTCTTGGCCTGGTCTCTCTTGTAAAAGAGGTTTTTGATCTCAATGAGACTTTTACCACGTTATTATTAAGTTGCTGATGAAAATAAAACACTGAGAACTGTAAAATTATAATAATCAAGGTAACTGTAGTTTTCATTTCTTTATGTTTGATGGCTTCATAGCTTTGTCACGCTGCGCAGAAGAGATTTTCCACCTCTCTCTACTTCTTGCTGTGCTTGTGTTTATATTGTGGTTATGTCACAATGGAAAACGGGCCCACAGCGAGTGAAAATGTGAAAATGCCTGGAGAGTGCTTGGGGGTTTATTTCGGTCTCTCATTTTTAAATTAAAACACCAAACAGTTGATGGTTCCAGCCTCTCAGATGTGAAGATGTGATGGTAAGTTTGGAGTCCCAGTAAAGATGCTGCTGTCTTCACTGGGACATGAATGATGCGCGTTTGTCTCTCTAAGGTTCAGAGAATACACCTGAGTCTAACTCGTGTGATGTGCACGGTGGTGAGGTCATCACACAGTAATCCTAACAATCAGAGCGATTCTGTCTTTCAGCTCTGACGCTGCGTATTTGTGTGTTTCAGATCTACGATGCAGAGGGGACGTTACAGCACTTTATCGATGGTAATGACCCCAGTAAGTCCAGCTGGATGAGGTATATCCGCTGTGCCAGACACTGTGGAGAGCAGAACATGATGGTCGTACAGTACAGGTGAGAACAACCCGTCTGAATTCTCTGACTAACATTCAGCGTATTTAATCCAAAAGTGCCCTTGATGCATGTGCTTTGTACCAATACCATGTAGTATGACCGTGGACGGTTAGAATATCATAAATTATAAAGAATAAAAACATAAAAGCTGAATTTCTTTGACTTCTTATTTTACAAAAAGTAACCTGTGATCACCATGTCTAGGTGTGCACAGGTGCCCACAAGTGGCTCTGCATGCTGTAGATCAGTGGTTCTCAACTGGTGGGTCGCGAAGCATTAAAAGGACATGTTTCTTATGACACAGTTTGCTTTCAGTAGCAGGATATTTAGTGGTGGTGACACCAGTAGTTGCCCACTATTAACCTCTAGATCTGTCTCTGCCAGCTTATTGGAGAAATTTAAGCTAAAACGTGACAAAAATGAACCAAAGTGTGCTCAGAATCTGTCAAAATGGGCCAAAATATGCCCAAAAACTTGATAAAAACATCCAAGTATACCAAAATGAGCAAAAAATAAGCCAAAATTTTCCCAAGCTGTATCAAAATGCATTGAGACTCCACCCAAACAAACCCTAATTTGTTACCAGGAACAGCAAACTTCAACATTTTGGTCGCAACCGTTATTAATAGAGACATAGTGGGTCCTGAGGCTGGACCAGCTGAGAACCACTGATCTATAGATATTAAACTTTTAATTTGTTTACTTCCTACCTCTCTGCTTTGTGTAAACACTGCCTGCAGTTCAGCTGAAAAAGGCCCTGAATGTATGTTTGTTACGGATGAGTCAGATTTGTATGTTTTATACAGGATCTGGGGCAAATAGTTTATTTTTGGTGAATTGTTGAATGAGATATTTTCCTGGCTCCTGAAGGTGACGTGATAGATCCACCATCCGAGGTTGGATATCTCTCGTTTCGTTTGTTTTGTTTTGTTTTTACAGTTTCTGGCTCTGATGAATGGCTTGATTGTGCTGACGTTTTTAAAGAAAACATGCTTTTCACGCTTGTCTGTGGCTTTTTTGAGGTTCGGTGTGTTAACCTGGCTGGGGGACGGTGTAGTCCAGTTATTTAAGGTGAAGCGGTGGAGAAATGTGAAAACACCAACCCTGATATGAGGGGTTTCGTGACAGACGGCTCAGACGTGTTGCTCGGTTTTGAAAGTTCCGTGGGTGCTTTGGTTGTGACTTTGGTAACTAAGGCTACGTTCAGACTGCAGGTAAAGTGACCCAAATCTGATTTTTCCCCCCCATGTGACCTGTATCGGATCTTTTCATGACAGTCTGAACAACAGATCAGATTTTTTTCGAATGCGACCCAGGACACTTGGATATGTGGTTCTAAATCTGATAAATGTCTGATCTGTTGCCATGTGACTTCTGTCTGAACGGCCAGGTCGCATTTATCCGACCGACATGTCACTGATACACGACAAACGTCTCTATTCTGTGTTCAAGTAGGAACAAAAACAACCATGGCGGACGACAATGTGGAGTCCAGTCAGTGGAGGTTTCGGAGTTCGAAACTCTCAAACTCGAGGGGTCTTATATCGGAACCGGGTGGTTTTTAAAAACATGTCCAAAGAAGTGGCCGAGCGTGGGTATAAACGGTCCTGGCTCCAACGCCAAAGAAAAGCAAGAGCCTCTGAGCCGAATATAAGGAGGCTAAAGACTCAAACAGACGAAGCGGCCGTGGACGTGTTGCTGGTCCACTTTATGAAGAGCTGGACCACATTTTGGGAGATAAACCCAGCGTTCAGCCGATAGAACTGCTCCTTGGCAGCTTTGCCTTTGTGTCCTCTTCATGCGGGACACTTTTGGGTCGTATGGAGTTCACACAGGAGGTCACGTACAAGCCGCGTTTAATTGGAAATGAGAACGAACTCGCAAAAAAACATCCAGATTGAGCGTGAAGCCCTGCAGTCTGAACGTAGCCTAAGTTGTCGTTGGTTGTAACGTGGCTGTAAAACGGCATCACATGAATACCCTTGATGTTTTACCACTTAATGGTCTCACAATTTTATTAACCCCCCCAAAAAAAGTAGTTAAGTAGTAATTCAGCTTAACTCACCTTTTGAGCAACATCTGTACTTCAACTGTATGATAAAAGACTGTATACTTCAGCACATGACATGCTAGAATTTACATTTAAATGCTTAAGTTAACAATTATTGACCTCTACACTGAAAACGCTTGTTTTTAATATTCAGACTTGTAATACAGTGGTGTCATTTGTTTTCTGGTTTTCCTCCGTACGTACTGCTGCACCTACCTGAGGTTCTTGCTGTCATATTTTTTTATAATAGTTCACTTTTTATTGAATTAGTTTCTCGACCAGGCAACACCAGAGGATGTTTAATATACTTCTTTCATGAGTCATTTTAAAGCCGATATATTTTCTGTACGTACACTGACACATTCACTTTATATTTCCTGTTTTTCTACTTACAGATTTAATTCTTATTGCATAATTTTTCATCAGACTACCACCTCCAAGGTAACACCCAGAACAGGCACAGCAACAGAGAAACTGAAATATGTAGAGCTGCTCGTAAACGCTAATAAAATCCTAGAAGTGATAATTGATTTATGTTGTCCCGGGTTGGGCGTATGAGGCTGACAGGCCAAGCAGCATCTTCACAACACACATGAATTAACTGTGCTCAATTTAAGGTGTTTGTGCGTTATTACAACCTGGGCTTTGGTGTGTTTTTAACAGGGAAAATGTTTAGGGACAGTGACGTTAGCTTGAATCTGAAGATCTGGAATTTCCCATCAAGGTTAATGAAAACAGGTTCGGCTTGTCAGCAGCAGGATGAAGCTGCACTTACACATGATAATTATTAAACAATGTGACGACACAAACGCATCACAGCAGCAGTAATTGTGTTCCTTTAAATGGTATTTGTCGTGGTGTGATGTACTATACATGTCCAGGGTAGTTCGGATACACAGAACAAGTCCAATTTGAGTTAATCAAATTCACCGTGGAGCAGTCGGTCTGCCCTGTGGAGGCTGTTGGTTCAAGTCGAGTGAATTCACCCTTATTTATGTGTCACATTTTAAATAATAGACCCAAAGTGCTCCACGTGGTTTAAAATGCAGTCATGTATCACAAATACATGTTGGAAAAATGACACCCAGAGTTGGAGTAACGTAAACATTTGTAAAGGTAGCTCCACTACGTTTAGTGATGTAAAGCCCATTATGGAGAACAGAGTGAACCACAACTGATGCTGTGATTTACTTTGTGAGTTGCTCAACAAATCCATTACATGTTGGCGTGTTGTAGACTAAATCTATTTACTTATCAGTCCCTCCAGGATTTCATGGGCCTTTTTCAAGATCATTGCTCCTAAAATGTCTGAATTCGCGGCAGCTTTTCTAAAAAATTGCGATGTAAGTTTTGACGTTTTAAGTGTATTTGTGTCGATGAAATTGCAGGAGACGGTAAAAAATTACTAAAAAGTTGCATTTTTTCTCTGTTTTGTTTAATTCATTAAAAATGTTAACAGTTTAAAAAGTTAATTTCCTATCATGGCACACGCGTGTTCACACACACACGCTCACAGCTCGTCACGTCAGTTAATGAATCTAACTGACCTTCATTGTTTCAGTGCTGCCACAGATCTGGATCAACAGCTTCATCACGGTGGTTTGTCTGGTCTGTGGTCCGCTGGTTTCACCCATTCTCCTGATATGTTTACGGTAGAAAAGTGTTTGTCAGTGGATGGTTTTGGTTTGTGTTCCACCTCAATATTCCACGGGGTGAAAACAGTTTAGCTCCGCTTTGGTGAAGAACATCAGGGAATTGTTTTGCAGTAGTTTTTGTTGCATACGTATCTGTATCTTCAAACCATAAACAAGGAAGTGAATCGGTGACGTACGTGCATTACTGGGGACTGCTGTGATTGGTGGAACTCACGGGAGGCGGGACAAAATAGCGGAAAAGTCGCTGTGATTGGACGAAATTGCAAGGTGGCGCAGAATTCATGGAGATTGGTTGAATTTGCGTTAATTGCTGCAGCATCGCGAATTCCTGGAGGGACTGACTTATTTGTTTATTGAGCTACGAAGAAATTCCTTTTTATGGACTGTGGCTGTTATTAATTTGATGATTTTGTAGATGTTATGTTGTCATTTCATTTAGAAGGGACACACCAGCTCTAAGGTGAAATCACTGCATTTATCACTACTCTGCAGTTTATTTACAAGTAAAAGAAAACAGTAAAAACATTTTCAGATTCATAGAAATGTACACATCGACTGTATTCAAAGAAACTACTCTGAAACTGTTTGTTAAACTCTGATTTAATAATGTAATACACTTGATCAAAGGCGCCCTTTCAGTTTTTTACTGTATTTTTTTCGAACTGTTTACTGGTATTTTACAGTTTTTAAAACAAACAAAACAAAAGCAGATATGTCTTCATCAGAAACCTGTATTTATGCAAATAGTAATTTGGTTTTTAACAGTGTAAAACAGCTTAAAACAAGCAGCAACAACATAAAATTACTGAGCTTTACTGTATTTAAATCAACTACAACTATCATTATTTTTTAACAAATATTTGCCATTGCTGTCTCCATTTTTGCAGTTTTTGAACATGACATTTTTTCCTCACTGCCTCATTTTCACCATTTTTGAGCAGCTTTTATTTCCAGTGTCTGTCAACTTGGCTGCTGCTGTTGTCAGAAAACAAGTCATAAAATGCAACAGGCTTTTCCTGTGGTGGCTTTCTTCACATGTTTCTGTATCCAGTTGTTGATTTCCTCCTCGTGTGCTTTCTGCAGTTCATCGACTTGTTTTTGCTCTGGACAGGTGACTTTAAGCTCTTTCATCTCTTCCTCATGTCTCTTCTTCAGCTGGTCGAAGTCTTTCTGAAACGCCTTGTTCGTGTTCAGGTGTTTGATCATGACGTCGGCGTTTTGCTGCTGCCTTTGCTTCATGTCGCCCACCTCCTTCTCGTGTTGTTCTACCAGAGCTGAGAAGTCCTGAGTGTATCTGTGTCTGAACTCGTTGAACTCCTCTGCCTGCTTTCTGGCCTCCTCTTCGTTTCTAATCTTCATCACCTCCACTTTTCTCTGGAAGTTCTCCTGCAGCGCCTTCCATTCCTTGTCCTCCTGTTCTTTTCTGGATCGATCCTCCTCTCGTCTTCTCCGTTCGTATTCGTTTCTGTCCTGCTCGTATTCCTCTCTGAGATTTTTCAGTCGAGCTTTCTCCTCCTCTTGTCTCTTCTGGTCCTCCTGTTGTCGTTTTTCCCACCATTCTTTTCGTTCTTTCTCCCAGGCTTCCCGTTCTTTGTGTATGTCTTCTCCGCTCAGCGTCAGCTTCTGCTCCTTCTGTTCCCACTGCTGTCGCTGAATTTCATCTTGATGTTTCCTCTCTCTTTGCTCTTGTGCTCGTTTCTCCTCTGTCCTTTTCTTGTTCTCCTCCTCTTTGTTGAGGCGGTCCTCCTTTTCCCTGAGCGCTTTCTCTGTTTTTACTCTGTCCTGCTCAATCGCTTGCTTCTTCTCCTGCATTTTTGCTTCATGTTGCCTTTCGAGGTCCTTCCTCTCTTTCTGTATCTCTTCTTCTTTTGCCTTCAGGATCCTCTGCATTTCCTTTTGTATGGCCGCCTCGGCCTCGTTGAACATCTCTGAGGTGTAGTAGCGACCGCTGTTCCTCCTCATCATTAACTCCACTTTGTTCAGCAGCTGGCTGACTTGGGAGCGATTCTTCTGATCGTTGTTGTTAAAGACGTGGTATCTTTGTCCACATTCGCTGGTCAGTTTTTTGACGAAATCATCGCTGTCTTCTTCTATGTAGCTCTCGATTGTTGTGTTTCTGAGCTCATCTCCTCTGGTGAATACGATCATGATGAAGTCTTCGGACTTCTGGCCAAAAAACTCCTTGATCAGCTCCACAGTGTCCTTTTCCTCCTTTGTGAGGCGTCCGATCTGCAGCACCAGTAAGAAGACGTGAGGTCCAGGAGACAACAAGCTGATGCATTTCACCAGCTCCTCTTTGACCCTGTCGTTGGACAGAGCCGTGTCGAACAAACCGGGCGTGTCGACCACAGTGACGGGACGCCCGTCGATCTCTGCTTCTTCTTTCTGGCAAATCCTGGTCACTGACTTCATGCAGACTTTAGACTGAAAACACTCTCTCCCCAGAATAGTGTTTGCGGTGGCGCTCTTTCCGCTGCCGGTCTTCCCGATCAGCACCATCCTGAGGCGATCAGGGCTCTGTTTTTGGTAGCCTGCAGTGCTCAAGTCAGATCTGCATTTTACAACCTTATTCATCCGAGGCTTTGCCATCATTTCCTTTGTGAAGCCTTTGGATGCCGCAGCTTGTATCTCTTCCACAGCATCCAGTACCTGAGGGATCTGCTGTCTGTCATTGATGTTGAGGACAACGTATCGGCCACTGCAGCTCTCACAGAGCTCCTGGATTCCTCTGCAAGTTTTTACAAAGTCAACAACATGTGGAGCTGTAGGATCTGACTCCACCGTAAAAAGAATCAGGGTGAAGTCATTGACTTGAGAGCTGAGTGTGTTTCTGATGGTCTCCAGCTCTGCTTTGTCTTCATCAGTCGGAGGATCCAGAGGAAGGACCAGGATGAAGGCGTGGACGCCCTCAGGTCCGCAGAGGGACATGCAGCTGAATGCCTCCCTCCTTACTGCCTCCTGAGGTTTTCCATACAAAGCAGGCAGCTCCAGCAGAGAAACCAGACGTCCACACACCTCTCCCTGGGTTTTAACGCACTCTGAAGTGTCGGCAGTCGGATCAGGCTTTCTTTCTCCAAGAATGGCCGTAGCTGCAGAGGTTTTCCCAACTCCAAACCTCCCACACAGCACCAGGTTTAGAGGAGGCTTTGTTACTGTGCATTCCAGTGCTTCCATGTGATCCGACCCTACAATACAATTCAAATGTCCTCCTCTGTTGTCACTCACGATTTTATCCATCTTTTCCATCAGTGCTTCAAGATCACGCTCATGAAAGTCTCTTTTGTCAAAGTCAATCTTGTGCTGCCTTTGTCTGCATTCTTGGATAATTTGATCGGCCGCTGAATTCTTTCCCTTGTGGTCGTGTGTTAAGATGACCATTGCATGTTTAAAAGCATCTGCGCCAAAGAAACTGAGAGCAAACTTTAAGGTTAGCCTGTCCTGCTCTGTGAAATCAGAAGGCTTCACTAGCAGCAGCAGAACGTTTGGTCCGGGAGGACAGCGAGCGACGCACATCTTCATCTCATGTCGGACTTTATCCTGAGGCAGACTGAAGACGTCTGCCGTTTTCACCAACGTCACGGGTATTTTCCTCCACTCTCCGTGGGCGATGCATTTCTTGGACACTTTCAGAAACATGAAATCCTTTTTCCCAGTGATGAAGTTACCAAGTGTTGTCTTCTCATTGTGACTCTTTCCAAAAGTCACAATTCTGAGTTCAGATGCTGCAGAAAAACATTATTATTAGAATTCTCTTGATTCCATCTTCTTAAATGTGAATATTTACTGGTGACTGTTGTCCTCTATGACAGTAAACCGAATATGTTGAGGACAAAACAAGACATTTGTCAAATTTCAAAACCAAAGGTGGATTTTAATTAACACTTAAAACTCACCTCGTGCTGCAGATGCGGCCATATTGTCACCAAGATGGAAAACTTCAGCTGGAGAAACTGTTGGTGTCGGCTGAGGTGAAAAGAAAACAGGACGGAGTAAAAACACTGAAACACAACTACTTAGAGTGTGACGAGATTAAATCGTGAACGATATTTGTTTGTGTGGAAGCATTTTGAGTCCCCAGTGGAAATGATAACCAGCAACTGAGTGACAGGAAAGACACGGACAATATGTAAGCAGTCTAAGAAAACAATGTACACCGCGGCGAACACGAGCACAATGCTAAGACACATACAGAACCACCACAGCTCTCTAAAGTCCACTGGGGCTGTGATGAAACCAGCTAAAGGCCAGACAACACTGACAGACGCCTTTACACCTAAAGTCAAGCGCCAGGACCGCGGCAGTAACCAAAGAAATCAGGGCCCGTATTCACAAAGCATCTTAGAGTCCTCTAAGAGAGCTCCTAGCTTAGCCTTAAAACTCCCAGCGAGGAATCTGAGCTAAAGAATGATTCAGGAAGTTTCTGAGAGCAACTCTGAGCAAGGAGGGAACAGAAACTCTTATCTTAGTGAGGAGGTGTGGTTGACCCCATTGCTAGGTGTGACGCAGTCTAAAGGCTGTGATTGGTTGTTATAAAAAGGGAAAAGACAAAAGAAAAATATGCTCAGTGCTTCTAGTAATGAATGGACAGTAAAATCAACCGATCATATATCCTGGACTGTATTAAGAAATGTGTAAATGTGACATTAATTTTATGTCATGATGATGAAACTCAGCTAAATTAAACTAATTGTGACACAGCTTCAAATGTCTGAACGTACCTCATTAACATGTTGATTATATTGATTTGCTTATTGTCATGTTTACTGTCCATGATGGTAATTTACTACTTCATGTGTTTGATATTAATGGTGGACTCAGACTCAGCTGTCAGCAGGTCCTGTGGTGCTGTGAGAAGCTCTGGTACGAGCTGTAATCCCAAGGAGAGGAGATTGAAATGAACAAATCACGCAACGATACGAGGCTGTGAAAGACCGTACTGGTCTGACTGGTCTGACTGGTCACTCTGCTGACAGAGGGTTGTGACAGACCCAAGTCATCACTGCTGCATTTTACCTGTGGTCAGGTATCACAATGTTGCGATGACTTTCATCTCTGGCGTTACTGCGCTGAATGGGACAGTAAACTCATCCCTGATTAGGTCAACCACAAACATTATCCCTGCACCATCGAGCCGATAGCGTGTTATTAAATCACTGTCATTTAACGTACGGAGAATATCTCTCCTTCCTCTCAGTCTTTCCACCATCTTGTCTTAAGACACTCTTAGGCTTCTTAAAAGTCCTCCTCCTAACAGTTTCTCACCTTAGGAGCTCTCTTAAGGCCTGAGACGCTTTGTGAATAACTTTCATCCTACCAGGGGAAAATTCTAAGAAAAATCTTAGAAATCGAGAAATTCTAAGATTTTTCTAAGAATGACGTCACTAAGAGCTGCTTTTAGCCTGAGGATGCTTTGTGAATACGGCCCTGGAATTTTCATTGCAACTGATATGAGAACATAGCTTAAGGCCGGTTCACACTCCAGGATAATCGGGCTGATTTTTGTCCTGATCTCCTCCTTATGATCAAAGCCAGCAAAGGTCTGATTGTCGGATGTTTGCAAACGACATTGTGTCTGATGTTCCTGTGGGGTGTTAAGAGTCATTTTGTCCGATCCGCTCAGAAGGCCTCGGAAGGAGAGATCGTAGATAATGAACATGTTTAATATTTGCCACTATAAACCCTGTAGTGTGTGGGGCGAGCACGCTCAGTGTGTGATGTCACGTGTACCGGGTTTAACCAATCAATCAAGTATCGTCACACCACCAACAACTACTAGTGTGAACGAGCTGTTTTCCATGAACAGTGCCGTTTGCTCTGGATAATCCAGATTCATATTTCTATAATACAACTCTGAAGACCCACTTTGAGTATTTTAACGTTTGTATTTTTATTTTTTTAGTTGCTCAGGTCCTTCCAGCTTACAGTGTCAGTTTCTTCCTGTAAAACCCAGAAGTCCAAAAGCATGTTGGTTTTGTTTTTAGCCTCTTCAGTGTTGCTTTATTACAATTACCCTTAGTGCTGTTGCTTAGCTTTTATTTTTAGCAACTGTGGAGGGTGATGACATACGACAGTAGGTTTGATCAGTCCTCGTACAGGAAGACCAGCGAGTCTGTGTTGGTTCTTTTGTTGTGATCATTTGATAAGCATAAACTTGGGTAAATGGAAGTGGCCTAGAGAAGTTTTGTTGATTTTTCTCTGGTGATGGCTGAAACCTCTTTTGGAGTTGTCAGGAATTCCTCTGTTCCTCTTCCATTACAGTAAGACACATGATGTCAGCCAGATGGCACGCACCATCCATGATTAACAACTTCCTCATCTGTTGCTCCACCTGTTAGGGCGGCTCCTACTACAGCGTGTCATAGCAGGGAAAGCACAGGTGTAGTAATGATGTAAGAAGTATCCGCACATCTGCTCTGATTTCATGTTTATTCTGTAAAATGACACCTGTGTGTTTTTGCGGTTTTCAAAATAAAATGTGAAGATACATCGGCACATGTTAAGCATAACCTGGTGATACTCTGTGGTTAACGGCTTCAACGTGAGCTGAGGCCAACAAAAAATAAGATCTCCCATTTCACCTTTACATGCCTTAATATGCTGCTCTGGACTTGTAGTTTTTGTTGTTGTAATTTTGGTTTCATTGTCACAGCATCTGATAACACCTTTAGTACAAGTTAAGACTGTCAGTGAGGAGTTTTCAGGTATATAGAGATGCAGTCCTTTGAGCAGTAAACACACTGATCTATGCATTTTTAGACATTAGTTGAATTTGATGTAAAGAGTACTCACCAGGTGAAGTCCTCATGGTATCGCTCTTCCTCAGAGCGCATTAATGAGAGCAGTAGCTTACATAAAAATCAGGAAGATTTTGGAGGCGGGGCTTAGCGCTGGTATGACAGCGATGGAGCAGTCACGTGACCCAACGTTCTTTATGCTGAGATACGGTCACGCACACGCACGAAGATGCTGTTTCCTTCAGTCTGTCCACACGCTTGGTATTCAGCCTGAAAACACAAGAACGTAATTAATCCAGCCTGTCGTTTCAAACTGATTTTTAATATCAAACTAAACCACAGGTGCGGGTGCTCTAACCCAGCCAAGCACTCTGTATTGCCATTTAAGAAAGTGAACCAGTAATACTTGTCCCCCCAGGAGAGTGACTTTTCACCCACAGTTACAAGGAAGTATCGCTGTGATCAAATCTGGCACCGGCTTACGACAGCATCAGTTAACAGTGGCAGCACAGCTCACCTTCCTCAGACGACATCAAGCCACTGATTGTCTTTAAAACTTTGTTGTTTGGCACTGAGCTGCAGAGGTTGACACGTCTATGAACGTTACATAATGTGTAGTCACTCAAGTTCAGGATTTTGCTAAAGCATTACAGGGTTTCCCCCAGTGCTTTATAAGCCTGGCGGGCCACCAGGCTTTCCTTTCCCCCCACCAGGCTAAGCGTCACTTGTTTATTTATTTTAAATAGGTTTCTTTATGCACCCAAACAGTGATAGCAAAGACGGTAAACAGAGCTTTTAACAGCATCTCGCGATACAGTTGGAAACGCAACGGCGACATTTTATGGTCGATACGTGAACTTTTTCCAAAGTCGGAGGAGATGATGAGCTGCTCGTTTACCTCCAGGCCAAGGGGAGTTCATCCCTGGCGAGCACGGATGTTAGCACGTCGTCGGAGCAGCCTTCTGCGAGCCGCGATGGTAAACATCCAAATAGCAGATTTAATCCAAAATGGTTAGCTGACCCTAAATTTAGCGGATGGCTCTACCAGACCGAGTATGGTAAACCCAGATGGATTGATGCACTGATCCAACCTGAACCATGTGCAGCAAAAGTAGAACAGGTCACACAGCACAGCAGACCTGTTCAGCCTCTGTTCCCTGGTTTTACCCCTTGGCCATGTTTGCACTTTTTTATTTATGTTCATTTATTTTGCTTTTAAATGTGACCAGCAATGGCTTGTTTTAAGATTCACTAGGATTTAACTTGAGTGAAAACAACTGATATTATTTATTTTTAATTGTATTTTTTGTGTTTGTTAAAACTGTATTTTAAGATCGTGCCTTTTAGTAAGACTTTACGTTTAAGTATTGTTAATAAATGGCTTATAATAACACATAATAGACATAATTTCAAAATTCCTGCCAACTTTTACCTTTTTTTTTTTTTCTTTTTTTTTTAACAAAAACACGGTGGGCTTCTCTACCACCGGGCTTAACAAGTTTTCTGGGGGAAACCCTGCATTAATCATTTTAACCCCTTAACGCCCAAATTTATATACAAGCATATTAAAAAATATTTTTTGTGTGTTTTTGCCTTTATGTAGATGCTAAATTAAGTTGAGATTGTTAATTTGATCATAGCACAAAAAATAAATAGAAATTTGGGTATGTTGCAAATTTGCAACAACAGGCATATTGGTCAATAATAGCGACATAATAACACAGCAATATAACAGTAATAAAACTGTTTTTTTTAATTGATAGCAGAGCAGATAAAAGATAACAGACAACATCTCACTCAGCAGATTTTTCATGGATAACAGAACAAATAACATGCAACATCTTTCCTCTCACTCATGGAAAGCACAAAAGCAGTTCTTGTTCTTACTGAGGTAAAGGTGAACGTCACACTTTGCACACGTGATTTCTGTATGGCCTTTGCATTTTGGGAATTTGCAGCACTGGCCCCCACTGTCAATCGCTGGCCAGTGACCCTTTCTTCTTGTAGAAGAGCTGCCTTCTCTCTTGCAGCTGGTTCACTGGTGACGAACATCTTGGTCTTGATTTCCATCCATGTTCTCATCACTGCTGCTCCTGTAGTCAGAACTCTGTCTCTGCTGCTGTCTTCATCACCTGGCTTCAGGACATCTTCTTCATCGCTGTCCTCTGTTCAGCTTGGCAAAAAACACTGATGGCTTCATTTTGGTCTGCATAAAAATAAAGAGCAGAAATTGCATTATATCCCAGCATGCTATTTTTTTTTATAAAGATTACTAAAAATAACTAGAATGACATTTCCTAAAGAAAATCCGTGTGAGTCCTGAAAGTCATTTCTATATGGATGTCAGTATGCACAGGTGTCCAAACCCACGTTTGGTCTGAAAATGGTTTATCACCTTTATACAAGTCTGCAAGTATCTGGCTTCATCCTTCATCTTAGCAAGCCCACAAACTCCAAACACACCACGCTAAAGTACAAACATTCTGAACCTCACAGATTTATTGGTCACACAAAGATCCATTATATGCCATTATGTGAAATGTGGGTTAACCCACTCGTGCCTACTTCCATCCATATAGCGATTGCAGCGATTAGCCGCATTCCGTTATGGCCGAATGTCGTTAATTCGTGACAAACTGAAATATTGAAATAATTTAAAAAATACTCGTCACACAGAGTTCACCTCATTACGTAGCCGTAGAAGCACACAGTAAGCGGGTGAGTATTTTTATCTTAGCACAACTTACCTTATACACAACAACTGCTCCACATTTCCAGCCTTGTTCTTTTAGCGTCGCAGCCGGCAACTTCATCTTGCATCAACTGGATGTAGGTCCGACGCCGACCAGTCTTACTAGAAACAAGTGCTTGCCGAAGGTTCCTAGGTCTGTACTGCATATGCCCGAACCGGCATTGGGGGAATAGAGAAGTCGGCGTTGAATATTTTCTCCACTCCTGTGATATACTTAAAACTGCTGCTTGTCATTTTTGCTGAAATTGTTGTTTGGGCCCAATTAAAAGCCTAAATATGCTCCTTTATTTACACCTGAAGCAGAACATACACAAAGGGTTAGCGTTTGCATCAGCATGTCCGCCTCTGTATGGCTGGTTTGTCGTTTCATAACACACAGGTGCCCAGTAATGTCACAGTAAAGGAGTTAGATCAAATAAAAAATGACTGATCAACTTTATTCAGCTGTAAACAATTCTAAAGTCCAAGACACAACAGATTATATTTGCAGATTGTGCAGAGTAGAAAGAATAAAATACAGAGTAATCATGAATTCAACTGATTTAAAAGGATAATTAGTCTGTGCCGTGTCAGGGTTAGTTACATTTTTAAGTTAGTAATGCAAATAAAAAATAGAAATTTCTCACTAAACGGAAATTAAAATGTGAATAATTTATCCTGCTTCATCAGGTTTTCACCAGTGTACATTTAACATTTGCTGCAGTATCTCAGTTTACAGTAAAAAAAAAATAAATAAAAAGGAAAAACAATTTAAATGGCATTAATAAAATTTTCTTTACAACTCAGCTATCAGTGAGACATTTTTAAAAAAGAATTTACTGTTATTTTAAACATTTTCCCAGTTTTGTCAAATCACGGATAATAACTGTTAAAAAAAATCTAAAAAACATTTACACGTCAACCGGCCAAAACCTTTATTTTCTACAGTATCATTTTCTTTTGTGTTCTTTTGCAATATTTGAGCATAAAATCACAGCCCTGCACTGTTTATAAATCAGCAAAACATGTCATTATTTACAGTAAAAACACAGATTAGCTCTTTTGCAATGGTTGAACATAAAATTCAACCCTTCTACTGTGTTTAAACTAGCTAAAAATATTGATGTTTTACATATACATGCAGTTATTTTCAGTTTCAGTTCACACATGTTATATACAGTCCCGGTACCTGAACAACTTGGCTTAAATCAACACTAAATAATCCCAGTTTATAGCAGCTGGAACTGAGTCGCTGCTACAAAAACAAAGCCTCTTCATGAAATGCTGCACTTCCTGTCGTCGGCAGCTTCCTCCACGCGTCCCTGGATCCAGTCGTTGATCTCCTCCTGGTGTATTTTCTTCAGCTCGTTGATTTGCTGTGCTTGGTGCTCTTTGCTGTGGAAGTCGAGGCGCTGCTTCAGTTCACGCATTTTCTCCTTTTGCCTTTTCTGCAGGTTGTCGAAGTCTCTCCGGTGCAATTTCTTCTTCCTCAGCTGCTGCAACAGGAAGTCGCTGTGCAGCTGCTGCCTCTGCTTCATCTGCTCTATTTCCAGCTGATGCCTTTCCTTCTCAGCCGAGGCGTCCAGAGTGTATCTCTGCCTGAATTCATTGCGCTCCTCAGCCAGCCTCCTGGCGTCTTCCTCATTCTTCCTCCTTATTTCCTCCATTTCCTTCCTGTGTTTCTCTCGTAGTTCCTTCAGCTCCTTCTCCTCCTGCTCTCTTCTGATTCGATCCTCCTCTCTCCTCCTGATTTCGTTGATCCTCTCGTATTCCTCCCGGAGCTTGTCGAGGTGTCTTTCGGCCTGCTCTTGCCTCTCTTCATCCTCACAGCACCGTCTCTCCCACCATTCCTGTCGATCCTGCTCCCAGGCCTCTCGCTCTTTCCTGATATTCTCTCTGCTCTTTATCAGTAGCGTCCTGTCAGTAGCTGCTCTCTTCTCTGACGCCGTTCTTATTTGTTTCTTCAGAGCTTCGTCTTTCTGGTTCCACTGCAGCTGTTGGACCTCCTTCTGAACTTTCTTCTTCCTTTCTTCTTCTTCCTTCTCTTCTCTTTCTCTCTTGATCCTCTCCTCCTCCTTTTTAATACGTTCCTCCGTCTCTTTCACCTGCTGGGCTCTCTGTGCAGGTGCTCGTTCGTATGTCGTTATCAGCGCAGCAAACCTTTCCTTCCTCACCTGCATTTCCTCGTCGTGTTTTCTTTGAAGGCTGTTTTGCTCTCTCTGGATCTGTCTTTCCCTCTCCACCATGTGCTTCTGCATTTCCTTTTGTATGGCCGCCTCGGCCTCGTTGAACATCTCTGAGGTGTAGTAGCGACCGCTGTTCCTCCTCATCATTAACTCCACTTTGTTCAGCAGCTGGCTGACTTGGGAGCGATTCTTCTGATCGTTGTTGTTAAAGACGTGGTATCTTTGTCCACATTCGCTGGTCAGTTTTTTGACAAAATCATCGCTGTCTTCTTCTATGTAGCTCTCGATTGTTGTGTTTCTGAGCTCATCTCCTCTGGTGAATACGATCATGATGAAGTCTTCGGACTTCTGGCCGAAAAACTCCTTGATCAGCTCCACAGTGTCCTTTTCCTCCTTTGTGAGGCGTCCGATCTGCAGCACCAGTAAGAAGACGTGAGGTCCAGGAGACAACAAGCTGATGCACTTCACCAGCTCCTCTTTGACCCTGTCGTTGGACAGAGCCGTGTCGAACAAACCGGGCGTGTCGACCACAGTGACGGGACGCCCGTCGATCTCTCCGGTTTCTTTCTGGCAAACTGTGGTCACTGACTTTGGACTGACTTTAGCCTTAAAGCATTCTTTGCCCAAAATCGTGTTTGCCGTGGCGCTCTTCCCACAGCCGGTCTTCCCGATCAGCACCATCCTGAGAGGCTCTTTGCTCTTCACCGTCGTTGGACCAAATTTGCTCTGATATTGAGGTTTGTCAAACTCTGCGAGAGATACGTGTTTTGTAATTGGCCTGGTCGGGCGTTTAGAAAGCATGTCTTCTGTGAAGCCTCTGGATCCCCCGGCGCTCATCGTCTCCACAGCGTGCAGCACCTCAGAGACCTGGTCCTTGTCCTTAACGTTGAAGACGACGTGTCGTTCACAAAGGCTCTGTAAGAACCATTGAATGTCTCTGTCTTCCTTTACAGACTTCAGAAGTGCTGGAAACTTAGGATTTGTCTCCACAGTCACAAGAATGATGGTGAAGTGATTGGCTTGAGACGTGAAGGTGTTCTGGATCGCCTCCAGCTCCGTCTTGTCTTCATTTGTGAGCGAATCCAAAGGTAGGACCAGCATGAAGGCGTGGACGCCCTCAGGTTCACAAAGCGAGATGCACTTGCGGGATTCCTTCGTTGCCGTCTCCTTGGGTTTTCCGTACAAGGCAGGCAGCTCCAGCAGGGAAACCCGACGTCCGCACACCTCTCCCTGTCGTTTAACACACTCCGAGTCTGCAGGTGGACCAGACTTTCTTTGCCCCAGAATGGCGTTGGCTACCGAGGTCTTCCAGGCTGCATGTCTCCCACACAGCACCAGGTTTAGAGGGGGTTTTGCAGGGTGTGGCACCATTGTGGGGACAGTAAAATATCCACCCTCGCTGTCACTCACTAAATCCTCCATTTTAGTCATTAGTCCTGTGAGATCATAGTGAGAAAAGTCTCTTCCCTCAAAGTTGACTCTGTGCAGCCGCTGTCCACAGTCTCTGGTGAGCTGGTTCACCGAGGGGTTCCTTCCATTGTCATTGTGAGCCGTTATGACCATTGAGTATTCACAGGCGTCTTGTCCAAAGCAGCTGAGGATCGACTTCAGTTTCCGCCTGTCCTCTTCAGTGAAGTCCAACGGCTTCACGACGAGCAGCACAACATTCGGTCCGGGAGGACAAAGAGCAGCGCACGTCTTCATCTCGTGTTTCACGTCGTCTGGAGGCAAACCGAAGACGTCTGCCGTTTTCACCAGCGTGAACTGGTTTCCCCTCCACTCTCCTTGGATAGGAGCAGGCCGCTTGTTTGTTCCTGAAAAAGAACCGTCTGTTCTTCCTGTGATGAAGTAGGCTAGTATCGTCTTGTCCTCGTGCCTTTTTCCAAGCATAAGAATCCTGAGTTTAGGTGCTGCCAAACAATAAGACAAAAAAAACCCACATTATGCATTTTGAGAATTCTGTGGAAGGATTATCTTGTTCTTTCTGTTTCTGGCATTCACATGTAGAAGTCATGATTTTTTGACTGGAGGGAAACACAGATCCAACATTTTTTGCAGAGTTTTTCCTGCACAGAGGATGTTTCTGCTGCTCCAGAGGAAAGTTTAGTCAGTGTCACAAAGACGGCAATAAAATAAAGTATGTAGTTTAACCAGTTTTGTTAATTTGGGAAATGATTAACTCATGCTTGTGACATTTATACCTCCGCCAAGGAGGTTATGTTTCTGCCGGCGTTGGTTTGTTTGTTTGTTTATGTTCAAAATAACTCTAAAAGTTATGGACAGATTTGGATGAAATGTTCAGGAAATGTGTGAAATGGAACAAAGAAGAAATGATGAAATGTTGGGACTGATCCGGATCACTGTCTGGATCCAGGATTTATTTTAATTTAAGGATACTTAGTCATTGGTAGATTGTGTTGGGGTTGGACTGAAGCTGCTTGGTGGAGGTCTGGATCTCTGAGTGCTTTTCTACTTTTATTTTTATCCACCCAAAGTTGAAACTCTGTGCTGTTGGAAAGCATTTTGAGTTTTTGACACCGGAGTTGGCAGGTCCACATACTAGAACCAAGACGGCGTTCTACAGCCTCGGCAGCGCCCAGCAGAGGCACACAGGACTATTCGAATATCAAAATTATTATCCGAATCCCACCACAACCAACCAATAATCGGATATTTGTATATTGGGGACCAGCCCTAATATTAGTTTGTAAAGCAGGTAAGCTACCATACTGTTGGTTAGCTAACTTAGCCACTCTAGGCCAGTGATTCTCAACTGGTGGGTCGCGAAGCCATTTTTAGAGGGTCGCAGAAGCATGTCCCCCCAAAAAAGTAGTGATATAAAGTCTTTTATTTTGAAGGAAGTGTTTCTTATGACACAGTTTGCTTTCAGTTGCAGGATATTTAGTGTTGGTGACACCAGTAGTTGCCCACTATTAACCTCTAGATCTGTCTCTGCCAGCTTATAGGAGAAATTTATGCTAAAACGTCCCAAAAATGAACCAAAATGTGCTCAGAATCTGTCAAAATGGGCCAAAATATGGCCAAAAACTTGGCAAAAGTGTCCAAATAAACCAAAATGAGCAAAAAAATAAGCCAAATTTTTCCCAAGCTGTATCGAAATGCGTTGAGACTCCACCCAAATACACCTTAATTTGTTAACAGGAACAGCAAACTTAAAAATTTGGGTTGCGACCGTTATTAATAGAGACATAGTGGGTCCTGAGGCTGGACCAGTTGAGAACCACTGATCTAGGCTACTTGGAACTACACCGTACTTGGCCTTAAGGTCAGCCTTATTTCATCTTGCTCAAATCTCCTGCTGCTTATTTATTGTCACAAAGCTGTAAATTGGGACGTCTTGTTCAAACTAAGTAGTTGTTTTTCACATAGAGCTGTTTGTCCTCAAACGCAGCTGCAACAGAAGTCCTGTTTAGCAAAACCAAACCAGATTCTCCAGAGGAACATTTCTGGTTTTATCCTACTTATTTCATCCATTGAACATCCTCCAGCTAATCTGTTCAGAATAAAGAACCAACATATATTTCTGTGTTGATTTCACTGGACGACACAATGATACTCTGAGGAGGTTGTGTTGGGTTGGACTGAAGCTGCTTGGTGGAGGTCTGAGCTCTATGAGGGCTTTTCTAGTTTGTTTATTAAATGGTTAGAAAAATGTTGGTCTCTTTTCAGCGCAGAAGATCAATCTGTATGAATCTGAATTCTTTCCTTTTCACCTGTGTGCTAGCTGTCCTTGTCAGCCTGTCACCAAGTGTGTCGGCTGTTTTTTAAGCTGCCTGTTGCTGCTGGACCAAGGTTTTGTTTTGTGCCGTTTTTATTACAGCACAGTTAAAATGATTTTTAATTTAGCGTTAAAATATTGATCAGTGGTAACGTCTTGTGAGGCTAACAGAGGTCCTCGGTTTCAGAGAGCCGTTGCTGACATTTATCATATCTGATCTGCTGAGTTCGACATGTAGGCAGCAGTGTTCATGTTGACACGTTGCTACACAGACTGATTTCCTCACTATTCATTTCTGTTTTTTGTTGTTTGTTTTGAATGCTGGTGGTCCCTTTAAGTACAAGCAGTCTCTTTCTAAGTTATCCATCTAATCCAGTTTGTTTGCACACTTTTGGAAACTAGTCTTTGGTTTGTTGTGGTGTTATTATTATTGTTATTGAGTCTATTATTACACCACTGCAGCCCCTTTCCCACCCACAAATTCAACCCTTGGGCATAGATAAATGATCTTAAAAACAATTTGAATTATAAAATAATCACATTCAGATTGTATTCATAGACTCCTTTCCATTCTCTTTGCTATGTGACATAAAATCTTTCTTACTGGACTTACCAGATGCTGAGTTCGCCATCTTGTACGAGAGAAATCCCACCTCAAAGGAGCTGAAGTCGGTGCCAGCAAAACTAGTTTAGATTTAAAAAACAAAGCGAAAGCATGCCGTTGTTAGAGGACTGTGTTTTGCAGAAACAGTGTCCTGGTTTTCCTGGTTAATTCACAAACACGTCTGTATGAATCTGTAAAAATATCCAAAATATTGGCTCATTAATTACAGTTTTGTTCATTTAAAATACTCGGTGTGTTTTAGGCAACCAGCCGACCACGCTGCGAAACAAGTGCACGTTTTTACAGCAGCAGTCACAACCTGTTGGCATGGCGTTGTTAAGTGACCTGTATTAGTAAAGTCAAGCCACTGTTACTTAAAGCAAAAGATGTTGACCCGAAGTGTTTTCCAATAAAAAAAATCAAGTTTAAATATGAAGACCTTACAGTATTATTATCCAAGTTTACCCATGTGCACTTTATTGTGTCGTGTGTGTGCTGTGTTAGTCGCTAAATATGGCTATAAAAGCACATGTATGGTGCCTTTACTGCCCACACTTGACTTTAAATACACAAAACTAGCTTGAATAACTTCGATCGGTAAGCTTAAAGTAATTTGAACTGACTTTTAAACGAAGAAAATGTTCGGTTTTGCTTCTCATGCTAGCCTTCATTTCTTTACTCACCCGAGGCCGTCGTGTCGTCTATTCCAGGTCTGTCATGGTCTTGTGGCAAATATTCTGGTCCGTCCAATCACCGAGTCTGAGCTGTGGATTATCAATAAGCTGATTTGATTAATTAAGTCACAGCTGTAGACTGTATGTTGTTTTAATCCTTGGTTGCCTGTTGCATTTGTTGTTGGCTAGTTCTACTCACCAGATGAGTCTGTTAGTGTGGCACAGATATGTCTTTTCTGATCACTGCTTATATGAGAACTATGAATGGGCAGGGCCTGTGGACTGACAAACGGTTGGCAGCTGGTCGAATGCCAAACTCTGTAAAATCCTCTCATCGTAAAAGTATGACAACAATGAAACTTCCCTGCCAGCGTTCGGCTCGACATTTCAGACTCGGCTTCGCAGCTGATGTGTTATCATTCATGCTGTTGTTACCTAACAGTGCGTCTTCTTGTTTGTTTCCTGTCTGCTTCTCTTTGCCATCCTTTGCTCTCCCCTTCACCCTCAACCCAGCTGGTCGAGGCAGATGTTCACCCTCCCTGAGCCCGGTTCTGCCGGAGGTGTTTTCTTCTCCGTTGTAGTAGCTTCTGCTGCTCGTGGGGAATGTGTGGATTTTCTGGGTTCTCTGTGTGTTGCATTGTCGGGTCGTAGTCCGGTAAATTTGTCACATTAATCCTTTTTTTAAAAACTGGGACACGCTTTGGTTTAATGTCTGTCGTTTTAAATGTGCTGCATAAATAACTGACTTGACTTGAACGCTACACAGTTTGATGTAGAGTCTTGGGTCAGCTGAGGTGGGTTTACATGTGGAACCTCTAAGACTTTGACCAGTGATCGTAAGGTGACGGTTGCGAGAAGATGCAGGGATGGCGTGCACACTTAAAATCAAAGTGTGGGTGTATTATCATATGAACAGCTGAATGGGTTTTGCTGCATTTCTATCAGAGAAATTTGACTGTTGTAAAGACAGGGCTGAAACTCAGGGTGTTTTAAAAGTTGATAAATCAATTTTGGGGTAATGAAGGCCCTTAAAAAGTCTTACTCATGATTTTATGAGGTATTAAATTTTATTGGTATTCAAGCTTCGACTCCAAAAAGTATCCATGAATATTTATTTTCCTCCGCACGACCATTACAAACAACGATGTGTCGGTGTCGTACTCGGAGCTGGATCGCCTCGGGCGGGTGCGACGTCACGCCACAGTGAATGCAAAATACCAACCACAAGACTGCTGTTGGTCGCAAACAGCAGCAGCTGGCACACTGGAAAAAATGCCCCTCCTAAAACAAAAACAAAAACTTATTTCGAGGCACTTTTACCTTGAAATAAGTGTAAAAATCTGCCAATAGAACAAGTGAACATTTGCTTGGTCAGATTTCTTGAAATAAGACATGATATTTAGAATATTGAGGTCTTAAAATCAGCAGGTAAAACTTATTTGAAGCTATATTTTAGCAGCATTGTCAAGCTGAGGTGTCTTAGAATAAACCAGACATGCTAAAGAATTAAATAGATTTTAGCTTTAATAAGTTTCAGCTTCTTAATTTGAGATGTGTTCAACTTATTTTAGTTGTATTATCGTGGCTCTTCTCTAGATTTAAGACCATCTTGTACTTGAAATCAGATCACACAGATTAATTGAAGCATTCTGAGATATAATGTCTTCTCACAGTTGGCTAGAAATCCTAATATTTAGTGGTGTTTGACAGCATTTGAAGGTGTTGTGTTTTAGGTGAAGCCAGCTACGCCCAAAAGGAGGTGTTTTAACTCAAAAGCAGACATTTGCTTTGTTTTTTTTTACACATTTTCCACATGCAGCTGTTTTCTGATATGAATTGGTGATTTTCCAATAAAATGCATTTACTTTATTTCTTAAATCCAGATTATTTATCTGATACAAACAACAGCTCAGCTTGAAACATGTATGAAATGAAATGAACCTTGTTTCTGGTAAAATACAACTAAAACAAGATCATTTCAAGATTGTTTGACTTGACAAGATATTTAAGATGCGTTGTCTTAAAACATGTCCCTCCATCTGCTGAAATGTTACCTGGAAAGTGAATTTATCTTAAATCAAGTGGGTTGAGACTTTTTGACTAAAAATAAGACGAATAAACTTGGTAGGATGTGGAGTTTTTGCAGTGTAGGGTGACCATATTTTGATTACTAAAAACCAGGACACTCAGTCCGGCAATGAGATGCTCAAAATGATACTTAGGGTGCCTTATAATTTCAGTGCATTTACAGTTTGCCTCCTCTGTATGGATAGAAAACTGTTATGTTACTAAATACTATCTATAAACAGAGACACAGCTTCAGAAAGGCTTCTCAGAGGTCACTCAACATGTTTTATTCTGACAAGTTAAATGAAATCATGAAAAAAATAATGTCTCTTCTGTATTAGAAAAGAAATAGAGATACCTCTGCTATATCAGCGACCAACTTTAACAAAAACAGCTCTCACAACCTTACAAAAACTAACAAAAATCAACTACATCTTCAGTTTTCTTCTTCAAAACAATGAAAACCAGGACATGTTCATGGCTTTATAGAAAACAACCAGAACAGGAAGTGAAAACAGGACGTCTGGTCGCCCCAGAATCGCCACTCGTTGAACTCAAACGAAGGCATTCCTGATATTTTTAAGTCGATGTTTCTGGATTGGGACATTTCTAAGACATTCACCATCTAGCAAAGACAGAACTGGATACGACATGAGATTGGGAGTTGGCTTTGGCTTTATTTCGAGCTAAATTTACCTCATTTCTGTTAAGTTGCTCACTACAGCTGTTACAGATGTGTCGCTAACAACAGCTTAAACTGGCGATGAGGTCTTAAATTTTTTTGAAAGGTTTTTAAAAAAGTCTTAAACAGGTATTGAAATTAACCTCAGGATGTACCCTGAAACTACCTCCCGTTGGAAAAAACCTAGAAGACCCGGCCAACTTTGGAACTCCCTGCAGACGCCAACATGTTTGTCATTTCTCCACCGAGGCTCTGAAAAACTGGTTAAGCTCGTCCAAACCCGGATGCAGCCGCAGACTATTTATCGAAACCTTATCTTGTTTCCTTGACAGACAGTAAACACACCTTAAATTACCAGCAGCTGATTTCAAACAGCAGTGTCGGGAAACCAGCTCAAGTTCTCGTTAATGGGCTTAAATGTATGCATCACGTTCAGGTTTACTCCCTCCTCTGTTGAGTTGCACGTTGTTGTTTGGGCCTCGTTTCCACCTCTAGATCCTGACTGGCTTCGTGAAAAGTTGACACCTCTGGCCCCTGCAGCTCGGTAATCTCTGTGGAGCTTGAATGGTTTGGATCAGTGCTTCTCAACTGGTGGGTCGGGACCCAAAAGTGGGTCGCGAAGCCATTTTTAGAGGGTCGCAGAAGCATGTCCCCCCAAAAAGTAGTTATAAAGTCTTTTATTTTTAAGGAAGTGTTTCTTATGACACAGTTTGCTTTCAGTAGCAGGATATTTAGTGGTGGTGACACCAGTAGTTGCCCAGGATTAACGTCTAGATTTGGTTCTGCCAGCTTATTGGAGAAATTATGCTTAAAAACGCGCCAAAAATAAACCAAAATATGTTCCGAATCTGTCAAACTTGGCCAAAATAGACCCAAAAACTTAGTAAAAACGTCCAAAAATACCAAAATTTTCCTAAATTGTATCAAAATGCGTTGAGACTCCACCCAAATAAACTTAATTTGTTAACAGGAACAGCAAACTTCAACAATTTGGGTCGAGACCATTATTAATGGAGACATAGTGGGTCCTGAGGCTGGACCAGTTGAGAACCACTGGTTTAGATCAGTGGTTCTCAACTAGTGGGTCGGGACCCAAAAGTGGGTCGCGAAACCATTTTTAGAGGGTCTCAGAAGCATGAAGCCCCCATAAAAAAGTAGTGGTGTAAAGTCTTTTATTTTAAAGGAAGTGTTTCTTATGACACCGTTTGCTTTCAATAGCAGGATATTTAGTGGTGGTGACACCAGTAGTTACCCAATGTTAACCTCTAGGTTTGGCTCTGCCAGCTTATTGGAGAAAATTGTGCTAAAACGTCCCAAAAATATTAGAAAATGTGCTCAGAATCTGTCAAAATGGGACAAAATATGCCCCCAAACTTGGCAAAAGCATCCAAGAATACCAAAATGAGCAAAAAAATTAGCTAAAATTTTCCTAAATTGTATCAAAATGTGTTGAGACTCCACCCAAATAAACCTTAATTTGTTAACAGGAACAGCAAACTTCAACAATTTGGGTCGTGACTGTTATTAATGGAGACATAGTGGGTCCTGAGGCTGGACCAGTTGAGAACCACTGGTTTGGATCACCCTGTTTGTCCGAATGGAGACACGTTATTACACCTCGTAAGGTGTTTATGTTGTCTGATTTATAACCTGCTCATGTGAGCCAGCGTGTGTGATATTATTTAAACGCTGATAATAAAGCTGTTTTTGCTTTGTGTGAAAACAGACAGCAGAAGAAAGGCCCGGCAGCTGACCGTAGTGTCCCGCTGATCCACCAGACTAACGGTTTTGAACTCAGCCACGCTGCTGTACGGCAGCAGGGGTCTTTATTTTTCATACCTGAGAGCCTGTTGGATGTGTTTGATTTATCGCGCAGCCCCGCCTGAATGCAGCAGCGCGCATGTATTAAACACATGCGTTTGTTTCAAGTACATACAAGCCGCGGCGTGTTTGCGCGCCCCTCGCTCTCTTCTTTATCCTGGGAGGTCATTGGGTATGTTTGATTTATTACCCGGTCGCTCCTGGCTGTGTTTTCACATGGCCCGGCACCACCTCGCCCCTCCCCCGGTGTGGAAAGAATTAATAAAACACAAACACATTCAGACACGGCTCTTCAGCAGCCTCAGTCCGGCTTGTCCGGCTGAACTAACTGCTCTCTGTGCTTTGACGTGCTCTTATTAACGGTCGAATGCATCATTCCAGCTGGCTGAGTAGTCCAGACTTCACGCTGTCCAGCTGGTATTATCAGTTTTATTAAATACTGCTTTTCCCATGAAGTGTAAAGTTAGCTCACGAGGTTTTTGCTTTGGATTATTTGTACTTTATCTGACGTAGGTGTAGAAAAAGCATTAATTTGGATTAGTTTCACACAAGCAGACCTATCTCCTCGGCTCTGGAGAATGGTCTGGCAACACCTTATTATCACTTCCTGTAGCTTTGGTTTGTTTGCTTGATCGTCTTGGGTGTCGCTGAGCCCATGATGCAGTGGTGGTGCCCCTGAAAAATAGTGGAACTAGTGGAAATAGAGCAACTTGTTTTTGTTAGAACATGCTTGGAAATTTTTTGGTTATTTTTGAGAATGCAAGAGCCAAGCGGGCCTGCTTTGTTACAGAAACCAAGTCTTACCAATGCTGGAGAAAAATATAATATTTAAATAATAATGAGCTTTTTCTCTCTGCTCTGCACATCAAGTCTACAGATGTTTCGCCATACTGCATTTATTTTTATTTTTAAATCCAGTATGTTTTATTTTTCTGTTAGTACTTTATGTCGGCGGCCTCGAGTCACAGCAGTTCGGTCGTTCGTGTCTTCTGAGTTGTTTTTTTTTTTACAGGATGCGGTGAAAGCGGCTCGTTTTTACCAAATGTTTTAATGAAACCTGTAGAGTTAAGTTGTTTTGATGAGCTCAGGCCCCTTCGCTTCGTCCACACGAAGCCAAAATGCTTACAGCTTCAGAAACGTTCTTCGCAAAGACGGAGCTGTTTCAGTAAATGTGTCCGTCCACATGTATTCACTTGATGAAAACGATGTAAAACACACGCCAGGCCTGTTGGTGGCGCTATGACGCCGTAACATGAACAAGCTGAAACTGACGGCGGGACTTCAGGCATGAAATAAACAGGACATGGCGGCGGCAAATAAGAGTGGACGAGCTGGTAGGACTCTAGTCTGGACAGACGATGAGGTGGAACTATGCAAGAGTACCTGGCTGCAGACCTCCACTGTGAGGACAGGAAGTAACGGGTAGGTGGTGGTGACGCATGTGAAGTTGGTTTGCTAACCGCTAATTAAATCAAAAGGAGAAGCAGCCGTTTAACGAGTGGTTGTGGCTGTTTCTCAATATGCGGTACTGTCATGATGTGACACAAAATTCAGTTTTAAGATGATTTGAGGCGATAAATTGGTTGTGTAAACGTCAAATCTGTGGTCAGTTTATCAGATAAATTCTGCTTAAAAATTGACTCCAACGGTTTCTGAGATGTGAGTGTCCCCGTTAGACAGCTACTACCGGGCGGTCAGCGCTCACAGCTCCCCGCTGACAGCAGCCTTAGCTCGGATAGACTTTCTGAAATCTGCCGCTGGCTCTGACGGTTCTGTAGCAGGATAGAAGTAGTTTTACGGGAATCTAACGGTCACACTTTTGTTATTTAATGTCCCCGGTCGCCGACTTTGTCATTATATTAGTAATTACTGTGTTGTCTTCATTACCTGTAGCACGTCTTTGTTCTATTCTTATGACTGTAACTGTGAATAAAAATAACATTTAAGGATTATTCTGTTAGCAGGCATAAAACTCACAATGGGGCTCATTCTCAAAATAATCACAAGTTTAATATATAAATTAAAACAATATATACCAGTGGTTCTCAACTGGTGGGTCGGGACCCAAAAGTGGGTCGCGAAGCCATTTTTAGAGGGTCGCAGAAGCATGAACCCCTCCTTCCCCCAAAAAATAGAGGTATAAAGTCTTTTATTTTAAAGGACGTGTTTCTTATGACACAGTTTGCTTTCAACAGCAGGATATTTAGTGGTGGTGACACCAGTAGTTGCCCACTGTTAACCTCTAGATCTGGCTCTGCCAGCTTATTGGGTTAATTGATGCTAAAATGTGTTAAAAAAGGAACCAAAATGTTCTCAAAATCTGTCAAAATGGGCCAAAATATGCCCAAAACTTGGCAAAAGTTTCCAAATATACTAAATGGAGCAAAAAATAAGCCATAATTTTCCAAAGTTTTATCAAAATGCGTTGAGACTACACCCAAATATACCTTAATTTGTTAACAGGAACAGCAAACTTCAACAATTTGGGTCGCAACTGTTACTAACAGAGACACAGTGGGTCCTGAGGCTGGACCAGTTGAGAACCACTGATATATACTATAGACGATGGTCTAGTAGATTTTACGATGTATTGCTAATGCATTAGCGTGAAAATTAATACCACCGGAAGTGCCGACGGGATCTTATTTTGTAATGCATCCAGTGCATTTCCTGTCCTCACAGTGGAGGTCTGCAGCCAGGTGCCTCTCGAACTATCAGCAGCACATACGCAGCACTATACGGCACCATTGTTGTCGTCGTTTTCTCAGTTTGGAGCATCTATGGAGAGGTGGAGCTATGATGCAAGCGTGTCAGGAAAAGTAGCGGACAGCGATCTTTGAACTCTGGGACCTAGGTTCAGACATGATCGTTTTCAGACCCCCAGAACGCCGGCTTGGTGTGGACAATACATGGGTTTGACGGACTACTCAGGCCTGGGCTCGTCTTCGTGTGGACGGGGCCTTGGATTGAGTTATTTTTCCGGATGAAACTGCGCGTCACGTATCTTCTAGGACTTTCGGAGAGTTGAAACCTTGACGCCCTTCAGACACATTGGCTGGCGTCGGGGTTCAGTGGGTTAAAAGGCCGAACGTTTGTAAGTTACTGCTGCTGTGAAAAAAAAAAAAGCAGTATTGGTGTGGGCGTCCCCTTGTGGTCGGGTGATGCAAGTTTTGTGGCAACGAATGACAACAATAGAAGCCGTTACCGTCAGAATGTTTAAAAGCCATATATAGTAAAACTGTCACGCCCAAAGCCCCTGCTGAAAACATGAGTCAGCGCTCTGACAGCCTCGACGGTGAAATGAACTTCATGAGAATGGGGGAAAACGGACTCGAAGGTGTTTCTGTTATTTTGTCCACCTCCTCAGTTTCTAAAATTCTGCTTCCCGCTCGGCTTCCACTCGCTCCGTCTTCCCTTTCTCCCACTCTTTATTGTAGTTTGGTGTGTCTTGACTTAATTAAATAAGCATCATGTCACACGGCTGACGTCCCCGCCTCCCCCTCTCTCCCCTCTCTGGCTTTTCTTTAATTTTTCTGTCTATTTGTCTTTTCCTGCTTTGTTATTTATCCTCCTCGAATTCTCTCTCCCTCTCTCTCTCGTTGTTTGCTCTCCCCTCTTCCCTCGAGAGTCTCTTTGGCAGACAAAATAAAGTCGTCTAAATCGTGACTGTGATGGACTGTATATCTCCAGAAGGCTTCAAGTCAACCTGCTTAACTTTTAAAATTAATTAGCGACTTTTAGTTAATTGTAGTTGGTGCTTTTCTTGTCTGAGCAGGTTCGGGATCAGACTCTCAGGCTCTGGAAGACTAAATTGGACTTCTGATTGCCTCAAGAAGCATTTTTAGCGACGTCCAGTCAAACTTCATTAGCTGAATATTTCTCACGCGGGGAAACTCAATGTGGTTTGAGTTATCTGGGCATGAAAAAAGAAGTTACGGCTCGGATTGAGTGTCGTTTCTTTTCACTCCGAGCGGTCGTCTCAGGACTAATTAGCTTTCTGGCTCAAAGGCTCGTTGGCAGAGAAACAAGGGAGTCGTGTGGGAGTTGAACCTGTGACCCCTCAGTTACGATCTGGTCCGTCTGACACCCTACCGCCCCGGTGGGAGAAAAACATGTGGGAAAGTGTTTTAAAATAGTCTGGGCTGGATTTGAAAATGTGGTTTTGAATGTGGATTTCGCTCATGTTGTTAGAATGATGTTTTTGGGCGGACGGGGTGTTGTTTTAGCGGCGGCGTCACCCGGGGAACCGTCAGCTCGCTGGCTGCGTGTTTGAACAACAGCGCGGCCATTAGTCGGCCTGAAGAGAGTGAGAGACACCAGATATTTCCCATAAATCATCCGGGCTCGGTCGCATGTGGAATCGAGCCGCTATCAGATCAGAATCGGACCTGGAGAGAGTCACGAACCTCCTCACGTCGACTGTTTGTCAGCAGTTTGTTTTCGTCAGAGGTGGAACATGATGACCTTTATTTAAACCCAGAGCTGCATCCAGGTAGAGGCCTCTCTTGCAACATAGCAGAGCAAACACACAAATAAATAACCCTTTAAGAGTAAATGGAGCAGACGAGCTAAGTCAAAGAAAACAAGAACATCTGGAAGAGAAATGAGATGAAAATAAAAGCCTGGATTTCTCTGAGGATGTGAAGTGAGTCAGGCTTTGCTCATGTTTGTTAACCAGACGTATTAATGGCTTGACCGACTCCTCATCTTTCCTCCGCTATCGGGTCATTTTCTAGACGAGAAAAGCTGAATTCTCCAGATGATCTTCATACGATTAGAAGGACCGCGGCCCGCGATCGCTTTTATTGCTGATTCACTTCTTTGGTTTTAAATCAGCTCATTCAGAAAAGAGGTTAAACTTACAAAGGTTCATCTAAATCAGCAAGTGACAGTTTTAACAACCTAATGGCTGGGAACTGTGTGAATAATCACTGCAGCGGTAATGATGGAAAGTAGAATCCTAAAATATAGTATTGCATGACTCAGATCTTAATATCTCCTGAAACACCTTCAGGATGATTTGGTTTCTCTTCAGATATTCTCAGGATGCTGCGCCTGATTCTACATCCTGACATCCGTGAGGTAATGACTGATAAACCCGTGTCTCTGTGTGCTGCAGGTCCTGCATCTTCTACAGAGCATGCATGGACATCCCCAGAGGAACCGAGCTGCTCGTCTGGTACAACGACTCCTACACCTCCTTCTTCGGCATCCCGCTGCAGTGCATCGCTCAGGACGAAAACCGTAAGAAAACACTGCTGGTGCTGTGCTTTGCTTCCCTGTGCGTGCTTATCTGCCTCATCTATGTCGGATTTGTCCCTGTCGGCCTTTGTTTTAGGGACACGTTTACTGATTTTCTCCTCTGAGGCTCCTCCTGGTCACGTCTTTCATTCCCAGAGCTCTGTAGCGTCCTTGAACAGAGAAGCGAAGCGTTCACACCGACCGAGCCGTTGGGAAAATATTTTCAAAGTGACAGAAATATCACTGAGTGTTGAAGCAAGGTGGTGAACTCTGATCCAGATGCCGTAATATCTAAATGGTGAAACATCCGAGCGTAAGCCAAACCTCTCTGCTCTTCAGCTGAAGCCAGCCGCTTTCTTTGGACGCTGCTCAAATTGTGTTACCGACAGCATTTAAACTGTTAGGCTGGAAGAAAACCATCGGCCCGCCACAAAAACAACGATGCAAACGCAGGTTCTTTTTGCAAACTCCTCGCTATCTGATTTATTTGTCTGACCAGCCGAGCCGGCCAGCCAAAACACCGCCGAGAGAGAAGTCTTTTATTTTCTAAAATGTGGTTGTGGCTTAGTGTCGACACAGAGCCCCCCTCTCCCTTTTTATATCCTTCGATAAAATCAAACTACGGACGTTTTCCATCGAGGCTGATCGTCATCTTGTGTTTCTGGACATAAAAATATACACACTTCTCTTCAGATTTGGCAGCAATCTATAATAATAAGCTTTATTTACACGGCACCTTACAAAAATGTAGTTACAGAGTGCTTTATAAGGAAAAAAAAACACTTTAAAAGTCATACAACACGGAGCAAAAGAAGCTAAAGGAGTGAAATAAACAAGAAGAAAAGGTGATATCAAGGAAGTTTAACAGACCACAAACTGTTTATAGGAATGTGTCTTTAAGAGGGGTTTAAAAGAGGATAAAGAGTTTGCCGGTTTGATCTTCTCCGGGATTTTCGTTCCAAGGAGCTGCTGGGTTCGTGTCTTCGCTCCACATGGTTCTGGTTTGGCCTGACAATTTTCAGGTTATGTTGCAAAATGAAATGAGTCATTTTGAATAAGTGCATTACTTCCTGGCAGAGGGTTTAAAAAGTCTCCCGTCAGAGTTGTTTAAACAACAGCCCAAAGGACGGGTCTGAGTTTTACTCACTGAGGCTCTCTGGTTGTGTCGTCTTTGTAAATGTTCGAACGTCTCTTCTTATTTTAATTCAGAAAACACTGCAGCGTGTCAGCAGAGTGTTCATGCATCTTACATTTATTTAGAAGAGTCTAAAAATTGTCTTAAAGCTGACGAAAAAGTTAACGTGGTCGCTGCAACTAATCGGACCATTGATGACTGAGTAACAGAACAGAATCTGAAATATTTGTTCTTTATATTACATTTTAGAACCTCGTGAATGTTTCTGATTATTTCCAGGTTTCCATGAAAATATGACAATTATCAGGCTTTAAGAATCCACAGTGTCCATTATTATTTATTATTATTTACACTATTAATCTATAAAATGTCAGAAAAGAAAAATGTAGACAAAAGTTAGAAGGTTTTGCGTACATACAAACACATCCAAATAAATCCAAATAAATCGGATAATGAATTAAGGCCCGTTTTTCATTTTGTATTATCACTGAAAAAAGGGAAATGGTTTATTTTTCGTTTTTATTTTGAAATCTCAAAATGAGAAAACTAATGGCCGTGACGTACACGGACCCTTAAGATGTCTGTAATTAGATTTTTAACGAGTTCAGACTGAATTAAAAGTAGCTGTAAAGGACAATGTAGATGAGTTGATTAAAGAGGAATTAAATATATCTTAATCTTGAATTGAACTATAGATATCTGAAACAGGAATTGATACTAGTCATAATTCAGCTGTAGATATCCTCTGTTATCTACAAGGGGTAAACATGAATGATAAAAGTGATGTGATTTGTGTTCGGTCGTGTCTGAAATGTTCTTTTTGACCAGGGAAAAACATCTGCATCTGTGACATCTGCAATACCCAGGCCAGCTATTATCTTTAGAAAGGCAACTATATGAATTTAATCTCCTTTATCGTGTGGATATTAAACGATAAAGTTGCACGTAATGAACGGCAGTAAGGTGGTTGCTTTATACAGTGTTTGACAGTTAGTATCTTGAATGCATCAGATGCTCCATGAAAGTAGAGAACAGAAAGTTTAGTTGCATGAATAAACGGCGAGTGTTTCACCTGGTTGTTAATAGAAATATGTTGTTTAAAGTTATGAGGAATTATCGGCTGAAACAAACCCGACATCGGCTCATCGCTTTGCTGTGTGATGCAGATATTTTAAACGCTCCGTGCTGCCCAACTCTTCCCCCTCTCCGCTCCGTCCATCCTCTCCTTTTTCTCTGTCGCTGATTTGTTTCTGTTTACATCTCCTCCAGTTTTCTGCCCAGTCAGCCCGTTTCGTTCTTTTCCACTCAGACGTTTCTCTTTCTGTGGATCTGACGGACCGACTCGCTCGCTGCAGGGGGAAAAACAAACCGACTTTTTTCTTCTTCTTACTCAATTACGGAGCAAAGAAAAACACGAAACACAAAAAAAGAAAACAAAGCATGAAGGAGGAGCTCTAATCTGTGGAATCTAAATGGAAATGAATTGAATTAGGAGCTCGTCTTTCACAGTCGCAGTGAAATGAGATCGCGCTGATTGCAAATTAGAGACGTTTGGCCGCAGACCGGTTTGTTTTACAGACGGAACGACTCTTTTACATGAGATGGTTCGTAGTGACGGGACCGTGGCAGCCTCTGCATCGCTACGTTTATGAAGCCATAAGCTGTCGCACTCACAAAAACTGAGTCTTGTTTTAATCCCATTACTGCTGTGACGGCCGCGTCTGTCCATCAGGACAACATTTAGCTTCAAGTAAAATACAGTCGCTGACTCTACTCAAGCTCATGATGCTCAAATTATGCACCTGGAGCTATCAGATTGTTTCAAGGCCGATTCTTAACCCGATCTGCCTCTTAGGATCAAAGCAAGCAAAGGCCTGATTATCAGATGTTTGCAAATCACATGGTGTCTGATGTTCCTGTGATGTGGGGTGTTAAGAGTGACTTTGTCAGATCCGATCCACTCGGAAGGAGAGATCGTAGATAATGAACATGTTTAATATTTGCTGCTATAAACCCTGTAGTGTTTGGGGCGAGCACGCTCAGTGTGTGATGTCACGTGGATTTAAGCCAATCAGAACGTGAGCTGAGTCAGCTGACTGACGGAACAGGAAGTAAAAACAAACCAGTAGAGTTACCGTCGCTAAAAATTTAATCAGATTAATCATGATGATGGATTAATCCGCACTAACGCATCAATTTTGACAGCCCTAAAGAATCTCTGCCCCTCGGCTCAGAGATCTGGATGGTCAGATAGAAAAAAAAGCTTCAATTTTAGTAAAGAGGCGCATTTTTGGCAGCAACAGTAACTGAGTAATAATGATGGGAAGAGTAATCGACTGCTGCTTCCTCACGGTTGGACGACTGCAACAGCCTTTTTACATGTCTTAATAAAAAATCCCTGGACAGACCACAGTCAGTGCAGAACTCTGCTGCCAGGCTTTTAACCAGGAAGAGGAAACGCGAGCACACCACGCCTGTTTTAGCTCTTTTACATTGGCTCCCAGTTCGTTTTAGGATTGATTTTAAGATCTTATTACCGTAATTTCCGGACTATAAGCCGCTACTTTTTTCTAACGCTCTGAACCCTGCGGCTTACCTAAGGGTGCGGCTAATGTATGGATTTTTAAGGGTGCGCTACGGGTTTTTTGCCTCATCACGTCAGACCAATGAAATTACCGAACAGGTCACAGTGGACCAATGAAACTGTTCGAATAAAATCATTTACGCGCACCAAATTCTTCAGATCAGTTATTTTGCGTTTCATGCACACACCCTCATCATGGAGGACGACACTAATCCAAGCGCGGATTTGCTTCGAGACGTAAGTGACGGTGAGAGCGACGACGAAAGAGAGACTGAAGAAGTGTGTGACGAAGAAATTCTGAGGCTGTTCTATTCCGACACCGAAGAAGACGACTTCAGTGGTTTTAGTGCGCAGGAGGAAGGTTACGACAGCGATGACTGACTTTTTATCAGCCACATTACTGCTGTGTTACTGCACTGTTTGGAAAAAAACATTTATTTAATAAAAAGTTTTTAAAAATCTGTGTAAATATCTCTTATTACAACATGGACACCTGCGGCTTATGTATGGAAGATTTTCTTTTTTCATTTTAAATTTAGTGGGTGCGGCTTATATTCAGGTGCGCTCAATAGTCCGGAAATTACGGTACTCACTTTTAAAGCGCTCTATGGTCTCGGTCCGAGGTGCATTGCTGACCATTTAACTCCATACTCTCCACCACCCGTTACGATCCTCGGGTCTTTTAACTGTCCCAGAGGCCCGGCTGAAAACAAAGGGGGACAGAGCCTTTTCAGTCCGAGGCTCTGGAACGACCTGCCCGAGGACGTCAGGTCGGCTTTTAAGTCACGTCTTAAAACACATTTTTATCAGAGAGCATTTCCTGATTTTAAGTTTTATGCTGTCATTATTACTGGTTTTATCCACCAAGGCGGTGCGTAAAACGATCACGGCCCTTATTAAATTATGTATTGGTGTGCTGTATTTAATTTCGTTGTTATTGGAAAGCACTTTGTAACATTTGTTTTGAAAAGTGCTCAATAATTAAATTTTATTATTATTATTATTAGATGGATGTGCTTCCAGGTACCCAGGATTTATTCTGAACTTGGTAGCCTTCTCTTACAACACGCCTTGGTCATGGAATAATCTCCAGATCACCTTAGCTTGTCTTAATAGTCCTTGTCTATAAGAATGTTTTGCATGTTGTCTGTTTTTCCCATCTGTCTTTGCGTTTTGCTTGTTGCAGTTGCATGACATGTGTGAGTCTCTCCAGGTATTCAAAGTGGGTCGGGTTCTCTTTTTACCGTTTCCGTGTGATGGCTTTTTTTGGAGGCTGCCAGGAATATTTTAATCAAATATTTGTCTTTACTTGGTATTTCTCTTTCTGTGAGGTGCCCTAAGTATTTCCCCAGTTTCCTCCCAGACGTCGTTTCAATACTGGGTTACTTTTGTGCAATGCCAAAAACATCCTCCAACATGGCTGACGGACAACAAGTTGGGCTTTTTTAATCTTTGGTGTTATAAAAAATCTTACCAAATTTTTCCAGCAAAGTAATTTCCGGTTTCTGGAACTAGATGTTGTTTGAGTTTCATGTATCGTCACTGATGTCAACAGATGGTTCTTTACATTTGTCTCTAATGTGCAGCGTTGAACTTTTTCTATTCGACACCAGGCCCTGATAAAGTTTAGATGTAAGCTTTTCACCTTTATTTTGGTTTGCATTCCCCAAAATTTCAGTAATAAATTAGAATTAATTTCATCTGGAAGGTCTGGTCTTATCTCTGGAAAAGAGATTTTTAACCTCAAGGGACTTACTGGTTAAATAAAGGATAAATAAATAACTAAAAATAATCAATTAGATTACTCGTTACTAGAGCTGGATATTGATTCAGATTTCCCAATTCGATTCGATTTTCAATTCTGTTAAGCATATTTCAGTCACGGTACCAATTTTACTTAAATATGGAAGAGATTCTCAGAGAACTAATGCTGTAAATAGTAGAAACTAACTTTAACTTGGTGCACTATTTAAGATATTAATGTTTACATTAAGAATTGAGCCCAAAGCAGTTCCATTAATTGTGTAATTTCTATTAGACATGCCCTGACCAAAACAAAAATGTAATAATTTAAATCCAATCTAATCACAGGGCAGGCAGTGTAAATAAGGAGGCTACAAACCCACTGAGGACGTTCACTTTGCTGCCTGTGACTCTCACAGAGCTTTGGTTTTTGTGCAGTATGTTGCAGTAAACTGTCCATCATCTCCACTGTGCTGTTCCACCGTGTCGCCACGTCAATCACCAGCTGATGTCCAGACAGGCCCAGTAACCTTTGCTTCTCTTTAGCTTGTGGTTTGCTGTGACGCTACGATTTAAAAAAAAAAGATGTGATGCGCCTCATTCTGCCGAGTAGGCGAGCAACAGCTGGACTCTGAGAGCTGCTTATGAAGCTAAACTGTGTGTGAAACAGCCGACATGCAACAGGTCCGTCATTTCCACAGCACGGACAATATTCACAGCATTGTCCGTTATGACGGCTGGATCTTTGTCTGTCAGCTCCCATTCTGTTATCGCTTCCAACAACAGTTCACATAAATTACTCGCTGGTTTTAACTGCACGTTGGATGTCCGACTGTCTCAGGTTAAAGCGACTCTCTGCTGACTTAAGCGATGCTGCAATGCTGTGTTTCACGTCTACATACATGTTTGTCACTTCACTCAGCTGTTAGCGTGTCGGTATAACGTAGCGTGGCTCCAGAGTCTCCATAAGGCATCATTTTCAACAACGCTGTATGGTCGCATGTCCTTGCATATGACTGCTGCGACCGCCTGGGTTAGTTTATGGACCAGCGGAGAATTTGCTGGTAACTTACATACAAATGTTCTGGCTGTCCACTCAAAACTACCCGGCTTTAAACTGCATTACACACGGCAGAAAAGACATATTAAATAATCGATTTTAAGAATTATGAATCGATATCGGGCCATTCAAATCGATTTTTTTAACCCAGCCCTACTCGTTACTGAAAAACAGGAACGCCGTTAGTAACGTCGTTATTTATAGCGCTGTTAATCCCATCATGTTTGTTTACACTGAAGTCACGTTTGACTACGTGAGATTTGGAATACTGAGCGTGAAGAACCTGATAGTCTGCTGAAGAATCGGTTAGCGTGGTTCGCTAACTCCACACTATAAGATCAGAAGAGAGAGATGTTGTGTGATCTGTCTTTTGTTATCATCAAGTGTGTGGTCTTTAAATATGAGAAGGTTTGAGGATCCTGTAATGTGTGCCGGCCTCCAATAATCAAGTATTCTACTGATTATTCCATCAAGTAATCTGATGAGAGACGCTTATGCTTTATAAAAGAGCTTTACTAATATAAGGACAGAGTCAAATTACTTATACCGAGTCCTGTGCAGAGCTCGGATGAGATGGCAGCTCTGTGGGAGAAGCTGAATGAGATAAATGTGAGGCTGTGGTAGTCCCGCCCACAGCGCTATCTGATTGGTTGCATGTCAGGAGTAGTAGCCAATCAGCACTGAAGGATAAGTGATGAGAAGTTCTCTTTCAATTAAACATAAATAAACGAAGATATTTCCGTAAAGTTTTGTGTTAGAGGTCGTCTCATTCTAACTTCTGACACCAAATTTAAATTTGACTGCAAATGTTTTGTCATCATCAGTGTCCTTAATTACTAATAATCTCTATTATCCATTAATTCACACCTCTGATTGACCATAAATAGATTATTTTAATGCAAGTATTTAACGAATGTCAGCTAGCTAAAGTCCAGTGCTTCAGTTCACGAAGAATATTAGTCGCCAGCAAGTCCTCAGTTTTAAATTCAATCGTCTCTGTTCATGTGAAGGCATTTGGCCCTCAAAAGCAGGGATGTACAACACACACACACACACACACACACAAACAGATGTCCAACACACACACTGGCAGAGGGCAAACAAACACGGGAGGGTTTGCTTTTGTTCCACCCCGCAGTGAAAAAAGTTTGTTCACATCCCGATTAGGTGAAATTAGATTACGCCTCCTTTGTGCGAACCGGAGGACGGCAGCTCTGCTCCAAATTAAAGGCATTTCGCTGCTAACTGGGTTTTCCGCGGCGTCGCTATCGGAGCTCTTCAACAGAGACGGCAGGACCGAGACTGAACGCCCTCAGTGGAGGAGACGCTTAAAGGCTCGACTGGAAGCTGAGCGGTGCAGCCTCGGCGTCCTGTAGCTCTGCTGTGTTTGAACGAGTAGAAGGATTTAAAACACAGAGCGTGTGTCAGTGAATCTAGCAAATGACAAACCTTTAAAGTGGAATATATTAAAGAGGAACGTCATAGTTTTAAATACATGCCTCTGTCATAATTTACAGTCTTACTCCGGTCAATGAAATGGATTTTAGCTGCGCGTCTTTTTCTCATTTTTAAGATTCATAGTTAAACAAACATGGAGCGACACGTTAAAGGTTAATTAAAGGAACGTATAAAATATGTGGTGGTTGGATTTTTTTAGTGAGTCGTCTGCTGTCGGGACCCAGGAAGCTCCACTGGTCCAGTCTGGGCTTCGGCTCTGGCCAAGCAGCAGAACCATAGAGTCACTAATCTGAAGCCACAGGACGTCGTTTAATCCACCTATTTAACGATTTTCATGTGGACAGATAAATCTGTTCTCTAAAAAAATGTCACAGTAAACAGGAAAAACCCTCAAAAGCTCCGACACGTTATCGGAAATGTTCTGGTGGCTTTAAATTGTAGATTTAGACTCTTAGTTTACAGAGCAGTCATATTTTAATTAACCTTAATTTCACAATCAGGTAAAAAGCCTTTACATTGTAGGCAGGGATCGTGGTCCGTGTACGTCGCGGCCATTTGTTTTCTTATTTTGAGATTTCAAAATAAAAATGAAAAATAAACCGTTTCCTGTTTTTTTCAGTGATAATACAAAATGAAAAATGGAAAACGGGCCCTAATTCATGATCCATTATCTGTTATCTGATTTAATTAGATGTGTTTGTAAATGGAAATTAAAATTAAAATACACCCGTGGAAAACTTATTTCTCTACTTCCTGTTGGTTTTGGCTCCGTGACCCGTCTGACTTCTGATGAGGAAGGATCTGGTATCTAAAGCTCCAGTGTTAGCTCACTGTTAGCAGACCTTGCTGTGTGCCGTGGCCTGATGAAGACCCACTGTGGGGTCCAAACGTTGCTTGGCTCACATTGTTCACTATTTCACAGTGGACTTTTCACCAGCGTGGGGTTTATTTGTCCCTTTGGAGGGACCTTGTGATGCCGCTAGCTCTGCCGCTAGGCTAAATCGCGAGGGTTCGGCTGCTTTCGGGACGTTTTTGGGGATGTTTGGAGGTTTTCTGTTACTTTAGCTTTGCCAGAAAGCAAAGTAGCGATTTGGCGCTAGCGGCGGAGCTAACGCCAGAGCCAAAACCAACAGGAAATAGAGAAATAAGTTTTCCACGGGTGTATTTTAATTTTAATTTCCATTTACAAACACATCTAATTAAATCGGATGACAGATAATGGATAATGAATTAGGGCTAGTTTTCCGTTTTTCATTTTGTATTATCACTGAAAAAAATGTGAAACGGTTCATTTTTCGTTTTTATTTTGAAATGTCAAAATAAGAAAACGAATGGCCGCGATGTAGACGGACCGATCGTGTTTTAGAAAAACTGATTAACTCTAAATTCAACAATCTGTTTGGACAATGTAGAATGAGTGAAAATTAACAAGATATTTTCTAGAGCTCATATTCTGCACAGTTACAGGTCTTTTTTTGTGGAGCACTAGAACATGTCTGCATGCTTTATTGTTCAATAACCACGTCTTCCTCACGCTGTACGTTGTTGAAGTGCCTCTTCTCAGCCTCTCAGACGGAAAGAGCAGATTTAAAACATGCTGAGGGAGAGAATAACTCCTTCTGACGAGAACTACAGGCTTTTTAACCCCTTATTAACCCCAAATTTGCAACGTACCGCTGCAGCCGAGATAGTGTATGAATTCCCCCAATGCTGTTTCATGTATATTCAATACATACCTAGGAACCTTTTGCAAGCACTGGTTTCTATTAGGACCGGTTTTAAAGGCATTTGCGGCATCAATAAATTTTTTTTTTTTACCATTAGTGCCTGTTGCATTACACCTTTATATCTACTATATGTGCTATAGACAAATTAACAATCTCCACTTAATTTAACATCAACTTGAAATCAAAAAACACATAAAATTATTGTTTTTATTTAATTGTAAATAAATTCAGGCGTCAAGGGGTTAAGCTTACTGACCTTTTATATGCACAGAAAACACACTAGCAGGAAAAAAGAACCAAAAAACCTGAGTATTGTCTCTTTAAATCTCCGAATAGACACTCTTCTCTGCGCAGGATGCATTCAGGCGCTTTTTCAGCTGGAGGTTATTTATGTTTTGGAGGCATCGCAGCCCGGTCGCTGTTGTGTTCTGATTTATTTATGTTTGCAGACGTGTTTCGGCTGTAACGCTGCCACCGTAGACGGCCGGACTGATAACATGAGAGTTTAAACGCTGACGCTGGAGTGCTCTGTCCCTGTGTGGACGTGGCACACGGGCTCCTTAATTTAACCAAACTCACATGTACACGGAAACACATGTGACACTAAACACGCATTTCCCTTTACATGCACTTACATGCGCGTACATCAGGACTCATACACTCCCGTGAACCACGCAGCAGCACACAACAAAGAGACACCCCACAAACACACACACACACTATCAAAGCACACACACACCCTGTGCTTGTTTACTCGTGCACGTTCCATCCAATCACGGCCTGTCGGCTTGACGCTGCGCAGCCCGGCCGCCGCCTAACAGCTACAACATGTGCAGCGACCGGCGAGGAGGGACTCTGCGTCGTCTCCTCTTCGGCTACTTTTGATTTTTCTTCTGCTCGTTTCTGTCTTCCTCTATTTTCTTTCTCTCCAGCGTGAAGCAGCAGAAGTAACCTGCACATGAAGTTTGTTTTTATTAGATTGAGACTTAAAAAAGACGATAAAATGGGGGAAAAGAAACAGGAAAAGGAGGAGCGAGGAGGATGTTTTTATTTTGTAACCTCTGCAGTAAACTCGTCCGAACTCGTCTCCACATCTCTTCTGTATTTGACGTATTATTATCACCATTATTATAATTGCCTCTATTGATTCTGTGAGACTTTATGATCACGTTATGATTATCGATCACTAGCAAAGCTCTGGCAACATAATCCGAACTGTACTTCATCCCAGTAAGGAGAGAAAGGCCGAACACAGGAGTCTAACGTTTCCCATTTAGCTACTTAAATCGATATATTTAAAAGATAAGGCTTGCTGTATTTTCTTAATAATCACGTGTAGAAGCGAACCAACTAAGAAGGCATCAGCAAGCAACGTTTGTGTCTCCGAGCCTGAAATGTTTTATTCCTCTTTGCCACAGTTTTCCTCGAATTGTTGGAAACGCATCATTTTGTTGGGTGACTTCTGCAAAACCCCACCGTGGCAAAATGTTTTGACTTTTAACAGCAAGTCTGGAGATGAATAACAGCGATTCAATTATATCTAGTCAAAAAGAACATTTCAGATCATTCCATGTCGTCATTCAAGACAGGTCACATGACTTTATCCAGATATTTACAGTTTGATTCTGACTGGTGTTAGTTTCAGATATCTACACTGGAAAAAATGCGCCTCCCAAAACTTATTTCAAGGCGCTTTTACTTTGAAATAAGTGTAAAAATCTGCCAATAGAACAAGTGAACATTTGCTTGGTCAGATTTCTTGAAATAAGACATGATATTTAGAATATTGAGGTCTTAAAATCAGCAGGGAAAACTTATTTTAGGCTATATTTTAGCAGCATTGTCAAGCTGAGGTGTCTTAGAATAAACCAGACATGATAAAGAATGAAATAGATTTTTGCTTTAATAAGTTTAATGTCACTTCTTAATCTGAGATGTATTCAACTTATTTTAGTTGTATTATCGAGGCTCTTCTCTAGATTTAAGACCATCTTGTACTTGAAATCAGATCACACAGATTAATTGAAGCATTCTGAGATATAATGTCTTCTCACAGTTGGCTAGAAATCCTAATATTTAGTGGTGTTTGACAGCATTTGAAGGTGTTGTGTTTTAGGTGAAGCCAGCTACGCCCAAAAGGAGGTGTTTGAACTCAAAAGCAGACATTTGCTTTGTTTTTTTAACACATTTTACACATGCAGCTGTTTTCTGATATGAATTGGTGATTTTTCAATAAAATGCATTTACTTTATTTCTTAAATCCAGATTATTTATCTGATACAAACAACAGCTCAGCTTGAAACATGTATGAAATGAAATGAACCTTGTTTCTTGTAAAATACAACTAAAACAAGATCATTTCAAGATTGTTTGACTTAACAAGACATTTAAGATGCGTTGTCTTAAAACACGTCCCTCCATCTGCTGAAATGTTACCTGGAAAGTGAATTTATCTTAAATCAAGTGGGTTGAGACAATTTGACTAAAAATAAGACGAATAAACTGGTAAGATGTGGAGTTTTTGCAGTGTAGTAATAATTCTGACTGATTCAAGATATCCAGCTTCCCTACATTGTCCTTTTCAGATCTTGAAATAGGCTTGAACCGGTCAGAATGATGCTGTGGAGATCTGAAACTGGAAATGTGACCAGTCAAACTGTAACCGCAGACATCCTGAGTTAGAACTGGACTTGGTGGAACTGCAGATATCAGAAGTTACGGGAAGCGGAAGGTGGATTGTTTTCAGACATGCTGTGGCACTGGAGCTGCAACCGCACACAGCAGCTGTTTCACCTCCATGTCAGAGCAGCCTGAGGACAAAGCTCTAGGAAATTTAGATCTCGAGTCCCTCTGGTTCTCCGCAGACTCCTCATGATGAGTTCTTTCTAACACTATTCAAATGCTCTGCTACACCAACATCCAATGAGAGGCTTCACATAGTCAGACTAGTTATGATGTTTGAGATACCAGCAGCTGTTAGTTTAACTGGCCCAAACTGAGATCTCTAACTGGTCAGACTGACATTAAAGATCATATATAAAGATCATTTATCTCTGTTTGTTGAAAAACTACACATATGTTGGTGAGAAGTTTCTAAAGTTTTGGGCGATAATACAGCGTCCGATAATTATCAGTCAATATCGGCAATTATGACGTCATTCTGATAATTTGGATAAAATAAAAAAAGAGCTGATAAAATGAGCCGATAATAATAAAGACTGTAAATCTTGGTTTTTGCCGTTGGTCTGTGTGTTGTGGTTTGTCCTCATGTCTGGCTCCTCAACCCCTCCCCTCCCTGACGGTACTGTCGCATGTGTGTGATGTCATCAGACTGCGCGGGCAGAGAAAAGCAAGCAGCATGGCGTGGCACTGACCAGACTTTGTTTACCGTGTCAGAAGAAGACATTTGACTAGGGCTGTTCCCGAATATTCAAATATCTGAATCTTCGTTTGTTGTGGTGGTATTGGGATAATAATTTTGATATTGAAATAGTGGTGCGCGCCGCTTCCGCTGAGCGTCGCCGAATGCTCCCGAGCGTTGCCGAATGCTGCTGAGCGTTGCCAAGCGTTGCTGAGGCTGTGGTATGCCGCCGAGCGTCGCCAAGCGCCGCTGAGCGTCGCCAAGCACTGCTGAGGCTGTGGTGCGTCGCCGAGCACTGCTGAGCATCGCCAAGGCTCTAGTACACCGCCGAGGCTCTAGAATGCCGAATGCTCCCGAGCGTTGCCAAATGCTGTTGAGCATTGCCAAGCGTTGCTGAGGCTGTGGTACGCCGCCGAGTGTCGCCAAGCGCTGCTGAACGTCACCAAGCACTGCTGAGGCTGTGGTGCGTTGCCGAGCGCTGCTGAGCATCACCAAGGCTCTAGTACACCGCCGAGGCTCTAGAATGCCAAATGCTGCCGAGCGTCGCCGAGCGCTGCCGAGTGTTGCCAAGGCTCTAGTACACCGCCGAGGCTCTCGAATGCCGCCTTGGTTGTAGTAGGTAGACCTACTCCGGTGTCACGATCTGGTGTCACTCCCGCGGCACGAACCAAATATTCTGTGATATTTGGATCCGGAGCACAGATATTACTTTTCGGACCAGCCCTACATTTCACTGGCAGTTTATGCTCTACTCAGTGGGTCTATTTATTTGTATGGATCAGAATTATAGTAGGAAGTGGATTTGTGCTCAAATTATAGTTAAGTAAAGAAATATCGGTTGACATTATCGGTTATTGGCTGCAAGAAGTATTAAATTATCGAGTATCGGTTGATATTGGCATTATCCTGCATCCCTAGTACAAGAAGTACTCAGTCCTGGTACTTAAATTACAGTGTGGAAATACTCCAAATTGTCATAAAGTTGATGTACGTTACTGTCCTCCACTGCTGAGGGCTGCAGACAGAGAGGGCAAGTCAGAAAGGTTTAAAACATGTTCTGTATAATGGGGAGTGTTCCTGTCTACCATGTATTTACTGAACAGAGTCAGGATATTTTCATTTTAAATCCTCATTTGCAGTTTAAATAGTTTCTGCTCTGCTCCGGTTTTAAATGAATCCCGTGATTTTGAGGACGCTGAAGTTCACGGTTTCATCGTGCGGCTCAATCCTCAAATGATTTGTGGATCAATTTCATGTTTTCTGTGAAGCTGTTTGACTTTTTCCTGCGTGTCGACGGATCTAATGTACGTCCTGTCAAACTGCACGACATGGAGAAAACCGTATAAACAGAGAAAGACGTCCGGATGGTTGGGAGGGGTCGTCATATGGTTCTCATAACGGAGAGAAAGAGGAGGAGGAGGTCGGATGATACGGAGATACAGCGGCTGATACTCCACCCACGTCCTCCTCGGCATCAAACGCTCGCCTCCTTTGGGCTTCAGAAGTTGCTTTTCAAACTTTGAACTCTGCTTCTTCGCGGAGATCGCAGTCTGTATTCCTGTCACACCCCTTGGACAGAAAGAAAACACAGAGTCTGCAGTGTTGCCAACTGCATCTGCATAATTCTCCCCTTCTGATGATGCATCTCATACGCAGCCCCAGCCCGTATCGACTCGCATCCTCTGTGTACGCGATGTTTGTTGCGAAATGAATTAAGTGTGGGCGAGCGGCGCGTAACGTGGACGTCGATAGCGCCGTCGGGCAACTTACAAATGGTGTAATTATCTCCTCATAAGGTTATTAGAGGATCAATGGAGCCTGGTGGCCCGATGGCAGAGGTGAGCTGATGACGGATGGGGAGCGGTTATGACGAGCCGAATGCAGAGGCAGCGATGTCGGAGAGAGGCTGATTATTCATGTGGTGTAAAATGGTGAAAACGCAAAGACATGAAGAAATAATTAAGGTAAAGACAGCGAGATCTAATTGGATTAGTGCATGTATGTTCTTAAAGATACAAGAGAAGGAAAGTGGTTCCTCTCAGTTTACCCCCAAAATAAGTAATTTGCCTTCTAAAGTACCCCCCTAAGAACATCCTCTGATTGGTAGAGCTGGTATCTGTTCTATTTTACAGATTCTAATTGATCCCTCTGACTCAGTGAACACAACACACAGACTTCCAGTAACTACCCTGCTTATCGAGGCTCATTATAGCTGACTAAACTAACTTTACTGCTCTTAAATCACTGTGGCGGCAGCAGCAAATCCACTAGTTTACGTCACCACCTTCCTTACAAAATAACAGTACCCTACATTAATTTATAAAGTTTTTAAGTGTTTGTCTACACACTAGTAACACCAATAACATACTGTACAAGTTCTGCATTGACGATGTTAGCTAAAGTCGAAGTCGATGGTTATGGTTGTACGACATCACAGCGTATTATACCATTAGTTATCATTGCCGTCTTATTTTGAAGGCAGTTTCTTTAGGTTTGTTGTGATTTCAGTCCCTCCATTAATTCGCGATCGCAACAATTAACGCAAATTCAACCAATCTCCGTGAATTCTGAGCGACCTTGCAATTTCGTCCAATCACCGCGACTTTTTTCGCAACTTTGTCCCGCCTCCCGTGAGTTCCACCAATCACAGCAGTCCCCAGTAATGCACGTACGTCACCGGATTCACTTCCTTGTTTATGGTTTGAAGATGCAGACATTTGCCATAGTAATGTCTCTCATTTACCAACTAAAATTACTGCTAAAGACCTGCCAAACAATTTCTGGAGGGACTGACACCTGACCTCTCAGCCCCTGTGTGTTCACGTATCGAAGTGTATCGGCGTATAAGATGTCGCCAGTGCGCTTTCAACTGTTTCAGCAGATGCGGTTAAAAGCTCTGTGTACCGTCTTTGCTATCACTGTTCTAGTGCATAAAAATACTATTTAAAATGAATAAATAAGTGATGCTTAACCGTCTTTGTTCCACTGGTTGCTGTAGTGTTGGTCCTGACTAGCCAAACCTCTGGTGTCGTGACTTCCTTACTTTTGACGGATGACATCTGGTGAAGTTTAGGCAAGTAAAATAACTCGATTAAGGTTTGGGAAAGATCGCGGCCATTGTTCCTCTGACAGTTGCTGTTCGCAGAGGAGAGGAAACAAACTCTGCGTCTGTGGCGTCAAAGTGCAGCGACAGTTTGACCACCTGCCAGTTCCTCACGCCAAGTTTTCCCAAACAAACCAGTTTTACAGAATGAAAAACAAAACCGTCCTCGGTACGTCAAAGTAAAACAAGCCCTCTAAATGTCGTTTCAAACATAATGAAGGGTTCTGTCCTGTCAGGCCACAGAACAGAACACAGCTGACTCCTGGGTCGAGTCGGGACATCACCCGGAATCTAATTTACACACTTTAGTATCATGTTTTTTATGTCTCCTGTTTATCTAATTGTACTTGACTACTTTATTCACCAGCTTCCATGTCCAGATGTTTCCTCACAAAGCATTCTCAGTTACAACCATCGGATAAAAACCTGTACAGATAATAAAACGACTCGTAAAAGGAAAGTACAGATCAAGGTAGCAGCAGTCGTAGCAGTATAGTACTTCCAGACCTGTACTCATAACATTAGTAGTTCTAGTAGTAACACCTGTCAGAGAAGTAGTACCAGTGATAATAGTGGAGGTAAATAAAGTAGAGGTAGTAATATTGTAGTACTACAGTAAAATATGTGGTGACACAGCGTTTGTGTCACCACATTTGGGAAGCATTTCTGTCGTCAATAAGAGAGGAACACTGTGTTACTGTCACTTTACTAGCAAGCAGATTATAAACAGCCTAACTCGGTTCCTTTCACTGGAACCAGGAGCTGCAGTTTGTCCTGAGGGGTTCTGGTCTCGGTTAGGACGACGTGGTCCCGGCTTTTCTTTTCCATCACAGCAGCGGCATCGGAGCTACTTCAGTTTCTCAAGCACAGCACACAGACAAGAGCTCCTCTCAGCGACGGAGGACATGTACAGATGTAAACTGTTGATTTTAAGATTCTCGTATTAGTTTGCGAGGTGCTGCAGCTCAAAACCACCCGGAACTGGTTCTCCTGTTTTAGCTGTTCCACTAACGGAGCAAAAGCATTTAGTGATGCTGCTTTTAGCCGCTGGAACAGACTTTCAGAGGATGAGAGGAGCTGAACATGTTTAAATTTAAAATGTAAACTAAGAGCATCTATTCAGATCATTTTACTTGATATCATCATTGCTCATTTTACTAAACCTTTAACATTTAACTACTACTCTGTGTCTTACTTTATAATTTATTACCTCCGCCAAGGAGGTTGTGGTTTTGCCGGCGTTGGTTTGTTTGTTTGTTTGTTTGTCTGTGTTCAAAATAGCTCTAAAACTCATGGACGGATTTGGATGAAATGTTCAGGAAATGTGTGAAATTGGACAAATGATGACATGTTGGGACTGATCCGGATCACCGTCTGGATCCAGGATTTATTTTAATTTAAGGATACCGTAATTTCCGGACTATAAGCCGCGACTTTTTTCTAACGCTCTGAACCCTGCGGCTTATCTAAGGGTGCGGCTAATGTATGGATTTTTAAGGGTGCGCTACACGTCAGACCAATGAAATTACCGAACAGGTCGCAGTGGACCAATGAAACTGTTCGAATAAATGTTTAAATCTTTCTGTGATCAGACACGTCTCTTTGTCAAAAACATACCTGACATGTTTCGACGGTAACTTCCGTCTTCGTCAGAGGTGTCACTAGGTGGTGTGTGACGTAGTTAAAACCAGCTGATGTTCACAGAAAGATTTAAACACTATGGAAACTTTAGACACTATAAACTTCATTGGATTAATGTTCGAATAAAATCATTTACGTGCACCAAATTCTTCAGATCAGTTATTTTGCGCTTCATGCACACACCCTCATAATGGAGGACGACACTAATTCAAGCGCGGATTTGCTTTGAGACGTAAGTGACGGTGAGAGCGACAACGAAAGAGAGACTGAAGAAGTGTGTGACGAAGAAATTCTGAGGCTGTTCTATTCCGACACCGAAGAAGACGACTTCAGTGGTTTTAGTGCGCAGGAGGAAGGTTACGACAGCGATGACTGACTTTCAATCAGCCACGTTACTGCTGTGTTACTGCACTGTTTGAAAAAAAGCAATTATTTAATAAAAAGTTTTTAAAAATCAGTGTAAATATCTCTTATTACAACATGGACACCTGCGGCTTATTGTCAGGTGCGGCTTATGTATGGAAGATTTTCTTTTTCATTTTAAATTAAGTGGGTGCGGCTTATATTCAGGTGCGCTCAATAGTCCGGAAATTACGGTACTCTGTCGTTGGTAGATTGTGTTGGGGGTGGACTGAAGCTGCTTGGTGGAGGTCTGGATCTCTGAGGGCTTTTCTACTTTTATTTTTATCTACCCAAAGTTGAAACTCTGTGCTGTTGGAAAGCATTTTGAGTTTCTGACACCGGAGTTGGCAGGTCCACATACTAGAACCAAGACGGCGTTCTACAGCCTCGGCGGCGCTTGGCAGCACTCGGCGGCGGCATGCAGGACTATTCGAATATCAAAATTATTATCAGAATCCCACCACAACCAACCAATATTCAGATATTCCTATATTGGGGACCAGCCCTAATATTATGATTGTAAAGCAGCTAAGCTACCATACTGTTGGTTAGCTAACTTAGCCACTCTAGGCTACTTGGAACTACACCGTACTTGGCCTTAAGGTCAGCCTTATTTCATCTCGCTGAAATTTCCTGCTGCTTATTTCTTGTCACAAAGCTGTAAATTGGGACGTCTTGTTCAAACTAAGTAGTTGTTTTTCACATAGAGCTGTTTGTCCTCAAACGCAGCTGCAACAGAAGTCCTATTTAGCAAAATCAAGAGGAACATTTCTGGTTTTATCCTACTTGTTTCATCCATTGAGCATCCTCCAGTTAATCTGATCAGAATAAAGAACCAACACCAGACTACTCAATGATACTCTGTCATTGGTAGATTGTGTTGGAGGTGGACTGAAGCTGCTTGGCGGAGGTCTGCGCTCTATGAGGGCTTTTCTAGTTAGTGTTGTTCTTTTCGTTGCTTCCATATCTTTTGTGTTTTATTATCTTAATTACCCACCAATTATTTTGTCCTATTTAATTTTTGTTGTTTTCTGTGTATTAGTCTAATCGTCGCCTGTAAAACACATTTGAGCTGCGTTTGACGTGTTTGAAAAGTGCTCTGTACGTACAGTTTGATTGACGGATTGATTATAAAGGGCTGCCTCTGCTTTGAACAGAGGACGGGTGGATTCATCCATCCATGTGTCCGTTTGGAATCACTCATCCAGCGGGTCAAATATCTGTTTGACTGATTGTGTGCCAGTGATGAGACGATCTCAGCAGCCCATGGTAGCATCGTTTTACCCTCTCCAGAACCATCCCGAGACTTTTCCTGAGCCGAGATACTTGTTTCATGGTGGTCTTAACTTGTAGTATTTTATATTTATTTTGTCTTAGACTTCAATCTAACCGCTTGTCGTCCTGTTTTGCCTTGTTTTAGAGTCTTATACTGTTTTATTGTGAGGCTTTGAAGCGTAAATGTTCTGGTAAATGAAGGATTGTCCTGTTTTTCTATTACCTGAAACAGCAGGAGTTGAAAGAAAGGTGTAAACTCAGATTCACAGTCCGTTACAAACCGGCTTGACACAGCTGAAGACAAAACAGATTAAAAGTGAGCTCTTTAAATCACTGCACCTTCTCAACCAGGTCACGTTTGTCTTTTCTGTCTCCAGTGAACGTCCCGACCACAGTGGTGGAGGCCATGACCAGGCAGGAGTCCCTCCAGTCCTTCAGCAAAAACGGCAAACCCTCGTCCTCCTCATCGTCTTCCTCCTCCGGCCCCTCCGCCACCCTCATGCGCTCCATGGTCTTCCCTCACTCCCCCTGCTCTCGGAGCTTCTCCTTGCTGGATAAGGTCGGCGTCGGGGTCCAGTCGGACGCCAGTTTCGGCCAGCTGGGCTCGAAGAACCAGCGAATCCTGGCGAGCCCGACCTCCACCAGCCAGCTGAGCAGCGAGTTCAGCGACTGGCACCTGTGGAAGTGTGGGCAGTGCTTCAAGACCTTCACCCAGAGAATCCTGCTGCAGATGCACGTCTGTCCGCAGAACCCTGACAGGTAGGACAGTGTAGATTAACATGCTAATCTCTGAACCCCAAGCAGGTTTTTGGCCTCATTTTCCACTGCAACAGGAAGTCCTGCCCCTCTGTGACGTCACCACATCCATGGCTAGAAGGAGAGAGAACTCAGAAATGTCTTTTGTTCTTTATGACAGTTAGAATTCACAAATAATAGTTAAATTCCCTCCATTGTTTTTCAAAATTAGATGAAAGATGGAGTCAGTATTTTTCCACTTTTCCTGAAAGCTGAGTTTTTGTCACGTGAATTCTTCTTCCTTGTGTGAAGGAGCTTAGAATCTGGTGCAAATGGTTCATTTCTGAAAACTTTTTATACAAGGCTTAAAGTGATCCGAAGGAAATATCTCAATTTTAAACTCTCCTTGGCTTTGTGCAACCGTACGTCACACACAATAAGCCAGTAAGACGGTCACGTTCAGTTTTTCTGGAATAAAACATGCAGTTTGGTGAATTTATTTAAATAAAACATGCTGCCAGCTAGTTTTGGGGCTCAAATAGTTAATCAGGAGATAAACTTCCAATGTTTGTAGACAAAGCTTCAAAAATTGGCATCTTTTTATTCTTCTAAAACTTATAATTATCCAATAACTTGCTTTAAACACTTAAACTAACAATGTTGTAGTCATACTTAGGGATGCACGATATTACCAATTTCAACCGATACTGATAATTGATAATTTCATACTTGTTGCTATAATGTTAACCGATTGGGTTCGTGCTGGGGGCGGGCGGGCGGTTAGGAGGGGGGACGACGCTGGAGCGTGACGCCAGAGTTAACAGGTCTGCATACTACAACCACGGCGGCGTACGACAGCCTTGGCAATGCTCGGCGAAGCTTGGCAACACCCCCCGGCTGCAGTGCCTGGCACCGGTGCGCACGACTATTCCAATATCAGAATTATTATCCCAAAACCACCACAACCAACCAATATTCCCATATTCCAATACTGGGGACCAGCCCTAGTCAAATGTCTTCTTCTGACACGGTACAGAAAGTCCACTCTGGTCAGTGCCACCATAGACATATACACATAGACGCCGCATTGACTGTGGAGGGACGTGCCTAAAGCTCCGCCATCTTGGTACAGGGCTAGCAGAGGGGGGAGTGAATGTAAGTCTATGGAGGTAAGAGCTACTCCACAATCTTAAAGTAGAATTATTCACTGAACTTTCGACCGATTTCCAAACGGTTTGGTTTGTTAAAAACGTCACACATGTAGCTTTGACACAGGATGCTTGGATGCTTTTGTTCTATTTATGTCTGCCTGTCCGTCCTCCATGTCTGACGTTTGTAACAAACAATATATATTGACAACTGATGGATTTATGATCACTTTTATAGTGCAGACATGTCATTCCTCTATAGATGTAATGCACTGTAGGGGCGAGTGGCACTGTACCAAGATGGCCGCCGCGTAGTTACATCGGCTGCAATCGGCAGCAGCGCGGCGTCTACGTATATATGTCTATGACTGCCACGCCATGCTGCTTGTTTGTCTCTGCCCGCGCAGTCTTATGACATCACACACATGCGACAGTACCGTCGGACAGGGGAGGGGTTGAGGAGCCAGGCATGAGGACAAACCACAACACACAGACCAACGGCAAAAACCAAGATTCAAAGTCTTTATTGTTATCAGCTCATTTTTTATTATCAGAATTATCGGAATGACGTCATAATTGCCAAAATTAACCGATAATTACGCTGATGTTATCGTGCATCCCTAGCCGTGCTACTGCAGTAAGAGTCTAGAGCCGCCATTACTGAACCAAAGTCAGCAGTTCAGGAAACAAAAACATGTAGACTCTGTTGCACAAGTTGTTTGAGAGGTTTGTTGAGCAGTTATTCCATTATTCAGGCTTTAAATTAATGATGGCATCAACATTTTGACTGTAAAGGAAGTATAATGTAGAATTGGAACATGTGTGATCAACGCTGGTGGCTTAAAAGAAAATAAACTCTGATTTCTCCTCATAGGTAGGGAAGCAAAAAAGCCACTCCTACAGCATCAGTATCTTTCGTAATGTAGCCTGGAATACTTTGTACAGCAGAAACATTAAGAGTGTGACGCCGCAGTAGAGTTTGTCAAACTGTCGCTGCAGTTTTTCGCAGGAAGCCAGCAAATCGGACACTCGCGTTGTAATTTGTGACTCCGGCTGTCTCATCATCGCGCCATTTGTGCGTGACAGAAAGTGGGAGTTTGTGGATGAGAGTGTAAAAGTGTTTGAGTGTGTATAACATCTGCCAAGTTAATTATATACAGCATGGATGGGGGAAGAGAGCTGTGTGTGTGTGTGTGTGTGTTGAGGGGATGGAGGATGTATTGGAAATTTTTTGCTTAGCTTTATTTTTTGTGGGGAGAGTCAGAGCGGCGTATAAATCAGCGCTGTGCGTCAGTGAGAAATACCTCGCCTTACGGTGACGGGGCCAGGAAAACAGATGCCACTTATTCAATAAACTAATACTCATAGGGAAGAAAAATGTGGGCTGGATATGGAGGGGGGAGGGAGGGTCGATGTGGAGCTGCCTGTCAATAGGAAGGTTTTATGGGACAGAGGAGCAGATAAAATTCAGCTGAACAAGCCAAACAGAGGCAGAGTCCTGGAGCTCCAAGGCCACACTGCACCGGGTTTCCATGTGGACTGGAGTTGGACCAGTTCGCCCAGTTCGCCCAGTTCGCTGCCGCCATTTTTCATCTCTATTCCCTTTTTTTTTTGTTTGTTTGTTTACAGTTGCCCCCGACCATAGATGGTTCAAATCATCAGTCAGCGAGCATCAGGTTTAATTTCTCTGCTGCATCGTCGTACACAGAACCCCACAGGACAGCAGCGTGACAGTCCGCGATGTATTACAACCCCGGTGTTGTCTCGGAACGCTGTAAATTAACGCTGACAGAAATAGTGGAAAGGGTGGAAAGTTGCACACGGAGGGCAGAACACATCAAATATTCGAAACAGTAGTCTTAACCGGCGTTTCAGATCAACTCAGAAAATCCCTCAAGGCCGGTCCTGGTGTAGTTCTGCTCATGTTTGTCATACATAGCATTAGTCTAGTTTTCTAATGTGGTTCTCAACTGGTGCGTCGGGACCAAAAAGTGGGTCGCGAAGCCATTTTTAGAGGGTCGCAGAAGCATGTCCCCCCAAAAAGTAGTGGTATAGTCTTTTATTTTAAAGGATGTGTTTCTTATGACACAGTTTGCTTTCAGTAGCAGGATATTTAGTGGTGGTGACACCAGCAGTTGCCCACTATTAACCTCTAGATCTGTCTCTGCCAGCTTATTGGAGAAATTTATGCTAAAACGTCCCAAAAATATACGAAAATGTGCTCAGAATCTGTCAGAATGAGCCAAAATATGCCCAAAAACTTGGCAAAAGTGTCCAAATATGCCAAAATTAGCAAAACAATAAGCCGAAATTTTCCTAAATTGTATCAAAATGCGTTGAGACTCCACCCAAATACACCTTAACTTGTTAACAGGAACAGCAAACTTCAACAATTTGGGTCGCGACTGTAATTAATAGAGACATGGTGGGTCCTGAGGCTGGACCAGCTGAGAACCAATGGTTTATATGACTCATGGATAAAAAAAGGTGAAGGTTTGATTTTCTGGTACCTGATAAAGTTCTAGATGTCTGCTCGTGGTTCTTCTGGTCACGGAGAAGGTTCATGGGATCCTGCTGGTGAATAAAGTGGTGCTTAAGGTTGTTCCAGCAGTCACTAAGGAAGGTCTACAGGTGTTTAAGGTGGTAAATAAGAAGTACAGCTGCAACTAATGATGACTTTCATTGTTGATTCCATTATTTTTTCCAATCAATTGATTAGTTGTTTGTCAGAAAATGGTAAAAAGAAATGAAGATCAGCATAAGATGATTAATGTCTTGCTTTGTCCACAACCCAAAGACATACAGTTTACTGTCATAGAGGAGGAAAGAAACCAGAAGATATTCATGTTCAAATGAGAATCAGAAAATTGAGGCAATTAATCAGTTATCAAAATATGTGGGAATTAATATTTTACTTGACTAGTAATTAATTAACCGTTGCAGCTGTAATCAGAAGGTTCTTCATCCTGGAGATGGTTCCGGTTTTTCATGGTTATGGTGGTAATTGAGGAGGTTCTGGTGGTCCTCTAGGTGGTTGTTGGGGTCTTTGAGGAAGCTCTAGCTGCCACTTGGAAGGCTGTTGTCCTTCACATGGTTATTGTGGTTGAGGAGGTTGTAAGGGTCCTCTAGTACCCCTTTTCCACCGAGCTGGTTCCAGGACTAGTTTGGAGCCAGAGCCTGACTTAGCTCCACTTCTTTGTGTTTCCACCACCTAAGCACCGACTCCAGGTTCTATAAACTGGAGCTCAGCAAGCACCAACTCTTTGCTGGTCCAGAGCTAAGCACCGAGTACGTCAGGGGCTGGGGGCGGGGTTATGGTGACCAACCATCAACGGTGGAAAGGGACACACAAGCGCTAATTAGCGTCCTTGTTCTCCAGGACGTCCCTGTTCCCATCACACATGTATTGGAATGACTCCTGGAAGTTTACCACAAACTGTTGACCTGAAATCCGCTACAGTTGTGTCACACCAGTAGCGTGATCACGGATGTGTCCAGGCAACAGGAGGACCTCCGCCTCACAATCAGCCTTAAGACCATCTATAGAGATAAACATAGATATTATCATCAACTTACTGCTTTTGATTAACTGCTATGTAATGGATGCTAGCGTAGTGGTTTTACGGTGACCCAATGGCTCCAACTTGGCTCCTTGCCAGTGGAGAAGTAAACGGGTTCTTAGGAGGAACCAGATTAGAACCAACTAAGCACCAGAACTAGGACCTGGTTCTTCTTGGTGGAGAAGGTGTATAGGTGGTTCTTGGGGTCCCAGGGGCAGTTCTTATTGTCCTGTAGATGGTTACAGCTGCGATTCAGGAGGTTGCTATGTCCACTAAAGAGGTTTAGAAGGTAGTTATTGTGTTTTTCGGGGAGATTGTAGTCGTCTTCTAGGTGATAATTGATCATTGAGGTGGTTTTAATCATCTTATGAATGGTTCTAGCTGCCATTGAGGAGGTTGTTGTGGTTACTGAGGAGGTTTAGACGTCCTTTACATGGGTGTTGTGGTTATTGAGGAGGTTTAGACGTCCTTTACATGGGTGTTGTGGTTACTGAGGAGGTTTAGTCGTCCTTTACATGGATGTTGCGGTTCCTGAGGAGGTTTAGACGTCCTTTACATGGGTGTTGTGGTTACTGAGGAGGTTTAGACGTCCTTTACTTGGGTGTTGTGGTTCCTGAGGAGGTTTAAACGTCCTTTACATGGGTGTTGTGGTTATTGAGGAGGTTTAGACGTCCTTTACATGGGTGTTGTGGTTATTGAGGAGGTTTAGACGTCCTTTACGTGGGTGTTGTGGTTACTGAGGAGGGTTAGACGTCCTTTACGTGGGTGTTGTGGTTCCTGAGGAGGTTTAGACGTCCTTTACGTGGGTGTTGCGGTTACTGAGGAGGTTTAGACGTCCTTTACATGGGTGTTGTGGTTACTGAGGAGGTTTAGACGTCCTTTACAGGTGTCCACTAGGTGGTTCTAGTGTTAACCGAGGGGGATCCTAGGGTCATATTGATGTTTTTCCCAGCAGTTCAGTTTTTTTGATGGTTCTGTGTGTTCTTAAGGAGGTTTTAGGGTTATTTAGGGTGATTTTGGAATGATATTCAAACTTCAAGGAGCACTTTGTTGTATTTTTGTTGTGTGGGACAACATTTTACCAACGTTCCATGATGTCTTCTCCTTTGTTCAGTCGTCCCTCTGGTTTCTGTTTTCAGATATTCTCCCAGTATGGATCCTGTCCCACTGGTCACCTCTCTGTCCTGCCCTCCCTCTCTGCCTCCATGCATATTTATTGATGTTTACTTGATGGGAACATTTGGAGCTGAAGACTGATGGCTCTTTATATCAGCCTCAAAAAAAAAACATCATCGCACACCTCCTCTCAGCTCCATCTCTTTCAGGTCTGTTTTTTTTCTGCTGACTGTTTCTTTTTCTGAACTTTTTCTTCTTCTGTGTCATTTTTTCCCTCCGTGTGTCATTTCAACAGAATCCATCATCAGAGGGGCAGTTTGTTTATGTCAATGAGGCCTTGGAAGTGCTTTCGATTCAGTTTTAAACCGGTGTCGGGACGCAGGATACTGTTTAAGTTTTTGCGATGGCGACGAGTGATGAATCAGGAAAAAAATCCGAACATAAATGGACTGTGTTTCTCCTTATAGGCTTGACATATTACAAAAGCAACGCAGTATAAACCACAGCAATGAACTAAATTAATAACCACTGCTTTTATGATTGATGTGTTTACCGCACTGGTGTATAAAAGAGTCATTAGTGCTTTTAGGGAGAATGGGGTATTTTTGCGAAGCACTTTGATCTCCAGCGTTCACAGTTCAGGTCTCATTCTGGTGGCTGGTGTTGTTTATGAACAAAGCTTGTATTTGTATATGGTTATAATCACGCTTGTATATCGGAGGTTAGAAAGTTTACAGCTGACTGAAAGTGTGCATCATCACAGAGCTGACTTTATAGAGGACTTGCATCTTAATTCCTGTCATTTGTTTCTGGCATCTAGCAGTGGCTTGTCGATGGTTTGGCCTCGGCATGCGTTCCTTCAATTTTTCCAGTGATACAGTTAAACATTTAACGCTCTCTATTACTCATGTGAGTCAGGCTGCGATAATCTCACCGTAAGTAATGAGGCGTGTTTAATCTCTCAGTGGAAAAACCGGAGAACCGTGAGCTGAGATAACTGACAGTGCCAGACATTTTCCCAGACATTAACGATGGTGGATTGTTTTTTCTTGTTTATGTTCTCACTTGATGGTTGGAAATTTGTAGGCTTGGTCCCGAATATTTGAATATATCCAAATATTTGTTCGTTGTGGTGGTATTTGGATAATAATTTTGATATGAGCGTTGCCAAAGCTGCATTACGCTGCCGAGCGTTGCCGAGTGTTGCCAAAGTTGTAGTATGCCGCCGAGCGTTGACAAGCGTTGCTGACGCTGTAGTACGTGGCTGAGCGTTGCTGAAGTTGTAGTACGCCGCCGAGCGTCGCTGAAACTGTAGTACGCCGCTGAGTGTTGCCGAAGCTGGAGTACGCCACTGAACGTTGCCGAAGCTGTAATACGCCGCTGAACGCTGCCGAGTGTTGCCGAAGCTGTAGTACGCTGCCAAGCGTTGCCGAGTGTTAGACAAGCGTTGCTGAAGCTGTCGTACGCCGCCGAGCGTTGCTGAAGCTGTAGTACGCCTCTGAGCATTGCTGAAGCTGTAGTACGCCTCTGAGTGTTGCTGAAGCTGGAGTACGCCACTGAACGTTGCCGAAGCTGTAGTACGCCGCTAAACGCTGCCGAGTGTTGCCGAAGCTGTAGTACGCTGCCAAGCGTTGCCGAGTGTTAGACAAGCGTTGCTGAAGCTGTAGTACGCCTCTGAGCGTTGCTGAAGCTGTCGTATGCCGCCGAGTTTTGCCGAAGCTGTCCTATGCCGCCGAGTGTTGCCGAAGCTGTAGTACGCCGCCGAGTGCTGTTGAAGCTGTAGTATGCTGCCAAGCGTTGCCGAGTGTTGCCAAAGCTGTAGTATGCCACCAAGCCCTGCCGAGCGCTGCTGAGCGCTGCCGAGGCTGTAGTACGCCGCCAGGGCTCTAGAATGCCACAGCAGTTCTCGTACGCGGACCTACCAACTCCGACCACCCCACCGTTCCCGACACGAACTGAATATTTTGCGAATACTAGATCCAAATATCGGAAGCACAGATATTCCTATTTGGACCTGCCCTAGAAATTTGGATGGCCTCAACATTTTTTAATATTTGTTCTGGTTTGTGCTTTCGTTCATGTGACAAGATGCAGATAAAAAAGCAGTGAGTCGATTCTGACTTTGCAGATTTTTAGTGGATGCTAGAGCTGCAGTTATGAAATTCATCCAGTAATCGGTTCACAAGGTTCACAAGGAAAAACAAGTCCACCTAACTGTGAATATTTTCTGGTTTCTGTCCTCCTTTGTGACGCTGAGCTGAATATCATTGGGTTGTGGGCAAAACAAGCTATGTTTCACCATTATTATATTATATTATTATAAGCAGCTAATCAGTTAATCGAAAAAATTATCAACAGATGAATCAAGAATAAAAACAATCACCAGTTACAACCCTAGGGAGTACCATCATGACATAATGTGCACCACAAAGAACGTGTGCAGGCCAGTAAGGTGTAAATATTGGTATTAATTGGGAATATTTTAGAGAAGGAACCTATTTCTAACATCAGTGACATTTGATTCTTGGTGGATGTCCACTTGCATGTTTAGAGAAGTGGTTTCAGTGGTTCTTGTTGTCATTTGAAACGTTTTCTGTACACTGAGACGGCTCCACAGACCATCTAGTTGACCGCTGTGGCCACTGAGAAGGTTCTTGTGGTTCTTTCGGGGGTTCTGGTTGTAGCTGAGGAGGTTCAGTACCTCATAGGTGACTTCTGTGGTACCTGGGGAAGTTCTAAAGGTGGTTCTGATCTTGGAGAGGAATCCTGGGATCCTGTTGGTGAATGGATTGTTAGTATGAGAGCACTCAGTGGTGAGCTTCCAGACCTTTCTGGCATGCAAATTGGTGTTTACAGGTGGTTTTCTCAATTACTAATGAGCCACTAAATGTTCACTAATCATATCTTTGTGGTAGAATGTTGTTTATTGGAGCAGACGGGCCCCAGTTTGACCTGTTGATGGTTGGTCTTCCACCAACGTTAAAAAGCTTCAAAGGGCCGTCAAATAGCCAACTCTAATCCAACCTGATCTAACTGTGTGTCGGGGTTTGGTGCTTTAAACTTTATCCACACACTCTGCTGTTACAGAAGGACTGCTGGAACATGAATTAAGACGTGCTTTTAAGTGGACAGCAGGTGCTTTAAATCACATGTTGGCTAAATTTAAATGGAATAACAGACTAGAGAAGACAAACTGATTGAATCTAATTAATGTAGTTAGTTAACGACACCATGTGCTCCTCTTTCTTTCTCAAGGGCTGTTAAGTGATTATAGTTCAGCTTCTCTCAGCTGGGCTAACCGCTGAGCTCACTGGGAGTTTTGAGGTGAGAGGAGCATTGTGGGTAACCAGCAGCATCAATACCTTCTGACTGAACTGTGTCCACATGGAGCTAAATCAAATACAAGCCCGGTGTAGGACGGCGCCGACAGCACACATCTAAAGTGAGTTGTTGCTTCCAGTGCATCTGTTGGATGCGATGGTCCAGCGATGCTCATAAATGTTCTGCAGAAATCAAAGTGCAGATGATTTATGGGCGTTAAAAAGCAACACGCAGCCCCTTTCATGTCTTCGGTGAAGGCTCACTTGCTGCTCTGTGAGCTGAGAAAATTCTCAAAACACAATTAACTCAAAATGTTTGCATGCCAGGATAAAACAAGACTGTTTCTCTGCATTGCTAAACAGTTGACATTCAGGAGATTTATCACCCAGCAGTGAAGACATATTTGCATTTAACACTAACACAGATGTGTGCTGTCCCTGCTGGACACACAGATGTGTTGAAAAATGGCTTTTTTCTCTTTTCAATGTGTAGCCGCAGGATCGCGATCCATCACTGTGATGGACGGGCTTGTAGAAATTTCTTCAAAGTCTATTTTTATCTGTCATGTTTGCCATTATGATAAACACCTACTTTGTGTTGCGTCCACATGTGAGTGGATTTTAACATGTTTAATGCCAGTAAACCTCTGTGTGGAGTAAATATTAGACTTTCAAGTGTCAGCTGTTGTTAACTTCTAGTTTCCAGCCCACATATTCTAATGTGCCTCTGGTATAACTCTTGGATATCAAATGTCAGCACTTGCAGGTCCATGATCTCTTGTATTTATTATTTTGTTGGCGTAGTGTCCACAGAGTTCAGTCCTAGGAGGCCTGAGACGTTGTCAGCCATCTTCTAGTTCATCATTTCTGCCTTTTCAGAAAACCAGAAGCAGGAATAAAACAAGAAGCAGTTTATTGCAGCTGCTGAGAACCAATTAAACCAACTAAATCAAGTAAAGCACATCGTTGTTGTGTATTCTGCAAGTCAATGAACTCTATTGAGGAATGAAAATCATTCTTCTAAAACATTTTGGGAAACTTCTGTTGTCCAAAACTACCTAAAATAACACTAAAACCTCATTTAAGCTGGAAAAATGCCCCCAAAACAAGAAAAAAAACCTTATTTCAAGGCGCTTTTACCTTGAAATAAGTGAAAAAATCTGCCAATAGAACAAGTGAACATTTGCTTGGTCAGATTTCTTGAAATAAGACATGATATTTAGAATATTGAGGTCTTAAAATCAGCAGGAAAACTTATTTTAAGCTATATTTTAGCAGCATTGTCAAGCTGAGGTGTCTTAGAATAAACCAGACATGATAAAGAATTAAATAGATTTTAGCTTTAATAAGTTTCAGCTTCTTAATTTGAGATGTGTTCAACTTATTTTAGTTGTATTATCGTGGCTCTTCTCTAGATTTAAGACCATCTTGTACTTGAAATCAGATCACACAGATTAATTGAAGCATTCTGAGATATAATGTCTTCTCACAGTTGGCTAGAAATCCTAATATTTAGTGGTGTTTGACAGCATTTGAAGGTGTTGTGTTTTAGGTGAAGCCAGCTACGCCCAAAAGGAGGTGTTTTAACTCAAAAGCAGACATTTGCTTTGTTTTTTAACACATTTTCCACATGCAGCTGTTTTCTGATATGAATTGGTGATTTTCCAATAAAATGCATTTACTTTATTTCTTAAATCCAGATTATTTATCTGATACAAACAACAGCTCAGCTTGAAACATGTATGAAATGAAATGAACCTTGTTTCTGGTAAAATACAACTAAAACAAGATCATTTCAAGATTGTTTGACTTAACAAGATATTTAAGATGCGTTGTCTTAAAACACGTCCCTCCATCTGCTGAAATGTTACCTGGAAAGTGAATTTATCTTAAATCAAGTGGGTTGAGACATTTAGACTAAAAATAAGACGAATAAACTTGGTAATATGTGGAGTTTTTGCAGTGTGGTAGCGTACTACAGCTTCTGCAACACTCGGCGGCGTACTTTTGTACGAACAATCTAAACCAGTGGTTCTCAACTGGTCCAGCCTCAGGATCCACTATGTCTCTATTAATAACGGTCACGACCCAACTTTTTGAAGTTTGCTGTTCCTGTTAACAAATTAAGGTTTATCTGGGTGGAGTCTCAACGCATTTTGATCCAATTTAGGAAAATTTTGGCTTATTTTTTTGCTAATTTTGGTATATTTGGACACTTTTGCCAAGTTTTGGCCATATTTTGGCCCATTTTGACAGATTCTGAGCACATTTTCATATATTTTTGGGACGTTTTAGCATTAATTTCTCCAATAAGTTGGCAGAACCAAATCAAGAGGTTAATAATGGGCAACTACTGGTGTCACCACCACTAAATATCCTGTTACTGAAAGCAAACTGTCATAAGAAGCACGTCCTTTAAAATAAAAGACTCTATACTACTGCTTTTTTGGAGGGGGCCATGCTTCTGCGACCCTCTAAAAATGGCTTCCACTTTTGGGTCCCAACCCACCAGTTGAGAACCACTGGTCTAAGAAGCTGGGAGGCTGTTAGGAGCTGCCGCGCTGGAGGCCGCGCCTGTTCATTAGGTCGGATGGGGTGAAGGCTGCATTGTCGGTAGAACATTTGAACTTTATGTAATTAGATTTGTATCTGTAACGTTCCATAGAAAATATGTGAATTGGGAGATTGTGTTGGGGGTGGACTGAAGCTCCTTAGTGGAGGTCTGAGCTCTATGAGGGCTTTTCGAGCTCTTACGGTGTCATACTGACTTTATACCACTACTTTTTTGCTCTGCGACCCTCTAAAAATGGCTTCGCGACCCACTTTTGGGTCCCGACCCACCAGTTGAGAACCACTGATCTACAGGACCTCAAGAGCTCCTCTGTGACGACAAGAACCACCTCGAGAGCCTCAAGAACCTCCTCAGTTGTCATATAAAGAACTTCCAGAACCTTATCGACTACTAAATTAATCGCCAGCTATTTTAATAAAGTTTGAGTCTTTGATTGAGGCTTTCTTTCCTATTCTGTGACAGTGAACTAAATATCTTTGGGTTGTGGACAAGAAAAGAAATTCGAGGACAACATTGCTCGACATTTTTCACCATTTTCAGACGTTTTATGGACCCAACAACTAATTGATTCATCAGTAATGTGAACAGACTGGCAGTGAAGGCACCATGAAACCTGCATATATAATAGTAGCTTGGTAGAAGTGTCCAATGCAGATGAAAACATTTCCTCCATGCATGTGTTTTGCTTTTAAACTGTACTACCCATAATGCACAGCCCCCCACAGACCTCCCCAGGCCCCGATCTGTGATGGCCTGATATTGGCTGTTTGCTTGGTTTTCGTGCGAGGCTCATTTGATGAGCACAGCCGGCTGATGAGACGACATCATGTGGGCTTTCTGCTTTAATAGCTCAGTCGATACAGTCTGATAGAGAGAAACAAACACTGAGACGGATGCTGCTGGAAGAGACGGTGGATGAAGGGAAGGAGTTTCGTGTTTGCACGGGCGTCCGCCGCTGATTTTATTCGTGCTTGGATGTGCGCATGTCTGCTCACGTACGTACAGTATATTTGTGTGTTCAGAGGAGCCATTGATTGCGTATTGACGAGGCGGGAGCGGTGATTTATAGCTGCTGGTCTCGGGAGAATAATGTCTTCATATGAGGCGGACGGAGGAGATGTCCTCACAGCGCAGATATAACTCCGTATGGATTAGAGCGAGTCCATACGGGTCAATCGACACACTTCACACTGCATCACTGCTCGCTGCAGACACACAAACCCTCACCGGGTCTCTGGGGTCGAGGCCAGACTCGGCTTCAGGGCTCGCAGAAACATCACCTGCATCGGGGAACGTTCGCCTTCCGAACACTCACTGGTTCTTGGGGACGTCCCAACAGTTAATTAGTGATCCAGTGTTGTTTTAATAAACCTAGAAGGGTAAAGGATATTTCTTCTCAGCGATAACCTACAGTTTCTAACTGTTGGAGAGCCACAACAGCACCATTTATACTATTTTTAAAAGATTTACTCATGTTTTAATGAGATACTGAGATCCCAGAATTTCATGTTGATGAGTGAAATCACTTAATTCAAAATGAAATTCATCTAACAAGCTAATTCCTGTTGCTTTTTTTGGTTAAATTTAATCGATTATGTTTAAAATTATGATCTTTGTCTCTATTTATTCTGTCTCCTCCTTTACCAATGCTGTTTTCATTAGGTTAAAAAAAATCACCTTTTTTAAAAACACATATCTTTATTGATTTTTACTTTTGATTTTAGTATTGTGGGTTTCCCTTGAACAACGTAACCCTCCCTCCCTCATCCCAGCCACCTATAAATTCTCAGGTTTCATTAATAATAAATAACAAAACAATAATAATTGACAGATGACACTATCAGTTATGACGATAAATTACATGTCTACATCCATGTGCGAAAGTGTATGATCTTCATATCATTGAAAATAAAGAAATAAAAAGAAATAAAGCAGGAAATAAAGGTACAGCTTAATTTGATGGGGTGTCAGGTGTTGATTCTAAAAATTGAAGGAATGAATCCCACATTTCATGAAAGATATGACTCTGTCTTTTGATTGTATATGGAAGCCTTTCAACAGCTATGGAGGAGGAGAGTTCAGCAAACCGTAGATTCAACGATGGACGATGAACACCTTTCCAATGTCTAGCAATAAGACGTTTTGTATGTATGAGACAGAGGTTCAACAGCTTACTTTCATGAGTTCGTCTTCCCGCCACTTCCGTCTGTGCTTGTTTCCCACCAAAATGAATAAAAAGAAAATGTCTCTGGAGAGCTTCTTTGAAAAGAGGGAAAGACTTGAGAAAGTAAATACACATTCAGTAATAAAAAGTAGTTGTATTCATTGAGAACACTTTTTTAAATTGAAAAAACATTAAATTAAAAATAAAGTGGAATCTTTTTTGCACCACGGACCGGTTTCAAGCAAGACAATTTTTTACAGAACAATCACCCCACGCAGTGACCAGTCCGATGAATTGAAGCATGGTGGTGGCAGCATCATAATGTGAAGTATAGTGGTGGCAGTGTCATAATGTGAAGCATGGTGGTGGCAGTGTCATAATGTGAAGCATGGTGGTGGCAGCATCATAATGTGAAGTATAGTGGTGGCAGTGTCATAATGTGAAGCATGGTGGTGGCAGTGTCATAATGTGAAGCATGGTGGTGGCAGCATCATAATGTGAAGTATAGTGGTGGCAGTGTCATAATGTGAAGCATGGTGGTGGCAGCATCATAATGTGAAGTATAGTGGTGGCAGTGTCATAATGTGAAGTATAGTGGTGGCAGTGTCATAATGTGAAGCATGGTGGTGGCAGCATCATAATGTGAAGTATAGTGGTGGCAGTGTCATAATGTGAAGCATGGTGGTGGCAGCGTCATGATGTGAAGCACGGTGGTGGCAGCATCATGATGTGAAGTATAGTGGCGGCAGCATCATGATGTAAAGCATGGTGGTGGCAGCATCGTGATGTGAAGCACGGTGGTGGCAGCATCATGACGTGAAGCATGGTGGTGGCGGCATCATGATGTGAAGCACGGTGGTGGCAGCATCATGACGTGAAGCATGGTGGTGGCGGCATCATGATGTGAAGCACGGTGGTGGCAGCATCATAATGTGATGCATGGTGGTGGCAGCATCATGTGGGGATGCTTCTTGACAGTCCCTGGTTTGAAGCCAGATGATTTTCTAGGATCTGTTGCTGGTTTAATCTGTAGCCTGGATTCTCCACCATTCAACCCTTTTAAAGATCTACAGATAAACTAGGATTGTTTTCTGAGACTTTGTCAGTTATTATGTGTAATTTAACCAAACAGACGTCTGACTAATGACAGTAAAGTCTTTAAATATCAGGTAGTAACAGTTCCATCTGTTACGGTTTGTTTTCATGTTTCTGTCACGTTGATGAATTTTCCTACAGTTTGGTTTCTGTATGTTAAAGTTCTACACCGACCTCCCTGCTGTCCGAACTCCCGGCCACCTAGCTGACCTCCGACCTCTGCGTGATGAAATGAAAACACGCGTGTGAGCCAAGACATTTCATTCCCATGCAGCCTCGGTACGAGGAGCTGGTTGGCATGCAGTCTGGCTCCCACACACACTCTGTCTCCGTCATCAGCTCATGTGTTAAAGGTGTGGACACAGCGACACGTTGACACCGGCTCTGTTGTTGTTGCCTCACGTTGTGTTGAAAGGCGACGCAAGGTTTATTGTCCTGAACTGTATTTCACAGACGTGGTGAAAATGACTAATTTTATAGGTCTCACACACATCAACACACACACACACACACACACACACACACACACAGAGGCGAAGCTTAGTGTGAACAACATGGCAGCCGCTTCTGCTCACGTCGCCCGGCCAAACTAAGTATTATTAGTTTGTCCGTGAACCAAATCGAAGCATCTATTTAGTGTTTTTGCTAGCGTGTCGTGGTGTTGACTCTGAACACGTCTGACGCTCCGTGCTGTCGGCAGACTGTAACACGGCGCGACGCTAACGGCCACCAAGAGAGAAAGATGCTGCTCGGTTAGCTTCACCGAGCAAAGAGCTGGTTGGGTTGTTGTGGATATTAGCTGTAAAAGACAACAGAGAGGGTTTTATAGTGAACAGAACAGTTAGATGAGCAGTTAGTGAATTATTTGACTGGTTATTCAATTCTATTGTACGACCGGCAGTAAAATTAGTCATATTTCAAGCTAAAAATACCCAATACTTGCTCTTTCAGCTCTTCCAGTATTGTGTTTTTCTTTTTTTTTTATAATTTTAAATGTACAAATTAGGATTTTTAAAGGTGGAGCTGTTTCTTTGGTAGATTATAGTTAACATTTTTAATTATTTCAAGTGTTTTATGAATGATAAACACTTAAATTATTACCCATGTTTAACTTGAAGCTTCTCTTTTTATGTGTTTTTATTAGTGCTGTCAGTCGATTCAAATATTTCATCGCGATTGATCACGTGAGTGTCGTAGTTAACTCACGATTAATCGCACATTTTTTATCTTTTTATCTTATCATTTTAAAGCCCTATTATAGTTTTATATTATATTATATATAACTGCTGAAGTCGTCAGTGATGTTAATCCCGTGAGAATCGGCCATGTCGCTAATTTGGAAAGTAAAAATTCCCTCGCAAATTACCTACTATATTTTACTGAACTCCGATGTCCTGGGATAATTTTAATCCCGTGAGAAAACGCATCTCGGTGATTTGGCCAGAAATCGCCGGGACCCCACAGGCATGTTGGCAGTTTTTGTTTATTAGGCACATTTTTATTAATTTTTGGCGAATGATGGAGGCTGGACTGGAGTGTTTAGAGGAGCTTTAAGGTCACGGACCGGTAAGAGCTTATCGGCCCGTTACGTACGGAAAAAAAAGGACAAGGCTGAAAAGAAAAGAAGGAGCAAATTCACCTCCACATGGTGGATCACTGCCTGACAGTGTGTGGTCAGAATAATGTTTTCTATTTTAGCCTTCTGTAATGCACAGCTAGCTCAATAACCAAGAACATTTTCAAGCAGCGGCTGCATCAGTGAACGTCATTCCCCGACTCGATTGATAAAGTGTGCAACCCAGCAAACCCGAAGTTAACGTGAAATATGATACTGCTGATTCTAAAACTGCTGCTGTTAGTCGCTGCTGTACTTCTGTTACCACTGTTTATTTCCAATCAAGCTGTGGTGAAAAGCAACTAAGTAAAAACTAAAAAACAAAACAAAAACAAAGTGTAACACGCTGACATCATCCAGGGGAAGTCAGTAAAATCTTATCCCGTGAGAATGGGACACATAAAAAGCTGACGTAGGGGGGTCATTTATTTATTACACGGGGTCCCCAGGTGATACTTATCCCGTGAGAATAGGGCTTAAGACTGTTATCACCGTTGTCGCCTGGTTTTGACGAGGAGGAGGCGGAGAATTTGGCCCTCCAGTGGTGTTTCAGACTGGATGTGCTACGATGAGGACTTGGTTCACACTGACGATGCACACAGATGACTTCGGTCTTGTCAGTCGACCCATCTTGCAGCTACGGCTGGACCTGAATATCCGAATATTCGGTCGCTGTGGTGGCGTCCGAATAATCATTTTGAGGTCTGAATAGTCGTGCGCACCCCCACCGCCGGCTGAGCATCTAAACCAGCGGCACACGGTTCGGGACGGGGAAACGGAGCCGACAGAAAGGCGTGGCGAGCGAGGAAACTGCTGCAGGAGAAATCCATCCTAATGCTGCCGGACTCAGACGGTTAAGTAGCCCCCTGACAGGATCTTGTTCGCATCCATTTCGGCATCTCGCCACATACACAAAACGGTGGGCTAATCTTTTGCAGCAGGCGAGACCAAACCTACGTGGGGCGTGTTTATTGTTTTGTTTCCGGTCCACAGCTGGATTCTGTAGTTTTTCTAACTTTACTAGCCGGGGCGACAGCTTGTTAAAAAACTACAAGTTCTCTAGGTCAGAAAGAGTGTGAATCTCTTTATTAAAAAGTTGACGCCGTTAATATTGATTTGTGTTAATAACGCAATATTTTTGACAGCACTCATTTTTATGCATTTTGTGTTCACACTCGACAGTTTTAGTTTGACTTAAACAAACTCTGGTACCGTTTCTCTGTTTGTTTCAGGATTTCTTGGGCGTTTTTCCAGATTGTTGCTCCTAAAATGTCTGAATTTGCGGCAGCTTTTCTAAAAAAATTGCGATATTTGAAGCGTATTTGTTGCGATGAAATTGCAGGAGATGGTAAAAATTGTCAAAAAGTTGCATTTTTTCTCTGTTTTGTATAATTCATTAAAAATTTGAAAAGCTAAAAGAGTTAATTCCACATCCCGGCACACGCGTGTTCACACACACACGCTCACAGCTCGTCACGTCAGTTAATGAATCTAACTGACCTTCATTGTTTCAATGCTGCCACAGATCTGGATCAACAGCTTCATCACGGTGGTTTGTCTGGTCTGTGGTCCGCTGGTTTCACCCATTCTCCTGATATGTTTACGCTAGAAAAGTGTTTGTCAGTGGATGGTTTTGGTTTGTGTTCCACCTCAATATTCCACGGGGTGAAAACAGTTTAGCTCCGCTTTGGTGAAGAACATCAGGGAATTGTTCTGCAGTAGTTTTTGTTGCATACGTATCTGTATCTTCAAAACATAAACGAGGAAGTGAACCGGTGACGTACGTGCATTACTGGGGACTGCTGTGATTGGTGGAACTCACGGGAGGCGGGACAAAATAGCGGAAAAGTCGCGGTGATTGGACGAAATTGCAAGGTAGCGCAGAATTCATGGAGATTGGTTGAATTTGCGTTAATTGTTGCGGCATCGTGAATTCCTGGAGGGACTGGTTAGTGCGGTCCATTTGACCAAATGCAAACACTGCCACCCAAACAGACTCTGGTTTGGTTCGACTGAAATATAAACTGATTATGGACGAAGAACGTCTGTAGAACCAGGTACAGGATGTCATAGGATCCAACCCAACCGGTCGAGGCAGATGTCCGCCCTCCCTGAGCCTGGTTCTGTCGGAGGTTTCTCTTCCCCGTTCCCTATCGTCGGGGTTTTTGGTTCCTTCCCACCGTTGCCGATTGCTTCTCATAGGGAATCCAAAAGCAACTTTGGATTGTTGGGACCCAAAACTAATTCCTGTAAAATCCTCTGGCTGCGTATAAAGTTGTTTGAACCCTCCATGATGTCATCCATGTTTCTGCATTTTCTGTCAGCGTTAAAAATGCCAGTTTGAATCCGAAGCAAACAGCAGCTCCTGCTTTGTTCTGAACCAAGAGAACTAAACTGCAACGCCTCCTTAAAAACCCAGGAGGCTGCGCTGCTCTGCATTTGTTGCTCTGGGTACCTGTGAGACGGTAATATGTGATCCAGGAGAGTCGAGGGGACGAGAAACAACCGCAGTCTTTTATTTACTGCTGAAAACTCGGCCGCAGTGTTTTAATACTTTGTTGATCATCAAGTAAAGTGTGGTTGGAATTGTGAAGCTACCAGGAGTGTGAAGAGACGGTGCTGTGGCAGATGATGCTGCGTTATTTTGTCTCTGCTGAGGCGACCGCGTTTTCTCACGCCGCTAATGCTGCTGTAAGCGTGATCTAAGCGTGTGTTCACGTCTCAGTGGTGTGCAGCGAGAACTTAGGTCTAACTTCAGAGCTGGTTTTGAACCGTGAGCTGCAGGTTGTGCGAGATTCCCAGTGTGTGTGTGGTAATCCATGCATATAACAACATATTAGCATGTGCTTGTGTGTGCAGATATTTTGGTTGCATATGCACATACCTGTGTGTGTCTGTGTGTGTCTGTGTGTGTGTTTGATGGAGGTGTTTATGCTTCACCTCCTCCTCCTCCCTGCACTGTAATAAACAATAACCGGGCATTAATCTCCCGGCCTGCTGCCTTAATAAATAATATCCACACATTCATCAACTTAAACTATTCACAATCAATGCAGCTCTTCATAGAAAACCCACCTAATAAATAGTGGTGCGGCCCACTGAGGCGTGAACTTATAGACCAGCCGGCTGATAAATGAACCGACCCCCACGGCGAGACGCCTTTTATGTGGAAAACTGCAAGTGAGAATTTTTCGATTTTATATTACACTATTTTACTCTTATTACTTTCCTGCGAGTGTGTGTGTGTGTGTGAGTGTGTGTGTGTGCTCTCAGGGCGCTGTAGGTGTTTGTGATTTATTAGAGCGGTGAAGATGTTGGTCTATTTGTTTTGTTCTAGTTCTGGGGTGTTTACCTATTTGTAAGCTACTGATGTCAGAGTTTTGTCTTATTGGTTTCAGAATAAGAATCACTTTATTTTCAAGGCGGCACGGAGGGGGTTTGTCCCGATCGCACCGCTGCTGCACGGACGTTTTAACAGCCAGCACAGTAAAGCAGAGCACAGGGATGAAGAAGGCTTGTTGTAGGGAGTCTCAGAGGGATTCACAAGCACAGCTCAACATGTTCGGCACCACGTAGAGCTTGTTGATCAGAGCTGCATGTGGAAATGTAACATTAAAGAGGCCGTATTCTGTTTTCCTGGTTCCTCCTTTCCCTCGGCGTGTTTGCATAGCTGGCTTTTGTGCAAACTTACCGTAAGACATTTGTTGGATGTTGCCGCCTCCCTAGAGGGGCTTCTGCTGGAGCTGCATGCCTTCAGGCAGAGATCAGGGGTTACTAACCAAAGTTGTCTCGCTTTAATCGTGCGGTTTGAAGACACGGGAGCTGAAACGGAGGATTTCAGACGGAGACTGAACCAGTGGTGCTGCATGAAACGACTGATGTGCTTTTGAACGTTAAAATATGCAAACATGTCCTAGCAGCTCCCCAAAAATACAATTACAGACCTGTTAATGTGCAGAATACGAGACAGGAAGGTAAAGTCAGTTTTGTTTATAAAGCTTTACATAAAAAACAAAACAACGTGCGTCAAGGAGCTTTACAATCTGTACACAATGCAAAAGCCTCGAGGAAGCAGACGACCACAGACATGAGACAGTGATGCTTATTAACAGTTTTTAATTTAGGGAGTTAATTCAATGCTTTATCAATTAATATGATCAGCTTTTACTTGTACTTCTACTGTTTATAAGTTAGTAATAAATAAATAATAATTACAATAATAAAATGTAGAGGTTTTAGCCAAATATGTGTTTTTGACCCTTTTTTTAAATTAGGGTTTTATTTACAGAGACGTAGCAGACTCTCTGTTTATAAAGTGGTCTGAAATAGGTAAAAGATTTCTGTCTAATAAGGTAACACAGACTCTTTGTCACCCTCAGAGGTCCACTCTGAGCAGAAAAACCCTGAATTAGGCAGAATATTGATGACGCTGATGACGGCGGAGGCAACGATCAATGCCCTGACAGCTGGTAAACATGACGCTGGATGTTGCGGCGATGAAATCAGTCGCTGCTTAAACCAACAGTGCTAATGCTAATCCCCGGTGCTAACAGCGTCCCTGTTAGAAGCGGGTTCAGTAATGGGAGCTGAGCCTCTTCATCAGCTCCTTAATGTGACTGACAGAAGACAGACGGCAGTTAATCACCTCGGAGCTCCGAGTGTCTCTGCCGTCTGCTCGTCAATACGCCGTGGCACCACTGCACGCGGCCTCGGGCGCATCGGAGGGGGGATTTCTGAACGGTTAAACTGCACGTCGTCTTTCTTTTCACCGGCTTGATCTGCTTTAATGAATTTGAAGCAGCTGCAGGGAAAAAGCAGCTGCACAGCCCAACAGCTCTGGATCGAAACAGATCGCTGGATCACGTTCAGACCAAACGCTTCCTGAATTTGGAGGACTGAACAAATTACTGCACCGTTGTTATTTAGAGGTGCGTACAGATTCACCATGTGTCACCAAGAATAGATCCTGATGTGGGTTTTCCCCTGTAGAATCTGATGTTGGAACCAGTTCTAAGTTTAAACAGGATCTTGATGCCTTCTCTATCTTTTATATGTGTTTATTCATTTGTACTTTTTTTTTGTGCACTTTAGGATCAGAGAAACAGCATTTTAATTTCCCTGTTTGTCCTACACGTAAAGAGAATCGACAGTAAAGTCCACTTTGACTGTTACAGGTTTCACGACTTAATCTGTGGCTGGTTATCTCAATATTAAACCACCGTTTATTCATATACAGGTTGCTGCAGATATATTAGATTTATATGGACTCATTTACCTGCTATCAGTGGTCTATCGTGTGATAATGTCACAACTCGGGGACCATGAACTTCAGTTTATGAGTCATGTTTGTTGGCTGCGTCAGAGAAACCTCTGGGCTGCAAAAACAAATCTGATTCCATTAGTTTCACAAGAACTGCGTCTCCCATCTGGACTGGTTTCCGCCTTCGTCACCGGCGAAATAATCTGCTTCATAATGTTTTACTTGGGTGCGAGTTTGTTTGTTGATTCTGTTCACCTTCTGGCTTCATAGAACCGTCAAGAAATGCACCTTAAAAGTACCGCTTTACTTTTCATTTCTGCTAAAATTAAAGCAATGTTTCCAGTGTCCGCAAACGAGGTGAGAGCTGGAAAGTAATGGAAAACCGAGGGGAGATGCGAGATACGAGCAGAGCCTGTGATCACGCTGGAAGTTCAAACTAAATAACTCGATAATGTTAGCAGGAGGCTGTGTTCAGCTCAACAAATGGAAAGAGTGTGAGATTAGATCTGCTGCTCTATGGAAGCAGGACACTCTATTAGCAGACACACAGCTATTGTTTGGTTGTTTGTTTCAGTCTGATTCACTCCCGCTCTGAACTCCCATTTGGGCCCAAAACACACTCGCAGACACACACAATCTCTTTATATCTATCTCTTCTTCTCTGGTTGTGCTACTGTCTCTATCTCAGCCTCTGTAACACACACACACACACACACACTCAGTGATAGATGGTCCAGTCATGATCCAGGCCTGCATTGTTGATGAGGGTCATGCTGCCATGGTTACCGGAGCAGTGTCCGACTCCTCCTGCCCCCTGAACGTATAGGCTATCTGTGTTTATAGACCTTACACTGTGGCTGCCTGCCTCATCCCTCTATCTGCCTCTGCTGTGCTGTAATGTGTGTCTTTATCTGTGTGCATACAGTGCGTTCGCTTTGCGGCTGATTTCTCATCTTACAGCCTCGAAACCTCAAGTTTGTTTCAGTTTTTGAATATTCAGGACCCTTTTTTCCCTTAAACCTTTGACTCATAGATTAAAAAAACAACCCAGACAAGTGTAGATCCTTCAGAAGGAGCGATAATAATACGATGGTCGTTAAAACGGTTCTGTCCCATGCAACTTAAAACTGAACCAGATCAGGATTCAGTTACTAGAGGAAATGAGGGAATGTCTATGTATTTGTACACATCATAACACACACATCACAAATAACCACACATTAAGCTTGTAGGAATATTCAAGTGATGTAGATATCAGTTCTTAGTACCTCCGCCAAGGAGGTTATGTGACGCCGGCGTTGGTTTGTTTGTTTGTTTGTTTGTGTTCAAAATAACTCTAAAACTCATGGATGGATTTGGATGAAATTTTCAGGAAATGTGTGAAATGGGACAAGGAACAAATGATGAAATTCTGGGACTGATCCGGATCACCGTCTGGATCCAGGAATATTTTTGAATCCAAGTGTAACCAGGTGGACAATTAAATGCAGTTTACTCTAAAAGCCACCAGAGGGCACTCTTGTTTTTGGGGTAACCCCCTCTGACCACATGACATTTTGGGTCTCCACGCGACAGACAGCGACAGTGACGGAGTTCTCTTTCCTTCCTGAGCGACATACGCACGGTTGGGCCGGCATTCTTACCTCCGGTTGTCTAAGAAGCTGGGAGGCTGTTAGGAGCTGCCACGCTAGAGGCCGTGCCTGTTCATTAGGTCGGATGGGGTGAAGGCCGCATTGTTGGTAGGACATTTGAACTGTCTGTAATTACATTAGTATCTGTAACGTTCCATAGAAAATATGTGAACTGGGAGATTGTGTTGGGGGTGGACTGAAGCTCCTTGGTGGAGGTCTGAGCTCTCTGAGGGCTTTTCTAGTTTATAAAGGAGACTAAATTATATGTGGGGAACAGTAAGTTTGGCGTTAACTGGTCCGTATGAGCTCCAGCACTTAGAGCTACAATCCACTGGCAATGATTCTGCAGCATAATATCATATATAGCCAGAATGTAACATACATGTTAGATCAGGTTTATCTTTTTCTATCTTCCTCAGTGATGATGATTACGATGGCCGACTACGTCCAATAGAAGTATGAGTGATGACATTTGCGTGTCCCGTGACGTCAGGACGTTCTCCGCTGTTCACTTTGAGATCGATTGATTGGGATCGATCAGTTTGTCTCCTGCAGTCCTGTCCGCTGTTCTTCTTTCCCACTTAGGCCCAAATCTTAAAGCATTATCCATTGTTGTTTTCCTGACGCAGTTTCAGGGTAATCTGTAGCCGTTAGCGTAGCCTTAGCCACTGTGAAAGCAGCTAATGTCCTGATTTGTGAAGATGTTTGTGCTTCTTGTTCAGTTTTTGCAGGTCTCTGCTAGAGAGACGAGTCTGTCACTTAGAAGGAAGTGTTAAAGTTAATTAGATTTTACAGAGTTTTACAGAGCTCCAGATAGCGTTAGCCGCAGCCTAGTTGCCGTCGACAGAGTAAGTTCCAGCTGTGCCGACACCAACAGGTGAATTACTCTGGCATTTTCAGTGTAACAGGGAAACCGGACGTGATTGTTTAAGATTGCAGTGTTTATGTGCCTCCTCATCTCTGACACAAAGTGAGCAAACATGATCCAAAGAATGTACCGGAAAGTTTTGAAACTGGAGTCTAAAAAAGAAAACGTGTAGGAACCCTGAAAACTGTGCGAGTAATAGACTTTTAAAATGGTAAATGGTAAATGGTCTGCACTTATATAGCACCTTCTCCTACCTTAGTGGTATTCAAAGCGCTTTACAGTGTGTTTCTCATTCATCCATTCACACACCAATGGTGACAGACTTCAATGCAAGGCGCTAATCTACCATTGGGAGCAACTTGGGGTTCAGTGTCTTGCCCGAGGACACTTCAGCATGTGGAGGGGCCGGGGATCGAACCACCAACCTTGCTATCTAGTGAACAACCTGCTCTACCACCTGAGACACAGCCGCCCAAAATAACGAAAACAATTATAAAATAGCCTAAATAATAAATTAGAGTTTCAGAGTGTCTAAGTGTTGACGATGAGAGTGTCGTGATGGCCCTCTCTTCCCCTGCCTCACCCGTCTCCCTCTGTCCCCCCCAGACCCTACCAGTGTGGCCACTGCTCCCAGTCCTTCTCCCAGCCGTCGGAGCTGAGGAACCACGTGGTGACGCACTCCAGCGACCGACCCTTCAAATGCGGATACTGCGGCCGGGCGTTCGCCGGCGCCACCACGCTCAACAACCACATCCGCACGCACACCGGAGAGAAGCCGTTCAAGTAAGTAACAGTGAGTACCCCCACCCATCAGCCCGCCACCCTTACCCTCCGCCCTGCCTGCTGCAGACCAGTGTACTACAACACACAGCTAACAGCTAACAACTGCTGCTTCCTGACACCCTGCTGGACACAACACTGTTCTAAAAACCATATTCTGAAGTAATGAAACCAACATCATCATACATTATACAGTCATACGTTAACTATAGACCCTCTAGAACAGTGGTTCTCAACTGATCCAGCCTCAGGACCCACTATGACCCATTAATAAGGTCGAGACCCAAATTTTTGAAGTTTGCTGCTCCTGTTAACAAACTAAGGTTCATTTGGGTGGAGTCTCAACGCATTTTGACACAATTTAGGAACATTTTGGCTTATTTTTTTTTGCTAATTTTGGTATATTTGGACGCTTTTGCCAAGTTTGGGGCATATTTTGGCCCATTTTGACAGATTCTGAGCACATCTTGGTTCATTTTTGGCACGTTTTGCCATAAATTTCTCCAACAAGAGCCAAATCTAGAGGTTAATAATGGACAACATCACTAAATATCCTGCTATTGAATGCAAACTGTGCCATGAGAAACACATCCTTCAAAATAAAAGACTGTATACCACTACTTTTTTGGGGGGGGGGGGGCATGCTTCTGCGACCCTCTAAAAATGGCTTTGCGACCCACTTTTGGGTCCCGACCCACCAGTTGAGAACCACTGCTCTAGAGCAACGTGAAGCTCAGTGACGTATTGATCAACTCAGAGGGTCAAAGGCAGCAGGGATTCCTTTTAATGTGAGTGGCATTTGCTGACCTTATTGACTTGAAATGACTGAGAAATACTGATAATTATCAATCAGGATCGGTGCTCATTGCTGGTTCCAGAAGACAAGCCAGAGTCCTCAGAACAAATAAAGCTAATGTTGCGGAATAAACCAAAACTGAAGACAAATATTTAGAGACATGAACGGGGAAATTAGCTGATAAGTTTTTAAATAAGAGCTACAATTTCTCCCATGTGGTCGCGATCAATGGAATGATTTCACGTCGCTGTCAGTCGCCTCTTTATTTAATCACGTCCACGTTGGTCAATATGTTCTCATCGCACCAAAATCTTATCGGTCAGACGATCGATTATATTCAGTTCAGCTTCATTTATACAGCTCCAGTTCGTAACGCACGTCATCTTAAGGTAGTTTGATTCCCTTTGAGCAAACGGTTAGCAGCACCGCTAGCAGCCGTTGTTTTTGGCGACAGGAGGAACGGACTACATGTGAACGCTGATAGCTCGACCAGGCGTGTGGAAGAGTAAACAGAAGGGAGCGTTTCCATGGATACAGTAAATAAACAAGAATGAAAACGGCTTTTTTTTCCAGCTCAGTTTTGGTCCGTGGGGAGCAATGACGTAATATTTATTCAGCATGTTAAGGGGGAAATGATCCGAGTACAGGTGGCAGTGATCCTCGTCGTTTCAGTTTGATTATTAATTGATTCGTATGAGCTGTAGCTAAAATCTACTGGCAAACATTTGACAACATGCTACCATATACATGCTAACAGTTGGATATTAAAAAGGTTATTTACACTCCGGTGTTTTCTTATCTCCGAACTAACCGACTCCATGTGGAAGAAGTCGTCTGTGTCGCTGCTTTCTGTTCATGCCAGTGGTTAAAAAGTCGAGCGTAAACTTTACAAACAGCGTTTTTTTTGTGCATCGCAGCTCAACAACAATCTAAAAACACCGGCAAACTTCTCAGTAGCTCAGTAGAAGATGTATTTTCAGAAATCATATGAATCTGTGCAGCTGCTCTGCTCAAAGTCTCTTCTTCAGTATGAAATAATCAGATTTCGTTTTATGTTGATGTAGCTTTGACTCTGCGCGCTGTGGAACATCTGCTTCACCTACTGCTAATGTGATTTTCTTTTGTTACCTGGACGATTTCAGTCTGTAAAGATAATATTCTTTAAAGAAAACCCTTTCACTTCTACCTTCTGTTGCACACGTGACTCCATCGCCTTCCCCCTCATAGGTTTATTAATTTTATTAAACGGGAAAGCACATCAACGAGCTGCTGTTTGCTTGAGCTGCTGGAAAATATACTGGTAGCATCTGACAGTGTTGAAGCTAAACTCTCGTCCTCAGTTTACCTTTTGTTTTTTAATGTAACACGACTCAGATCTTTGCTTGCGGCCTCCAAACGTCTCGGTCAGTCGGTGACAAAAACCCCCTTTTTTTTTTGGGACCTTGTTTCTCTCAGGAGCTTTTCCATTATTCATGATCCCTCGATGGAATATTTCGCCGCGACCCCTGACCTCTTGGCGCCTCGCTATCGGCTGCAGGCGACGGCGACCGGCGGAGGAAAGCCTCGGCCGGTCCTCGCGTTTCGCCCGTCGTAAATCAGGGAGCATCGGCGAAACGGCCGGCGTAAATACTGGTGATGAATCTGCACGCGCCCGGGCTGCTCATTTCCATTTTTATTTTTAAACTCGGCGAGGACCGGTATAATTAGAGGGCGAGCCGCGCTGCAATTAAGGGTCTCCGTTGTCATGCTGTCATCCCATCAGCGGTGGAGGACAATGAGGATTCCCCCAGTGGACGAAGAGGTCAGGAGGGCGGCCGGGGGGAAAGGGCGAATAAGTTAGGGCTGTAAGAGAAAGTGAAGAAAGCAAAATAAGGGATTTGAGATGTGGGGAATGTGGAGGAGTTTTATCAGGGGAAAGCTTGGAGGGAGGGGGGGGGGCAGATTAACATCCTTAATAAGCAATCAGAGGAATCCGAAGTTGTCATTGACGTGGGGAGACTGAGAAAATGAAAGGCAGGGAGGGCGCGGAGGAACAAGAGATCACGGCGTAAAAAGTGAAGCAACAAGCCCCAGCGAGGAATCCGGTTAAAGCAAATCAGCGTTCTTAATAAGCAATCAGAGGAAACCCCGAACCTTTTCATCAGCACTTCAGAGTCTCAGCGGAGGCAGAGCGGGACAAAGACAATCACGGACGGGCGTCAGAAATCTTTAGCGGATCGATGGCCTCGGGGAGTTATCTCCTTTCGGACGGCGCGGCGGATAGATTAAAGCTGCCACTGTCACTTTGTCAGGAGGAAAACGCTCAACTTTATTTCCCCGCCGAGGAGACGGAGGCGGGGGTTCTGTGTGGTCGGCAGCTTTTCGGCGCCGATGCTCCGCCGCTTCCTCCGCCCCTCCATTGTTCTCCCGTTTCACAAAGCAGCTCCGCCCCTTTAAGTGACCTCCTGAGGACCGACGGAAGCAGGACGGGAAGGTTTTAGCAGGTCTGGAACGGGACGCTGCTCGGGTTTTCCTTTTCGTTCAGTTATGAGAAAGATTGTGGAGCTTTTAATGAGATTGTTGCTCCGTCCAGATGTATTTCAAGTCTGTGATTGTTATTTTTATAATGTTTAACAGACTTATTTTATCGAGTCAAAGTTTGCAGTCGTCATGTCCTCGCAGTCCTTGCTAGTAAAAAAGGATTATAACTGGCCTGAAAAACTAACCTCACAAGTATAAACATCAGGGTTACGACTCTGTAGTGGTATTTATGATGTGAATTTCCCTGAGTAATTTACTTATTAATGATTTAAACCCCACAAAATAGAACCTACAGCCTCATTAATGAAGACCCTTCGATCAGTTTATCAACTAATCCAGTGACTCCCTTGATCCCCTGTCAATACTTGTGCTTTTATTTTATTTTACGGTGGTTGTTCCGCGTCTTTAAAGTCTTCTAGACGCTTTACGAAGACGTCTTTAACATCTTTGCATGCACAGCGACAGAAATCTGAGTAGTTTGAAGACGAGGTAAACTTTATTGATCCCACCGTGGGGAAGGTTTACAGGAGTATGAGGGCAGTTTAAGGTTATTATAGTATATTTACACAGTACAGAAATGACAGAGGAACATTATTTACAAAAGGATGAGATTGTAAACAGATTATTGCACATAAGTTCCAGCAGCAGCGTCAGTAGAGTGTTTGTGTAAAGAGAAATAATAATAATCTCAGTAAAAAGCACGACAAGTCAATTCTGGTAATTAATTTGAGAATATATTCAAACAAATAAGACCCCAAACGTGCAACATAAACCAAATAAAACAGTCAACTCATTATTATTATTATTATTATTACAGTTATTTTTACAGCACATGTAAATACTGCAGTTAAGACCCTGTGGTGTTATTTATAGTTTGATTTACATATTTTAGATTAAAACTCCACTAAATGTGTATAAAATGCTGCTTTTCCTCCTGACTATTATACATATTAAGGCTGAGATCCTACAGTGTCAGTAACTTTGGAGAACAACCTAACTAATGTGATAATATGTGGTTTTATAAATGATTGAACTTAACCCAGCTAGTACAAATGCTAAGCTAAGACACTGCAGTATTATTTATTACGGAGGTAACTGGGCTAATTTAGAGGTAAAGTTCTCTTCTTTTAAATTCCACATAGATTGTTTTGTAGTGTTTTATTATCGTATTATTTACAGTATTATTTGCTCCAGGCTGAAACCTTTTCCTTCAGCTCGAAAAACTCTGGTTTAAAGTCTCCGAGCTGCAGACCTGAGAGTCAGATGGGTCCTAGTTGGAGTTCTGTGGTGGAAGATGTGGCCCCTGAACTAACAGAAGTTAATTTCAACGCTGCCGTTAATGCGAACTCCTCGTACAGTGTTGCCGCCTTCAGTTCCCATCAGTCTGTGACCGTTTGCTCTCCGTCCTGTCGCGCCGTAGATTAAGATAAGAGGTGAGCTGAAGCTTCACTGATCCTCGAGGGGAAAGTGATTAAAGCCGCCTGTGTCATTTTGTCAGGACCAAGTGCTCAACGTTATTTTTCCCCGCCGGTCGATCGCCGGCCGACTGCAGCCGCCTCGCCTCGGCCCGGCTCCGCTCTTTGTTGTGCAGCAGCGCCGTGTCGGTGTTTGAGCCGCCGTGACAGAGAGGCTTCAGAGGAGCTTTGATGTCGGGGGTTTAGCGAATTTACAGACACGTAGCGGCAGCAGCAGCGAATCCAGTCAGGGATCTGTTTTCTTACCCTCAACGTGTCTCACGAACACTTAAACGTCCTCACTTTGAGACTGGAATCCTTTAAATCAGTGGTTCTCAACTGGTCCAGCCTCAGGATCCACTATGTCTCCATTAATAACAGTTGCGACCCAAATTTTTGAAGTTTGCTGTTCCTGTTAACACATTAAGGCTTATTTGGGTGGAGTCTCAACGCATTTTGATCCAACTTGGGAAAATTTTGACTTATTTTTTTGCTCATTTTGGAATATTTGGACACTTTTGCCAAGTTTCGAGCACATATTGGCCCATTTTTGGCCCGTTTTAGCATAAATTTCTCCAATAGGCTGGCAGAGATAAATCAGGGTTCCCGCGGGTCCTTAAAAAGTCTTAAAATGTCTTAAATTAAAATCCAGGTAATTAAGGTCTTAAATTGTCTTAAATTTACCCTAAATTTGCTGTTGGTATTAAATTTCCAGACGGTGGATTTAATGCCGATGTTAAAGTACTGTGGCCCGCCGTAAAACTTCTAATAGTTTGTATTTGTTTCATTAACTTACTGTGCAGTAAATAGGAGACTTAGCGATTAATAGATGTTATACGGTACAGCGTCGGGCTGCGTGACGTGTCGCCATTCGCGGTTGTCGAGGTGAGCGGAAAGATGCTGAAAGATGGGGAAGTGTAAATTCAATGAAAAATGGATGGAAGACGATTAATTTAAGAGGTGGTTGGCCCCCGCTGAAAACAACAACAACAACAACGCCACGCAAAAATACTTTTTTACGGACTATGAGGCTCAAAGCCGTCGAGTCGCACATGAGAGGAGAAAAACACCAGCGGTATATAGCAGCAGCTAGCGGGACCAGGCTAACCCAAAAGGCAGAGGTACTGTGGGTTCTCCATACTGTTGTGAGGCACAGTTCATTTAAATCTAACGAAGACATAAGTGGAGTCTTTGCTGCCATGTTCCCCGATTCCCAGCTTGGCAAGTCGTTCACCTGTGGGGAAAATAAAACGGCATACATCGCTAAATATGGCATCGCTTCATTCGTCAAGAAGGAGCATCACGCAGCGTCAGTGAGAAGACAAACACTATCATGTTTGACGAGAGCACGAACAAAACTACAAAAATTCATGTTGCACTTCTTCATGACTATGTCGAGAAGTTTTCACAAAATGCAACTTGTGTATGTTATGTTGGCTCTGTTCTGCATCACAATGGGAAAAAAAAAATTAAAAATAGAAAGAAAATGCCAACTGTGAGCTTTGATTGTGTTTACAGTAAAATAAACGGAGTGTTTTCTACCGCAGAAATTGTTATGACATTTTTGGGCCTTAAATTATATTTGTTGAGGTCTTAAAAATGTCTTAAAAAGCATTAAATCTGACTTTTAGAATGGTGCAAGAACCCTGTAAATCTAGAGGTTAACAGTGGGCAACTACTGGTGTCACCACCACTAAATATCCTGCTATTGAAAGCAAACAGTGTCATAAGAAACTTGTCCTTTAAAATTAAAGACTTTATACTACTGCTGTTTTGGGGGGGGGATGCTTCTGCGACCCTCTAAAAATGGCTTCGCGACCCACTTATGGGTCCCGACCCACCAGTTGAGAACCACTGCTTTAAATGACTGAAAAATGCTCCTTCATGCTGGGTAAATTAGATTTCATATTTCTCAGCTTATAGTCAGACTAACGTAGCACTCTGAATGTGTTGTAAAGTCTACATTTAAGTTTAAGAAGACAGATAGTTGTTGTAGAGGGAGATCTGACGTTTTTATTTTATTCCACTGTTTTCAGACCGAGTTCTTACATTTTCCTACCAAGTACTGATAGAGCAGCTTCACAACAGGACAGTATTTCCACCACGGATATTACTGTTACTATAAAAGTGTTGACGCTTGGCTGCTTTGCTCGCGGTACGACTCGCCGGGGAGTAAAATCCACACAGTAAAACTGACGAGAGACGCCCGGGCAGGCCGCCGGTCCAAGCGTCAGCGGTGAAGCCGAGGACTCAAACAATCCGCAGCAGGCAGTAAATGTTTCGCAGAGCTCGGCGTCTTTGATCCTCTGATGTGGCGACGTCTGGAAATCTCATAACAGCGAGATGGCAGCGAAATCTGATGATATCAACGGAGCAGATTCAGTTTTTATCCTTTAATTTTCTCTCCTCCATCCAGACTTGGTTGCTCTCGCTGCTAGCATGAGCTAACTCCCGGAGCTCTGCTTAGTGTTGGGGCTCCGGGTGTCGAGTTAAATCAGCTGTTTCTCTTCTCGTTTAACTTTCACCGTTGATCGTGGGGCCCAGTCGTGCCTGAAGTAATGTGTGCGTTACACTGAAATGACTGATCAGTAGTGTTGCTGTGTGTTTTACTTAAAAATTCAGTATTTGTAGCGTTGAACAAGAGCTAACGAGCTAACTAAGACCTGTAATAATAATAATAATTAAGACGAGGACAACAAAACACTTTATTTTTCAAAACACACGGCCGGTAGTTTGAATCTTAAGGTAAGCTGACGCACCAGGGCTGCTGTTAGCGGGTGTTTTATCGATTATTTGACACGTCAAAAATCAAACTGACGCTTTCATAAGGGCGCGGTTTATTTTGGAAAACCTGGAAAACTTCCAGCAGGTACAAAAACACGACTTGTAGGCGTCTTCTGCTTGTGCACGTCGCTCTTGTTTACCAACCAGGCGCTACTTCTTGCAGTTAAATTACTATAAAAGCTTCAGTTTTTAGGTAAAGGGTGTTATTTTTGTTGATTCACTCAGACCCCCAAAGCATTTTATTGTGAAAGTAGGTGTTTCCTCTGCTGCGTTAATTCATCGTGAAGATCTACCAATATAACAGATGACAATTAAGAACGTATTTTCCCTGCAAAAGTTTGAGCCGCTTTCAGAAAGGTTGTTTTAGTCGTTGAAGTCGCTTCCTTTGACAGCATGTTGACATTGACCTAAACTGTAAATACGCCGTTGTTTATGAGGTCTACCGTAAATTCTGGACTATAAGCCGTGACTTTTTTCTAACACTTTGAACCCTGCGGCTTATCTAAGGGTACGGCTAACGTATGGATTTTTAAGGGTGCGCTACGTGCCGCCAATACGTTTTTTTTGCCTGGTCCCGTCAGACCAATGAAATTACCGAACAGGTCACAGTGGACCAATGAAACTGTTCAAATAAAATCATTTACGCGCACCAAATTCTTCAGATCGGTTATTTTGTGGAGGACGACACTAATCCAAGCGCGGATTTGCTTCGAGACGTAAGTGACGGTGAGAGCGACGACGAAAGAGAGACTGAAAAAGTGTGTGACGAAGAAATTCTGAGGCTGTTCTATTCCGACACCGAAGAAGACGACTTCAGTGGTTTTAGTGCGACAGGAGGAAGGTTACGACAGCGATGACTGACTTTTAATCAGCCACATTACTGCTGTGTTACTGCACTGTTTGAAAAAAAAGCATTTGTTTTTAAAAAATCTGTGTAAATATCTCATGGGAAATTTTCTTTTTCATTTTAAATTTAGTGGGTGCGGCTTATATTCAGGTGCGCTCAATAGTCCGGAAATTACGGTAATTAGCAAACCCTCCAGTTTAAGAGCCTCCAAGCGATCGCCGTTCAGTCCTCACAGATGCCGAGCTTCAACACAAAAATGTCTCACCTCCTGTATCTAACACCCTCCTCCTCCTCCTCCTGCTCCTCCTGCTATCTATCTAACAGCATGTTAGTCTTGTTTCAGGGCTGCTAAGTCCAATACCTCAACACAGCTTTCTCTTTGAAGAGCCTCCACACACACACACACATTTATACACATTTAAATGCCCCTCGAACCCCTCCTCCGGCTGCGACTAAAAGCTCCCTCTCCTCTCTGCTTCTATTGAAAGTGACAGTGACGCTGCCTTATCAGGCCTGGATATATCTTGAGTGTGTGTGTGTGTGTGTGTGTGTGTTAAAGTGTGTGAGATGGGAATACCCTCCTCACAGCCCGCCAGATAGATTATTGACAGGCCGGCTGTGTGTGTAATTTGTCGGTCAGGTTGTGAAGATCAGGGCCACAATTAAAGCTTGCTGCTCCGCTGGGCCTCACACACACTTTATACTGTCACTGGGCGTTAGAGTTAACATCGAGGCGTGTGTGTGTGTACATGTGTGTGTCTGCGTACATGTGTGTTGTGCTTTTCCGAGCTCCTCTCACCCGCTCAAACCAAACCTCTGCCTTTTATCTGTCCTTTGTGTTTGTGCATCAGATGCGAGCGATGCGACCGCAGCTTCACGCAGGCCACTCAGCTCAGCCGCCACCAGCGACTCCCCAACGAGTGCAAACCGGCGAACGAGAGCAGCGAGTCCATCGAGGTGGATTAACCTCCGACCGACTGTTTGCCGACCGAGGCTGCATCCACGCTAGGCCGGCCACGTCCGAACACGCACCTCCCCGTTTCCCCCTCCGCCCGCACTGAACCGACGCCTTCCTCTCCTGGTGTTCGCCTCGGAGCGTCCACTTTCCTCGCGCTCTGTTCTTCCTCGACTGCACCGCCGCCGTTTTTTGATTCACTGCTTTTGCTTCCCTGCCCTCTATACAAAGCGCTCGCAGTGAAAGCGGGGGGGCCTCTGATCAATCGCTGTAGTTAATGAGTTCACAACTTATAGACAGCGCACGGTTTGCAGGTTGGAACAGTTGCCGGTGGAAATTAGCTTCACTGCGGCTGCCAGGGAGGGAGTGTTAAATCTGCTTTTTGTTGCTCTTCAGCTGCAGCATAAGCCTGTTGACTCCCAGACAACAGATGTGTGGCTCTGAATTCAGTCTTTAACGCCCCATTTTTAATTCATTAGTGTTTATTTTAACCCCGTCAGGTGATGTCATGATCAAGGAGCTAGGTAATAGCTAGTATTGATTCCCGTTTGAGTCTAAATATGTGTCTGACAAAGCAGCCATCTTTCCGTGGATCTGGAAGTATACTCGGCTGTGAAAGGCTTGCGGAGGTTTTGGCTGTTTGTATAAAGAGCTAATGAGCTTCAACACCTGATTCACTCAACCGATCAGCTGTTTCGGTTACTGTCTTCGTCTCCATGGACAGCATGAAACGTGAACGAATCATCACAGCTTCGTAGGTGGATGAAGTTTTCTTTCTTCCTCTACTTTGAGATTTCTGGCAAACGGCTGGTTTTGTTTTCATCTTCTACTCAGCCATGTAGCCTCTAGCGCCACCTTCTGAAGCAGTGAATAGAAACAAGCCTAACTCACATCAGACTTGACTTAAAGAGTGACGCTTCTTTTAGCTCCCAACGACCATCAAACCCGACAATAGGAAGGTTTTATTTAAAGTTAATTAGCTGCTACAAGAAGCCGCCTCTTGAATTTTTTTGTGCTTTGATTTTTGCTAATTAAGAAAAAATTTTAACATCAACACAATGAAATTTTCACACAGATGTCGTTGAGGAGAACAGACCAGCGGTACTAGCAGGGTAAAGTTTATGAGGAATTATTTCTGGAAACAAAAAAATGCTTTTGTGTGATGATGGAGACAAAAGAAGGCAGAGGAGAGATTTCACTTTATATCGTTGCCTAAATCGGTGATCTGCAACCTTTTTTGCGCCACAGACCGGTTTCAAGCAAGACAGTTTTCTACAGACGATGATCAATCCATAGAAAATTGTCTTGCTTGAAACTGGGGCCTGCCAGGAAGCATCCCCACATGATGCTTCCGCCACCGTGCTTCACATCATGATGCTGCCACCACCATGCTTCACATCATGATGCTGCCACCACCATGCTTCACATCATGATGCCACCACCATGCTTCACATCATGATGCCACCACCGTGCTTCACATCATGATGCCACCACCGTGCTTCACATCATGATGCCACCACCGTGCTTCACATCATGATGCTGCCACCACCATGCTTCACATCATGATGCCAACACCGTGCTTCACATCATGATGCCGCCAACACCGTGCTTCACATCATGATGCTGCCAACACCGTGCTTCACATCATAATGCCGCCACCATGCTTCACTCATGATGCCACCACCGTGCTTCACATTATAATGCCAACACCGTGCTTCAATTCATCAGACCCTGATGACCGGTCCGATGAAAATTGTCTTGCTTGAAACTGGTCCGTGGTGCAAAAAGGGCTCCAACTTTTCAACTTAACATTGTTTTCCTTTATTTAAAAAAAGCCTCCTAAATGACTGAAATTACTTTTTATTGCTAGATGTCATTTTACCTTTTCGAGTCTCTCCGTCTTTTCAAAGAAGCTCTCCAGAGACATTTGTTTTTTATTAATTCTGGTGGGAAACGAGCACAGATGGAAGCAGCGGGAGGGCAATCTAGTCATTTTTTCAAAATAAAACACCCTGTGGACTCCGCCGGAAATAAAATAAAATGTTTTTATTCTTTCTGTGCGGCCCGGTACGAAGCGACCCACGGCCTGGTACCGGTCCGCAGTCCAGTGGTTGGGGACCGCTGATCTAAAACGCTTCAGTGTGGACGGAGATCTTCACTAAAACTACCTGAAACCGAACGTCTCCAGATCCAGCCGGCCTCGCGTGGATGCAGCCTGACCGTTCACAGTTCTGACTCGACCGACCGACCTGAAGAGCGACGTTTGAGCCACATTCATCCTGCTGGAGAGAATCCCGATTCACCAAAACCAAAGATCCTTTTTCTTTTTCCAGCGGAGAAGCCGAACTTTCAGAAGGACGAGTCGGACTGATAAAAGCTTTCGGACGAGGATATTTATTGGAGACTTTTGGGAATCCCGGCGGGTTTCCCTCCAAAGAAAACTCTTTTCTTGAAACCGGGACAAAAACAATGAAATGCCAAAAAATTCAGACCGGTTGTCTGTCTGTAGCTTTACTTCTCGGTTTCTGTTTTTTTTTTATTGTTTTGTTTTTATTTTTGCAACAGCGATGCCAAAGGAGGGCGCGACCAAAGCAAACAGACTGAGAATGCACAACGAGGACGACGCTTTCACATCACGAAACGAACTGAACACAGCAGCGAGGAGTGTGTGTTGTAAAAACAAAGAAAAGAAAAGACAGAGAAAGGACAAAAGAGACGTAAATTCTATTTATCTTCTTGCTCATATCATGCTTCGGGCACTTTTGTTTTTAAATGTTGATAATTTAATTTTTGCAGCTCAAATGTAAAGATGTCGGAGGAGGAGGGGAAATGCTGACGTGATTTCTTATAGAAATAATCCTACAGTGTTAAATACGAAGACGACACAGCATGTGTTTCATAATGTTCTTGTTTTATGGTGAATTTTTCTTACATGCTTCATTTTTTAAGAGTTCCAGACGAGTATAAAGAGGCACAAACTACATGAAATCCACAAAGGGTGAATATTTTACATTTTAAAGATGCTTTCTCATCTTTTTATCCCGTGATTAATGTCGTCTCATAGAGTATATTTGCTACGCAATGCAAGTTTGAATCCATTCACAAGCAATCTCAGATGTGTAAATAGTCCTGTGTCGTTAGGAAACACTTTGTATTACAATGAGTGAGGGTGAAAGCACAGTTATTACACGAACACCAAATAGGTTTTTGTGCCTGAGAGTTAAAAAAGCTTTAATAATGATAATAATAATGATGATTTGAAAACTGTAACTTCTCTTTCCAAAGACCGACCGAGTGTTGAACCTGGTGGATGTAAATCTGCAGCTCAAACCAAAACTCTAAAGAGACGTCTGGGAGGATTCTCAGTCGCCCGGGTCGTGGTTGTCCTCGTGGCGTCTGCACGCGCCCGAGTTTCTCGACGACGTTCCACCAGGTGAAACGTCTTCTGGGAGCTCGAGCAAGTCCAGGTGCTACGATCGAAACTACAGCTCTCAAGAGATGTTTCACTGCGGGGAAAAACGCTTTCCGAGAGCAGCTTCAGAGACACTTTATCAGGATTATCAGCTTCAGATCTGCTGCCAGAACAAGTCCAAGCTGTGCCGCAGTTAAAGGTAGAAGTCAGTGTCGTGTTCTGGTTCTTTAAAACCAGCTACGTTTGCTGCTTCTAGCCCAGAGTTATGTACATTTTTAGCTCCTCTTTTTCTTGTTTACAGTCCGTCTGCAATATCCATCGTCTCGTTTCGTTCCTGTTTGACTAATTCGTCTAATTTTGTCAAGGTTGGTTATTCCATGTCCTCTCATCCGACCATATTCTCCCTGGTTGGACGATCTCTGGTGGTGTTGCTCGATTAAACCTTCCAGATTTAATCCAGTATTTTTGGCTGAGGAAGGAACAGACGACGTGTTAGGTCTGACTTACTGAACGTTTACTCGAATCCGAACTAAATGATGCCAGAGAAGTCGTCGGTGTGGCAACATGTCCGATCATCTAAACACAGCAGCTAACTTGTCAATCGTTCTTATCCTGGAGCACCAGTCGATATGCTTTCAGAAATCACATGTTCATGGTCAGATGGGGGCTCGGTTGTTAGAAGATCCCCGGTTCGCGTCCTGGTTAGGACGCCTGGGATCTTTCTGTGTGGAGTTCTGCATGTTCTCCGGCTTCCTCCCACAGTCCAAAAACATGCTGAGGTTAATTGATGGTTCTAAATATATAAACATTTAAGCTGAAAAGGCTGCAGGCACCCCGTCGAGTAACTACGATCTTAGTCGACCGAGATTTTTTTCATGGCAACACCCTTTTAGCTTGTAGCCACATGAGGACTCGGATATGAAATTAACAATGACCAGAGATGACAACAAGAGTTTTTAATGCCCTCTAATACCTTTTCCAGAGGGAACACGCAGATTCCCGGCTGTATTTGCACAACAAGATGGTGGACTGAAAGATTTTCCTTTGGTTCGCTGGAAAATTTGAGCATCAGACTTGTGCCATAAAACAGTCGCCTGTAGCGGCTTTGGGAATCTGTCACTCAGGCTCCGTCCACACGAAGCCAGAACGCTCATAGCTTCAAAAACGGAGCTGTTCCAGTAAACGTGTCCGTCCACATGAATTCACTTGATACGCCTGAAAACGATGTAAAACATATGCCAGGTCTGTTGGTGGCGCTACGACGCCGTAACGGAAACAAGCAGAAACTGGCGGCAGGACTTTAGAAATCTGTACAGGATGTAAACATAGAACATAGACGAGCTGGTAGGACTCTAGTCTGGACGGACGATGAGGTGGAACTATCAGCAGGACATACGCAGCACTATACGGAGACATTGTTGTTGTAGTTTATCTAGAGGTGGAGCTATGAGGCAAGCATGTCAGAAAAAGAGGCGGACAACGGTGCCACGTAAACAGTGTTTTCAGATCTTTGCACTCTGGGACCTAGGTTCAGAAAGGATCGTTTTCAGACCCCCAAAGTGCCGCCTTGGTGTTTGACGATACACAGGTTGATGGACTATTCAGGCCTGGGCTCGTCTTCATGTGGACGGGGCCTTAATCGACACAAACCTCACCTATTTATAAAACCTGACGGATATCTGATGGCGCAGATCAAAGTTTTGTCTGTAAACCTGATGCACAGTCGTCCCTCGTCGTATCGCGGTTCACTTTACTGTACCGTGGATTTTTAAACCGTCCGTAAAACACGTAGCGCACAGGGTCGAAAACGCAGCTGCTTCCTCTTGAGCTCGTCGGTCGCTGATCGATCGGCGCTGATGGAAGCCAGTGTTTATAAGAGTGTGGGGAGGGTTTATAAAGCTTTAACTTAACGTATTTTCCGCACCTTAAGGCACCGGATTATAAGACGCAGCCTCAATTATGGGGTCTATTTTTGTACTTGGGCGCACCGGGTTAAAAGGCGCTAAAATAAGGAAACGGCAGTAAAACAGTGAGTTTGTTGAACTTTATTCTACTACGTACCGTATTTACAAACACACTCACATTACTTTTTGATCAATCTTCTGTCACAAACCCTTCAAAGTCTTTATCGTCTGTATCTGAATTGAACAGCTGGGCAGTTTCTCCATCAACATGCCGGGTTCCCTCTCGTCATTGTTGGAGTCAGTCTCGTTGCCGGGTGGCTGTTCAACAATGATGCCGGCTTTTGCGAAAGATAATACAACAGTCAGAGCAGATACCTGAGTCAGATACCTCGGTTTATGGCTGCCAGCGTACTTAGTGTACGAACTTTACGTATCTGTATCGGTGGGAAATGGCTTGGAACTCACATAAGGCGCACCGTCGATTTTTGAGAAAGTTAAAGGTTTTTAAATGCGCCTTATAGTGCAGAAAATACGGTGTATATATAAATAACAAAATAGATGTAAGGTCACTACTTCGTGGAGGGTTCTGGAACCTAACCGCCGCCATAGACGAGGGTCTGCTGTGCTCTATTTCCTTAATTAAAAACCAGTTAGGAGTGTTGGACACGAACTAGGACAGTGCAGCCTCCAGTACAGGCTGAGGACAAATAGACGTCGATGAGCTAAAAGCACAGTGTACATTTAAAGAGTTACTGGAAGGTTATTAACTTCACTCGGCAAATAAAAACGAAGCTTTGCTGCAAAATCTGACCGATTAAACTGCCTCAGTTGACGACCTTCTGCCTTCTGGACGCTGTTTGAGGAGATACGCAGCAGATCGAAGCTAACTCTGGTATTTCAGGTGGTTTGTCTCATCTATAATCATTAATCAGCTCCAGATCTACAGGACAAGATTCTTTAAACTCCCGCAGGCGTGTTTGTGCTTCTAAAAGTAAACCGGCTTTGTTCCCGAGTGAAACATCTCTTTAGAAGGCAGATTGATCCAGTGCTGTACATAGAAAAATGCAAACTAAGGGGTTTTATATATACGAAGGTGAAATAATCTGATCTGAAGGGTGAGTTTGAACCAGAGCTCTGAGTGAACTCACTTTCTGCTCAGGATCCGACGGCTTTAAACGCATCCGAGAGAAACTTTTGATGCCGCAAATTTCTGGCAGCAGACGTTTAAAACCTCACAGTTAATTTTTCAGACACCAGATCGAAGTTTCTCTGCCGTGTCGTGGAGGTAAACAAACTAAACCTCCCTCCTGGATCAGCTGAGCAGAAAGTGTTTGTCCTCGGCTCCTCTGTCGGCGATAATCATTCCCTCTGTGGTGAGACGCCGTTGTGTCGAACAGAAGGACTCTTGAGAATCCGCTTCGACTCGACTCCTCGTTTGCATGATTCCCCCGACTCCCCTCCCTCCTTTTTTTTTAATCCAATGACAAAGTGAGATCAGACGCCGAAAAGACGTCGTTCCGTGGGAAATAAAGCTGAAATCCAGTTTTGATTCTTACCAGTGAGGCTGTCTGTGGTTTCATTGAGCCGCTTGGATCACGTCGGTCACCACTTCTGTGTCTGTTCAACCTTTAAAATGCTTTTTGATTGATGCCTGTTTATTCTCTGTACAGTGAATCTCAAAGGGGAAAACAGTCAGTCTGACTTACGCTCGCTAATCAACTCCTTTTATCTAATCAGTGTAAAACCGAAGCGTTAAAACTACAGATGAGAGCTTTGTGTGGGGTCAAATAACCAAATGTTAAACTAGAAAATATCATTTTGTTTTTCATTTCTTTGTTCCAGTCCATCAGAAAACACACGTGTATTTAATAAGGACTCTGTTTACACACATCCAAAGAGTGAAATTTAACAAAGGAGCTGTAATGATGATAATAATAACTTTACTTGTACAGCACTTTTAGAGTTTATAGAGTGCTTTATAATAAAACAAGCAAATCATGAAACAAATTAAAATAAATAAGGTCCCAATCAGGCAGTGAAATAAATATAATAGGTCAAGGGATTAAAGTGCTTTCCAGTGAAAAAAGATTCTGTATGGTATGAAAGTAAGTTAATGTGCCGATGCTACCATTTAGCTAACTGCTAAATGCTAATGCTAACTGCTAATCCAACCAGCACTGCCACGTTCAACTGACCCAGGCCTGTTTAGGAGATGCCCCAGGTAGTGACCAGCGCTGATGCTACATTCAGCTAGCTGCTAAATGCTAATGCTAACTCAAACAGCACTGCCACGTTCAACTGACCCAGGCCCATTTAGAAGATGCCCCAGGTAGTGACCAGTGTTATTTATGGCGTAGTTCTACCTGAATAGTTTACATTTACGGATTAAAACCCTTCAGACATTGTATAAAATATGGCTTTACTTGACTAGAACACATATTAAATCTTTAAAATGACAGACGGTCCCAAAGATGACTGTTTACATTCATAAGGGAGTAATGAAACCAGCAAATATCAACATTTAAGAAGCTGTAATTTCTCCTTTAAACAAGACTAATTAATTATTAAAACAGTTGCTGATTAATTTAGTAAATGATGGTTAATCAATTAATTGTTGCACCCCTAATAAAGCGTTGGATGTAGGCTTTTTTTTTTTAGTTGTTTTCGACCAAACAATCAATTAATCAAAGGTTGAATCCCTAATAATTATTTGCAGGACTCTTCAACATTATTTAATTTAAATAATAAATCGAAAGCAGGTTTTGGTTTTCCAAGTTAAAAGCAAATTAAATTTAAAGTGAGTCAGTGAGCTTTAGATTGGTTGGTGGATGTTTTGATTTGAGCTAGGCTAGCTGTTTCTAGCCTTTGTGCCTAGCTAAGCTAACCTGTAGGGTCCGTGTACGTCACGGCCATTCGTTGTCTTATTTTGACATTTCAAAATACAACCAAAAAATAAACCGTTTCCCATTTTTTTCAGTGACAATACAAAATGAAAAACGGAAAACGGGCCCTAATTCATTATCCATTATCCGTTATCCGATTTAATTAGATGTGTTTGAAAATGGAAATTCAAATTAAAATACACCCGTGGAAAACTTATTTCTCTACTTCCTGTTGGTTTTGGCTCCGTGACCCGTCTGACTTGTGATGAGGAAGGATCTGGTATCTAAAGCTCCAGTGTTAGCTCACTGTTAGCAGACCTTGCTGTGTGCCGTGGCCTGATGAAGACCCACTGTGGGGTCCAAACGTTGCTTGGCTCACATTGTTCACTATTTCACAGTGGACTTTTCACCAGTGTGGGGTTTATTTGTCCCTTTGAAAGGGACCTTGTGGTGCCGCTAGCTCTGCCGCTAGCACTAAATCGCTAGCGTTCGGCTGCTTTTCGGGACGTTTTTGGGGAGGTTTGAAGGTTTTCTGTTACTTTAGCTTTGCCAGAAAGCAAAGTAGCGATTTAGCGCTAGCGGCGGAGCTAGCTAAATCGCTAGCACTAAATCGCTAGCTCCGCCATTTAGTGGAGCTAGCTAAATTGCTAGCTCCTCTTCAGAAGTCAGACGGGTCATGGAGCCATATTTTAATTTTAATTTCCATTTACAAACACATCTAATTAAATCGGATAACAGATAATGAATTAGGGCCCGTTTTCCATTTTTCATTTTGTATTATCACTGAAAAAATGGGAAACTGTTTATGTTTTGTTTTTATTTTGAAATCTCAAAATAAGAAAACGAATGGTACACGGACCCTGCAGCTTCACAGACCTGTCAGTTTGCTAATTTAAATCCCAGGAATGAAACAAACAAGCCTCAAGATGTCAAACAGTTTCCTTTAAGCATCCGAGTGACTTCCAGAAATGTTAATTACCTTCAAGGTCTTACTCAACGTCCTGGTTTCAGCTCTGTGATTGGAGCGTCTCGGATCAGGACATATCTAAGAGGTAAATTTAGTGTCCTACCAGACCTCCGCACATTTTTCTGCTCTAATTATCGCTGAGATTCGTCCTCTGAGCTCCGTTGTGTTTTTCGTGAGCTGCCACACAGGAGGTTTGCTCCGCGGATCGCCAGCTGCCTCTACTTACTGCTAATAATCTGTAACACTCACAGCCCCGCCTTGACCTCCGCTCTGTCAGCCCGCTAACTGGATTTTCCACTTTCCAGTCTGATTTCAGAGATTATTCCTGCGAGGATTCGACAAATTCACCAAAACAAACACGGCCGGAGCTTTCGGACATCAATCACAGCTGTTTTCTCACCGTGGGAACCGGATCCGAACCCCGAGGCCAAACAAACGATCGCGCTGCCAGGAGTTTCATGACTTTTTCTCCTCTTTTTTTCTCCCCCCTCTGCCGCTATAAGCGTCTGACAAACATGCGAACGAGCTCCAGATTAGATTACATGTAATGAGATTACGGCAGTGATAGTTTTAATTAGGAGCAGTTAGCGTGAAAGAAGAAAAACAAACGGAGAGAAACCTGCTGACTGAGGAGGAAAACCGTTTGAGCTCCGTTTGTTTGGACAGGGAGCAAAAAAGAAAAGGAAAGACATTAAAGGAATGTAAAGTGGGGGAGAAAACAGGAAAGGTTGATTTATGACCTCTACCTAAATAATATAAAACATATTCACGTCCAGGTTATGTAAGAAAGAAAAACAGCAGGAAGGCAGATGCATTAGTAAAAACAAATTACATAATAATTAGAGTAATTGGCCATTTGGAAAGAAGAGAGAGAAAGAAATAACTGGTGACAGACGTCGTTAAAGTTTGAACCTGAGATGGTTTCTGTGATTAAATTATAGTTTAGGGGAAAGTTTACCTGTTTAATAAGCTCATAAGTGACAAATACTTTATCACGTTTCTAGGTCATGTGATGAAGCACTAAAGTGACGTTTGAGTCCCACCAAGTCAAACTTTAATTCTCTCACGAAATAAATTCAGATTACAGGAGGATTCTGTCGAGTTTGAAAAATGACCAGATTGTCTTCCCGTCACTTCCATCTGTGGCAGATAAATGAATAAAAACGAACGTCTCTGGAGAGCTTTGTTGAAAACAGGGAGAGACTCAAAAAAGTAAATATGTATTCAGCAATGAAAAGCAATTTTATTCACATAGGAGACTTTTGAAATTATTCTAGATGTTGGTGTTTATAGAGGTCTAGATGTTGGTGTTCATAGGGTCTAGATGTTGGTGTTCATAGGGGTCTAGATGTTGGTGTTCATAGGGGTCTAGATGTTGGTGTTCATAGGGGTCTAGATGTTGGTGTTCATAGGGGTCTAGATGTAGGTGTTCGTAGGGGTCTAGATGTTGGTGTTCATAGGGTCTAGATGTTGGTGTTCATAGAGGTCTAGTGTTCATAGGGGTCTAGATGTTGGTGTCCATAGGGGTCTAGATGTTGGTGATCATAGGGTCTAGATGTTGGTGTTCATAGGGGTCTAGATGTTGGTGTCCATAGGGGTCTAGATGTTGGTGATCATAAGGTCTAGATGTTGAACTCTATAAACTCCAATACCTAGACCTCTATGAACACCAACATCTAGACCCATATGAACACCAACATCTACACCCCCTATGAACACCAACATCTAAACCCATATGAACACCAACATCTAGACCACTACAAACACCAACATCTAGACCCTATGAACTCCAACACCTAGACCTCTATGAACACCAACATCTAGACCCCTATGAACACCAACATCTAGACCCTATGAACACCAACATCTAGACCCCTATGAACTCCAATATCTAGACCTCTATGAACAACAACATCTAGACCCCTATGAACACCAACATCTAGACCCCTATGAACACCAACATCTAGACCCTATGAACACCAACATCTAGACCCCTGTGAACACCAACATCTAGACCCCTGTGAACACCAACATCTAGACTCCTATGAACACCAACATCTAGATCCCTATGGACACCAACATCTAGACCCCTGTGAACAACAACATCTTGACCCTATGAACTCCAACACCTAGACCTCTATGAACACCAACATCTAGACCACTACAAACACCAACATCTAGACTCTATGAACTCCAACACCTAGACCTCTATGAACACCAACATCTACACCACTACAAACACCAACATCTAGACCCCTATGAACTCCAATACCTAGACTTCTATGAACACCAACATCTAGACCCTATGAACACCAACATCTCGACCCCTATGGACACCAACATCTAGACCCCTATGAACACCAACATCTCGACCCCTATGAACACCAACATCTAGACCTCCATGAACACCATCTAGACCCTATGAACACCAACATCTAGACCCTATGAACACCAACATCTACACCCCTATGAACACCAACATCTAGACCCTATGAACACCAACATCTAGACCCTATGAACACCAACATCTAGACCCTATGAACACCAACATCTAGACCCCCATGAACACCAACATCTAGACCCTATGAACACCAGCATCTAGACCCCTATGAACACCAACATCTAGACCCCTATGAACACCAACATCTAGACCCCTATGAACACCAACATCTAGACCCCTATGAACACCAACATCTAGACCCTATGAACACCAACATCTAGACCCCTATGAACACCAACATCTAGACCCTATGAACACCAACATCTAGACCCCTATGAACACCAACATGTAGATCCTATGAACACCAACATCTAGACCCTATGAACACCAACATCTAGACCCTATGAACACCAACATCTAGACCCTATGAACACCAACATCTAGACCCTATGAACACCAACATCTATACCCTATGAACACCAACATCTAGACCCTATGAACACCAACATCTAGACCTCTATGAACACCAACATCTAGACCCCTATGAACACCAACATCTAGACCCCTATGAACACCAACATCTAGACCTCTATGAACACCAACATCTAGACCCCTATGAACACCAACATCTAGACCCCTATGAACACCAACAACTAGACCCTATGGACACCAACATCTAGACCCCTATGAACACCAACATCTAGACACCTATGAACACCAACATCTAGACCCCTATGAACACCAACATCTAGACCCCTATGAACACCAACATCTAGACCCTATGAACACCAACATCTAGACCCCTATGAACACCAACATCTAGACCCCTATGAACACCAACATCTAGACCCTATGGACACCAACATCTAGACCCCTATGGACACCAACATCTAGACCCCTATGAACACCAACATCTAGACCCCTATGAACACCAACATCTAGACCCTATGGACACCAACATCTAGACCCCTATGGACACCAACATCTAGACCCCTTTAAACACCAACATCTAGAATAATTTAAAAAGTCTCCTAAGTGAATAAAAATCCTTTTATTGCTAAATACATATTTACTCTTTTGGGTCTCTCCCTGTTTTCAACAAAGCTCTCCAGAGACGTTTGTTTTTAATTCATTTATCTGCCACAGATGGAAGTCACGGGAAGACAATCTAGTCATTTTTCAAAATAAAACACCCTGCGGACTCCACCGTAAATAGAATATAACATTTTTATTCTTTCTGTGCGGCCTGGTGGTTTGGGAACTACTGATTTACAGTTTAGTTTACTGCAAAGGCTTTAGACCTCTTAAACATGCAGTCAAGAGTTTGTCTCCCCCTTGTGGCAATGAGAAAGATTACACAAACACAGTCGATGTAGCTATGAAGTATTCCTTGTCGTGTGACGTTTATAGACTATTATCTGTCTTCAAAAAGTTTCTGTTTGTTTGTGTTTGTGTCCATAACTTTTGAATGCTTCTTCGGTTTCTATTTCTGGTGAGTAAACTTTATTACATTTTGCATGACTTTAACCTGTAACGGAGCATACCCACGGTGTGATATTGGTGCTTTTATTTTATGAAATGAACACTTCCTCCACCAAAAAGGCTCCTTTATTTTAAAAACCTTAAACATGTATGTCAAAACTTAAGATTTCAATCCAAAAACAGCCATAATTTTCCCATTTTAACGGTTATAAAGACCCTTAAATGCACGACGTTCCTTCTGAAATGTAGGTCGGTAAAAATAGAAATTCTGAACACCTGTGAACCGACTCGGCTACAGGAGAAGAAGAAAACTGGACAACAGTGATGCTCTGAGCTGCTATCAGTGAAGCTCTGTGTGTTTAGCGGCTGTAATGGTCGTAATGGTTTGCTTTTGGTGGAATTTCCTGTCGAGGGGGAAAATATTAAGCAGACGAGAGGTCGCACTTTCAAAACCAATTAGACATGAAGCCGTGGAGTTTTGTTTTTTCACTTTTAATTGGAAACATGTTGGAGGAGAAAAGTGGGAAGGGAACATTTTACTGTGAGAAAATCTGTCTGCTGTCGACCTGATGCGTCACACGAGTCATTCTCTGCAGAATTTCTCTTGTGCTATGAGAAAATTCAGATTTATTTGACAGTGTTTTCACCCGTTAAGTGTTTTACGATTATTACACGTTTCTTCCTGCTTCTTTTGTTTGTTCCGCTGCGTTTGATTAACTTGAGTTTAACGTCCACCTGAAGCGTCTGATGGTTTACAGTTTGTGTTAGGTAATCCGTTTCACAGAGGAATTGTGGGAAATCTACCCCTTAGCCTCCCGTGTGTTTGCTGTAACAACAGTGAGAAAAGGCAGCAGAGATTCAAAGTGAACTTTATTTAACCTGCAGCTCCGACGACAGATCGGTTTCACTTCGCAGCTCGTTTTGTTCACGCTGAAGTTTGTTTTTTATTTCCTCTGATTCAACTGAACAAGGCTCGGCTTCCCTTCACATGAAAATACATTTGTCAGGAATAAAATAAACAGCAGCATTAATGTATATATTTGAGGTGTGATTAATGGTCGTGACACTGAACAACATTTTAAACCATCTTCACATGATCTGGAGTGTTCCTAATAGAGATATTCTGAAAAGAATTTTAAAAATTAGAGGGATGTTTTTTTGCTGATCTTTTTCCAGAAATGGTTCATGGAGTTTACTTATTTGTTGTTTGGGACCCAAAACTAGTTCTGTAAAATATTTTTGGCAGTTTTTTTTTTTTAGAATTTCTAACATTTTAGACCTTGGAATTTTTAGATTTTCACCCTCAAAAAGAAAATCTTACCTGTGAAGCCACTTTAAGGGTTCAATATCTCCAGAGATGAAACTCCAACAGCCATAAAATGCATTGAGATTTTAACATGAAGACAACATGAAAGGAGCTTGTAGCTCTGCACATATAAACACCAACATCTAGACCCTATGAACACCAACATCTAGACCTCTATGAACACCAACATCTAGACCCTATGAACACCAACATCTAGAACACCAACATCTAGACCCTATGAACACCAACATCTAGACCACTATGAACACCAACATCTAGACCCTATGAACACCAACATCTAGACCCCTATGAACACCAACATCTAGACCCCTATGAATACCAACATCTAGACCCCTATGAACACCAACATCTAGACCCCTATGAACACCAACATCTAGACCCTATGAACACCAACATCTAGACCCCTATGAACACCAACACCTAGACCCCTATGAACACCAACATCTAGACCCCTATGAACACCAACATCTAGACCCCTATGAACACCAACATCTAGACCCTATGAACACCAACATCTAGACCCTATGAACACCAACATCTAGACCCCTATGAACACCAACATCTAGACCCTATGAACACCAACATCTAGACCCCTATGAACACCAACATCTAGACCCCTATGAACACCAACATCTAGACCCCTACGAACACCAACATCTAGACCCCTACGAACACCAACATCTAGACCCTATGAACACCAACATCTAGACCCTATGAACACCAGCATCTAGACCCTATAAACACCAACATCTAGACCCTATGAACACCAACATCTAGACCCTATGAACACCAGCATCTAGACCCTATGAACACCAACATCTAGACCCTATGAACACCAGCATCTAGACCCTATGAACACCAACATCTAGACCCCTACGAACACCAACATCTAGACCCCTATGAACACCAACATCTAGACCCTATGAACACCAACATCTTGACCCCTATAGACACCAACATCTAGACCCCTATGAACACCAACATCTAGACCCTATGAACACCAACATCTTGACCCCTATAACACCAACATCTAGACCCTATGAACACCAACATCTTGACCCCTATGAACACCAACATCTAGACCCTATGAACACCAACATCTTGACCCCTATGAACACCAACATCTAGACCCTATGAACACCAACATCTAGACCCCTATGAACACCAACATCTAGAGCCCTATGAACACCAACATCTTGACCCCTATGAACACCAACATCTAGACCCTATGGACACCAACATCTAGAACCCTATGAACACCAACATCTAGACCCTATGAACACCAACATCTAGACCCCTATGAACACCAACATCTAGACCCCTATGAACACCAACATCTAGACCCTATAAACACCAACATCTAGACCCCTATGAACACCAACATCTAGACCCTATGAACACCAACATCTAGACCCTATAAACACCAACATCTAGACCCCTATGAACACCAACATCTAGACCCTATGAACACCAACATCTAGACCCTATGAACACCAACATCTAGACCCCTATGAACACCAACATCTAGACCCTATGAACACCAACATCTAGACCCTATGAACACCAACATCTAGACCCCTATGAACACCAACATCTAGACCAGGGGTGTCAACATCCGGTCCTCGAGGGCCACAATCCAGCATGTTTTAGATGTCTCCCTCTTCCAACACACCTGATTCACATGATCAGCTCATCATCAAGCTCTGCAGAAGCCTGATAACGATCCTGATCATGTGAATCAGGCGTGTTGGAACAGGGAGACATCTAAAACATGCTGGATTGTGGCCCTCGAGGACTGCAGTTTGACACCCCTGATCTAGACCCTATGAACACCAACATCTAGACCCTATGAACACCAACATCTAGACCCTATGAACACCAACATCTAGACCCTATGAACACCAACATCTAGACCCCTGTGAACACCAACATGTAGACCCCTATGAACGCAACATCTAGACTCCTTTGAACACCAACATCTAGACCCCTATGAACACCAACATCTAGACCCCTATGAACACCAACATCTAGACCCTAAGATGGTCGAGCAGAAGGCCTCTGATACTTTAAGATGGAATAAACCATCTAAAAAAGTTCCCTCCTGATCCTCCAGCCAATGGAAACACCTGTCAGTTACCTGTTTTAACCTGAAAACCAACCAGAGTACAGCAGTTCAGGTGTTTAAACGAGGCTACAAACTGCCGGTGTGTGGTTGTGTGTCTGTAAACAGGTGACTTTCAGTTTAAACAGACTTTGAATGAACCAACATGGATGAGACGCCCTTAAAGTGCTCAGGGAACTACACGTTCCTGACAACTCGAGAAGATGATGTGTTGCGATCAAAAGCTCCAGAGCTGCTCCACTCTGAGGTGAGACTGGTTTTCATCTGCACTTTGGTTTGACTGGACCTTTTCCTGAGACTGGGTTTGGTGTATTTTAGGAACCTTGACATAATTGATCCGTCCTGGAAGATGAAAGATAAGCAGGGTTTTATGGATGTTCGTCTTCCCCACCAAGATTTTCCAGTTCATCCTTGAGGATCCCCCCACCCTCAAAAAAAGTGAGTCTCATAAACCTATTTGAAAGGGTACCGTTTGTCATACTATAGCATGTGGTGTCATAGTACAGTTTGTGATAGTATAGTATGTGGTGTCATTGTATAATATGTCATAGTATAGCATGTGATGCCATAATATAACATATCGTGTCATAGTATAGTATGTCATAGTATAGCATGTGGTGTCATAATATAACATATCGTGTCATAGTATAGTATGTCATAGTATAGCATGTGGTGCCTGATTATATGATCAGCTCATCATCAAGCTCTGCATGAGCCTGATAATGATCCTGACCATTTGAATCAGGTGTGTGGGAAGAGGGAAACATCTAAAACAAGCAGTATAGTGGCCCTTGAGGACTGGAGTTTGACACCCCTGGTCTATATGTCATAGTATAGTATGTGGTGTCATAGTACAGTTTGTCATCGTGTAGATGTCGTGACAGTATAGTATGTCATAGTATAGCATGTCGTTTCATAGTATAGTATGTCATATAGCATGTGGTGTCATCGTATAGCATGACATGTCATAGTAAAGTATGTCATAGTATAGTATGTGGTGTCATAGTATAGTATATCGTGACATAGTATAGTCTGTCATAGTATAGTTTGACAGACTATACTGTCAAACTAGACAGTATACATAGTATGACATAGTATAGTATGTGGTGTCATAGTATAGTTTGACAGACTATACTGTCAAACTAGACAGTATACATAGTATGACATAGTATAGTATGTCTAGTATGGAATGTGGTATCATAGTCTAGTATGTCATAGTATGGAATGTGGTATCATAGTCTAGTATGTCATAGTATGGAATGTGGTGACATAGTCTAGTATGTCATAGTATAGTATATGGTGTCATAGTACAGTTTGTCATAGTGTAGTATGTCGTGTTAAATATCACCAAAAACGTCATAGCATAGTATGTCGTCCAAAACGGGTCAAAAACGTCATAGTATAGTATGTCGTCCAAAACGTCATAAAAAAGTCATAGTATAGTATGTCGTGATAAATATCACTAAAAATGTCATAGTATAGTATGTCTTAATTATTATCACCGAAAACGTCATAGTATAGTATGTCGTCCAAAACGGGTCAATAACGTCATAGTATAGTATGTCTTGATTATTGTCGCCGAAAACGTCATAGTATAGTATGTCGTGATAAATATCACTAAAAACGTCATAGTATAGTATGTCTTGATAAATATCACTAAAAACGTCATAGTATAGTATGTCTTGATTATTATCACCGAAAACGTCATAGTATAGCATGTCGTGATAAATATCACTAAAAACGTCATAGTATAGTATGTCGTGATTATAATCACCGAAAACGTCATAGTATAGTATGTCGTGATGAATATCACGAAAATCGTCATAGTATAGTATGTCGTGATTATAATCACCAAAAACGTCATAGTATAGTATGTCGTGATAAATATCACCAAAAACGTCATAGTATAGTATGTCGTGATAAATATCACCAAAAACGTCATAGTATAGTATGTCGTGATAAATATCACCAAAAACGTCATAGTATAGTATGTCGTCCAAAACGTCATAAAAACGTAATAGTATAGTATGTCGTCAAAAATGTTGCCAAAACGTCATAGTATAGTATGTCGTCCAAAATGGGTCAAAAACGTCATAGTATAGTATGTCGTCCAAAATGGCCTCAAAACGTCGTAGTATAGTATGTCGTCCAAAATGGCCTCAAAACGTCATAGTATAGTATGTCGTCCAAAATGGGTCAAATACGTCATAGTATAGTATGCCGTCAAAAATGGGTCAGAAACGTCAAAGTAGAGCATGTCGTCCGAAATTGGTCAAAAACGTCACAGTATAGTATGTCGTCCAAAATGGGTCAAAAACGTCAGAGTATAGTATGTCGTGATAAATATCACCGAAAACGTCATAGTATAGTATGTCGTGATAAATATCACCGAAAACGTCATAGTATAGTATGTTGTCCAAAATGGTTCAAAAACGTCATAGTATAGTATGTCGTCCAAAATGGGTCTAAAACGTCATAGTATAGTATGTCGTGATAAATATCACCGAAAACGTCATAGTATAGTATGTTGTCCAAAATGGTTCAAAAACGTCATAGTATAGTATGTCGTCCAAAATGGGTCAAAACCGTCATAGTATAGTATGTCGTGATAAATATCACCGAAAACGTCATAGTATAGTATGTTGTCCAAAACGTTATAAAAACGTCATAGTATAGTATGTCGTGATTATTATCACCAAAAACGTCATAGTATAGTATGTCGTGATAAATATCACCGAAAACGTCATAGTATAGTACGTCGTCCAAGATGAGTCAAAAACGTCATAGTATAGTATGTCGTCCAAAACGTCATAAAAACGTAATAGTATAGTATGTCGTCAAAAATGTTGCCAAAACGTCATAGTATAGTATGTCGTCCAAAATGGGTCAAAAACGTCATAGTATAGTATGTCGTCCAAAATGGCCTCAAAACGTCATAGTATAGTATGTCGTCCAAAATGGCCTCAAAACGTCATAGTATAGTATGTCGTCCAAAATGGGTCAAATACGTCATAGTATAGTATGCCGTCAAAAATGGGTCAGAAACGTCATAGTAGAGCATGTCGTCCGAAATTGGTCAAAAACGTCACAGTATAGTATGTTGTCCAAAATGGTTCAAAAACGTCATAGTATAGTATGTCGTCCAAAATGGGTCAAAAACGTCATAGTATAGTATGTCGTGATAAATATCACTGAAAACGTCATAGTATAGTATGTTGTCCAAAATGGTTCAAAAACGTCATAGTATAGTATGTCGTCCAAAATGGGTCTAAAACATCATAGTATAGTATGTCGTCCAAAAAGGGTCTAAAACGTCACAGTATAGTATGGCGTCCAAAATGGGTCAAAAACGTCATAGTATAGTATGTCGTCCAAAATGGGTCAAAAACGTCATAGTATAGTATGTCGTGATAAATATCACCGAAAACGTCATAGTATAGTATGTTGTCCAAAATGGTTCAAAAACGTCATAGTATAGTATGTCGTCCAAAATGGGTCTAAAACATCATAGTATAGTATGTCGTCCAAAAAGGGTCTAAAACGTCACAGTATAGTATGGCGTCCAAAATGGGTCAAAAACGTCATAGTATAGTATGTCGTCCAAAATGGGCTCAAAACGTCATAGTATAGTATGTCGTCAAAAATGTTGCCAAAACGTCATAGTATAGTATGTCGTCCAAAATGGGTCTAAAACATTATAGTATAGTATGTCGTCCAAAAAGGGTCTAAAACATCATAGTATAGTATGTCGTCCAAAATGGGTCTAAAATATCATAGTATAGTATGTCGTCCAAAATGGCCTCAAAACGTCATAGTATAGTATGTCGTCCAAAATGGGTCAAAAACGTCATAGTATAGTATGTCGTCCAAAATGGCCTCAAAACGTCGTAGTATAGCATGTCGTCCAAAATGGCCTCAAAACGTCATAGTATAGTATGTCGTCCAAAATGGGTCAAATACGTCATAGTATAGTATGCCGTCAAAAATGGGTCAGAAACGTCATAGTAGAGCATGTCGTCCGAAATTGGTCAAAAACGTCACAGTATAGTATGTTGTCCAAAATGGTTCAAAAACGTCATAGTATAGTATGTCGTCCAAAATGGGTCAAAAACGTCATAGTATAGTATGTCGTGATAAATATCACCGAAAACGTCATAGTATAGTATGTTGTCCAAAATGGTTCAAAAACGTCATAGTATAGTATGTCGTCCAAAATGGGTCTAAAACATCATAGTATAGTATGTCGTCCAAAATGGGTCAAATACGTCATAGTATAGTATGTCGTCAAAAATGGGTCAGAAACGTCATAGTAGAGCATGTCGTCCGAAATTGGTCAAAAACGTCACAGTATAGTATGTCGTCCAAAATGGTTCAAAAACGTCATAGTATAGTATGTCGTCCAAAATGGGTCAAAAACGTCATAGTATAGTATGTCGTGATAAATATCACCGAAAACGTCATAGTATAGTATGTTGTCCAAAATGGTTCAAAAACGTCATAGTATAGTATGTCGTCCAAAATGGGTCTAAAACATCATAGTATAGTATGTCGTCCAAAAAGGGTCTAAAACGTCACAGTATAGTATGGCGTCCAAAATGGGTCAAAAACGTCATAGTATAGTATGTCGTCCAAAATGGGCTCAAAACGTCATAGTATAGTATGTCGTCAAAAATGTTGCCAAAACGTCATAGTATAGTATGTCGTCCAAAATGGGTCTAAAACATTATAGTATAGTATGTCGTCCAAAAAGGGTCTAAAACATCATAGTATAGTATGTCGTCCAAAATGGGTCTAAAATATCATAGTATAGTATGTCGTCCAAAATGGCCTCAAAACGTCATAGTATACCATGTCGTCCAAAATGGGTCAAATACGTCATAGTATAGCATGTCGTCAAAAATGGGTCAGAAACGTCGTAGTATAGCATGTCATCCGAAATTGGTCAAAAACGTCATAGTATAGTATGTTGTGATAAATATCACCGAAAACATCATAGTATAGTATGTCGTCCAAAATGGGTCTAAAACGTCATAGTATAGTATGTCGTCAAAAATGGCCACAAAACGTCATAGTATAGCATGTCGTCCAAAATGGGTCAAAAACGTCATAGTATAGTATGTCGTCCGAAATCGCCTCAAAACATCATAGTATAGCATGTCGTCCAAAATGGGTCAAAAACGTCATAGTATAGTATGTCGTCCGAAATCGCCTCAAAACATCATAGTATAGCATGTAATCCAAAATGTCGCCAAAACATCATAGTATACTATGTCGTCCGAAATGGCCCCAAAACGTCATAGTATAGTTTGTCGTCCGAAATGGCCTGAAAACGTCATAGTATAGTATGTCGTCCAAAATTGGTCAAGAACGTCATAGTATAGCATGTCGTCCAAAATGGCCTGAAAACGTCATAGTATAACATTTCGTCCAAAATTGGTCAAGAACGTCATAGTATATCATGTCGTCCAAAATGGCCTCAAAACGTCATAGTATACTATGTCGTCCGAAATGGCCCCAAAACGTCATAGTATAGTATGTCGTCCGAAATGGCCTGAAAACGTCATAGTATAGCATTTCGTCCAAAATTGGTCAAGAACGTCATAGTATAGCATGTCGTCCGAAATGGCCTGAAAACGTCATAGTATAGCATTTCGTCCAAAATTGGTCAAGAACGTCATAGTATAGCATGTCGTCCAAAATTGCCTCAAAACGTCATAGTATAGCATGTCGTCCGAAAAGGCCTCAAAACATCATAGTATTGCATGTCGTCCAAAATGGGTCAAAAACATCATAGTATACTATGTTGTCCAAAATTTCGCCAAAACGTCATAGTATAGTATGTCGTCCGAAATTGCCTCAAAACGTCATAGTATATAGTATGTCGTCCGAAATGGCCTCAAAACGTCATAGTATAGTATGTCGTCCGAAATGGCCTCAAAACGTCATAGTATAGTATGTCGTCCGAAATGGCCTCAAAACGTAATAGTATAGTATGTCGTCCAAAATGGCCTGAAATCGTCATGGTATAGTATGTCGTCAAAAATGTTGCCAAAAAGTCACAGTATAGTATGTCGTGAAAAATGGGTCAAAAACGTGATAGTATAGTATGTCGTCCGAAATGGCCTCAAAACGTCATAGTATAGTATGTCATCAAAAATGTTGCCAAAACGTCATAGTATAGTATGTCGTCAAAAATGTTGCCAAAACGTCATAGTATAGTATGTCGTGATAAATATCACCGAAAACGTCATAGTATAGCATGTCGTCCAAAATGGGTCTAAAACATCATAGTATAGTATGTCGTCCGAAATTGCCTCAAAACGTCATAGTATAGTATGTCGTCCAAAATGGGTCTAAAACGTCATAGTATAGTATGTCGTCCGAAATGGCCTCAAAACGTCATAGTATAGTATGTCGTCCGAAATGGCCTCAAAACGTCATAGTATAGTATGTCGTCCAAAATGTCCTCAAAACGTCATAGTATCGCATGTCGTCCAAAATGGGTCTAAAACGTCATAGTATAGTATGTCGTCCGAAATGGCCTCAAAACGTCATAGTATAGTATGTCGTCCAAAATGGGTCAAAAACATCATAGTATACTATGTTGTCCAAAATTTCGCCAAAACGTCATAGTATAGTATGTCGTCCAAAATGGGTCAAAACCGTCATAGTATAGTATGTCGTGATAAATATCACCGAAAACGTCATAGTATAGTATGTTGTCCAAAACGTTATAAAAACGTCATAGTATAGTATGTCGTGATTATTATCACCAAAAACGTCATAGTATAGTATGTCGTGATAAATATCACCGAAAACGTCATAGTATAGTACGTCGTCCAAGATGAGTCAAAAACGTCATAGTATAGTATGTCGTCCAAAACGTCATAAAAACGTAATAGTATAGTATGTCGTCAAAAATGTTGCCAAAACGTCATAGTATAGTATGTCGTCCAAAATGGGTCAAAAACGTCATAGTATAGTATGTCGTCCAAAATGGCCTCAAAACGTCATAGTATAGTATGTCGTCCAAAATGGCCTCAAAACGTCATAGTATAGTATGTCGTCCAAAATGGGTCAAATACGTCATAGTATAGTATGCCGTCAAAAATGGGTCAGAAACGTCATAGTAGAGCATGTCGTCCGAAATTGGTCAAAAACGTCACAGTATAGTATGTTGTCCAAAATGGTTCAAAAACGTCATAGTATAGTATGTTGTCCAAAATGGTTCAAAAACGTCATAGTATAGTATGTCGTCCAAAATGGGTCTAAAACATCATAGTATAGTATGTCGTCCAAAATGGGTCAAATACGTCATAGTATAGTATGTCGTCAAAAATGGGTCAGAAACGTCATAGTAGAGCATGTCGTCCGAAATTGGTCAAAAACGTCACAGTATAGTATGTCGTCCAAAATGGTTCAAAAACGTCATAGTATAGTATGTCGTCCAAAATGGGTCAAAAACGTCATAGTATAGTATGTCGTGATAAATATCACCGAAAACGTCATAGTATAGTATGTTGTCCAAAATGGTTCAAAAACGTCATAGTATAGTATGTCGTCCAAAATGGGTCTAAAACATCATAGTATAGTATGTCGTCCAAAAAGGGTCTAAAACGTCACAGTATAGTATGGCGTCCAAAATGGGTCAAAAACGTCATAGTATAGTATGTCGTCCAAAATGGGCTCAAAACGTCATAGTATAGTATGTCGTCAAAAATGTTGCCAAAACGTCATAGTATAGTATGTCGTCCAAAATGGGTCTAAAACATTATAGTATAGTATGTCGTCCAAAAAGGGTCTAAAACATCATAGTATAGTATGTCGTCCAAAATGGGTCTAAAATATCATAGTATAGTATGTCGTCCAAAATGGCCTCAAAACGTCATAGTATAGTATGTCGTCCAAAATGGGTCAAAAACGTCATAGTATAGTATGTCGTCCAAAATGGCCTCAAAACGTCGTAGTATAGCATGTCGTCCAAAATGGCCTCAAAACGTCATAGTATAGTATGTCGTCCAAAATGGGTCAAATACGTCATAGTATAGTATGCCGTCAAAAATGGGTCAGAAACGTCATAGTAGAGCATGTCGTCCGAAATTGGTCAAAAACGTCACAGTATAGTATGTTGTCCAAAATGGTTCAAAAACGTCATAGTATAGTATGTCGTCCAAAATGGGTCAAAAACGTCATAGTATAGTATGTCGTGATAAATATCACCGAAAACGTCATAGTATAGTATGTTGTCCAAAATGGTTCAAAAACGTCATAGTATAGTATGTCGTCCAAAATGGGTCTAAAACATCATAGTATAGTATGTCGTCCAAAATGGGTCAAATACGTCATAGTATAGTATGTCGTCAAAAATGGGTCAGAAACGTCATAGTAGAGCATGTCGTCCGAAATTGGTCAAAAACGTCACAGTATAGTATGTCGTCCAAAATGGTTCAAAAACGTCATAGTATAGTATGTCGTCCAAAATGGGTCAAAAACGTCATAGTATAGTATGTCGTGATAAATATCACCGAAAACGTCATAGTATAGTATGTTGTCCAAAATGGTTCAAAAACGTCATAGTATAGTATGTCGTCCAAAATGGGTCTAAAACATCATAGTATAGTATGTCGTCCAAAAAGGGTCTAAAACGTCACAGTATAGTATGGCGTCCAAAATGGGTCAAAAACGTCATAGTATAGTATGTCGTCCAAAATGGGCTCAAAACGTCATAGTATAGTATGTCGTCAAAAATGTTGCCAAAACGTCATAGTATAGTATGTCGTCCAAAATGGGTCTAAAACATTATAGTATAGTATGTCGTCCAAAAAGGGTCTAAAACATCATAGTATAGTATGTCGTCCAAAATGGGTCTAAAATATCATAGTATAGTATGTCGTCCAAAATGGCCTCAAAACGTCATAGTATACCATGTCGTCCAAAATGGGTCAAATACGTCATAGTATAGCATGTCGTCAAAAATGGGTCAGAAACGTCGTAGTATAGCATGTCATCCGAAATTGGTCAAAAACGTCATAGTATAGTATGTTGTGATAAATATCACCGAAAACATCATAGTATAGTATGTCGTCCAAAATGGGTCTAAAACGTCATAGTATAGTATGTCGTCAAAAATGGCCACAAAACGTCATAGTATAGCATGTCGTCCAAAATGGGTCAAAAACGTCATAGTATAGTATGTCGTCCGAAATCGCCTCAAAACATCATAGTATAGCATGTCGTCCAAAATGGGTCAAAAACGTCATAGTATAGTATGTCGTCCGAAATCGCCTCAAAACATCATAGTATAGCATGTAATCCAAAATGTCGCCAAAACATCATAGTATAGTATGTCGTCCAAAATGGGCTCAAAACGTCATAGTATAGTATGTCGTCAAAAATGTTGCCAAAACGTCATAGTATAGCATGTCGTCCAAAATGGGTCAAAAACGTCATAGTATAGTATGTCGTCCGAAATCGCCTCAAAACATCATAGTATAGCATGTCGTCCAAAATGGGTCAAAAATGTCATAGTATAGTATGTCGTCCGAAATGGCCCCAAAACGTCATAGTATAGTTTGTCGTCCGAAATGGCCTGAAAACGTCATAGTATAGTATGTCGTCCAAAATTGGTCAAGAACGTCATAGAATAGCATGTCGTCCAAAATGGCCTGAAAACGTCATAGTATAGCATTTCGTCCAAAATTGGTCAAGAACGTCATAGTATATCATGTCGTCCAAAATGGCCTCAAAACGTCATAGTATACTATGTCGTCCGAAATGGCCCCAAAACGTCATAGTATAGTATGTCGTCCGAAATGGCCTGAAAACGTCATAGTATAGCATTTCGTCCAAAATTGGTCAAGAACGTCATAGTATAGCATGTCGTCCGAAATGGCCTGAAAACGTCATAGTATAGCATTTCGTCCAAAATTGGTCAAGAACGTCATAGTATAGCATGTCGTCCAAAATTGCCTCAAAACGTCATAGTATAGCATGTCGTCCGAAAAGGCCTCAAAACATCATAGTATTGCATGTCGTCCAAAATGGGTCAAAAACATCATAGTATACTATGTTGTCCAAAATTTCGCCAAAACGTCATAGTATAGTATGTCGTCCGAAATTGCCTCAAAACGTCATAGTATATAGTATGTCGTCCGAAATGGCCTCAAAACGTCATAGTATAGTATGTCGTCCGAAATGGCCTCAAAACGTCATAGTATAGTATGTCGTCCGAAATGGCCTCAAAACGTAATAGTATAGTATGTCGTCCAAAATGGCCTGAAATCGTCATGGTATAGTATGTCGTCAAAAATGTTGCCAAAAAGTCACAGTATAGTATGTCGTGAAAAATGGGTCAAAAACGTGATAGTATAGTATGTCGTCCGAAATGGCCTCAAAACGTCATAGTATAGTATGTCGTCAAAAATGTTGCCAAAACGTCATAGTATAGTATGTCGTCAAAAATGTTGCCAAAACGTCATAGTATAGTATGTCGTGATAAATATCACCGAAAACGTCATAGTATAGCATGTCGTCCAAAATGGGTCTAAAACATCATAGTATAGTATGTCGTCCGAAATTGCCTCAAAACGTCATAGTATAGTATGTCGTCCAAAATGGGTCTAAAACGTCATAGTATAGTATGTCGTCCGAAATGGCCTCAAAACGTCATAGTATAGTATGTCGTCCAAAATGGCCTCAAAACGTCATAGTATAGTATGTCGTCCGAAATGGCCTCAAAACGTCATAGTATAGTATGTCGTCCAAAATGCCTCAAAACGTCATAGTATCGCATGTCGTCCAAAATGGGTCTAAAACGTCATAGTATAGTATGTCGTCCGAAATGGCCTCAAAACGTCATAGTATAGTATGTCGTCCAAAATGGCCTCAAAACGTCATAGTATCGCATGTCGTCCAAAATGAGTCTAAAACGTCATAGTATAGTATGTCGTCAAAAATGGCCTCAAAACGTCATAGTATAGCATGTCGTCCAAAATGGGTCAAAAACGTCATAGTATAGTATGTCGTCCAAAATGTCGCCAAAATGTCATAGAATAGTCCGTCGTCCGAAATGGCCTCAAAACGTCATAGTATAGTATGTCGTCCAAAATGAGTCTAAAACGTCATAGTATAGTATGTCGTCCAAAATTGGTCAAGAACGTCATAGTATAGCATGTCGTCCAAAATGGCCTCAAAACGTCATAGTATAGTATGTCGTCCGAAATGGCCTCAAAATGTCATAGTATAGTATGTCGTCCGAAATGGCCTCAAAACGTCATAGTATAGTATGTCGTCCAAAATGGGTCAAAAACGTCATAGTATAGTATGTCGTCCAAAATGGCCTCAAAACGTCATAGCATTGTATGTCGTCAAAAATGTTGCCAAAACGTCATAGTATATTATGTCGTCCAAATGGGTCTAAAACGCTATAGTATAGCGTGTTGTCCAAAATGGGTCTAAAACATCATAGTATAGTATGTCGTCCAAAATGTCGCCAAAACGTCATAGTATAGTATGTCGTCAAAAATATTGCCAAAAAGTCATAGTATAGTATCTCGTCAAAAATGGGTCAAAAACGTCGTAGTATAGTATGTCGTGATAAATATCACCGAAAACGTCTTAGTATAGTATGTCGTCCGAAATGGCCTCAAAACGTCATAGTATAGCATGTCGTCCGAAATGGGTCAAAAACATCATAGTATAGTATGTCGTCCAAAATGGCCTCAAAACGTCATAGTATAGCATGTCGTCTGAAATGGCCTCAAAACGTCATAGTACAGTTTGTCGTCCGAAATGGCCTCAAAATGTCATAGTATAGCATGTCGTCCAAAATGGCCTCAAAACGTCATAGTATAGCATGTCGTCCGAAATGGGTCAAAAACATCATCGTATAGCATGTTGTCCGAAAAGGCCTCAAAACGTCATAGTATAGCATGTCGTCCGAAATGGCCTCAAAATGTCATAGTATAGCATGTCGTCCAAAATGGCCTCAAAACGTCATAGTATAGCATGTCGTCCAAAAAGGCCTCAAAACGTCATAGTATAGTCTGTCGTCCGAAATGGCCTCAAAACGTCATAGTATAGTATGTCGTCCGAAATGGCCTCAAAACGTCATAGTATAGTATGTCGTCCGAAATGGCCTCAAAACGTCATAGTATAGTATGTCGTCCAAAATGGGTCAAAAACATCATAGTATAGTATGTTGTCAAAAATGGTTCAAAAACGTCATAGTATAGTATTTCGTCCAAATGGGTCTAAAACGTCATAGTATAGCATGTCGTCCGAAATGGCCTCAAAACATCATAGTATAGTATGTAATCCAAAATGTCGCCAAAACGTCATAGTATAGTATGTCGTCCGAAATGGCCTCAAAACGTCATAGTATAGTATGTCGTCAAAAATGGCCTCAAAACGTCATAGTATAGTATGTCGTCCAAAATGGGTCAAAAACATCATAGTATAGTATGTTGTCAAAAATGGTTCAAAAACGTCATAGTATAGTATTTCGTCCAAATGGGTCTAAAACATCATAGTATAGTATGTCGTCCAAAATGTCGCCAAAACGTCATAGTATAGTATGTCGTCAAAAATATTGCCAAAAAGTCATAGTATAGTATCTCGTCAAAAATGGGTCAAAAACGTCGTAGTATAGTATGTCGTGATAAATATCACCGAAAACGTCATAGTATAGTATGTCGTCCAAAACTGGTCAAAAACTTCATAATTCAATTCTATTCTATTCAATTTTATTTATTTCGAGCATATTTACAACACATGTCATCACATAGCGGTAAACATTGTAAGAATGAACAGAAAACAGAAAACAGAAAACCCCACAATCCAAAGTTGCTTTTGAATGCCCTCTGAGCAAGCAGTCAGCGACTGTGGGAAGGAACCAAAAACCCCCTATGGTAGGAAAGGGGGAAAAAAACCTCTGACAGAACCAGGCTCAGGGAGGGCGGCCATCTTCCTCGACCGGTTGGGTTGGGAGTGGGGAAGAGGAGGGAAGGAAGGATAGCAGGGGAGGTTGGGGTGGGGATTAGAGGTGGTGAAGCCAGCGGCTGCAGATCAGGGACGCTGAGCTCCAGATCAGGGACATTCAGCTCCAGATCCAGAGACATCCACGGAGAGGACAAGCAGGACACAGAACATCAGGGCGGAAACATAAGTTAGTCAGATATAATGGTGATATATGACAGTACAGCAGACATAGCATAGTATGTCGTGATTATTATCACCGAAAACGTCATAGTATAGTATGTCATCCAAAACGTCATAAAAACGTCATAGTATAGTATGTCATCCAAAACGTCATAAAAACGTCATAGTATAGTATGTCGTTCAAAACGGGTCAAAAATGTCATAGTATAGTATGTCGTGATGAATATCACCAAAAACGTCATAGTATAGTATGTCATTCAAAACGGGTCAAAAACATCTTAGTATAGTATGTCGTGATAAATATCACCGAAAACGTCACAGTATAGTATGTCGTCCAAAACGTCATTAAAATGTCATAGCATAGTATGTCGTCCGAAACGGGTCAAAAACGTCATAGTATAGTATGTCGTCCGAAATGGCCTGAAAACGTAATAGTATAGTATGTCGTCAAAAATGTTGCCAAAACGTCATAGTATAGCATGTCGTCCGAAATTGGTCAAAAACGTCATAGTATAGTATGTAATCCAAAATGTCGCCAAAACGTCATAGTATAGTATGTCGTCCGAAATGGCCTCAAAACGTCATAGTATAGCATGTCGTCCAAAATGGGTCAAAAACATCATAGTATAGTATGTCGTCCGAAATGGCCTCAAAAGGTCATAGTATAGCATGTCGTCCGAAATGGCCTCAAATCGTCATAGTATAGCATGTCGTCCGAAAAGGCCTCAAAACGTCATCGTATAGCATGTCGTCCGAAATGGCCTCAAATCGTCATAGTATACCATGTCGTCCGAAAAGGCCTCAAAACGTCATAGTATAGTATGTCGTCCGAAATGGCCTCAAAATGTCATAGTATAGTATGTCGTCCAAAATGGCCTCAAAACGTCATAGTATAGCATGTCGTCCAAAATTGGTCAAGAACGTCATATTATAGCATGTCGTCCAAAATGGCCTCAAAACGTCATAGTATAGCATGTCGTCCAAAAAGGCCTCAAAACGTCATAGTATAGTATGTCGTCCGGAATGGCCTCAAAACGTCATAGTATAGTATGTCGTCAAAAATGTTGCCAAAACGTCATAGTATAGCATGTTGTCCGAAATTGGTCAAAAACGTCATAGTATAGTATGTCGTCAAAAATGGCCTCAAAACGTCATAGTATAGCATGTCGTCCAAAATGGGTCAAAAACATCATAGTATAGTATGTCGTCCGAAATGGCCTCAAAACGTCATAGTATAGCATTTCGTCCAAAATTGGTCAAGAACGTCATAGTATAGCATGTCGTCCGAAATGGCCTCAAAACGTCATAGTATAGTATGTCGTCCGAAATGGCCTCAAAATATCATAGTATAGTATGTCGTCCAAAATGGCCTCAAAACGTCATAGTATAGCATGTCGTCCGAAATGGGTCAAAAACATCATAGTATAGTATGTCGTCCGAAATGGTCTCAAAATGTCATAGTATTGTATGTCGTCCAAAATGGCCTCAAAACGTCATAGTATAGCATGTCGTCCGAAAAGGCCTCAAAACGTCATAGTATAGTATGTTGTCCAAAATGGCCTCAAAATGTCATAGTATAGCATGTCGTCCGAAATGGGTCAAAAACATCATAGTATAGCATGTCGTCCTAAAAGGCCTCAAAACGTCATAGTATAGCATGTCGTCCGAAATGGCCTCAAAACGTCATAGTATAGCATGTCGTCCGAAAAGGCCTCAAAACGTCATAGTATAGTATGTCGTCCGAAATGGCCTCAAAACGTCATAGTATAGTATGTCGTCCGAAATGGCCTCAAAACGTCATAGTATAGCATGTCGTCCGAAATGGCCTCAAAACGTCATAGTATAGCATGTCGTCCGAAAAGGCCTCAAAACGTCATAGTATAGTATGTCGTCCGAAATGGCCTCAAAACGTCATAGTATAGCATGTCGTCCGAAATTGCCTCAAAATGTCATCGTATAGCATGTCGTCCGAAATGGCCTCAAAACGTCATAGTATAGCATGTCGTCCGAAAAGGCCTCAAAACGTCATAGTATAGTATGTCGTCCAAAATGGCCTCAAAACGTCATAGTATAGTATGTCGTCCAAAATGGCCTTAAAACGTCATAGTATAGTATGTCGTCAAAAATATTGCCAAAAAGTCATAGTATAGTATCTCGTCAAAAATGGGTCAAATACGTCGTAGTATAGTATGTCGTGATAAATATCACCGAAAACGTCTCAGTATAGTATGTCGTCCGAATAGGCCTCAAAACGTCATAGTATAGCATGTCGTCCGAAAAGGCCTCAAAATGTCATAGTATAGCATGTCGTCCAAAATGGCCTCAAAACGTCATAGTATCGCATGTCGTCAAAAATGGGTCTAAAACGTCATAGTATAGCATGTCGTCCAAAATGGGTCAAAAACGTCATAGTATAGTATGTCGTCCAAAATGGCCTCAAAATGTCTTAGTATAGCATGTCGTCCGAAATGGCCTCAAAATGTCATAGTATAGTATGTCGTCCGAAATGGCCTCAAAACGTCATAGTATAGCATGTCGTCCGAAAAGGCCTCAAAACGTCATAGTATAGTATGTCGTCCGAAATGGCCTCAAAACGTCTTAGTATAGCATGTCGTCCGAAATGGCCTCAAAATGTCATAGTATAGCATGTCGTCCGAAAAGGCCTCAAAATGTCATAGTATAGTATGTCGTCCAAAATGGCCTCAAAACGTCATAGTATAGCATGTCGTCCAAAATTGGTCAAGAACGTCATATTATAGCATGTCGTCCAAAATGGCCTCAAAACGTCATAGTATAGCATGTCGTCCAAAAAGGCCTCAAAACGTCATAGTATAGTATGTCGTCCGGAATGGCCTCAAAACGTCATAGTATAGTATGTCGTCAAAAATGTTGCCAAAACGTCATAGTATAGCATGTTGTCCGAAATTGGTCAAAAACGTCATAGTATAGTATGTCGTCCGAAATGGCCTCAAAACGTCATAGTATAGTATGTCGTCCAAAATGGGTCTACAACGTCATTGTATAGTATGTCGTCAAAAATGGCCTCAAAACGTCATAGTATAGCATGTCGTCCAAAATGGGTCAAAAACATCATAGTATAGTATGTCGTCCGAAATGGCCTCAAAACGTCATAGTATAGCATTTCGTCCAAAATTGGTCAAGAACGTCATAGTATAGCATGTCGTCCGAAATGGCCTCAAAACGTCATAGTATAGTATGTCGTCCGAAATGGCCTCAAAATATCATAGTATAGTATGTCGTCCAAAATGGCCTCAAAACGTCATAGTATAGCATGTCGTCCGAAATGGGTCAAAAACATCATAGTATAGTATGTCGTCCGAAATGGTCTCAAAATGTCATAGTATTGTATGTCGTCCAAAATGGCCTCAAAACGTCATAGTATAGCATGTCGTCCGAAAAGGCCTCAAAACGTCATAGTATAGTATGTTGTCCAAAATGGCCTCAAAATGTCATTGTATAGCATGTCGTCCGAAATGGGTCAAAAACATCATAGTATAGCATGTCGTCCTAAAAGGCCTCAAAACGTCATAGTATAGCATGTCGTCCGAAATGGCCTCAAAACGTCATAGTATAGTGTAACCCAGACAAAAATGCGGAATTTGGTCGGCCGGAAGGAGTATTCTCCACGTGCGCGTTTGACCAATCACGGCGCTCGGGGCGCTTGTTACAAGCTGCCGGTGCGGCTTCCAGCTAGTAGCGTGTTGGGGAAGCACACCGGACAGCTGCCACAGGTTAGTAGCGTTCGTAGTTGTAATGAAATATTCTTAACGTGTTGGTCCTTACTCGATTTTTATACTCTTTTAGCCTTCATTGATCGTCAGAGTAGGAGCCGTTGATCGCGCGGTGATCGCGTCTGAAATGAAACGGATTGGGAACTGGTGAGTCTGTTTGTTTGTTCGTACTACTAGTGTTAGCACATTAGCATATGAATCGGCACCAGTTGTAGCCTATTGTTATGCTGATGTGGCACGCAGTAATTGATTTTAATCGGCACTTCGGTGCACTTGATAATCAGTTGACACACACCTTCTGTCATCTGAGTTATGTAACTTTGCCAATGTAATGCACCGTATTGGGAAAGTGACTGTGATGAAAGATGAATTTGTGCGCATATGATTATGAATGAACTGGATTACACGTGTCAGAAAGTAACGTAAGTGATGTAAGTTCATACCACTAGCTAGCTATTAACTGAATTTAATTTAACATATAGCCTTGTTGTACATTATGCAGGCCAGGTTTACCAGGTTGAATAGACATCGGATGGCGAGCTAACGTACCGGCCTGGGAGCTGAGGAACCCTATTCTACATCTTCTGCTGGACTGGTAGGAGGCTGTGGTAGCCTTGCCCCCCCAACACCTTCTCGCTCACTCACACACACGCACATTCGCACTTGCACTTGCGGCTTCTAGCCTGTGGACAATTAAGGACACCCACCTTGCTACATGGACATGTGGACATGTTAAATGAACTGTGCAAGCTGCCACACATAAGGAACTGTGCAATGTGCATTTATCAATGTGTGTGAGAGACGTGTTACCGATACGGTACCCTTGGTGCGAGCATCATTTGTGTTTTGTTGTTCATTATTGTTTTGTCAAATACATACATCAAGTGCACGTAACATTCTGCAGAACTGTACATATTGGGGATATATCTTGTTTATCTTGTTTATTTTTTGCAATTTGTTGGTTTCCATCATCATCATCACTTGAATACATGGTACCAGTCACCAAGGTTGAAACCTTGTCCTGTGTGATTTGACTGCTGCACCCACACCTCCAAGAGAGACGAACCGAGTCTTCTGATTCTTTAGCATATAGTGTTTCGCCCTGTGGGCATGTTACATAAAGTGGCGAGCTAGCCAGGAGGTTTGGTGCAGTATTTAATTCACTGTTTTACCAAACATTCAGTCTCACCAAAACCATTTTGCTGGAAAAATGAATGTGTTTGACGAGCTTGCGATCAAAATTCCAAATGCGGTGCTGCTCAGTGAAGTTTCTAAAGAGGAAGCTGATGAAGTTGGAGTATTTCTGGAGCAGTATGGCACAGTTAATCGTGCACTGCCTATCGATTCACCAGAATCCGAATATCATAAAATGTGGGTTGTAGAGTATGAGTCTGGGTCGACCTTAACTTTATTGAATGCGCTGCTACCGTATACTTTCACTACAAGTACGGGGGAAAAGTGTTGTATTAAACCCTTATCTGGAGTTTACACAACTGACATAGGAAGCTCAAAGACTAAGACATATTTAGCTGACCTTCAAAAAGTGGCTAAATTGTCCGGGAAGGATTTTGCTGAGGTGCTGCAAGAAATGATGTCCCAAATCAGCGGATCCATTGCTGAGCTACCGGTGAACCCTGCTAAAGCTGAGGATTCGGCTGAAGCCTCAACAGCTGCAGAGCCACACAAAATAGCCTCTAACACATCTCCGGCCCCTGACACTGTTCCCACAGTAAGATCCAAAGAGCGATTGTCTTCCATTAACATTGCTGCTCATGACCTAAATCCACCTGAGGTCCAGAGATATGTGGTGGAGCACATTGTTAAAAGTGAGGATGCTGCCATGTACACACGTTCATCTCACAGACTCCGTGTTTTCTCCGGACGAGTGCCGCGTCCATCACATGAAGTCGACTATGACACCTGGCGCTCTGGAGTTGATCTAATTATGGAAGATCCAGCCATATCTGACATTCAGCGATCACGCCTTATTCTTGACAGCTTATTGCCCCCTGCTGCAGACATTGTAAAACATTTGAGCCCTGGTCAGTCTCCTGATATTTATGTTAAGCAGCTGGACTCAGCCTTTGGTACTGTGCAAGATGGGGAGGAGTTGCATGCTAAATTTATGGATACTTTTCAGAATGCAGGTGAAAGTCCATCTACCTATTTACAGCGGTTGCAAGTGGCATTGAGTTTGGCAGTGAAGAGGGGAGGAGTTCCAGAGTCTGATGTGAACAAACACCTGCTTAATCAATTTTGCAGAGGCTGCTGGGACAATACACTCATCTCAGAGCTCCAGCTTAAACAGAAAAAGACCAATCCACCGTCCTTCGCTGAACTGCTGCTACTCCTGAGAACTGAAGAGGACCGAGAAGCTGCAAAGGCACAGAGGATGAAACAGCATTTGGGAAACACAAAACAAAGAGTTTCATCACAAGCCCAGTTTGCATATGAAGAAGAGGAAAAAGGGATGTGTGCTGCATTCACCTCTCTCACCAAGCAACTCACCCAGCAAATGGCTGCCATACAGCAACAGCTAGCTGCTCTGACCTCCGCTCAGTCTCTAGGACCTCAGCTCAGCAGTTCAAGAGCCAGTCAGGCCGCGAAGCCCCGTATGAAGCAGAAGCCAACAAACTCTGCTGCCGCAAGTCCAAAGCCTGGGTTCTGTTTCCGTTGCGGTGAAGATGGGCACATTAAGCCCCAGTGTGAAAATCCACCTAACTCTGCTCTTGTCAGTGCTAAAAGGAAGCAGTTCAACGAAAAGAAACAAAGATGGCAAAATCGGATTTCCAGTACCGAACATTTAAACTAGAACCAGCTCCTGTTGAGGGACAAACAGGAACTGCGCTGGACCCAAACTGTCCCGCACATTTAAAGAAAACTGTTCGGTGTGAGGAGGTACAGTATCCTCGACCCGGGGTAACAGTCAAACTGCCCCGTGGACTGGTGGGACCCCGCTGTACAGCTGAAGTTGGTATTGCTGGCCATAGCTGTCAGTGTCTATTAGACACCGGGTCACAAGTGACCACTGTACCTGCATCGTTTTACAACCGCCATCTATATGATGAACCTATCCATCCACTCAACGACTTGTTGCAAATTGAAGGAGCTGCAGGCCAATCTGTGCCCTACCTTGGTTATATTGACCTCACAATGAAGTTCTCTAAAGAATTTCTGGGCAAAGACATTGAAGTTTCTACTGTAGCACTCGTGGTTCCTGATTCACACCTTGATTCTCCATCCGTTGTGCTGATTGGAATGAATACACTTGAGCCCCTGTATGAGCAATATTTATGCAGTGAATTTCCACCCTTTCAGCCCAGCACACATGGTTATAGAGCCGTGCTGAAGACATTGCAGCTGACACATCAACAGAGGGACACGGGCAATGTTGGAGTAGTGAGACTCCTGAGCAAAGTCCCAGTGCGAGTACCGGCCGGCCGCACTGTGGTCATCGAGGGCTCAGCCAGAATGTCTTCTTCTTCGCCTTGCCAGTCTGTCCTGTTACATCATCCTGCTGCAGCCCTGCCTGGCGGGTTATGCGTCAGCAGCTGTCTGATTTCGTTGCCTGCTCGTGCCCCCTACAAGGTGCCAGTAATAGTAACCAATGAGTCAGAGCAAGACACTTACATTCCACCTTTAAGTGTGATCGCTGAACTTGAGGTCTACCAGTGCATCCTGTCTCAGCATCACGTGACCAGCTTTCCAGCTGAGCAGACATCTGCTCTGAATTTGAATTTTGGTGATTCCACAATACCTTCGGAATGGAAGGAGAGAGTCACTAAAAAGCTTACTGCCATGGCAGAGGTATTTTCCCACCATGACCTTGACTTCGGATGTACCAACCGAGTCAAACATCACATCACTCTTCATGACGAGACCCCGTTCAAACAACGTGCCCGGCCTATTCATCCGCAAGACATCGAAGCTGTACGCAGACATCTTCGCGAGCTTCTGGAGGCCGGTGTCATTAGGGCGTCTACCTCTCCATTCTCATCCCCCATTGTGGTCGTCAGGAAGAAGAATGGTGATGTTCGGTTGTGTATAGACTATCGTAAGCTTAATCTCCAGACGATAAAGGATGCCTACCCCTTGCCAAATTTGGAAGACTCCTTCGCTGCCCTCACCGGTGCAAAATGGTTTTCTGTACTTGACCTGAAGTCAGGCTACTATCAGATTGAGATGAATGAGTCTGATAAGGCCAAGACTGCTTTTGTCACTCCGTTAGGCTTCTGGGAGTTCAACAGGATGCCTCAAGGGGTCACCAATGCGCCCAGCACATTCCAGCGCTTGATGGAGAGATGTATGGGTGATCTCCATTTAAAGGAGGTGTTGGTGTTTCTCGATGATTTGATCATTTTCTCAAACTCTCTGGAGGAACATGAGAGAAGATTACTGCGAGTACTGAACCGGTTGAAGGAATACGGGTTAAAGCTTTCTCCAGAAAAGTGTAAGTTCTTTCAAACCTCAGTCCGATATCTTGGACACATTGTGTCAGAAAAAGGAGTTGAAACGGATCCGGAAAAGATTGCTTCCATCAAATCCTGGCCAGTTCCCAAAAACTTGAAACAACTGCGATCTTTTCTTGGATTTGCGGGGTACTATCGACGGTTCATTAAGGATTACGCCATCATTGCAAAACCCTTAAACGACCTTACCCGTGGGTACGCTCCTGTCAGGAAGTCCAAGATCCAAGGGTCCATTAAGCCACATTGCAGCCCGAGCCAGCCTTTTGGCGAGCGATGGAACGACAACTGTCAGCAAGCGTTCAACACACTCATTGACAAGCTGTCGTCGGCACCGGTTCTCTGTTTCGCCAATCCTGCTCAGCCATACATATTACATACTGATGCAAGCGCTACTGGATTGGGTGCTGCACTGTACCAGGAACAGGATGGGAAGCTCAGAGTCGTTGCATTTGCCAGCCGTGGTTTATCTCAGAGTGAGAGTAGATATCCAGCCCACAAACTGGAATTTTTAGCACTTAAATGGAGTGTCACTGAAAAGTTTCATGATTACTTGTATGGAGCTGATTTCACCGTAGTGACGGACAGCAACCCGCTGACCTATATTTTAACCACTGCTAAACTGGATGCTACTGGTCACCGTTGGTTGGCTGCTCTCTCCATGTACTCCTTTAAGTTGCTGTATCGGGCTGGAAAGCACAATTACGATGCTGACGCACTCTCCCGACGTCCCCACCTGATCTCTGTTGAAGAGTCGCCTGAAGACCACGAGGTTATTCACCAATTTCTGTCACAACATCTTGCAGACTCTGATGCCATTGCTCCTGACGTTGTTGATGCAATCTGCCAGAGTCAGCTGGTTAAAGCTGCTGAGCTGGTTGATTCCGGTCAGTTTTGCATGACACTGGTTGAATCACTCTCTATCCAAGCTGCTTCCATTCCTGATGTGTATACCTGTGAAAATCACCTACCTGTTGTTCCTGCGCTGTCTTACTCCAGCCTGAAAGAGAAGCAGAGAGCAGATCCAAGCATTCGAGAGCTCCTTCACCAAATGGAGACAGGAGAAAAGGTTCCTCCAACAGCCCGAGAAGAGCTGCCAGAACTCCCCCTCCTGTTGAGAGAATGGACAAAGTTAGAGCTCATTGATGGTGTTCTCTTTCGCAGACGGCAAGATAATGATACCGTGTCCTACCAACTTGTCCTTCCTGAGGCACTCCGTCCGTTTGTCCTCAAGAGCCTTCATGATGACATGGGCCACTTGGGAATCGAGCGCACCCTTGATCTGGTTCGTGCCCGTTTCTACTGGCCTAAAATGGCAGTGGACGTAGAACAAAGAATCAAGACCTGTGGTCGATGTGTTCGGAGGAAGGCGATGCCTGACAAATCTGCTCCACTCGTCAATATTGCCACCTCACGTCCACTCGAACTACTCTGCATGGATTTCCTGAGCCTTGAGCCTGACTCAAGCAACACCAAAGACATCCTCGTTCTAACAGATCACTTTACCAAGTTTGCAGTGGCCATCCCAACGCCAAACCAAAAAGCAAGAACTGTGGCAAAGTGTTTATGGGACAGTTTCATTGTCCACTACGGCATCCCTGAACGAATCCATACTGACCAGGGGCCGGATTTTGAGTCGAGGCTAATTAAAGAGCTGTGTGAGGTAGCAGGAATTCAGAAGAGCCGAACGACGCCATATCATCCAAGAGGTAACCCGGTGGAGCGATTCAATCGGACGCTTTTAAACATGCTTGGAACACTTGAGGAAAAGCAGAAGCAGAAATGGAAAGACTACGTGAAGCCATTAGTTCATGCATACAACTGCACCAAGAATGATGTCACCGGTTATGCCCCGTATGAACTTATGTTTGGACGAACACCTCGTCTACCTGTTGACCTTGCTTTTGGTTTACCTCTGCAGGGGAGCAAACATAAGAGTCATTCACAGTATGTGCAAGATTTGAGATCACGCCTGGAAGAGAGTTTCAGGATTGCTTCGAAAAATGCTCTCAAATCAGCTGAGCGCAACAAGACGCGCTATGACCAGCATATTATACCATCTGCACTGGAAGTTGGAGATAGAGTGCTTGTGAGGAACGTACGCCTCAGAGGAAAACACAAACTCTCAGATAAATGGGAGAATGATGTCTTTATTGTGGTCAGCAGAGCTGGGGATCTCCCCGTTTATAAAGTTAAACCTGAGCACAAAGACGGACCATTACGTACTCTTCATAGAGACCTCCTCCTTCCGTGTGGCTTCCTATCAGCCAATGAGAACGCTGACGGGCCCTGTGTTAGAACTCCTGTGTCTCGACCTCGCACTCGCCTCAATCCTGAATCAGATATCCACACAGACTCTGCAGTTAGTGATGAAGAGTTTGAGGATATGCCTCCTCTCGGCCTCAACTCCCCTGCTGTGCGGTTCACTGTGGAGAAGACGTGTCCAGTTCCTGTCGCCTCTTCGCCGAGTGAACCTGAAGAAATCGGAGCTCCAACCTCACCTGCTGTCAGTCCTGTCGGTTCGGCAGAAGAGTCAGAGTTGGAATTGAGCAGTAACCAAGCAGAGTCAAGTGTAGAAGTGGATCAAGAGGGTCAAGTCAATGAATCTAGCTTAGACTTACCTGTACACTTACCTGAGGACATACCTACTGAAGACGCACCTGAAGATCCGACTCTTAATCACTCAGATCCCTCAGTTGCCATTGCCACTGACATAGTTGACCATGACTCTACTCTTAGACGCTCAACCCGTCAAAAATGCGGAATTTGGTCGGCCGGAAGGAGTATTCTCCACGTGCGCGTTTGACCAATCACGGCGCTCGGGGCGCTTGTTACAAGCTGCCGGTGCGGCTTCCAGCTAGTAGCGTGTTGGGGAAGCACACCGGACAGCTGCCACAGGTTAGTAGCGTTCGTAGTTGTAATGAAATATTCTTAACGTGTTGGTCCTTACTCGATTTTTATACTCTTTTAGCCTTCATTGATCGTCAGAGTAGGAGCCGTTGATCGCGCGGTGATCGCGTCTGAAATGAAACGGATTGGGAACTGGTGAGTCTGTTTGTTTGTTCGTACTACTAGTGTTAGCACATTAGCATATGAATCGGCACCAGTTGTAGCCTATTGTTATGCTGATGTGGCACGCAGTAATTGATTTTAATCGGCACTTCGGTGCACTTGATAATCAGTTGACACACACCTTCTGTCATCTGAGTTATGTAACTTTGCCAATGTAATGCACCGTATTGGGAAAGTGACTGTGATGAAAGATGAATTTGTGCGCATATGATTATGAATGAACTGGATTACACGTGTCAGAAAGTAACGTAAGTGATGTAAGTTCATACCACTAGCTAGCTATTAACTGAATTTAATTTAACATATAGCCTTGTTGTACATTATGCAGGCCAGGTTTACCAGGTTGAATAGACATCGGATGGCGAGCTAACGTACCGGCCTGGGAGCTGAGGAACCCTATTCTACATCTTCTGCTGGACTGGTAGGAGGCTGTGGTAGCCTTGCCCCCCCCAACACCTTCTCGCTCACTCACACACACGCACATTCGCACTTGCACTTGCGGCTTCTAGCCTGTGGACAATTAAGGACACCCACCTTGCTACATGGACATGTGGACATGTTAAATGAACTGTGCAAGCTGCCACACATAAGGAACTGTGCAATGTGCATTTATCAATGTGTGTGAGAGACGTGTTACCGATACGGTACCCTTGGTGCGAGCATCATTTGTGTTTTGTTGTTCATTATTGTTTTGTCAAATACATACATCAAGTGCACGTAACATTCTGCAGAACTGTACATATTGGGGATATATCTTGTTTATCTTGTTTATTTTTTGCAATTTGTTGGTTTCCATCATCATCATCACTTGAATACATGGTACCAGTCACCAAGGTTGAAACCTTGTCCTGTGTGATTTGACTGCTGCACCCACACCTCCAAGAGAGACGAACCGAGTCTTCTGATTCTTTAGCATATAGTGTTTCGCCCTGTGGGCATGTTACAATAGCATGTCGTCCGAAAAGGCCTCAAAACGTCATAGTATAGTATGTCGTCCGAAATGGCCTCAAAACGTCATAGTATAGCATGTCGTCCGAAATGGCCTCAAAACGTCATAGTATAGCATGTCGTCCGAAAAGGCCTCAAAACGTCATAGTATAGTATGTCGTCCGAAATGGCCTCAAAACGTCATAGTATAGCATGTCGTCCGAAATTGCCTCAAAATGTCATCGTATAGCATGTCGTCCGAAATGGCCTCAAAACGTCATAGTATAGCATGTCGTCCGAAATGGCCTCAAAACATCATAGTATAGCATGTCGTCCGAAAAGGCCTCAAAACGTCATAGTATAGTATGTCGTCCAAAATGGCCTCAAAACGTCATAGTATAGCGTGTCGTCCAAAATGGCCTCAAAACGTCATAGTATAGTATGTCGTCCAAAATGGCCTTAAAACGTCATAGTATAGTATGTCGTCAAAAATATTGCCAAAAAGTCATAGTATAGTATCTCGTCAAAAATGGGTCAAATACGTCGTAGTATAGTATGTCGTGATAAATATCACCGAAAACGTCTCAGTATAGTATGTCGTCCGAATAGGCCTCAAAACGTCATAGTATAGCATGTCGTCCGAAAAGGCCTCAAAATGTCATAGTATAGCATGTCGTCCAAAATGGCCTCAAAACGTCATAGTATCGCATGTCGTCAAAAATGGGTCTAAAACGTCATAGTATAGTATGTCGTCCAAAATGGCCTCAAAATGTCTTAGTATAGCATGTCGTCCGAAATGGCCTCAAAATGTCATAGTATAGTATGTCGTCCGAAATGGCCTCAAAACGTCATAGTATAGCATGTCGTCCGAAAAGGCCTCAAAACGTCATAGTATAGTATGTCGTCCGAAATGGCCTCAAAACGTCATAGTATAGTATGTCGTCCAAAATGGCCTCAAAACGTCTTAGTATAGCATGTCGTCCGAAATGGCCTCAAAATGTCATAGTATAGCATGTCGTCCGAAAAGGCCTCAAAACGTCATAGTATAGTATGTCGTCCAAAATGGGTCAAAAACATCATTGTATAGTATGTCGTCCAAAGAACAGAAAAAAGAAAACCCCACAATCCAAAGTTGCTTTTGAATGCCCTCTGAGCAAGCAGTCAGCGACTGTGGGAAGGAACCAAAAACCCCCAATGGTAGGAAAGGGGGAAAAAAACCTCTGACAGAACCAGGCTCAGGGAGGGCGGCCATCTTCCTCGACCGGTTGGGTTGGGAGTGGGGAAGAGGAGGGAAGGAAGGATAGCAGGGGAGGTTGGGGTGGGGATTAGAGGTGGTGAAGCCAGCGGCTGCAGATCAGGGACGCTGAGCTCCAGATCAGGGACATTCAGCTCCACATCCAGAGACATCCACGGAGAGGACAAGCAGGACACAGAACATCAGGGCGGAAACATAAGTTAGTCAGATATAATGGTGATATATGACAGTACAGCAGACATAGCATAGTATGTCGTGATTATTATCACCGAAAACGTCATAGTATAGTATGTCATCCAAAACGTCATAAAAACGTCATAGTATAGTATGTCGTCCAAAACGGGTCAAAAATGTCATAGTATAGTATGTCGTCCGAAATGGCCTCAAAACGTCATAGTATAGTATGTCGTCCAAAATGGGTCAAAAACGTCATAGTATAGTATGTCGTCCAAAACGGGTCAAAAATGTCATAGTATAGTATGTCGTCCGAAATGGCCTCAAAACGTCATAGTATAGTATGTCGTCCAAAATGGGTCAAAAACGTCATAGTATAGCATGTCGTCCGAAATGGCCTCAAAATGTCATAGTATAGTATGTCGTCCAAAATGGGTCAAAAACGTCATAGTATAGTATGTCGTCCAAAATGGGTCAAAAAGTCATAGTATAGCATGTCGTCCAAAATGGGTCCAAAACGTCATAGAACAGTATGTCGTTCAAAATGGGTCAAAAATATCATAGTATAGGATGTCGTGTCATCGTTTAGTCTGTGCTGTTGTTATTTACTTTGTGGCGTTTTTCAGTCAGAACCAGTTTTTCAACCTGGACTTTAGATAAAAAGCGACTCGGCTGATAAACTCTGGAGGAGGATTCCACTTCAAAGCTCCACCTCACATTTGTCTCTTTTGCGTTTCGTTATCTTCCTTCGTCTCAGTGGATGGATGAGTCTGAACATCTGCTCACCGTCAGCACTCAGACACTCACAGCTGCATGTGTGTTAACATGTTGCTGAACATGTGATAACACGCGTCGTCCGTCTGGCTTCTACACGCTGCCCTCCACCTCCAGCTCTGCTCTCACTTTAACCTTTAGTTTCTACGTCCTGATCGACTCTCTACTCCTGCATTTTGCTGCTAATGTGGTTTTCGCACCTTGAAAACGTCGATGTTTTATATTTGTAGCCTTCGAACACTTTAGCGTTTCCTTTACTATATTTATTTAACAGCTGCTTTCACAAGTTACTTCTAAAATACTGTTTTAAATAATTAAAGTGCTAAAAACAGATAAATAAAGCTTTAAAACGTTACTTTCAAGTCAGTAATTATCTCTAACATTATCATCTGACAATACATTTAATCTTTACCGTACAAGCTGCTGGTATTTCCTGTGTACTTTTACTACAAATACCCTTATAAATATACGACGTTAGAAGGTGGAGAAAAGTGTACAAATGTTCCTTTTTGTTCAGCTCAGAATAAATTAGTAGTTAAAAGTGATTCTATTAACGTCGAGGACTAAATTTATCTCAAAGATTTCCTCAGGATTTACATTTTTCCTGCTTTAAATATTTAAATAAGTCTAAATTCAGCTGCAGGTAAAAAGCATCAATGAAGACTGAAACACGCTGATCGTCTCTTATCCCAAAATAATTTATTCTAGACGAACACACAGGTCGGAGCGTCTCTGAAGATAAAAAATAAATTAATGTCTCTCACTGTCTGCAGGCTTTCCTGAGGCTGCAGCGCCACCTGCTGTCACGCTGCAGCCTCATCAATACTCACAGTCGCTTGGAACAACACATTCAGCTCAGGATCAATAACCCCTCAGACTTCAGCCCACATTAAAGGACCAGTCCGCTCAGTCTGCACGTCCTCATGATTTCCAGATGAATCAATCAGATGTTGGCTGATTTTCTTCCCTCTAAGCTGCAGTTTTAGTGAATTCCTGCACAAATTAACGAACAGATGTTAATATCTAGCAGTCTGACAGTAAACTGAACGTTTGTGGAGGTTATTTGAACAAAAATTGATGTTAGAAAACCTCAATTTCAACTTATTTTGTCACATTTCTTAAAGACAAAACGGAGGAAACCACTGTTTGTTTTGTCTAGTGGTGTGTTCACTGACGCCCCAAAGCGTGGGAGATGCTTCAAAAAGATCAACGACCACCAGAGTGTCACTAAACACATCATCATGGAGTCCAAAAGTTTGCAGAGCGGTCCGATTGTTTTTAGTTTGAAGGTTAAAACAGGTGAAACCAGCAGGACGGGTCGTAGTTGGGGTGATAGTTCCTCCTGGTTTTCCATCTTTCACAGCGTCGACGGTCAGGAAGCCTGTATGGACAGAAGACACAATAAAACTGTGAACCATCATGTCAGTCAGAGAATTAACACACATCAGAAGCTGTAGTTGATGAGATGTTTCCCAAAGACAAAGGTGACACAGGAAGACGAGCCCAGGCCTAAATAGTCCATCAACCCGTGTATCGATTGGAGCCGACGTGCCTACGCGGCGGCCATCTTGGTACAGTGCCACTCGCCCCTACAGTGCATTACGTCTATAGAGGAATGACATGTCTGCACTATAAAAGTGATCATAAATCCATCAGTTGTCAACATATATTGTTTGTTACAAACGTCAGACATGGAGGACGGACAGGCAGACATAAATAGAACAAAAGCATCCAATAGACTTACATTCACTCCCCCCTCTGCTAGCCCTGTACCAAGATGGCGGAGCTTTAGGCACGTCCCTCCACAGTCAATGCGGCGTCTACGTATATATGTCTATGCTTGCCGTCGCCATGTTCTATGTTTACATCGTATACAGATTTCTAAAGTCCCGCCGCCAGTTTCTGCTTGTTCATGTTATGGCGTCATAGCGCCACCAACAGGCCTGGTGTGTGTTTTACATCGTTTTCATCAAGTGAATTCATGTGGACGGACACGTTTACTGGAACAGCTCCGTCTTCATGGAGAACGTTTCTGAAGCTATGAGCGTTTTGGCTTCAGGTTTATGTTACATTAGGGTCTAATGGGGACGGACAGGAGAAGCATCACCGCTAACTGACGACTTGATTCAACGCTTGAGTATAAATTAGCGTCTAGTTTGCACCTGAATGAACCCTTTGATGCACCACGGACCAGTCAGAAGCAAGACAGAGTTCTAGGGAGCAGTCATGGAGCACGATGAAGATAGTCTTGCTTCAAACTGGTCTGTGGTGTAAAAAAGGTTCCAGTCACAAACTAATCTATGTGGTCCAAAATGCTCTGAACCACTGGACCAGAGGACCTCTCAGGGGGTCCTATGGGGTCTGGAACCACTGGATCCTTTGGGTACTCTGGCTTGTGCAGTGGGGCTTCTGTCAATCCAACTGGTTCCACTGCATCCTGTTGATGCTTGATCAGAATGGGCTGTAGGAAGTCTGGAGGTCACATCAACATGTTGGACCATTGTCATGTTCCTCCACATGTTCCTGATTGGTTGGTGTTGTTGCATTTTCATCCAGTGACATTTGGGATTTCCATCAGCATGAGGGAGTGTGTTTGTTGTAGGATGATGTTTATCTGGGTGTCTGAGACCTCGTCCACATGTAGCCGGGTTTTTGTAGAACCAAATATTCTGCCCCCTACTGTCTAGAAACTGAAGTCCACACCACCTCGTTTTTAGAAAAACATTCATCCACACCGCATAGGAGCGTTTTTAAGCACATTCATTAGCATGCCAGACCTGTAGGGGGCAGTAGTTCCCCAAGTTGAACGTGAAGCAGCATCTGGGCTTGAAAAAACAAGCAAGAACAAAGCGCCTGTACAAGAAACAGCACCAGAAACCTTGTGAGGTCGTCCAGACTGCTTCTGAATGTAAACACAGGTCGATATGTGACGTAGGAACATGTTTGGTCGGAGGAAATGACGTTTGGAAATGCTGTAGATCTGTGTTTTCGTGTGGACGACAGGACAAATGGTAGAAACATCTTCGTGTTGTGAGATACCGGCTACGTGTGGACAAGGCCTGAGAAACCCAGATAAACATGGTCCCACAACAAACACACTCCCTCATGCAGATGGAAATCCCAAATGTCACTGGATGAAAATGCAACAACACCAACCAATCAGGAACATGTGGAGGAACATGACAATGGTCCAACATGTTGATGTGACCTCCAGACTTCCTACAGCCCATTGTGATCAAGCATCAACAGGATGCAGTGGAACCAGTTGGATTGACAGAGGCCCCACTGGACAAGACAGAGTAGCCAAAGGATCCAGTGGTTCCAGACCCCATAGGACCCCTGAGAGGACCAGCACTGATGCTAACCCTAATATAACATAAACCTGTCACCACTGTATTTTATTACTGCGGTGCTTCAGCAGAAGTGAGGCTCAGTCTTGTATTGGTGGTTTACCTGCAGCTCAGGTGCACGTTGGCCTCCGATTGGTCGGCTGCAGCGGCCGTCATAGCGTCCGTCGGTCCTTCATGGCGTCCTGAATCTGCCTGTTGAGCTCGGCGATGATCCGGTCCTCGTGGGTGTAAACTCCGGTCCTCAGCAGCGTGTCTCGTTCCTCCAGCAGGCGGCTCAGGTGCTCCTCGGCGCTTTCATTCAGACTCGGACCGGGGGCGGGGTCAGCGGCGGAGGGGGCGGGGCCTAACCGCTCCTCCTGCTGCTTTAACCTGCAGAAGAAATAAACAACCAGGTAAAAACTAATGCTAGCATGATAGATGGTTAATTAGCTTCAGCCTCCATCAGTCTAAACTTAGTGTGGTCAGTTAAGCTAAGCTAACATTAGCACAGTGATGTAGCTCATCTTTAAAGTTCGGTTCTGCTTTTGTTCTGATAAAATGAGCAGCAGCAGGAGTCAGAAATGTTTCTGTGAAGCTAATTCTAGTGGACCAAAGTGACAGTCGATGCTAATTTTTTTTATTTAAGTCTTATTTCTGCTGTTTTAATGATCTTTGTTTACTTTTCTTTCACTCTTCCTGATGTTTTTGTTTCTGTTCCATCTATGTAAAATCTACTGTACTTGTAAATAATAAAACTTAAAGTGTAAATGCAGGAATTAGTCATTAAAAACTGTCTGAACTTTGTGTTTGTCGTAATTATGTGTTTTTTTATTTATTAAATCTTTATTTTTTTAATTCTATACTAAATTATACAATGAAAGCCACTTAGTAATGTATCATAATTACAGGCAATAAGGACACTGTCAAGTATTTTGATGTGTAAATGTGCATTTTTAATTTAACCATTACATCATCAGAGTGACGGCTGATTTAAACTAGTCTCTTGGTTAATTAAGGTAAATCTGCATTTATTTAAAGGTTGATCTTCTAACTCTGCTGTCTGCATCATCGCCTTCCAGGGAAACGAAACCTTAAAACGTCACTTAATGTTTATGTTGTTTTATGTAACTGCACTGTAACTTTTATGTTTAAATTATATATTTTAACTTCTTTTTTAATCATGTTGTCTTCATGTTTTTGTGAAACTCTTTGAATCACCTTGTTGTTGAAATGTGTGACATAAATAAACTTGCTAATTTATTGATATCAGACATATTTATTACTTTATTATGGACTTTTGCATTTCACTGTGCACTGAACACAAATATAAACACCTTGTGTGAAATATTGACGCCACATGAAGTGCACCACCCAAAGTGAGCGTATACTGTCTGGTACTTGTACTAAATGGATGTTTCTCTTGATTACTGTCCAAATCTGAGTCTACCACTGCCTCAGTGATGCATTAATTCCATTCAGTCCATGGGTGTGGCATATCCAGACGCTGCTCCAACACAATGAGCAGTACTCAGACACTCCTTATACTGGGGACAATAAAAGGCCACCCCAACATGTCACATGTTGACCAAAGCAGCAACGCCTCAGATGACTCTGGTCATGAGGGAACGTGTCATTGGCATGTTGGTGTGATGCGTCTGTTGTCAGACCAAAGGTTTCATCTGCTGTACGTGTCGCTGGTCTGAGACCATCCCACAAGTGAACAAGGATGTGTCCATCCTGTGCTGGGGTGGTCACACGTGGCCGACGTGGATGAGGTGGATTTGCAGTACTGCCCGTCTGTTGGAAACCAACTCTCAAACGTCCTGTCGTCTGATAGTGAACATTCAGCTGCACAGCGACCGCTCTGGTGGACATTCCTGCTTCCAACATGCCAATGACACGTTCCCTCATGACCGGAGTCATCTGAGGCGTTGCTGCTTTGGTCAACATGTGACATGTTGGGGTGTCCTTTTATTGTCCCCAGTATAAGGAGTGTCTGAGTACTGCTCATTGTGTTGGAGCAGCGTCTGGATATGCCACACCCATGGACTGAATGGAATTAATGCATCACTGAGGCAGTGGTGGACTCAGATTTAGGACACTAATGAAGAGAAACATCCATTTAGTCCAAGTACCAGACAGTATACGCTCACTTTGGGTGGTGCACTTCATGTGGCGTCAATATTTCACGTGGGGCCTTATATTTTTGGTCGGTGTAGTTTATAGTCGCCTGTTTTATCACTATACTTTCATTTTATTCTGAATATCCTTTTCGTCTTTTCAGCAGTTTGAGCTGCACTTTTCACATGTATGGACAAACAGATATTAAATAAAAGTTATAATTATTGCTGGTATTTATACTTTATTATTATATATTTAGTCTGGTTTTGTCAATTTTATTTTCTTGTATTTTACATCTTTAATTTTTTTAATAATACTAGAGGGTCTTATTTATTATATTTTATATATTTCTGATTTATTTATAATTGTATTTATTATTTAAGTGAGTTCAGGTACTTGACATATTTTATTCTGAAGGGTTTAATGTTGATCATCGTCATGCAAACCTGTATTTTTGTGTTTTTACTCCTTAATATTTAAATGACTGGTGTAAATTCAGAGCATAAATAACACTGTAGCGTTTTTAAACTTTTAAGGTTGATTCATTTTGAGCTTTCATGTCACTTTACTTAATATTATCTACATCCTCGCTGCTCTGGACTCTTTACCAGCACGGTGCAGGTGTTCATCCTGTGTCTGCCCTCAGGTGTGCTCCTACCTGTTCAGCTGGTTCCTGATGTCGTCCAGCTCCTGTCGGTCCTGCCGCACCGCCTCCTTCTCCTCGGTTGCTAGGTAACGCAGCCTCATGGCCTCCAGCTCCTCCTGCTGCTTCTTCAGGCGATTCATGGCGTTTTCCTGCTCGCGCTGCCGAAACAAGGAAACAGACCGAACGTTAGCGAGACGTTTCTTACAGACGGCCGTCATCATTCATCGTTATCGTCACTTTAAGACCCTCGGAGTGGTTTTAAACCCGGCTCAGACCGACCCCATCGCATCCACGCTGAGAGGACTCAACAGCAAAGCCCTGACCTCGGCGCTGAAACCTCGACGTTCTTGTTCCAACAAACTGTTTCTCTTAATTACTCAGCTCGGTGATAAATTTGTCTGCTTCCACGCTTTCAGAAAAAAAACACGCCTGAGAAAAAATGCAGCCGGACTTTGGGAGAATTCACACGGAGACCAGCGGCAGCAGAAAGATGACTCAATAAAAATGCCTCGGGGTCGTATTTCTCTCAGCCGCTCATGACTTCCCAAAACCAGCAGAACTCAGAACCGGGCCGGGTCCATAAATCACCGATACGACGTCAGAGCTTTGATTATCAATTAAAAGACTTATTGCTGGATGAAAGGCAACGACCTGCTGGGAAACGCTGATGTAAGAACAAGAACCCATTTTAGTCTGAGAGCTTCATCCAAAGGGAACCAATAAAGTAGAACAAGAAACCTGAGAGCTCCAGTTTAAACACTTCAGAAAGAAAGGATCCATCCTCCATGAAGGTCCTAGGACCCCTAATCTGTCTCTATTCCTACCAGTGAGCAGTGATTCCTAACACGTCTCTGGGGGTCATCAGGTGGAAACCTCCCTTCAACGCTGTTTCTCCTACTTAGTCCCACGACACCTCCAGGAGGCTAGGAGGTGAACTCTGGGGTCCCAGAGTCACCCCCCCTAGTGCCAGTTCACACTGCTCCTACACAATCAAACAGCACTGCCACATTCAACTGACCCAGGCCTGTTTAGGAGATGCTCCAGGTGCCGATGCTACCATTTAGCTAGCTGCTGAATGCTAACTGCTAATTCAAACAGCACTGCCACATGCAGCTGACCCAGGCCCATTTAGGAGATGCTCCAGGTAGTGACCAGTGCCGATGCTATCATTTAGCTAACTGCTGAATGCTAACTGCTAATCCAACCAGCACTGCCACATGCAGCTGACCCAGGCCCATTTAGGAGATGCTCCAGGTAGTGACCAGTGCCGATGCTATCATTTAGCTAACTGCTGAATGCTAACTGTTAATCCAACCAGCACTGACAGGTTAAACTGACCCAGGCAACGTTTAGGAGATGCTCCAGGTAGTGACCAGTGCTGATGCTACATTCAGCTAGCTGCTAAATGCTAATGCTAACTGCTAATCCAAGTAGCACTGCCATGTTCATATGACCCTGGAACATTTAGGAGATGCTCCAGGTAGTGACCAGTGCCAATGCTACCATTTAGCTAGCTGCTAAATGCTAACTGCTATTTCGAGAGCTGTGAAACTAAATTAAATCGACAGAAGAACATGGTTAGACAGAATTAGTTTGGTTTCTAATAACTAGAGAATCACGTTGATGAAAATATCCCTTCTTTTTATTTTCACAGCTGCAGCTGATGAGTCTTTATTCATCTGATTTGATCTAATAAACGATCAGCAAACAGACAAAAATCATCAAATTGATTCTTTAAGTGTCATTTTTACTCCCCAGAGGAACCGTTGAAACAAATTAAAGCAGCAAATTCTTCAGTTTGACAAACTTTAGGCGTCCAGTGTTTGGAGTTTTAACTTGTAAACGACCTAAATGATGAATTTTAACATCTTTTATCTTCTAGTTGTTGCATCTGGATCCAGAAACCAGCCCAGCTCATTGCAGCGGCATTAATTCCACTGATAGTTCAACGGTCGTCTGGCCTCAGCTGATCTCCACCAAACAGGTCTGGGAGTCATTAAAACCACTGACCTCATCGGTTCTGGCTCCATTAGCTTCCTTATCATGTTTTCATGACTAATCAGGTAATTGATCGATAAATCGTCAGACTAACAGACCCAGAGCCCTAAAATATTCCAGTTCAGACCAACAACAAAGGTGATCTGTCGTATCTGGTAACGCTGGAACCGCTGATGATTAATAGATGATCGATTATCAGACGTTTGCTTTGAAAGTCGCTTCAACCATTAGTGGGTTTACCTCCAGCAGGAACCAGGACAGAACGTGGAAGAGGAAAGTTCTGGTTTCTGACTGCAGACAAGTTATTCTCTTTATCAGGTCATCAGACGACTAATCTTCATGATCAACTGAGGAGTTGTTTGGTCGATAAAACATGACAGGACTGAAATATTCTCCTTCTGTTGTCCAACATCACATTAAGACGCAGAAGAACGACCAGGAGAAGCAGCAAATCCTCAGATTTGTTAACTGGGACCGTAAAAGGTTAATTAAAGCTGCAAGCAGCGTCGGACGGGCCCTCACTCCTCACCGCACTCCTCTCCACATGACCTTGTCTAGGGGGCGCTGTAGAGTCGATTGGAATTTTGACTGTGCAAATCTGTTGGTCTTGGGATACTATATGTATGTACCAAATTTCATGTTTGTAGGATAAAGCAGTGATTTTATATGAGTATTTGAATATTTGTAGGGGGCGCTGTGGAGCCGTTTGACCACGTCCATTCCTGAATTGTATATTGAACGTTAGGTTTTGAGATTAATGAGGTTTTGTGTGGATTTGGTGATTTTACATGGATCCCTTCACCTCCAAAACTCATTTCGTTCCACATGGCGAATTTGCTCAAAATGGCCGCCATGCCACGCCCACACCGTGTGAAGTAGCCACTAGATTTTAATAACTTTTCATCCAGGATGGGTCTAGATGCCACACAGCGAATTTGGTGAAGATCGGACAAAAATCGTGGGAGGAGTCGTTAAATTCCAATGCCTGCGCACCACGTTTTCTAGGGGGCGCTGTTGAGCTTTTTTGAAATTTTAAAAGTAGGAATATTTTTGTCTCGGGCTACTGTACCTGTGGACCAAATTTCATAGCTGTACGTGAAACTAGCCGTGAGCTAACACTGGAGCTTTAGATACCAGATCCTTCCTCATCACAAGTCAGACGGGTCACGGAGCCAAAACCAACAGGAAGTAGAGAAATAAGTTTTCCACAGTGTATTTTAATTTTAATTTCCATTTACAAACACATCTAATTAAATCAGATAACAGATAATTGATAATGAATTACGGCCCGTTTTCCGTTTTTCACTATTATCACTGAAAAAAACGGGAAACGGTTTATTTTTCGTTTTTATTTTGAAATCTCAAAATAAGACAACGAATGGCCGCGACGTACACGGACCCACCTGGACCTGTGAGACACTTGATGATTTGATTAGAACACTAACTTCCTGTTGATCAGCTGATTGATTTACAGTCGTGTCCTCGGAGGCTTCGTCTCCCTGCAGCCTATAAATCTGTAGTTGGGTCGTCTCTAACGGGCTGAACCTCGGCGCTGATGTGGGATGACGCAGAGCAGAGCGGCTCGGTTCTGGATGGGAAAACCAACATTTTCACATCCAGTTTCACACGGCCGACCACCTCCACGCCGAAAACACACATCACTCACACTCACTCACACACACACACACACACACACACACACACACACACACACACACACACACACACACACACACACAGAGGCCGCTGTTGACTCAGGCCTCTCTCTGAGGACCATTAGCCGTCTGCATTACAGCCGCTTTCAGCCTAATTACTAGAAAAACAAACAGGCCAAACATTTTCTCTGGAGCCCGCTGCCAAAGACAATCCGAGGCCGAGTCCTGGAACAATCAGAGGACGAGGTGATACCGAGGCCTGGAGGGGGGCGGTGGGGGGACCGGGAGCTACGAGAGCTACCAGAACCATGAATCTACCAGCAGCTGCAGCTCAAACCCGAAACACTCGACGCTCTGAAAGGTCGAGAAGGAGAGTTTGGATTGACCTCAACAACAAGCAGCAAGTCGACGAACCTGAACCCCCACGGTGGATTTTAACGTCCGTGTCCTGATTTTAGCACAAACACGACAAATTAAACCGGTCAGAACGACGAGAATCCTCCCAGAACCCTTCACAGCAAACTGGACAGAGGTTTAGATTAAAGGCTGCATTAATCAAGCTATGATTTACCGATTAACCATCAACAGAACAGTGGAAACAGCTGGAGAGCACAAGGTGACCAAACCAAGAGACAAAACCCTCTAAAATATTCAATTTAACATAAAGTAAGACCAGGAAAAGCTCTCTGTCGGTGTTTTCAGACGATTATTCAATTTATCAGCTGGTTAACAGAAGACTGCACTGTAAAAAATGCCCCTCCAAAACTTATTTCAAGGCTCTTTTACCTTGAAATAAGTGTAAAAATCTACTAATAGAACAAGTGAACATTTTCTTGGTCAGATTTCTTGAAATAAGACATGATATTTAGAATATTGAGGTCTTAAAATTAGCAGGGAAAACTTATTTTAAGCTATATTTTAGCAGCATTGTCAAGCTGAGGTGTCTTAGAATAAACCAGACATGATAAAGAATTAAATAGATGTTTGCTTTAATAAGTTTCAGCTTCTTAATCTGAGATGTGTTCAACTTATTTTAGTTGTATTATCGTGGCTCTTCTCTAGATTTAAGACCATCTTGTACCTGAAATCAGATCACACAGATTAATTGAAGCATTCTGAGATATAATGTCTTCTCACAGTTGGCTAGAAATCCTAATATTTAGTGGTGTTTGACAGCATTTGAAGGTGTTGTGTTTTAGGTGAAGCCAGCTACGCCCAAAAGGAGGTGTTTTAACTCAAAAGCAGACATTTGCTTTGTTTTTTTTTTTACACATTTTCCACATGCAGCTGTTTTCTGATATGAATTGGTGATTTTCCAATAAAATGCATTTACTTTATTTCTTAAATCCAGATTATTTATCTGATACAAACAACAGCTCAGCTTGAAACATGTATGAAATGAAATGAACCTTGTTTCTGGTAAAATACGACTAAAACAAGATCATTTCAAGATTGTTTGACTTAACAAGATATTTAAGATGCGTTGTCTTAAAACACGTCCCTCCATCTGCTGAAATGTTACCTGGAAAGTGAATTTATCTTAAATCAAGTGGGTTGAGACAATTTGACTAAAAATGAGACGAATAAACTTGGTAAGATGTGGAGTTTTTGCAGAGTGAGGCAGCTCATCTGGTTTAGTCTGACTGAGAGTCCAGGACCCAAAATATTCAACTCAAGTCGCTGAAAGATCAAGAGGAATGTAAAATTCTCATGTTGGGTAACTTTAAATGATGTAGAACGAATTAAAGGATTAGTAGATCTTTATCGGCAACAGAACAGTCAGGAAGTAGGGGAGTAGGAACACACCGAACCAAACCGCTAAATAGAGAGAGGTTTATCGCAGTACGAACATTTTAAGACTACTAAGAACGGCCGATGTACAGAATAGTTTTAACTGTGAACCTCGTAGTTGTTTCGGACCTTCTCCGTCTCACAGTTGAACAGTATTGAGGAACTAAAAACAAGCAGGAGTTTCCAGGGGAACACAGGATGTGACGGACCGTTTGTTCTCCTTCTGTGACGTATGGCTAATGCTAATGGGATGCTAATGCTAACAGCTGGAAGACGCTCCACCGTGGTTCAAACCACCCGTCTGGGATCACTTGGGTTTCCTGGTAAAGGATGAAAAAGGAGTAAAACAAGTGGATCAGACCAAAGCTGTAAGGAGCTCCAAACGTGGAGAAAGTATGGTGTTTATTATCGGTCATAACTCTGGTTTTACTTGACCGATCAACACAATTCAAAGACTGGTAGATAGTTAGAAATCCACACTTTGGACACAAGTTGGAACAGAGACTCAGCGAGGCGTCTTGATGCTACGTCATCTTAAATCGGTCATGTTGTTTTGACGCACCGGTGCGTCCGTCGACTCCAGAGGAACGTATCAAAACGTGATTTTTGTGCACCGCTACACCCCTACGACACGCTAACGACAGCAAACCAACCTACAGACAACATCAGTGCTAAGAAGCAGCTGGTGTTTATCTGTGTTTATGTTTAGATGTAGTGGTTACCGCGTACGCCATCTTGGTTTAGCATGTTAGCACGCTAACTCGAGCTACAAAATTAACCGACTATCGACGATCAACAGAAAACTAACAGGCTACTTTTTTGTTAGCTTGTTATCCAGTGTCTGATAATTTCCGTAATCAATAACTCCAGTTGGTTTTATATATATTATTACATCAGTAACGTTTATCTCCATAATTGATGACACTCCAGGAGGGTCTTGGCCTTAATATTTTAATTAGCTGGTTAATGTCTGTAACTATCTATCTAACAATTAAAGGACCGGTAGATGGTTTGAAATCCACACTTTGGACACCAGTAGAAACAGAGACTCAGCGAGGCGTCTTGCTGCTACGTCGTGTTAAATCGGTCGTGTCATTTTGACTCGCTGCCACCGTCCGTCGACTCCGAACCGAACCGTGATTTTTCTGTACCGTCACCGTCCTATCAGGAAGTCCTCAAAGCTACTGGTGTCCATCCTCTGTAGGACATGAACCATCACAGAAACGCTCATTGAACCATTTTTTGTTTGCGGCTCAAACTGTGATTATTTTCTTGACGCCACAGAAACAGAAACAGACCTGAAACAATTCTTGGACGAGTAGTGGAAAACTGATAATCACTTGTTTGTCTTCTGCTTTTGAAACGACTTTAACCAGGTTTTATTAGGGTCCGAGCACTACAGTGCAAGGACCCCATTGTTCCCTTACTGTTTCTTTTTCTTACGCCACTTTGAACCTCAATTTGACCCCCTAAACATGCTCAGAAACTCCCCAAATTTGGCACACACATCAGGACTGGTGAAGAATTTGATATTTTGGGGGAATTACACATATGAATGGCAAAATGACTCAATAGCGCCACCTTGAAAATTGGGCTTTAGTGGAGTTAATACGGCTAGTTTCATGTACAGCTATGAAATTCGGTACACAGGTACAGTAGCCCGAGACAATAACATTCCTGCTTTTGAAATTTCAAAAAAGCTCAACGGCGCCCCCTAGAAAACATGGAATTTAACGAACTCCTCCCAGGATTTTTGTCCCATCTTCACCAAATCCGCTGTGTGGCATCTACACCCCTCCAGGATGAAAAGTTATTAAAATCTCGTGGCTGCGTCACACGGTGTGGGTGTGGCATGGCGGCCATTTTGAACAAATTCGCCATGTGGAACGAAATGAGTTTTGGAGGTGAAGGGATCCACGTAAAATCACCAAATCCACACAAATCCTCATTGATCTCAAGACCTAATATTTAATATACAATTCAGGAATGGACGTGGTCAAACGGCTCCACAGCGCCCCCTACAAATATTCAAATACTCATATAAAATCACTGCTTTATCCTACAAACATGAAATCTGGTGCATACATAAAGTATCCCAAGACCAATAGATTTGCACAGTCAAAATTCCAATCGGCTCTACGGCGCCCCCTTACACAAGGTCGTGTGGAGAGGAGTGCAGTGAGGAGTGAGGGCCCGTCCGACGCTGCTTGCAGCTTTAATTTATGTATTACTGTTTTAGAACCAATATTTTGATTTCTGTTTATTCACTTCCGTCTATTGAATTTACCACCTACTGCTTCATTTTTAGGATTTTCTTAACCCGTTTTAACGACTTCACTCATTAAAGTCAGTTAAAAATCCTCCATTGTGGTGGATTTCCAGGTCATAGAGGAGCAGAAGTTGATGTCATGTGAAGCACCAACAGTCCGTCTCCCATCTTGCTGCTGTTCGTCCATCTAAAGCTCACATTGATGCGTTTCATGATGAAGAACACTCAAACAAACCGATCATTATCTGGTCAACGACGTCGGCTCCACAAATATATTTAAAAGAGGAAGAAAAAGTGACTGAGATCAGCTCCAGCCTGAAGATGACATCTGAGATCTTCGCTCTCTGCTTCATGACGTTGAAGCTGTGAGCTCAGATTCGATGACCTGAGGATGACTCCTCCTCCTCCTCCTCCTCCTCCTCCTCCTCCTCCTCCTCCTCCTCCTCCTCCTCCTCCTCCTCCTCCTCCTCCTCCTCCTCCTCCTCCATTATCCTACGTTCACTCAGCTGTGGGAGGATAAACACTTTCCTCGGCTCACATGAAGTTTTCTGAGCACCTGTGGGAGTTCAGCCAGAGTTTCCTCCGCCGGGCCTTCTGGGGATCTCAAGGATAAAAGACGAAGGGAAACAATCGGGACTCACATTAGAGATAAATGGTGTTTTCACTGCAGCAGCTGAAATCACAGAAAAATATTAGAAATATGAGGAAAATGTTGGTTTTCTAGGAGAAGCTGAGGCCGATCCACAACGGAGGAGGCTCAGGGGTCGATTTGTAGAACTTTTAAAGCAAATCTTCATCATCTGAAATCAGCACAATGATGACAACGTATGAGTCATATATATTAGACTTAGACTATGACTCCCTCATAGGATTCACCAGGTCCAGTCCCTGGAGGATCAGGACTCCTGGATAGAACTAGACCAGGAAGACTAAAGAACTTCCAAGAACCTCTGAGAGAAGGTTGTTGAACATCATCAGTCAGGAGATGAAACCAGAACATTTAAGGTCCTGAAGATCTCTAGGAGTCCAGTTAGACCATCATTAAGACCTGGAAGGATCTGGACCATGAGGACATCTGACTAGAGCAGGATGTCCTCAAAGACTGAGAGACCGAGCAGGAAGGAGACTAGTGAGGGAGGCCACCAAGACTCCTATGACTCCTCTGAAGGAGTTAGAAGAAGGAGACTAGTGAGGGAGGCCACCAAGACTCCTATGACTCCTCTGAAGGAGTTAGAAGAAGGAGACTAGTGAGGGAGGACACCAAGACTCCTATGACTCCTCTGAAGGAGTTAGAAGAAGGAGACTAGTGAGGGAGGACACCAAGACTCCTATGACTCCTCTGAAGGAGACTAGTGAGGGAGGCCACCAAGACTCCTATGACTCCTCTGAAGGAGTTCCTGTTCATCAACAACTGTTGTCTGTTCTTCACCAGTCAAAGCTTCATGGAGACAAAGAGAAAGACTCTGTTGGAAAAAGCTCAGATTAAATCTGGACTAGAGTCACCAGAAGACATGTGGAGACTCTGAAGTCACCTGGAAGAAGGTTCTTTGGTCTGAGGAGACCAGGATGGAGGTTTGGACCCTCAGACTAGACAATATGTTTGATGAACACCAAACACTGAACATCATCACAAACACACCAACCCCACTGTGAAGCATGGTGGTGGCAGCATCATGATGTGAGGATGTTCCTCTGCAGCAGGTCCTGGAAGGCTTGTAAAGGTAGAGGGTAAATGAATGCAGCAAAGTCTAGAGAAGTCCTGGAGGACAACCTGATGCAGTCTGATAGAGAACTGAGACCTGGAGAAGATCAGTTTTCCAGGAAGACGATGAGCCGAAGCAAACAGAGGATCAATGGTGGAGCTGTAGCCAAAGGTTCATCAAGTAAAAACTGATGGGAAGGAGGTGAACACTGATGGAGTGACATATTTTACATTTTAGATTTTAATTAATAAACATTACTTTGTTCAAATCCTGGTTAACAATAACAAAAATCTCTTTTTAAAAGTTTTATAACTTAAATTAATTCAACAATAAAACTTAATTAAGCTTATTTAAAGTGAATAAACCACATTAAATGTCTACATAAAGATTTTTAAAATATCAAAACGTGGTTTAAATCCTAGTAGAAGTAACTGATATGCTTTAAGTAAATTCTTATGACTTTAATTAGTTTTAAAACAACTCCAACTGTTTGCTCATCTTGTTTTTCATTTACTCCAGAACTGAAATCGTCTCTAAATGCATCATGTGGAGCTCGAGATTCCTTAAAATCCTTCATTCGCTGCAGAAAACGACTCAAACTCGGTGACCCTGGTCTGTCTGGAACAACACTCTGCTGGGGCTCCATAACATCCCAGTATGACCAGTGGGAACCAGCGGAGCCACCAGAGACCTGAAATTCCCTCAGAAGAGAAGCTCCATCTGCTGCCTGACAGACAGTTTTATACAAACAGACGAGACACGTTCAGTTCATCCACAGATAACCTCCAGATTACTTTCCAAACAGCTGTCTGAGGAGTCAAGTCGGTTTCTGTCGGAACTTAATAACTGCAGCAAGAAATAAACAGTTTTCTCAATTTGTATTAAATTAGTATCGAATTTAATAGAACTTAGATTGAAACCTCCTTTTAAGTTCATCTAAATTCCAGTTAATCTTTCAGAAATGATGCAGAAAGTTTGAATCTGAGTTCAAATTTCCCAAAAAAATAATCGAAAGGTTCTTTTTCAGCATCGCTATCAGCCGTACAAGAAACTGGAGTTGACTTTACATCAAAACATGAACGTGACTCAAACAGAAAACTGATGCTGAAATACTGACTCTAAATGTTTCGTTATCAAACACCTGACATCCACAGAAACATCATAACTACAAATAGCTCGTTATTATTATTCATACTAACATCACTTTCATTCAAAGGTGTTAAAATATCCTCTAGAGATTCTTTTCTAGGCGCTAGAATCAAAACACTGCTTGTAAAGCGACCAGGAGATGTTTTAGCATCTAAAAAAAAACAACTTTAGCTAACTCACCTTCTACTTAGCCTATAAAAACACTAACTTTAGCTAACCGACCTCCTACTTAACCTATAAAATCACTAACTTTAGCTAACTCTACTCCTACTTAGCCTATAAAAACACCAACTTTAGCTAACCAACCTCCTACTTAACCTATAAAATCACTAACTTTAGCTAACTCTACTCCTACTTAGCCTCTAAAACCACCAACTTTAGCTAACCGACCTTCTTCTTAGCCTCTAAAAACACCAACTTTAGCTAACCAACCTCCTACTTAACCTATAAAATCACTAACTTTAGCTAACTCTACTCCTACTTAGCCTATAAGAACACTAACTTTAGCTAACCGACCTCCTACTTAGCCTCTAAAGACACTAACTTTAGCTAACTCACCTCCTACTTAGCCTACAAAAACACTAACTTTAGCTAACTCACCTCCTACTTAACCTATAAAATCACTAACTTTAGCTAACTCACCTCCTACTTAGCCTCTAAAAACACCAACTTTAGCTAACCGACCTCCTACTTAGCATCTAAAAAAAATAACTTTAGCTAACTCACCTCCTACTTGATCTCTAAAAACACCAACTTTAGCTAACCAACCTCCTACTTAGCCTATAAAAACACAAACTTTAGCTAACCGACCTCCTACTTAGCCTATAAAAACACCAACTTTAGATAACTTACCTCCTACTTACTCCCTAAAATCACCAACTATAGCTAACTGTTCTTCTACTTAGCCTATGAAAACACCAACTTTAGCTAACCGACCTCCTACTTAGCCTCTAAAAACACCAACTTTAGCTAACTGTTCTTCTACTTAACCTCTAAAAACACGAACTTTAGGGAACCAACCTTCTACTTACCATCTAAAAAAAACAACTTTAGCTAACCGACCTCCTACTTGGCCTATAAAAACACCAACTTTAGCTAAGGTGTTTAATCATTTTCCACAGATCAACCGCCAGCCGTACGGCGAACAGGCGATATTCTTACAGCCGTTTCTTTTTTTTGCTTAACTAGGTTTTCGATGATTCTGTTGGACTTTGCTTCTTTCTCTATAAAAATGACCAAGTTTAGTCTTCAGTTCCACAACAACCAGCTCCTAAAGAGTCAAATTTAGCTAACTGACCTCCTACTTAGCCTCTAAAAACACCAGATTTAGCCCCCCGGCTCAGAACTTTAATCCCTTTGTCCCAATATTTTTGCTTTGAAAAGACCAACTTAAGCTCCTTGTCCCAATATTTTGAATCGAGGAAGACGGAGGCTGCCGCTCTGATCTGAAACCTCGGCGCTGTCGGGTATTAATTCTCCGGACGCCTGCACCTCCTGGGTTGAGGAGCACATTATTCCTCGGACAAGAATTTTTATGATCCGCCTTGAGCTAAACATCACGCCATGCGAGGCGCTGAGAGGAGAGAATAAATAGGCGAGTGGAGGCCGAGAAAAACCAAACAAGCGCCGGCTTTAAAAACCCGCCGAGCGGCCAGACGGACGGTCGTGTAAACACTGGCCTGATATTTTATAAAAAGCGAGAGTGTGACATCTGAATAGTTAGCGCCTGACTGGCTTATTGCTCAACAGCAGTCCCAGGGATGATTAATAGGCGGGGGGTGACACTCAGCGCCAAACCCCCTTAGAGCTGCATAAATCACCCGGTGTTTTCTTTACAATGATGTGGCACTTAGAGAGGGGAGGAAGGGGGGACGGAGGGGAGGAAAACCTGAGGAAAAAGGGGAGAAAGAAGGACGAGGAACGAAAAGGAGGAAGGGGCAAGAAACACAAGATGGAACAGTCCATCTCTTTTAGCTTTTTGTCCTTTCTCTGCTTCCGTCTTTTCTTTTTGCTCTGTTCTCTCGTCTTATTCCAACTTTTGTTTCTCGTCTTTCCTCTTTTTCTTCCGTTTTTTCCTCCTTTCAACCATTTTGCGTTTCTTTTTCTTCACCCCTCTCAAACATCTTCATCACTTCCTCTCTCAACCTCACATTAGTGTATAATTTTTTAGCTTTCTGTCCTCCCTCTCTGCTTCCGTCTTTCATTTTTTCTCTCCTGTCTTTATTCCATCTTTTCGTTTCTTCCCGTCTTTCTCATCCACGTTTTGTCCTCCTCTGGTTCTTTCACCTTTTTCAACATCCTTTTTTCTTCGCCCTAAAACGCCAACACCGCTTCCTCAAAAAACAAAAAAGACTAAGATGGAAAAGGAGCAAAAACAGAAGCAGAGAAAGAGGACGAAAAGCTAAAAGATTACACACTAGCAGGACGGAAAATAAGCTAACGAGAGGAAATGATGAAGATGTTTGACGGCAATGAAGAAAAGGGGATGAAAGAACGAGTAGAAACTAAGGGTGGAACAGTCGGAACCCTCTGGAGTTGCATCAAAATAACATGACCAATTTAATCTGACGTAGCAGCAAGACGCCTCGCTGAGACTCCGTTCCAACTTGTATCCAAAGTGTGGATTTCTAACTATCTACCAGTCTTTGAATCGTGTTGATCGGCCAAGTAAAACCAGAGTTATGACAGATAATAAACACCATACTTTCTCCACGTTTGGAGCTCCTTACAGCTTTGGTCTGGTCCACTTGTTTTACTGCTTTTTCATCCTTTACCAGGAAACCCAAGTGATCCCAGACGGATGGTTTTAACCACGGCGGAGCGTCTTCCAGCTGTTAGCATTAGCCATCCCATTAGCATTAGCCATACGTCACAGAAGGAGAGCAAACGGTCCGTCACATCCTGTGTTCCCCTGGAAACTCCTACTTGTTTTTAGTTCTGCAATACTGTTCAACTGTGAGACGGAGAAGGTCCAACATAACTGTGGGAACTACGAGGTTCACAGTTAAAACTATTCTGTACATTAGTCATTCTTAGTAGTCTTAATACGGCGGTACACCTCTAGACGTTTCGGTTTGGTTCGGTGTGTTGTTATACTCCTACTGGAAACCAAAAGGAGGCAGAGACAGGAAATGAAAGATGAAATAAGGAGAAAGAAAGTCAGAGAAAAAGAGCAAAAAGTAAAAATGGAAGCAGAGAAAGAGGAAAAAAACCTAGAAACTAAAGACGACAATAAGGTAAAGAGTGGAAATGATGAAGACGTTTGAGGATGATGAAGGTAAAGGGATGGAAAAGGCCACGAAGGAGTCAGAGGAGGAAAGAAACTAGAAAGAGATGGAAGAGTCCATCACTTTTTAGCGTACTGTCTTCCTTTTTCCTCTTTTCTTTCTGGTTCTTCCTCCTCTAACTCCTTCCAACCTCTTTCCACCCCTTCATCTTCATCACCTTCAAACATCTTCATCATTTTCTCTCTTCAACTTGAGCTCGTCTTTAATTTTTAGCTTTTCTCTTCTCTTTTTCTGCTTCAATCGTTTCCTTTTTGCTCTTTTTCTTCGCCTTTCTTTCTCTTTTGTTCCATCTTTTGTTTCTAAAAGATGGGGTAAAGGGAGCAAAAAGGATAGATGGAAGAGGAGAAAGAGGACAAAAAGGTTAAAAAATGATGGACTGAGAACTATGCAGAGAAAGAAAAACAAAAAAACACAAGTCAGAGGAGGAAAAAACAGAAACAAAGGGGTGAAAGAAGAGCAGAAAATAAAGACGGAAGCAGAGAAAGAGGACAAAAAGCTAAAAACTACAGACTAACAGGAGCGAAAACAAGCCAACGAGAGGAAATGATGAAGACGTTTGAGGGTGATGAAGATAAATAGATGCTGAAAGGCTGAACGAACGAGTCGGAGGAGGAAGAACGACTGGAAACAAAGAGGAGAGAGACGAGAAACGAAGGCCGGGATGAGGAGAGAGAACAGAGCAAAGACACATCTAAAAGTAACGATGGAAGACAAACAGCTCAGAATGATGGACGGAGACAGAGCTGGAAAAGAAAAGAGAGGAAATGATGAAGATGCTGGAGGAAAAAAACGAAGTAAAAAGGTTAAAAGCAGCAGTCGGACGGAGGAGGAGGAGGAGGAGGAGGAGGACCGAGGCCCAGTTTTCCAGCTGCTTAATGTCAGTAACAGTTATTAGTTTGTCGCTGTTGGTTTACATTCGTCTCACTGCGACTGAAGCTCCACTTAGCGCTGAGCTTGTGTGTACACGAGCGTCTATCTCTGTGAGGACGTGCAGGCCGACCGGCGCTTCAGGCGAACGTTTGAAGCCTCAGCCTTCAGGTTTCTGAACCGAAGAGACGGGGCGGACGTTCGCCGCTGCCTCTCACACATTTCACTGTCTACTTCACGTCGGCTAAATATTTATCCCTGGTGTAAAAACACACCTCGCTGCCTCCTCCATTTTCTTCCTCCGTCACACACAAACACTGGGGTGGCTTTTTATACTTGCGAGGACACAACCTCAACTCTAACCAAGGCCTAAACCCTCAAACAGCTGTTTGGAGCACAAAACGTCCTCAGTAAGGATGTAAAATTAAACTGTTTACCCGGAAACATCAATCAATAATCGATTAAGAGCTACTTTTAACCGAGAACACATAGCATTAGCCAGCTGACGATCACAACATTGTCTTTGTGGACTTGACTTGAATACAAGAGCTCTGGTTGGAAGTCATTAACCACCACAGGAGTCTTTGTCATGGTGCCCGTTGCTAGCTAAACCCCACAATCCTCTCTGCTTGCTTCCTTAATCAATAATTACCAACACTGCTAATCAATAATCAATTATTTGTACCACAATTTGAGCACAGTAAAACATCTGTCCTGTCCCGATATTGCCGTCTTAGTCGACCGACACTCATTAACCACCACAGAAGTCTTTGTCATGGTGCCCGTTGCTAGATAAACCCCATAATGCCCTCTGCTTGCTTTCTTAATCAATAATCAACCAACACAGCTAATCAATAATGACTTATCTGTACCAAAATTTGAGCACAGTAAAACATCTGTCCTGTCCTGATATTGCCGTCTTAGTCGACGGACACTCATTAACCACCACAGGAGTCTTTGTCATGGTGCCCGTTGCTACCTAGACAACCTATATCCTCTCTGATTGATTTCTTAATCAATAATCGGCAGCACAGCTAATCAATAATGACTTATTTGTACCACAAATTGAGCACAGTAAAACATCTGTCCTGTCCCAATATTGCCGTCTTAGTCAACGGACACTCATTAACGGCCACAGAAGTCTTTGTCATGGTGCCCGTTGCTAGCTAAACCCCATAATCCTCTGTGCTTGCTTTCTTAATCAATAATCACTAACACTGCTAATCAATAATCAATTATTCGTACCACAAATTGAGCACAGTAAAACATCTGTCCTTTCCCAACATTGCCGTCTTAGTTGACGGACACTCGTTAACCACCACAGGAGTCTTTGTCATGGTGCCCGTTGCTAGCTAGACAACCTATATCCTCTCTGATTGATTTCTTAATCAATAATCGGCAGCACAGCTAATCAATAATGACTTATTTGTTCCACAAATTGAGCACAGTAAAACATCTGTCCTGTCCTGATATTGGCGTCTTAGTCGACGGACACTCATTAACCACCACAGGAGTCTTTGTCATGGTGCCCACTGCTAGCTAGACAACCTATATCCTCTCTGATTGATTTCTTAATCAATAATCGGCAGCACCACAAATCAATAATCAATTATTTGTACCACAAATTGAGCACAGTAAAACATCTGTCCTGTCCCGATATTGCCACCTTAATCGACAAACATTTATTAACTGCTGCAGAAGTCTTTGTCATGGTGCCCGTTGCTACCTAAACCCCATATTCCTCTCTGCTTGCTTCCTTAATCAATAATTGGCAGCACTGAAAGTCAATAATCATTTATTTGTACCACAAATTGAGCACAGTAAAACATCTGTCCTGTCCTGATATTGCCGTCTTAGTCAACAGACACTCCTTAATCACCACAGGAGTCTTTGTCATGGTGCCCGTTGCTAGCTAAACCCCACAATCCTCTCTGCTTGATGTCTTAATCAATAATCAACCAACACTGCTAATCAATAATGACTTATTTGTACCACAAATTGAGCACAGTAAAACATCTGTCCTTTCCCAACATTGCCGCCTTAGTTGACGGACACTCATTAACGGACACAGGAGTCTTTGTCATGGTGCCCGTTGCTAGCTAAACCCCACCATCCTCTCTGCTCGATGTCTTAATCAATAATCAATTATTTGTACCACAAATCGAGCACAGTAAAACATCTGTCCTGTCCCGATATTGCCGTCTCAGTCGACGGACACTCATTAACGGACACAGGAGTCTTTGTCATGGTGCCCGTTGCGAGCTAAACCCCAACAAGAGGCACAGTAAATCTCTGAGTGTTAGCATTAGCGTAGCACCGTCAGCAAATTAAGGTCCAGCTGTACGGATACCAACAACGCAACATCATCGAATCTTTTTAAATATCTATATTTAAAAAATATCCTCCTCATCAAAGTTTTCAGCTCAAAATTATTTTTAGTTTCACCCAAAAGACTCTAAATAACTCAAATAGCAGCTCCTGGATCACCTAAACATTAGTGCTGTGATAAAACTCAGTAGTAGTTTAAAAGCTGCTGCTACTTTAGATCATTCTGCTGTATATTTTTATTTAATTTTATTTCATTTTACCCTGTATTTCTTATCTGACGCTGGCCTAACCTCCCCTCCTCCTACACCCATCCATCAAACGTGTTAAACTGGTGTTTCTGTTCCTGCGGCTCGGCGTGATGCGAGCTGACGGATGGCGTCGAGGCTTCGTTCGGCTTCTCCTCGCCTCGCCGCTCGTCTTTAAACAGAGCTGCTGTTGAACGTTAAACACTGTCAGCTCGTCTCCGGCAGCAGATTAAAAACCTGCAGCGTCCAAACGCAGAAAAACTCAGATTATGTGCTGTGAAATACGACCGCTGTCCAGACGGAGGGAGTTCAGCGTCTCCGGGTTTAGGCGGTGAGTCTGACTTGTTTTTAAACGTTTGTCAGAAGGAATCTTTACTAGAACGTCACTTTCCACTGTGTTGTTCTATCAGATCACTAAAGTACATTAAGGAAGTCCAGATATCAGTGGTAATATTTATTCTTCTTCATTATAACTTCACGTGTTTGTTGTTGATTTCAAACAGAATTTGAGGATCTTAAAATTATTGTTTTTGTTTTAAATATAAAGAATTTCTTCGTTTTTGGGCACTTATAGCTTTAATATATGGATTTCTTATCTATTAATTACATTGCTAAATAATTTTATTGTAAATTATAAATTTAAAAAATATTTAATTCACTAATTACTCTAAAATAATTTCATTTTACTTACTTTTATTTTTTTAAATTTATTATTACCCTAAAAATATTTTATCCTATATTATAAACTGTTTAATAATATTTGTTATATATTTTATTTTATATTAAATAATAAACTGTTTAATTTTATGTTATATATTTTATTTTATATTAGAAGCTGTTTAATTTTATTTGTTATAGATTTTATTTTATATTAGAAGCTGTTTAATTTTATTTGATAAATATTTTATTTTACATTATAAGCTGTTTAATTTTATTTGTTATATATTTTATTTTACATTAGAAGCTGTTTAACTTTGTTTGTTATATATTTTATTTTATATTAGAAGCTGTTTAATTTTATTTGTTATATATTTTATTTTATTTTATAAAAGAAGCTGTTTAATTTTATTTGTTATATATTTTATTTTATTTTATAAAAGAAGCTGTTTAATTTTGTTATATATTTTATTTTATATTAGAAACTGTTTAATTTTATTTGTTATATATTTTATTTTATAATAGAAGTTGTTTAATTTTATTTGTTATATATTTTATTTTACATTATAAGCTGTTTAATTTTGTTTGCTATATATTTTATTTTACATTATAAACTATTAAATTTTATTTGTTATATATTTTACTTTATATTACAAGCTGTTTAATTTTATTTGTTATAAATTTTATTTTTTATTTTTTAATTACTTGATGTTATTTTTTATTTTACTTTATTTTAAACATTTATTTATTATTTGTGTTATTATTTTTCTACACATTCAATTAAATTTTACTTCCGTTATTAAAATCTGGACCAGACATTTGAAAATCTGCGTTGAGCTTCTTTACCTCTTTGACTTTTTTCTATATTTACAAATATATTATTTAAAAATTGTGTATTTTTTTATATTTTCAGATATTTTATCGGCCAAATAACACATTTATTAATGAGGATAACAATCAGCAGATTAGCTGATGATGAAAATCTGTTTGAGTCTTTTTGTCTTTACATGCTGAACAGTTAAACTACTGACCTTTAAATCACTTTTTCTTAGTAGCATCATTAAAGTGACCGAAACACGTTTAACTGTTAAGTGACTAAATGTGCAGATTCAGACCTTCAGGCTTCAGTGTTGAAGCCGCTGCCTCTGTTCAGCCTTTAACAGTCGTATTTTAGAGTAAACGTTGGTGAGTAACAACCAGAACCGTCCGTCCTGGTGAGCGGTACCTGTTTGAACCGGGCCAGCTCCTTCAAGGCTCGACCCCACTGCTGCTTGTAGTGAAGTTTGGACTTGGTGGTCGACTCCAGCTTCCTCTCCAGCTCCACCTGAACGTCCACAGAGGAACATCAGTCACATCAGAGACAGTTAGTACCTTCTGAGGCCCGTTATAATCTGTAACCGTGATCTAAAGCTGCGTGTTTAGTGGAACATTTTAAAGGAGCTGCCGACCTTCTCCAGAGTGAGCAGGTTGATCTCTGACTGCAGCCTGAACTCTGGTCTGACGCTCTGCTGCTCTCTGTACAGATGAAACTCCTTCTCCAGCTGTTTGCAGCGACTCTCTCCGTCTGCAATCTGCCCCACAGATAAAAGACGGCATCAGTTCATCGCGTCCAGGTGAACGGGAACAACCAGACCTCCTCCTCCGATTCTACCTGCTGCAGCAGCCGGCCTCGCTCCTCCTCCATCAGCCGGACCTTGTCTCTCTCCAGCGCCACCCGGTGGTCGCAGTCCTGCTGCAGCCTCCTGCTGCTCTCCTGCAGCTCCCTCTGGGTCAGGTCGTGCTCGGCTCTCAGCTCCCTCTGCAGCCTCTGAGTCTGGACGAGGACAAAACACACTTTAAACCAAGTGGAAGCTTCAGTCCACTGAACACCACGGACCGGTCATCGAGATTGATTTCAGAAGCATGGAGTATCCCGGACGCCTTCTGAACTCCAAAACAAACTAAAATAAAGACGTAAAAATGACAGAATTCATCGATTAGAAACTGTAAATATGGAACGATTCGGCAGATTTACAGTCAGAAAACACCGCTCTAATCTACATGTCTCACTCAAAGATTCTCCAAAAACAAACATTTCGCATCAGATCCTGTAAGAAACTAAAGATTCTTCGCTTCAGACAGAAAATTCAGAGAGTTTCCAGGTTGAACTGCAGGCAGTGTTTCCACAGAGAGAGACTGAGAGAAAACTCAAACCTACTGGATCGAAAAGGGCCACAAAAAACATGGAAAAATGGAAAAATGCCACGATAAAATCAATGCAGCATGGCTCGGAAACAGTGTACAGAGGAGCAGAGCAGAGTGGCGGCGACACCAGACACAAAACAACACAGAAAAGGACAAAAACGAGACAAAACGACAGACACAGGATGCAAAATGATAAAAAGGGGCTCAGAACAACAAAAATAAGAAGGAAAATGTCAAAAAAACGAGGCACAAAATGACCACAAAGAGACAAAACGAGGAAAAAATGTAAAAATAGCACGATAGAATAAAAGCAGCATGGCTCAGAGACAGTGAACAGAGGAGACAGTAGTTGGAGATACATCCAGCATGGAGGAACATCTTCCTACAGATGACGAGTGGAGTAGAGAGGAAAAGACTGGAGAGGCTGGAAACATGGAGATAGTATCTGTATAGAGTTTATACAAGCTGTGTCTCAATTTAGGGGCTGCATCCTTCTAGGCTGCATTATTCGGCTGCATACGTCACAGCGGTGCGACGAAGGCTGTCCCATTTCATTAAAACTTCAAGACTCCTTCAAATGCGGCCGACAAATGCGTCCTTCTTTTCCACGGATTTGAAGGATGCATCGATGCATCCTTCGTAGCCCCAAATATCCCAAGATCCATTGCGGGCCGGTGACAGTTCGATCAACAGCTGGAGTTTTAACTGCTGACGGCTGACAGAGAAGATGGATTCATCAGCGGCGAAGGATTATAGTTTTAAATATTAGTATTGTGTTCCAGCTCAGTCCGATAGTACAAATGTTGACAACATTAAAATTTGAGCCGCTGCAGTTTAAAACGTTAACTTTCCAGTTGTTCAGCTTCAGTTTTAAGTTATATTTTACTGTGGTGATTTTTTTCTGACCGCAGCCATCAAATAAACGACTTATTCAATCATAAATTTTCATATATTTAATCCTTATTTAAGTTATTATATGGAGAAGAAGTAAAATGGTTACTAAATCCTGCTGGAGCTTCTATTGGTGGTGATTCTCTGTAGACCAGTGAAAACATGACTCTCCTCACTGTTCTTAGTTTAGCTCCACCAAGTTATCTGATCACATGTTTAACATACATTATATCTGGTTTCTGTTCAGACAGCAGGTATTTAGTGATCCTCATCAGAAACATTCAGCCCAGAGACTGTGGAGGTTTATAATATCTGAAGTTCATATCAGTGGATGTTAACAGATTTAAACCAGCTTCTTGTTTCTCAGACAGTTTAGTCCCGAACCACCGGACAGAACAAGACCCTCAAGTCTTCAAGGATATAAAACATATTAACAACAAAAATCACAATTTCAGGATCAAATTCAGTTAAAAATGAGGTAAAATTACAACATAGTCGTCTTATCCTGATCGTTGGGACGAAAATTTGTTAGGGTTGCTAGGCAACAGGAGCGGCGCTACGAGACGTCATGATGCAAGCAGGAAGTTCATCGTAGGCTGGACTGTCTCATTTAACAAACGCTCATGCAGCTTAGAAGGACCCAGCCTTGGAAGGACGGGTAGGCTGGGTCCTTGGAAGGATGCAGACCCTGAACTGGGACACAGCTACAGTCACCATGTTTCCTAGTGTTGGTAAAAACCTGTGGGCACTTGGAGAATTGTTGGATGTGTTGATTCCAGATTTTATCAGTTTTTGTAAAATAAGTATTCAACGGTGACGGCTGGCCAATAGAGGGCGCTCAGGCGTCACCCCACCACTCACCACTTTAGCTTAAATAAGATATAAAAAATAATAAAAATGAAATAATAAAACACAAATATTGTCAAATAAATGTATATCTATTTTAAGATGAGAAAAATAAACATTACATAGGTAATGATGATGAGTAAAGTTGTTTCGTTCATCTGTGTTGTCTGATTGGTGACGTATTTCCGCCCTGGGGTGTTAAAATCTTTGACCATAGACTCTCGTTAAACATGTGCAGTAACTCCTCTTTAATACAAGAGATAGGACCACGTTGGGGAGCATCTTCCCTGAACCTACAGCTTACGTAGCTGGATGATCTACAGACCACCACCCTCCAGCAATGGGAGTTGGAGACGACAGACAGAGACGCAAAATGGGGAAAGAGACATTAAATAATTCAGTGAAGTCACTTAAATCAAAACCTTTGGAGAGGAGAACAGATCAGGAGAAGCTGCAGGTGAAAGAGCTCAGACCTGATCAGCCGAACATCCTAATTAACCAGCAGTCCAAAGACAGAGGGGACAACACAGGACCTGGTTTAGCAGCAAGGCTAGGCTAACTGATGTAGCCAGGCTGATGCTTTATTCTGCTTTCCAGGATCAGGACAGGTAGGACTGATTAAAGCACTTCAGAAAAGGCAAAGAAGCAGGAACAAACTAGGATCCATGGCTAGACATGTTAGGAAGAATAAACATGTCATGTCAGCTTGATGAAGACAACAGGATGGAGATCTGTAGCACAACGAGGAGGTGGAGGTTGGTTTATGGGTTCTGTGGAAATAAATTAGGTTACTTTGAAAGCAGCTCTGTGACTGTAGCTCTCCTTACTTTTCCTGACTTCATGTAGATCTTAAGTTTAATTCAAAATGGTAGTAAAAAGCTCCTTAAAAAGTCTTAAATCTGGAGAAACCTGCACCAGCCGCCACTGATATTCAAAGCAATTCAACTTTGTTTTTCTGTTTCTGTGATGTCCTCTTTCCTTCTTCATGGTTGTTCTGTTTCCATAGAGGTGCAGTGAAAAATGAACCACAGTGAGGAAAAATGTGACAACAAAAACACCCAGAACCTGCCTGGAGTTCAGAGGGTAAAACTGCAGGTTTGGTTGATTAATTAATTGCTTCAGGCTCATCTGTAAAACATGTGATGGTTTTAGTTCCAAAGTGTAAAGATTACAGGAGAGTAAATTATATATCTCTGAGTTTTAGGGCTGATATTTAACATCTGAGGTGTTTTCCTACAAGCCAAGTTTAACTTAATCTGTGGTGGAATTTAGCTGTTTTTTAGTTGCTCTTCTCTATTTGACCACAAGATGGTGCCACAACGAGAGGAGCAAAGACGTGCAGCAGTGCAGAGGATGCAGATGAAGACTGTTACTGAACTGTGTGTTTATCTAATGCAGTGGTTCTCAACTGGTCCAGCCTCAAGACCCACTATTTCTCTATTAATAACAGTCGCGACCCAAATTTTTGATGATTTTTTAACAAATTAAGGTTTATTTGGGTGGAGTCTCAGTGCATTTTGATACAACTTTGGAAAATTATGGCTTATTTTTTACTCAATTTAGTACATTTGGACACTTTTGCCAAGTTTTGGGCATATTTTGGCCCTTTTTGACAGATTCTGAGCACATTTTGGTTCATTTTTTAACACATTTTAGCATAAATTTCTCCAATAAGCTGTCAGAACCAAATCTAGAGGTTAATAGTGGGCAACTACTGGTGTCACCACCACTAAATATCCTGCTGTTGAAAGCAAACTGTGTCATAAGAAACATTTCCTTGAAAATAAAAGACTTTATAAAACTATTTTTTGGGAGGAGGAGGGGTTCATGCTTCTGCGACCCTCTAAAAATGGCTTCGCGACCCACTTTTGGGTCCCGACCCACCAGTTGAGAACCACTGATCTAATGGACGCCCTGTGTGATGAATCGACTGAAGATGACGCCGTCTGAGTAGAGAGGAGTCGTCGCTGAGTGAACCCTGCTGTTGGACAATAATCTGTTAGAAGCCTCAGATGGTGTAGAAGAAGTCAGATCTGACCTCCAGTTCGGCCTCGGCCAGCTGCTTCTCCCTCTTCTCCAGATCAGACAGAGTTTTCTGAAGCTGCTCCTCCAGCAGGTTGTACTCCACCTCCTACCAGCACAGAGACGAGACATTAGACCCTGAGTTTACGCTCTGACATGAAGGATCTGAGGGTTCTCGTGTAGATCCTTCACCTTCTTCTTGACCAGAGCTTCCCTCTCTCGGTCCCTCCTCCTCCACTCTCCGGCCAGCGCCTGCATGTGGCTCAGCTCCTTCTTCCTCAGCTGCAAACAAACACAAAGCTTCATTTAATCCTGCAGGACGTGAAACAACTCGGTCAGCAGGAGGGACGAGTTGAGAGTCTGACAGGCTGAATAAACTGTGGACCTGCGAATCTTTAAAGAGGAGATAAAAGCTGCATCTCAGGATGAAAAGAAGCAGCTGCACAGATTCTCTGACGAAAACAAGACGCCGCTGCAGTTCTGAGGTTTTATCTGCACGTTTTCTACGTTTATGTTTGACTAAAGCGCTGCTAAAATTCTTTATTCTTCATTAGTACACAAACATTATCACGTTTAACTGTTCATGAATTAGTAAAAACTAGGGATGCACGATAATGTCGACGTCTGATAATTATCGGTTAATTTTGGTAATTATGACGCCAAACCGATAATAAAAAAATGAGCCGATAATAATAAAGACTTGGAATCTTGGTTTTTGCCGTTGGTCTGTGTGTTGTGGTTTGTGCTCATGCCTGGCATAGACATATATACGTAGACGCCGCGTTGACTGCCGCTGCCGATTGGAGCCGACGTGCCTACGCGGCGGCCATCTTGGTACAGTGCCACTCGCCCCTACAGTGCATTACGTCTATAGAGGAATGACATGTCTGCACTATAAAAGTGATCATAAATCCATCAGTTGTCAACATATATTGTTTGTTACAAACGTCAGACATGGAGGACGGACAGGCAGACATAAATAGAACAAAAGCATCCTGAGTCAAAGCTACATGTGTGACGTTTTTAACAAACCAAACCGTTTAGAAATTGGTCGAAAGTTCAGTGAATAATTCTACTTTAAGATTGTGGAGTACCTCTTACCTCCATAGACTTACATTCACTCCCCCCTCTGCTAGCCCTGTACCAAGATGGCGGAGCTTTAGGCACGTCCCTCCACAGTCAATGCGGCGTCTACGTATATATGTCTATGCTGCCTGGCTCCTCAACCCCTCCCCTCCCCGACGGTACTGTCGCATGTGTGTGATGTCATCAGACTGCGCGGCAGAGAAAAACAAGCAGCATGGCGTGGCTCTGACCAGAGTGGACTTTCTTTACCGTGTCAGAAGAAGACATTTGACTAGGGCTGGTCCCGAGTATTGGAATATCAGAATATTGGTTAGTTGTGGTGGTATTGGGATAATAATTTTGATATTGGAATAGTCGTGCGAGCGTACGCCACCAAGCGCCGCCGAGCGTCACCGAGTGCTGCCGAGTGTCGCGAAGGCTCTAGAACGGTGGTTGTAGTAGGTGGACCTGCCAACTCTGGTGTCACCCCCTCTCCCTCATTCTCCCCTGACACGAACCCAATCGGTTGACATTATCGGTTATCGGCTGCAAGAAGTATGAAATGATCAATTATCAGTATCAGTTGAGATTGGCATCATCATGCATCCCTAGTAAAAACCTAAACTTTACCCTGTGACTCAACACAGTGTTTGATATCCATGGATATAAACACAACAGACACGACTCACATAACAAAAGTAGCACCACTGCATTTATATTCTGTTAAATATTCAACTGTTTGATTTAAAAATCTAACTTTTATAGCTTTTCTTGTTTTTAGAGTTTCAGTCAAGCCCAAATTTATTCATGTCGGCATCAAATTTTGACTTAAAGTGAGTTTTTTTTGGCTAGAAATGACATAAAGAGGCGAATTTTAATAATTTCTATGAGTTTTTTTATCGAAATATAGTCGCCCCTCGCCATATTTCGGTCTCACTGTATTGCGGATTTTTAAATTGCATATATCTAATTTAGTATCACGGATTAAGAAGAATATTAAATGTAAATAAAACACGTAGCGTTCAGCAGATGAGTAGACTTCCGCTTCCTCTTGAGCTAGTTTGAGATGCTACACGACACGCTATTGGCTGACGGATGGGAGGCGACCAATCAGAGCACTGCGTTCTGCATCCTGGGCTCTGATTGGCTCAGCCACCGTAGCATCAGCCTCCTCCGTCTCCCGTGTGCAGCAGCGTTCTAATACAATATAAGTTTATCATCAACATCTGTAAAACAACATCTAACTCTCTTTTGTCACTTATCATGTTAAAATGTTCATGAACTACTAAGAACCTAAACTCAAGCCTGGAAGTCGACATATTCTGGACCATCCATGAATATAAATGTGGCATACAGACGATTTATACAACAAAGGTAGCATCGCTGCGTTTAAAGTTGTCATACCCATCATAAATATTGAGTTTTACTGATTATTTGTTTGACTAATAGGCTTCTTCTGGCTAAAAATAGCAGAATAAAGTGACAAATTTGAGCCATTTCCATGTTTTTTTTAAATATCTATCTTTTTTAAAATAAATGCAACGTCCAAAACTGCTCGTACTCTTTAAAAACGTTGCATATATCAAGAAAATGCAGCTTCTATATTATTTCCTGTACTTTCTACCGTGCTCTTAAACATTCTAGTACAATACACACATAAATAAAATATCCAGTATCTCATTCTCTTTTGTCACTGATCATGTTTAACTCAACTTTAGCCTGGAAGTCAAAATACTGTGTGATATTCATGAATACAAATGTGGCATACAGATGATTTCTACAACAAAAGTAGCATCAGTTTGTATATATTCTGTTAAATACTACATTTCTTGATTTTAAAATCTCATTTTTGTGGCTCTTTGTGTTTCTATAGCTTCACTTGAGTCCAGAATTGTTCACACCCTTAGCAAAATTAGACTTAAAGTGATTTTTTCGTTAGACTAGTGGGATTATTCTGGCTAAAAATGACATAAAGTTAATAATTTTAACTATTTCTATGAGTTGTTGTTTAAATTCATGTGTACATACAATAAATGCAATGTCTAAATTATGAATACGGTTTCCAAATGTGCAAATTGTGGTGAAAATGCAGCTTCTAGACCAGGGGTCGGCCACACTGAGCACTCAAAGAGCCATTTGGACCCGTTTCCCACAGAAAAGTAGACACTGGGAGCCAAAAAACCCCTTTGACATCTAAAATAAAGACAACACAGCACATATTGTTTTCTACCTTTATGCTATTTTAGCGACTGGTGTGGATAAACAACACTTGAGTCAGAGTATTTGTCTTTTCTGCAGTCCGCCCTAAACATGTGATTTCATTTTAACACAGAGTGATGAGACCTGACGTGAACCACAGGTGACCATAAACCCCGCTAACCTTCTCACTCATGGTGCTGACAACCACATTTAAAAACCACATTCTCCCATAATGCATTGCAGCACACAGTTCAGTCTTTGATTGGCTCTGCACTCACCTGCTACCGAGAAAACAAAAATTTATTTCTGCATGCAACAAAAACATTTGGAACAGTTTGAACTCCTCAACAAAGACGCTGGTTGAAGGTTACTTTCAGATATTACAGGGTTTCCCCCAGTGCTTTATAAGCCAGGCTTTCCTTGTCCCCCGCCAGGCTAAGCGTCACTTGTTCATTTATTTTAAGTAGGTTTCTTTATGCACCAAAAGAGTGATGCCAAAGACGGTATGCAGAGCTTTTAACCGCATCTGGTGATAGGGTTAAAAGCACAATGGTGACATTTTATGGTCGATTCGTGAACTTTTTCCAAAGTCGGAGGAGCACTGGAGGAGACGATGAGCCGCTCATTCACCCCCAGGCCAAGGGGAGTTCATCCCCGGTTAGTCGACCGAGCCGCGGCTCCATGATGAGGCAGAGCCAGTGGAGTTAGCACGGATGTTAGCACGTCGTTGGAGCAGCCTTCTGCGAGCCGCGATGGTAAACATCCAACTAGTGGATTTAATCCAAAATGGTTAGCTGACCCTAAATTTAGCGGATGGCTCTACCAGACCCAGTATGGTAAACCCAGACGGATTGATGCACTGATCCAACCTGAACCATGTGGAGCAATAAGTAGTAGAGGTCACACAGCACAGCAGACCTGTTCAGCCTCTGAGTTCCCTGGTTTTAACCCTTGGTCATGTTTGCACTTTTTTATTTATGTTAATTTATTTTACTTTTAAATGTGACCAGCAACAGCTTGTTTTAAGATTCACTAGGATTTAACTTAAGTGAAAACAATTGATATTATTTATTCTAATTGTATTTTTTGTGTTTGTTAAAACTGTATTTCAAGATTGTGCCTTTTCATAAGACTCTACATTTAAGTATTGTTAATAAATGGATTATAATAACACATAATAGTCATCATTTCAAAATTCCTGTCAACTTTTAACTTTATTAAAAAAAAAACACGGTGGGCTTCTCTACCAGCGGGCTCAGCAAGTTTTCTGGGGAAAACCCTGCAAAATACTCCACGTCTGTTTGAGTCGTCCTTGTATTTATGCCACCTGCTCCTGTCATCCTTTAGTCGTGCAGTCAGCTGTCAACTTGAATAAAAAACAGTATTTCACTGAATAATGCAAAACATATATTTGCAAAACCCATAATTTGAGCGACGAAAAAATTAAACACGTTTTATTTTAATGCTACAAGAACAATGTGATCTTCAAATTTAGGATTATATTTGAAAAACTAACTAAAACAAAATAATGTAGCGATCGCAGAGCCTGAACTGTGTGCTGCAATGCATTATGGGAGTTCAAGGTTAATAATTGGGTTGTCAGCATCATGAGTGTGTAGGGTACTGTCAACAAGCTACGTGTATACCTGAGTGTCAAAATGAAAGTACCTGCTTGGGACAGTTTGGAGACTCTTTCAAACAGTCCTCGTCATTTCTAGCATGTTCTTAAGCATTGTAATACAATTAAACTTTTCTATAGCAATGGCTTTTCTCACTTGATTATGTCATTTCCAGCCAGAAAAAGGCTAATAATCAAATAAAAATCTACTTTATATCAGAGTTTTTTGTGTATAATTGGTTATTTTGTGTGTAACTGTAGGCAGATCTTGGTAGTGTGCTCTTACCTGGTCGTCAAACAGATCCTCCTGCTCCTCCTTCCACAGCTCCAGCTCCAGAGCTGCCCGATACTCCAGGGTGTCCCTGGGAGCCGAAGGCAGGACGGGGGCCGGAGGTCTGGGGGCCGCTGGGTGGGAGGAAGGCTGTGTGCGGGCTGGAGGGTCACTCTGGAGACGCAGAAGAATAAAAACAGGAAAATAAATTCTATCAAACACAGGAGAGGCAGCAGAAATAAAAATAATGTTATTTATGTTAAGGTAAAGTATAAACTGATGTGATTTAAGACTTGGAGGGGCAGATCTTTTTAGGTTGAAACTGACAAAAATCTGATCTGGAGTCACTTTTAACATATTTAGAAACAAACAGATCATAAAAATACTTTATAGACAGAGTAAATATTAAGCTTGTAGACAAAAATTAAATAAAAATATATCAGAGAAGATAAATTACTAAAATAATAGAGTATCTGGATAAAATCAAAGCTGCTTGGTGTTTTTAACTATGAGTTTAGTGTATTATTGGTTTCACGTTATTCAATTAATCTTTATATTTGAATCTTAGATATTTAATGCTAAATGTTATTTATTCTGTACGCTGCTGGACCGGGGTAACAGATTTAATTCCCTTTAAGTTTTAAACATGTTTGAATGACAATAAACTGAACTGAACCAAAAACAGGAAGTTGTGCACAAGTAAGACGTAAATAAAATGTAAAAATAAACTTTAAACTATTTGTTTAGAAAGTTGCTGCATGGAGAGATGCTCTGAAATAATATAGAAGATTGAAAACTAAGAGAAAATCTGATGTTTTGATGCAAAATGTGACCAAAATAGTTTCCCAGTTAACAGTCTTGGACACTAGGCGCGAAACCGACGTTGAGGATGCTAATAATGCTAATGCTAATAATAGCAGGTTTTTAAGTTACTTGACAGGTAGGTTATTCAGCATCTTGGAGAACATTTTACAGTTCTTCTGGGGATTAAACATCTTCTGGATCAGTTCTTGCACACATTCAATCTGTACATGCTTCACGTTTATTACTGCTGTTTGTCGCTATGCAGATGACGCCCACTTCTATCTAAAAGTCTAGCTGACTGACTGTTCATACAAAGTTGTGCGCAAGGAAGAAGGAAAAGAAAAAACAAACAATAAAACCGTCTTTTCTTTGAAAATGCTCAAGAAAAGATGCAGGTCTTTAAAGATTATGATTTAGAACTTCATGTGTATTATTGCTGTTTGTCGCTATGCAGATGATACTCACTTCTATCTCTCTGCTCATATTAAGTTGAGCACAAGGAAGAAGTTAAAAAAAACGGTCTTTTCTTTTGAAATGCTCAAGAAAAGATGCAGGTATTTAAAGATTAAGAGATTTTTAAAATATCAGGCAAGAATCTGACCTAAAACGTGATTTAGAACTATTTGTTTCGAAAGTTTCTGCATGGAGAAATACTCTGAAATAATAAAGAAGACTGAAAACTAAGAGAAAATCTGATGTTTTGATGCAAAATGTGACCAAATTAGGTCACAGCCACCAGTCTTGGACACTTGACGCTAAACGGACATTGAGGATGCTAATAATGCTAATGCTAATAACAGTAGGTTTTTCAAGTTACTCTACAGTTATGTTATTCAGCATCTTAACATTTTACACTTCCTCTGGGGATTAAATATGTTCTGGATAAGCTCTTGAACATATTCAATCTCTACAAGCTTCACGTTTTCACATTTTACAAAATTTTATTATTGCCGATTGTCGCTATGCAGATGATACTCACTTCTACCTCTCAGCTCATATAAAGTTGAGCACAAGAAGGAAGTTGAAAAAAAACTGTCTTTTCTTTTAAAATGCTCAAGAAAAGATGCAGGTATTTAAAGACTATGAGATTTCCAGAATATCAGGGAAGAATCTGACTTAAAACGTGTTTAGGACTATTTGTTTAGAAAGCTTCTGCATGAAAAAATATTAAGAAATGTTCAGAAGACAGAAAAAAAATGACGTTTTGATGTAAAATGTGACAAAAAGGGTTCCAGTTATTAGTCTTAATCTAAAAATTTAATCCAAAATTCATGTTTCGTGTTGTATTTTTGAGCCTACAACAGCTGCGTATGTTATTTGATTTAATTCTTCTCTTCACAAGTAGACTGTGGCATTAAAATCCAATTTGTTCACATTTAAACGGATGTTAAAAATAAGAAATGTGGGTACCTATATTTATCATCCTTTTCGACCCCGACCTGTCGACTCACCTGTGAGGACTCGGACACGACGACCTCCGTGGCTTTAACCAACCCCAGGTCCTCCAGCGTCGCCACGTAGCTCAACTCCGCCACCCTCTCAGTGGGTCTGGTGGACGGAAACGCAGAGTTAAACGGGTTTACGGTCACCGTGACGGGACCAGTCGAACAGACCTGCTTCCTACCGCTGGGTGTGGACCACGGGGATCCGGTCCTGGTGGGTCCGACTCCTGTCAGAACTCAGCAGGTGAGACAGCTGGACGGAGGCCCGGCCGATCAGCTGGTCTCTGCTGGAGGAGTCTCGGTGCCAGACCTCCACCACCAGAGGAAACCTGCAACACGTAAATCAGAAATAAAGCGCAGTAAATCACACGGCAGGAAAACAACAACTGGACTGGAAAACCCTGAAAATCCACTTTATTAAACAGTAATTATTAACGCCAGTCCAGCTCTAATCATCTAGTTTTAGACCACTTTCTGCTCCACCATCTCTGATTTGCCTGAAATCTTATCAGTAAGACAGAAGCAGAGATGAAAACACACAGATCTCCTTGTTTAAGTTATTTACCAACATCAAAAAGGGCAGTTAAATCCCCAAATCTGTGCAGAGCCTGTTAAAATTAAACTAAAACACAACTTTATTCGTCATCAAGCTGAAAAACGACTTTAGAAAAAGAAATTTCCTCAACGTTTTATTAAACTCTTGTCCACATTAGAACTATTTCAATTCCATCTTCTTGATATTTCCTGAAAACCTTCCTCCGAGTGGCAGTAAAAAAAAAGACAACAGCTGATGAGTTAAAGAGACGAATACGAGAGGTGTATTCTCCTGATTTCCTCTCATCAAACCGAATTCTCATTGGCTGTATGATCTCAGGTGTTACTTTCATCCAGATAAAAGCTCCACATCAGCAGCCTTTCTATGATTAATCCATTATTTTTGGCAGCAGGAGGAACAGACGACCTGAGAACACCCCCATGTCTGTACAACTTTGAGCTGGTCCAACTTTTTGAACTATTTCTGAACATTCACTCGACTCCAAACTAACCGATGTCAAAGAAGTCGTCGGTGTTTCTGCATTTAGTGACAGACAGATTTTCCTTTGGTTCTCTGCGGCTCGAATAAAGAAACACAAGTATTAATTAGCTTGCTGATACTTTGGGTACAACTTGTTTTTTCACAGGATCTGGTGCAAACTGTTTATCTTTTGTAGAATTTTTAAAAGAAACATGTAAAACTAGAAAAGCCCTCAGAGAGCTCAGACCTCCGCCAAGCAGCTTCAGTCCACCCCAACACAATCTACCAATGACAGAGTATCCATAAAACAAGTTAACTGTCTGGTAATCTCTCTCACACCGTAGCACTGCTGTGGTTGAGCAGGAGCAGCTGACACCCACCATATATGTGTAATACACTTTCCTACCACAAGGTGACACTGCAAGGCTTTCTAACACTCCCGATGTTAAAGAATCTTTTATAAAAACCCTGGATCCAGACGGTGATCCGGATCACTCCCAAAATGCCATCATTTGTTCTTTGTCCCATTTCACGCATTTCCTGAACATTTCATCCAAATCCGTCCATGACTTTTCGCATTATTTTGAACACAGACAAACAAACAAACAAACAAACAAACCAACGGCGGTAAAAACATAACCTCCTTGGTGGAGGTAATAATAAGGCTGACCTTAAGGCCAAGTACGGTGTAGTTCCAAGTAGCCTAGAGTGTGTAGAGTATGGTAGCTTAGCTGCTTTACAAACTAATATCAGGGCTGGTCCCCAATATAGGAATATCCGAATGTGGTGGTATTCAGATAATAATTTAGATATTCTAATAGTCCTGTGCACCGCCGCTGTGCGCCGCTGTGCGCTGCTGTGCGCTGCTGTGCGCCGCTGTGCGCTCTTGAGTATTGCCAAGGCTCTAGAACGCCACCGTGGTTCTAGTACGTGGACCTGCCAACTCTGGTGTCAAAAACTCCAAACTCTTTCAAACAAAACAGTGTTTCCACTTTGGATAGATAAAAATAAAAGTAGTAAAGCACTCAGAGAGCACAGACCTCCACCAAGCAGCTTCAGTCCACCCCCAACACAATCTACCAATGACTAAGTATCCTTAGATTAAAATAAATCCTGGATCCAGACGGTGATCCGGATCAGTCCCAACATTTCATCATCTGTTTCTTGTCCCATTTCACACATTTCCTGAACATTTCATCCAAATCCATCCATAACTTTTAGAATTATTTTGAACACAAACAAACAAACAAACCAACGCCGGCAAAAACACAACCTCTTTGGCAGAGGTAAAAAGACAAAAATAACTGCGGCAGACGTACAAATATGTTCACATTCTAGATGTGTAAATGTCTATATATGATTTCATTATTATTTTTTCTCCATAGTTATTTTTATTATTCTCTGACACCAACAGCAGAAACCAAATTCCTTGTATGTTGTGTACGTACCTGTCCATTGAAGCTGATTCTGATATTTTAAATAAACAAAGCATTTTAATAAAAGAACACTTTGAAACCTACATTGTGAAACTAAAAACACTGTCGGCCATTTTTCTTTGTAGCTTCAGACAAGAACAGAGTAACAGAAACCTCCTGCATCCATCATGTCAGTACTCTGTATCAGGAACTGAACGAATACCGGTGTTGATATTTGTTCAAACCGACTGTCGATTACATGAATTAATCTAAAAGCTCCCTATTCTGGCTCTGAAACAGGATTCTCTCTCCATCTGTGGTCACTCTGCGGTTTTAAACAACGTCCTGCCCTCAGCTCTGTCTGGTGAATATGTGATACAGAGATGTAAAACGTGGTATTCATCATTTTCAAAGCAAATATACATCAGTTCCAAATATCAGTCATTGGTAATGGTAACAGCCGGTCTCAGCCCTGCAACACTCCTACCTCTGTAAGTACATACATTAACAACACATGTAGTGAGAGGATGAAGGTGTTCCTACCTGAGGAAGGTGTCCTGAAGCTGCTGTGGAAGAGCGGCGAAGTCGAAGGCGCAGTAGGACTGAGGCAGAGAAACCTCCATGTTCCTCTGGAGCTCCACGGGAGGGTTGGTCATGATGGGAGCTGCACTGCCGAAGAACGGGTACGAATATCTGACGCACAGCAAACACAAGAAAACCAGCCAATAAAGGAGAGAATAAGGCTTAAAGCACCTGCAGAAACTGGTAGAACTGCCTGGATTCTGCCTTTAATACTTAAATATCCCTATAATAACGTTCTTAAAGGCTTCAATGCCCATAAAACACATTTCTACTCATGAAAGAATCTGAGCAATAACATTTGAGCAATCTGAACTGGTACTTCTGTGTATATTTGGTTTATTTTTTAAATAAACAAAGCAAATTTCCCCACTGTGGGAGCAATAAAGGCTCCTCGTATCATATAAAGACAGATGTGAGATGTGCTTCTGGAAAAACTTGAGTTTAAGCTGCTCCACATAAAGTACAGAGCATCTGGGCGTCAGGATGCCTCAGAAATGCCAATGATAGTTTTTGTTAATCATTTAAACTGGTAAAAAACCAACTTGAAATCAGCAGCTTTTCAAGGTACGAGGCAGGTAAGTTGTTCAGCACCTTGGAGAGCTTTCCACGGTTCCTCTGTGGATTAAATATCCTCTTGTGCACATTTAATCTGTACACGCTTCACATCTTCAGATTTTCCACAACCTTAGAGTGGATTTCTGTTGCACATTCCTCAATAAGACCAAAATCCTGACACTAGATGCTCAGATTCTTCGCTCCCTGCACTGGTTTGTAGGTAAACACTGAACTGAAACTAAAGTCCTGCTCACTGTCTGCAAGTCTTTCGGTGATCTGGACCAGAACAGATCATGGATCTATTTGCAGATAGATCAGAAAAGCAAACTGATCTGTTTCAGGAAGCGTGGAAGGTCTTGGGGATCTGCAGGACAGTTGGTGGAGCGATGCAGCCTTTCATCATTTTGGAACTTTGATTTGCCTCAAATGCAGCAATTTTAAAGATTAAAGTGAAGACCAAACCGAACCGTTTGGTACAGGCACGTTCGGTTCGGTACAGAGGTGAACCGCGATATGAACATTTTAAGACTATTAAGAACAGCCGATGTACAGAATAGTTTCAACCTCGTAGTTCCCACAGTTATGTTGGACCTTCTCCGTCTCACAGTTGAACAGTATTGAGGAACTAAAAACAAGTAGGAGTTTCCAGGGGAACACAGGATGTGACGGACCGTTTGTTCTCCTTCTGTGACGTATGGCTAATGCTAATGGGATGGCTAATGCTAACAGCTGGAAGACGCTCCGCCGTGGTTAAAACCACCCGTCTGGGATCACTTGGGTTTCCTGGTAAAGGATGAAAAAGCAGTAAAACAAGTGGACCAGACCAAAGCTGTAAGGAGCTCCAAACGTGGAGAAAGTATGGTGTTTATTATCTGTCATAACTCTGGTTTTACTTGGTAGATCAACACGATTCAAAGACTGGTAGATAGTTAGAAATCCACACTTTGGACACAAGTTGAAACGGAGACTCAGCGAGGCGTCTTGATGCTACGTCATCTTAAATCGGTCATGTTATTTTGGTGCTCCGGTGCGTCCATCGACTCCAGAGGGTTCTGAACTGAATCCAACCGTGACTTCCGTGATTTTTGTGTACCGTTACAGCCCTAATAAACATGTTTAGACTGAAAAACACATGGTGACGATTAGGATAAGATGTTAAAAGAAACGTGGCGATTTCACTGCTGGTGGGTCGCAATTTGTAGCTGTGTTGACCCGACCATCCACCCCGACCTCCTCCCAGACTGTAACTCAGACTGGCGGCATTGAAGTCAAGTCTTTCTGCAGCTAAGATTTTATAGTAAGAAATCCACACTTTGGACACAAGTTGAAATGGAGACTCAGTGAGGCGTCTTGCTGCTACATCATCTTAAACCGGTCATGTTGTTTTGGTGCTCCGTCGCGTCCATCGACTCCAGAGGGTTCCGAACCGAACTGAACCGTGACTTGTGGGATTTGAGTGTACCGTTACAGCCCCAGTAAAGACACTTCTTTTCTCTACTTCTTGTTAAAGTAATCAGTCTTATTATCAGTCCCTCCAGGAATTCACGATGCTGCAACAATTAACGTTAATTCAACCAATCTCCATGAATTCTGCACCACCTTGCAGTTTCGTCCAATCACTGCGACTTTTCCGCTATTTTGTCCCGCCTCCCGTGAGTTCCACCAATCACAGCAGTCCCCAGTAATGCACGTACGTCACCGGATTCACTTCCTTGTTTATGGTTTGAAGATACAGATACGTATGCAACAAAAACTACTGCAGAACAATTCCCTGATGTTCTTCACCAAAGCGGAGCTAAACTGTTTTCACCCCGTGGAATATTGAGGTGGAACACAAACCAAAACCATCCACTGACAAACACTTTTCTACCGTAAACATATCAGGAGAATGGGTGAAACCAGCGGACCACAGACCAGACAAACCACTGTGATGAAGCTGCTGCATCCAGATCTGTGGCAGCACTGAAACAATGGAGGTCAGTTAGATTCATTAACTGACGTGACGAGCTGTGAGCGTGTGTGTGTGAACACGCGTGTGCCAGGATGGGAAATTAACTCTTTAAACTGTTAAAATTTTTAATGAATTATACAAAACAAAGAAAAAAATGCAACTTTTTAGCAGTTTTTTACCGTCTCCCGCAATTTCATCGCAACAAATACGCTTCAAACATCGCAACTTTTTAGAAAAGCTGCCGCAAATTCAGACATTTTAGGAGCAACAATCTGGAAAAACACCCAAGAAATCCTGGAGGGGCTGATTTATAAAGTCCGATTTAACTGCTTGTGCTTTTGTCTGCACTTTAATTTACTTGTAATTCATTTATTTCTATTTTCTTATATTCTTTATCTTCTACATGTTTTTATTTTGTCTTTTTTTTTTTTTACTATTTTAGTAAATAAATTTAAATTATTCTACACAAGTTATGTCCAGTTTATTCAACTACTACATTTGATTAATTTAATTAAAATAATTTTTATTCTAAAATAATTTTAGCATGATTTTTTTTTTACCTTAGTCTGTAAAGCACTCTGAATAACCTCTGTGTGTGATAAGCTGCTTTATAAATTAACTAGCTGACTTGCTGATGTCTCTTCATGTCATTATGTTGAGTTTAGACTCCTTGTTCCTCTTAATAAAGTCTCCAAAGACTCCAACTGGATGGAAAAGAATCTAAACATCTAAATTGTCCTAAACCCTCTACACATAAAACACTCAGTGACCAGCTGAAGTTCTGACTCGGTCCAGCGTCTCGGAGATGAAGAAGTGTTCCTACCTGAGCGTGGCGGCGATGGGGTGAGTCAGGCTGAGGCTCCCGAGGCTGCGGAGGTCCAGAGAGAAGCAGTAGTGGTGAGCCGAGGACGGGATGGAAACCTTGGGAGCAGAAACGCTGACGGACGAAGCTCCGCCTTCAGCTGCAGCTTCAGGACGACGGCGAGGAGCAGCAGGAAGCTCCAGATCTGCAGCTGCATGAACGAACACACCTTCAGCCCTGGAGCCGAACATCTGGAGATGATCTGAGGTGTTCTGAGACCAACCTGCCAGCTCGGCCTGATCTTTGGCCTGTTGAAGCTCCTCCAGCAGACTCTCGGCTTCGCTCTCGGTGTGGGAGGACGGAGGAGGAAGAGGAGCAGCAGCAGCAGCAGCAGGAGGAGGAAGAGGAGGAGAGTCGGGAGGTTTTCTGACCGGAGAGGAGCTTCGAGGTCTTTGTTGAGCAGCAGGAGGAACCGAGTGTGAAGGCGCCTCTTTATTTAGTACAGACTGGAGAAAAGACAAAACTGTGAGTCCAACTTTATGCAGACGTGACGCTGAAAAACACGAAGCACTAATCCTTCAATCATCCGTTTAGTGCTTGAACTTACTGATAAACATCAACTGTTTGTTCCCAGCTGAACCCTATAAAACAGTAATTCTTAACGGGTCTTTCCACCTCAGATAATCTAACTTCATCCAGAGTTTATTATAAAAAGGTTTGAAGGACATCGAGCAGAAGGTTCCTGATGAATCGACAGATAAAAAGCAGGAAACTGACGTCAAAATTAAGCAAGTGAAAAATAATTTCTTGTCTTTTTGATGATATATTGACCTATATAGCAGCGGTAACCAACCACCAGGCCGTGGGTCATTTGGTACCGGGCCGCGCAGAGAGAATAAAAATGGTTTATTTTATTTCCAGAGTCCGCAGGGTGTTTTATTTTGAAAAATGAGTAGATTGTCTTCCCTGCTTCACATCATGATGCTGTCACCACCGTGCTTCACATCATGACGCTGCCACCACCGTGCTTCACTTCATGATGCTGCCACCACCGTGCTTCACATCATGATGCTGCCACCACCGTGCTTCACTTCATGATGCTGCCACCACCGTGCTTCACATCATGATGCTGCCACCACCGTGCTTCACTTCATGATGCTGCCACCACCGTGCTTCACTTCATGATGCTGCCACCACCATGCTTCACTTCATGATGCTGCCACCACCGTGCTTCACATCATGATGCTGCCACCACCATGCTTCACTTCATGATGCTGCCACCACCGTGCTTCACGCCATGATGCTGCCACCACCATGCTTCACATCATGATGCTGCCACCACCATGCTTCACTTCATGATGCTGCCACCACCGTGCTTCACTTCATGATGCTGCCACCACCGTGCTTCACTTCATGATGCTGCCACCACCATGCTTCATCATGATGCTGCCACCACCGTGCTTCACGTCATGATGCTGCCACCACCATGCTTCCCATTATAATGCTGCCACCACCATGCTTCACATCATGATGCTGCCACCACCGTGCTTCACATCATGATGCTGCCACCACCGTGCTTCACATCATGATGCTGCCACCACCGTGCTTCACTTCATGATGCTTCCACCACAAAATTGTCTGGGGTGCAAAAAGGTTGCAGACCGCTGCTATAGAGTATACAGTGGTACTACATATAGAGCAGACACTAGTATATAATAGAGTGTTGTTAAAATTACTATTAAATGTTTAAAAAAAACACAAACGCTTTGCTGGTTCATTTCTAATTAAATATTGTGAGGGATGTTAGAGTTTGTTTACGCCCGCTGTCACAAAGATGTCATAAACTTGAATATTTATAATAAATACAGGATTATCAATCAACAAATGATCAATTAAGCATGCTGGACTGAATGAAACAGACGTAGGGACGAACACGATGCCAGCATGGAGGCAGAAAAAGCCCTGAGCGTCACGTGACCCGTATGCTTTTATTCTCCTACTTGATTTCTTGTTCATAATGTACCTGCGGTGGCACCTCCTCCCTCCTCAGGGTAACAGCGACTCCCACGGTCGGCTGCAGGTCGGCAGGAACAGCCGGCAGCATCTGCTTGGTGCGTTTCGGCGGCTGCATCACGAACGCTCCCTCCACCGTCGCCGCCTTGTTCTCCAGATCCACGGAAACAGCCGACAGGGCCGAGAGGGAAACGTCGGTGCTGCCCAGAGAGTGGTTCCCGCAGCAGAGGTGGATCTGAGGAGGGTCAGGATTAAAACAGAGAAAGGACCGGCGGGGGGTCGTAACGAGCCGTCAGACGTTTCAACTCTCACCTGTAAACTGGGCCGCTGGGACAGGAAGGCCTGCAGGATCTGTTTGCTGCTGCGGATGCGTACAGAGGCGCGCTCCGGCTCAAAGTCGGGACTCAGCAGGTTGTGGAAAGGCTCGCTGGTGATGTCGTTCCCCAGCAGAGAGTAGTAGAAGAAGAACTCCGAGCCCTCCGCCGACAGCTTCATGGAGCTGGGGATCAACTGCAGGAACAAGTAGGAAACATTTAGCTGGTTCTAACTAGTTCTTAGAAACCTCTGTTTTTAGGATGGTGTGTGAATCTTCGTCATGTTTATTGTATGAATTCTGTTAACCACAATGAAGTTACGGCCAGAAACATGCTTTGTCTGTTTTCTGAGAATAAGAAGGATGCACACATGAACAAACGTACAACCCAAAAACGTACGGTGGAAACATAAAAGGAGTCCACGACTATTTTATGTTTATTTTACAACTGTATTTTAGAGTTTTGTAGGTTTGATTAAAACACGTAAAGCTTCTTGAGGCTTTGCAAAAGAAGCTGCAGATATGTCTGACAGTGTTCTCAGTAAGGATGGACATTTTGAAAAGATCAATCAATAATCCATTAATCGATAAAACAAAAACAACTCGGTGAGTATCATTCTGTGTCCTGATAGTCACATGGTCACTCCAGTAGCATAGATAATTAGCCATGATGCTAGGGCTGCACGATTATGGCCAAAATGCTAATCACGATTATTTTGATCAATATTGTAATCACGATTATTAATCACGATTATTCATTATGTTAGAAAAACACCTGTATTTTTATTGCACTAAGCAAACAATACAGTTTAGGAACAGTTTTCAGCACTAAATGAAATTTTAAAAAAGAATAAATAAATGATAACATAATTAAATAATCTGGATCGGATGAATTCAGAACCTGATCCAGATTCTTCAGATGATCGGCAGCCGTCTGGGTCAACCGGCAGCAGCAGAGCATCGTTCCCAGATTCTCCATGTCTACCTCCTGCTTTATAAGGTTCTCACCTGACCTTATGAAGCAGGTTAGGTGAGAACTACCCTGCTTTATAAATAAAGATCGGTTTGATTTGCTAACTTGCTAGCTAGCTAACTTTTATTGCGATCGTTTTGAGCGTGGTTTGAGAGATAATCGGTCCCGACCTCAAAGCGATCCCCCCATCCCCCCACAAATAACTGCGCCAGGGGATCACATATTTCTTGTCCAGTGTTTTGACCATTTTTCTGAAGCCCTCGTTGCTCACTGTATTTAGTGGACACGTCTTTGGCCAAATAAAACGATACTGCGTCAGTTATTTCTGCGTGTCTTTGGGAGGTAGATGGATGCGGTGTTGCCCGGTGCAGATCGCTGTTATGGTTGTCTGGGTTGCTGCTGGACATGGACGGGAACTTTGTGAATCACCGTTAGCTTTAGCCTTCATGCATTCCTCGTATTTGTGTTTGTGATGTATTTTCAGATGGTTGAACAGATTAGTAGTGTTACTCTGCAGGGCAGACACAACTTTGCCGCACTCTTTACATACGACTTGTTCTTGTTTAACATCATTTGCCCTGAATCCGAACAAGTCCAGACAATGGATGTTGATCCGTTTTGAGGCAGTAGCTCCTCACCATGATGCTCCTACTTTCTTCTGTTGACATGACTCTCATCAGCCCAGTCCACCGAGTGACTTCAGGTTGCCGCTGCAGGTGCCCTCCCTTGTTATTTTGGCAGCTTCATAAAGCCTCAAGCATGTGTTCGCCCCCTGGTGTTTGTCTGACTACTGATTAAGAAAGTGCTTGATTAGATCTGCAGCAGAGCCGCATTTTAAATGTAAATATCGCCGACGATCAGGTTAGTTTAATCGTGGCAGCAAAAATCGTGATCGTGATCAAAATTCGATTAATTGTGCAGCCCTACATGATGCCATAGCAAACACTTCAGCTCTGGAATGGGCATTAAGTGTCTCAAAAGACTTTTTCATGGTGCCCCTTTTACTATCCAAACCCCCATAATGTTCTCTGCTTGCCAACAGGAAACTGCCAGTAATCCTGGTGACGGCGTCGTTAGGGCACTAAATTATTAAACAGTACGAGGCTCCACCTGGTGGAACAACGAGGTGCTACAGCTGGTCTACGATACATTTTCTGACGTGCATGTTCTTCGACTTCTGCCTTAACTGTTAATATATTTTCAGTCAGTTAAATTGTAAAAGACACAAGGACCTTCAGTCCACCCCCCAACACAATCTCCCAATTCACATATTTTGTATGGAACGTTACAGATACAAATGTAATTACAGACAGTTCAACTGCGGGGTGTCTCTTGTCTTGTGTCTGTGTTCTACTGTGAGCTTTGTATTCATAAACAATAAGGAGTGGTGTGTATTATTTAATATGAGAATATGGATTGCAAATGTTTCTGAACTGAAGGCCAAGAATGAACAGAAAAGTGGTGAATGAAACCAAAAATCTTCCAAACAAATCCCTTCATGAAATTAAATCCCCACAGTGCTGTCTCCACTTTTTAAAAAACCTTTAGCTTATTCAAAATTATATGAAATCCCTGTGAAAGTATTTTAAATTATTAAACCCACCCAATAAATTTTTGACCCCTATGAAATGAAAATATTCTACGTTTTATTGAACCCCGGTCCCCCACTTTACAGTCCCCATTACAGTCCCTTATATGAATTAAAGTCCTTTAAACCTTATTTTAAAGCCCTTAACATTAAGTTTAACCACATAAATCAAATCCCCCCGTTTGAAAGCCCAGCCTATGCTAACTAAATGATTTTTAACCCTGGTAATGAAACAAAAATCCCTAAAAAAATGAATGCTCCGCTACACTAATGTAGGGCAGAAAACACCAACAAAACCCAAAAAACTCCCCGCAAATGAAATGACAGCTCCAGGCAGAAGCCCCCCACCCTAAGGAAACATAAGGAAACCAAAAAGCAAAGCTAAAGGAACAGAAAACCTCCAAACCTCCCCAAAAACGTCCCGAAAAGCAGCCGAACGCTAGCGATTTAGCAGCACCACAAGGTCCCTCCAAAGGGACAAATAAACCCCACGCTGGTGAAAAGTCCACTGTGAAATAGTGAACAATGTGAGCCAAGCAACGTTTGGACCCCACAGTGGGTCTTCATCAGGCCACGGCACACAGCAAGGTCTGCTAACAGTGAGCTAACACTGGAGCTTTAGATACCAGATCCTTCCTCATCACAAGTCAGACGGGTCACGGAGCCAAAACCAACAGGAAGTAGAGAAATAAGTTTTCCATGGGTGTATTTTAATTTTAATTTCCATTTACAAACACATCTAATTAAATCAACAACATCTCGTGTGGTCAGAGGGGGTTACCCCGAAAACAAGAGTGCCCTCTGGTGGCTTTTAGAGTAAACCACATGAAACTGTCCACCCGGTTGCACTTAGATTAAAATAAATCCTGCATCCAGACGGTGATCCGGATCAGTCCCAAAAGTTCATCATTTGTTCTTTGTCCCATTTCACACATTTCCTGAAAATTTCATCCAAATCTGTCCATAACTTTTCGAGTTATTTTGAACACAAACAAACAAACAAACTAATGCCGGCCATCACATAACCTCCTTGGCAGAGGTAACAATCAATAAACCGATAACCATTAGTTTCCCCGGTGGAGCTGAAGAAGCAACACCAAAACTGCATTTCTGATTAATCAACAAACTACTGAAACACTCACCCAGTGAAACGTTTTGATTTTTTTTCAGGACAATCTCATGTTTAAGTGGCTAAAACATCAAATATCGGTTAAATATTCAAATTTATGACTGAATAATGGTGTAAAACATATAAAAACAGCCTTCTAACAAATAATGTTCTTGCTGCTACGTTAAAAAGAAGTGCTCTATGAATCTAAACGCTGCATTTTAATTCACATTTTGAATTGCGGGGTTTTTACACAGCGATCCCTCGCTGCACGCCGTCTCCACCTGACTTGTAACTGCAGCGTTTACAGAACAGATCGGTTTCATTCGACGTCTCCAGCATCATTTTATGACACTCAGGAGGAAGACAGTTGTCATCTGAACTGTTATGAGGTGAAGTAATAATGTTTAGTCAATAACCAGCTGAGAAAACTGCTGTGGTTTTATTTCTCGTTTCCCTCAGAAGCCTTTAGAACCGCAGACGTTCTCTTGTCAGCTGGTTTATCTTCATGCAGCAGTGACAACAAACCAGCTCACGGGTTTCCAGCCAAGACAAAGTGTTTCTCCGTTTTCAGTTATCAGACTCGACTCCAGGCGTTGGAAGTGTCCTGATGTGACGTCATGTTGTCATCTAAGGGAAGTAATGACACGGTGACGGTCGGTGTTTACCTGTTCCAGCTTGGTAGCGAACGCCACGGTGACGGACAGGACGAACATGTCGGAGCAGTGGTCTGCAGGCCCCAGCTGATGGTAGCCCTGGTCCTGAACCAGCACGGCCTCCAGTTTGTCTGGGAGCAGATCAGTTACTGACGAGGAGCCTGCAGCAGCACGACAAGGAGAGACGACATTAGACAAAACACAGCAGATTTATTGAGAACACAAGATGAAAACAGCTGGAGTTGACCAAAGTTCTGCACACGCCATCAGACAGGCAGCAACAAACATACGTGTCAAACATCCAGACAGGATAAAACTACAAGAATCTGAATGTAAAACTAAATAAAACTGAATGAAATGCTAAAACAGGTTAGCAATTTATAATATTAAGACCACTAGGAGCAGCTAAAAGCCACTGAAAACACGTACGTCTTGAGGTTTGTCTGTAAAATATCACTGAAGGAGGAACATTTAATAAAAGAGCAAAGCTGCTGCTGACGTTAAGTCGGTTTTACACTCATCATAAAACCAGATGATATCAGACGCTGGAGCTCAACCTGAAGTGAATCTGGGTCTGAGCAGTGCTAGGAACAGATCAGATCAGCAGGAGGAGAAAAGCTTCGGACAAAATAAAGACATGTGAAGGGTTTTAAGTCGACCAGTGGGACGTGATCGATTGAAGGTTTAATACTTTCCTCAGCAGCTCTCCTCAAACAAACACAATCCTGCTGAAATTTCTTCAAACTGAGGTTCTCACTCCAATGAGAAGAGGCTTCAAGATCCTGTCTAGCTGGAGAAAACTAGAAAGTCTGCAGTCGATGTGGTCGGAAGATGCTGTTAGGCTTTAAACTGTGATTCTAGAAAAGTATTACACAGCAACAGTTTACCAGAGAAACATGGACGACAGACTGCACCAGTTTTAACCTCCGTCATTAACTGCTGCATGTCTCAGCTGGATAAATACATTTATATCAACCACAAGAAAATTACAGCTCTGACAGAAAAATAGGGATGGGACAAAACATCGATACAGCGAGACACCATCGTCCCTCCTTGTACTGTAAGAGCATCGATACGCTGGCGGCAAATATCCATCCTTTAATTAATGTAATAAGGCGCTCTAAACCAGTGGTTCTCAACTGGTCCAGCCTCAGGACCCACTATGTCTCTATAATTAACGGTCGCGACCCAAATTTTTGAAGTTTGCTGTTCCTGTTAACAAATTAAGGTTTATTTGGGTGGAGTCTCGACGCATTTTGATACAACTTGGGAAAATTTTGGCTTATTTGTTTTGCTAATTTTGGTAGATTTGGATGCTTTTGCCAAGTTTTGGGCATATTTTGGCCCATTTTGACAGATTCTGAGCACATTTTGGTTCATTTTTGGCACATTTTAGCATAAATTTCTCCAATAAGCTGTCAGAGCCAAACCTAGAGGTTAATAGTGGGCAACTACTGGTGTCACCACCACTAAATATCCTGCTACTGAAAGCAAACTGTGTCATAAGAAACACGTCCTTAAAAATAAAAGACTTTATACCACTACTTTTTTTGCTTCTGTGACCCTCTAAAAATGGCTTCGTGACCCACCATTGGGTCCCGACCCACCAGTTGAGAACCACTGCTCTAAACCCTCCACATTCCCCTGCCAGCTGCCATTTCCCCAGCGTCACTACTTCATGTCTCCACACGGTGGAGTTTATCACATGAATGAGGGAGACTGGAGCGGAAATGAATCGGCCCAACAAGAGTTTGTACAGGTATAATGGAGGACAGCAACGCTACCGTAAGAGACGCAAGCTCAACAAAGACTCTTCCATAGAAGTGCCTCGCAAAAGTAACGACACAGGCAACACCTCCAACATGCAAACCCACCTGCAACACCACCATCCTGAACTCATTCATGACTTCAAACGTCAGCGGCATCAGCCACTAGTTAGTGACGTCCAGTAAAACCATTTGTTTCTTCATTTATTAACACAGTAAGTGACAGAGACACACCGATGCTTCATGACAGCAGAGTAAAGCTGAGGCTGCGGCGGCTGCGACCACAGCGGTGATTCGGTCCCAGCCCTACGGCCGGCATTATGGGATGTCACATGTGGACATTGACAAGTTACAGTCAGTGTGTTTGTAAAAGAGTCCTGTGGTTAGACTGTAGGAGGTTTCTGTTTAGTGGTTCGTCCGAATTTATGTCAAATCCTGTGAAAGTGACACCAAATTGCAGTAAATAAATGTAGCGATCGCGGAGCCAATCGCAAAGACTAAACTGTGTGCTGCAATGCATTATGGGGGTTTGCACCATGAGTGAGGAGTGTAGCAGGGTTCACTGATACCTCCACTGTTCTGTTATGCTGCAGTAGTGTCTCTATGTGTTCATATGAAAGCATTGGCTTGGGGATGAAAAAGGAAAAGCTCTGACTCGAATGACGTTTCCACACAGCACTAGTTTCATGAAAACATATTAAACCTCAGCCTTTATACAGGTTTTTTATACTTTTCGGTTTTAGGTATCAAGATATATCGATTATCGTCGTATCGCTGTATCGTGATAGTATCGTATCGTGAGGTACCCTGTGATTCCCTACAGAACAGACCAAACTGACCTTGTCTGGGCGGCGCCTTCTTGGCTTTGAACCTGTCCGGTGAGGGCTCGGAGGGCTTGGTGTCGTTCTCCAGCTGCATGCTGAGGAGAAGAGCTGGTCTCTGCTTGGTGTATTTACTGCTGAGCAGCGGAAACCAGCGAGGCTCCTGAAGCACATCAGACTTTAATCAGCAAACAGAAGCTCGGCAGCAGTTCAAAACACCTCATCAGAGGGAGACGCTCACCTGCTTGACCTCCTGAACTGATCGCAGGTCGAGGACGATGTAGCCAACGTTCTCCCTCCTCTTGTTGACGGAGTCGACGGCAAAACACTGGAGCTTTATGGGAGTTCTCTGCAGCCTGAGAAGACAGAGGCCAGGATGCATCGGCGTCACACAGAACAGAATAGAAAGGCTTTACTGTCATCATGTAAAGCACGACGAGATTTAAAGGGACGCTCCCGAAGTGCACCAACAGTATACGTCACAAAATATTCTAAAGCTCTGAAAAATTCTAAGAAAAAAAAGTAAAAACCCAATCTGTAGTCGACAGTAATCGATGCATTATGAGTGGTAAATATACACATTATTCTAGTTTAGTTCCATAACAGAAAACTAAACACTGTGAGGCAAAACGTCGATACCTTACTTTATGTGATGAGTAACGTTTGAATGCTAGAATTCAGTTCACGATCAATCAGTCAAACTATAAAAAGAACATTAATCTTCACAATCGATTGTTATTAAAAGTAATTCTTCAAGAGAAAATGAAATATTTGACAGATCAGATCAACTTCCTCTTGTTTTATTGTCACTGCAGCTGAATATCTTTGGGTTTTTGTTCAGAGAAAGCAGGACACGATGATGTCACCTCAGCTTTATGACGGGCGTTTTACTTTGTCTTCTAGCGTCCCGTTGAATAAACAGTTCTTAGGAAACAAATAACCAGCAGATCAGTGCCTTATCGGAGAGTCATTTGCTGCTGAACTGCTGTTAAACTTGCTTTTCTTGTGACGTCAAGATGATTTCAAAACCAAGCAGGCGTCAGAGAAAATGAACACAGTTGAAAACGACACCAAACTGATCATCCGACAGTCAGACGTGACAGAAACGTGTCTTTTCCCGGTAAAAACCCTGCAGATGCGACACGCGGAGCTTCAGACCTGTGCTGGTGCAGCATCCGGCGGTCCAGCTCCCAGGCCAGCTCGGTGCTGAACTGAGGCTGCTCCCGGTGTTCGACCGGATCCGTGGAAAGCTGCTCGCCGTCGAAGCTCGCCTGAACCACCAGACTGAGCCGGGGACTCTTCGGGAAGTGGCGACCTGCCGGAGAAAAGAGAGTTTTACCCTCCTGTCTGTCTAATCCAGGGCAATCCTGGTCCTCGAGGGCCACTATCCTGCATGTTTTAGATGTTTCCCTCTTCCAATGATCAGGATGGTTATCAGGCTTCTGCAGAGCTTCATGATGAGCTGATCATTTGAATCAGGTGTGTTGGAAGAGGGAAACATGCAGGATAGTGGCCCTCGAGGACCGGAGTTTGACCCCCCTGGTCTAATCTATGCTTTATTGGTCCCCTTGGGGAAATTCTGTCTCTGTATCTGACCCATCCCACTCACAGTTAACCTGAACTATACAGACCAGGAGCAGTGGGCTGCCGTGGTGCAGCGCCCGGGGAGCAGTCAGGGGTTAAGGGTCTTGCTCAGGACCCTTAACCAAACAGTGGCGGATTCGATCCTCTGACCTTCTGATCAATCGCCAGAGGCTAAAAATGTTGCGCCACCACTGCCCCGGCCACCCCTAATCATGACTTTCACACATTTGTTACACAGCAGCTGAGGTAATCTGCACGTAAAGTCACTCCCTGCAGCATTTCCATCCATCCATCCATTATCTAAACACCGCTTAATCCTCTGTAGGGTCGCTACAGGGGGGCTGGAGTCTATCCCAGCTGACTAATCCTGGACAGGTCTCCAGTCTATCACAGGGCCACACATAGAGACAGACAACCAAGCACACTTATTCAAACCTACGGACAATTTAGAACCATCAATTAACCTCAGCATGTTTTTGGACTGTGGGAGGAAGGAGGTGAAAACCCACGCTGCACAGGGAGAACATGCAAACTCCACACAGAAAGATCCCAGGCGTCCTAACCGGGACGTGAACCGGGGATCTTCTAGCTGTGAGGCGACGCTCCCTCCAGCATTTAACAAATTGAATTTAACACTTTCTACCACACAGGTCCCAGTTTAATACATTCTTCATGGTCACACTAATTAAAACAGCCCACAGGGTCCAGACAACGTATTGAGAGTTTTCACCAAACATTTTGATTAACAAAATAAAGTCTGCATTCTCTGTTGCTGCTTCATGAACGTGAATGTTTTCTAGTTTCTTTCCTCCTCTGTTAGAATAAACTGTGAACAAACTGAGACTTGTTGTCTTCGATTCATTTGTCACCATTTTCTGACATTTTAGAGAAAAGGGAGAGAAAACAGTTTAACGGATAAAAGACAAGTTAAGATTTTTTAGTACTTTCTAAGCAGAGATCACTCAGTTAAGTGCTTTTAAAGACTCCGCAAAACCTGTAGCTCCTCTGAAACACGAGTCAAATGCAGAATGAATTTTGAGCTAGAAGTCAACAAGTCTAAGAGTAAATATTTGTTTATGAAGGCCTAGTTTACTTCTACTGTAAGTGTAAGTATATCTAAAGACAAACTAATTCTGCCTTTGTTAAAACAGCGACAAATAATCAGGAATTATTTATATCTCACCGCTGTTTTCTACATTATAACTTACATATACACGTAGTAATGCTAGAAGATTCTAAACAAAAATAAATAAATAAACCAGACTGGGCAGATAAAATGAGAATAAGGCTGAGGGACGTGAGCACAGAGAAGTAAAATGAATAAATAGGAATAATAAAAAGCATAAATACAAAACTTTATCAGACAACAACTTCAAAAGCTTTCACACAAACAAATGTTTTCAGAAGAGATTTAAAAGGCGTGTATGTTTCTATAAAAACACGTCATGTGTGCCTTATTCACCTCGTCTGATCTGTTTTAGATTTACTTTCTACATCACTTAATTCTATTAGCTGTATCTAAAGCTCCATTTCTTACATGTCGTAATTTTAAACCTTTTAAAAAAGTGATCATCTGCCAAAAACAATAACTTTACCTCCTCTGTGTTCACAATGAACTGATTCCGTCATTTGTTTACTAGTTAAATAAGCTTTAAACGACCAGTTAAACCTATTTAATGCCATTTTCCACTTCCCAAAAGGTGACTGTGGCGCTACGTTGCGACTTAAATGCTGGTTGTGCATCAGAATGACTTGATTTCATTCATTCACTTTCACTGAGCCTCAATCTGTTGATTGTTTTCCAGATAAATTCATTCGACTTCTGGTTTGTAAAATCGTCTCTCAAAGCTCCAGACGACGTCCTCACGAGTCTGGCTTTCTCCGCAAACCTAAGAGACTCAGTTTACTGCCATAAATAACTAAATAAACGTCAGAATATTCAGATTTTAAAAGCTTTAATCAGAGAGTCGTGACTTTTCTCTGAAAGGTACGACTCCAACCAGTTAATCAACGATAAGAGAGTTGGTGACAAATGCAATAGTTGACGAATTGATTGATTATTCATTGAAATCTGTAGTATAATCCTGACCTGATTCTTTGGTCACAATTAGTCAGTTAAAATAAACATTAAAGTTTCAAAGACAAACATTTGCTGTAACCACAGACAGTATTTGCATGTTAAGGCTGTTTGATTCAACAAACAAGCAGCTGTAGATGGATGTAAACTGACTTCTGTATCTAATAAGGAGCCAGGTAAATAAACTTGCTTGTCAGGTTTTGCCAAATAAAACAACCCAATCGATTATTCTCTGTGGATCGACTTATCGGACTAGTTGTTGAGCACAGATAACTTCAGTTTGTTACTTGACAGCTTCACAAACGTGTACATACGATGAGTTTACACACTTGTTTAGCTGTAAAATGTCCCTTGTACTGACTAATAAATGACTGTGGCTGTAAAATCTGTATTTTCAGTGACAGGAGAGATTAATTCTGCAGCTCTGGGCAGCGAACAGTTGATTCCACTTCAGGTTGGATTTAACTGACCGAGCAGCTCCACCTGCTGCTCCTTAAAGACACACGTTAAACCGCTGCGTTCGGTTAATTAGAGAGTCAAAACCACCGAATATAAACACACATGACCGATATATTCCGTGTAAATCACTTCAGCTAGCAGCTCTTTAACCGCTCACCTTCCAGGATGGACACAACGATCAGAAGTTGGTCTGTCTTCGCAGCCATGTTGACATTTGTGCAGGTCGAACCGAAAACTTTTATCCAAACTGACGAACTTTTCTTCAAACGTCGTTAAATCCCGAACTCGAAGTGAAGAATGTATGTTTGGTTCAGCTAAAGCGAAGCTAACTGTCCGTTACGAGCCGCAACAGCCGCTTTGTTGTCAAGCTTTGGCGCCACCCATTTTGTTTTTCAAACCGGAAGTGAAGGCGGAGACGGTTAAAGTTTACAGCGACACCTGCTGGTGGGAGGCGGAACTGCAGCGTCACTGCAACACAACACAACACATGTAATTTTATAAATAATATTATTACTAATTTTATTTTTACAATACAAAGACAATGAGTAAAATACAACTATCATTATTATTATTATTATTATTATTATCATCATTATCAAATAATATTAATAATAATATTTTTATTATTGCAACAGAACTACAATGTAATACAATACAATCATATTAATAATATATAATAGTATTAAGTATTATAATTATATTATTATTATTTATTATTATTGTTATTATTATTACTATTATTATTGTGTCATATAATAATAATGATGATAATAATAAAAATTATAATAATAATAATTACTACTAAGAATTATATTTTATTACTATTATTATTATTATTGTTGTTGTTGTTGTTGTTGTTGTTGTTATCATTATTGTGTCATATATTTATAATGATAATAATAATAATTACTAAAAATAATTATATTTTTATTATTATTATTATTATCATCATTATCATCATCATCATCATTATTATTATGTTGTATTATGAATCTTATTCACTGGCAACACAGAGAAGTTTGTAAGTACAGTCAGAAAATAACCTTTCATTTAATAATAACTTTATTTATACAGCACTTAAACTTTAAAAACAAGTGTGACTGTAGCTCTGATAAAATATTAGTACAGCTGGCATGTTTTTGTTTGTTTGTTTGTTTGTTTTTTTAACAAAAGTTTTCCTCACAAAATGCTGTGTTTGATTTGAATTATTCTTTTGCTGCCAGTAAAGACACACAGTGCTACATTACACAGGTTTAAAATTTAAAGTTAGGAAAACCAGTTCCTGTAGAAAAGTCAAAACTTTATTTTTATTATTAGTTGTTTTTTTTTTTACTGAGTTTTTCAACCTTATTATTCATTTTGCATCTTCATATCTTGTGTCTCATCAGCTTATAAACTTGATGTTTTTAGTAAACTAATGTGTAACATTTCCCAATATATAACTTTAGTCTGGTAAATATGTATATTTGTAATATTGTAGGATCTTAAATTCAAATCTTTAAATCAGTCACATAATCTTGTGTCTGTGTTGAAAAGCTCTTTGGGGGAAGGTGTAGTTTTAAATGTGAACAAACAATGCCCTCTAATACATATTTTTAATAAAACCTTGTGAATTAAAGGTATTATAGAGGTTTGAGGCTGTAAAAGTAAACAAAAATTCAACATTCCACACATTGAACTGAATGTGTTGTGGGTTTTGTTGTAGAAACAGACAAATATCCAGAGAAAAACTCCACAGACAAGAGAATATATATAAACATCCTTTAATCATGATTGCCAAACATATGAATTAAGGCATATACAGTATAAAAAAGCAACAGCAGGTTTCATGTCGATACGGTTTCAGTGAGTTATTAACTGGATTCACCAGGTGGATGAACTGAACAAACCAAGCAGCCTTGATAAGACAACACTGTGTCTCCCAAAAGTCGACAGCATTTGTAAACAGAGTTCATAGCACTATATTCAAGTAATAGAATGATCACTGATACTATGTAGGTAAGGTGTTGTGTAGGTGAGGCAGAGCCGCTGATGGGCCGGGAGCGCCATCGGGACGTTGGTGTCGGCCATGTTGGCTCCACGGTGGAGCTGTAAGAGTTTAATATATAACATACTGTAATTACACAGTCTGGAGGTTGTTGTAGAGACAGTTTCAAACCCTTATCTCAGTCCTAAATGATGTAAACATGGTATTACAGCTGAATCTGGCTATGTTGTGCATTTAATATCACTAAAACAGTGAAAAACAAAGTCAGAGAGCAGTAGCTACAGAAATGGTGACAATAAATGGCTGGACGGCTCTTATATAAGCAGTAAAACCTTGATTTTATGCTCTTTCAGGTTGAATATTAATTATTTTTATCAGTGTCTGGACAATATAAAGGGCACTGCAAAAATGTGAGCAAATGAACTAAAGATTAATATATTTATCTGTAATTAATTCATGTTTAAATTATGATTTACAGGTAGTTGTCATGAAATAAAATCACAAGAACTTCACTAAAGTCAGAGCTGCAGAGCTGCCTTTCCTGCTGCTCCGCTAAGCTAGGCTAACTCCTTCAATTTCACCATTAGATTTAGACGCTGCATTTTTAACGTGGTATGAAAACTCACTTGCTTGTTATATGTTGGAGCATTAAAACATTTTTTAAAATAAGAAAAAAAAAACACTAAATTAGATTCAGCTATTTTGATTCTTATTTTAAAAAGTGAAAAATATTGTATCAAAAACAAAATATGTTATTTTTGCAGCTTTTTTGTTAATTTGAACTAATGAGCCAATGCTTAACATGTTTATCTTTAATTTAAAGGATTTAAATATATGATTTAGAGGTAATTTCACCAAAGGCAGCAGTTACTCCTACTCTGCTAAGCTAGGCTAGCAGGCTTTTAGCAGTGGAAGTTTAGCTGTTTTTATCTTTTTTACTCTAACATATAAACTTAGTTGCTAACATGTTAAAGCATTGAATTATTTCTTCAAATACAACAGAAAAAACAGAAAACAAAATGGCTCATTCAGCTGCAGCTCAGGCTAGCTAGCTGTAACTAGCAAGAGTGCAGCTACTCCACATTTCATTTAACAATTGGGTTATTTAATTAGTAATTTTCACAACAACTGCACATTTCTATGTCATAATAATGCTTCTATAGTTGGTAAAATGTGAACAAGTCAGATGTTGGTATTGTACAGGAGTTGGAAGCAGCTTTTTCTGCAACTCTGTTTAGCCAGGTTAGCTGCTTAGCTAAGTTAGCTAGCTTTCGGCAGTGCTAATTTATCTAGTTTTATCTTTTTTACTTTTGCATGGTTATATTTAGGTGCTACATTATTTATGTGACATAAAAACTAACATGTTGCAGCATTAATTTGCGTGTAAAGTGGAAAAACGAGAAAAAAAAATATTAAACAAGCTGCTAAGTTTGTCTCAACAGCTAGCTGCAACTAGCAAGCGTTAAATTCCTGCAGGTAATTATACTGTATTGGTAACTCAGTTTTTGTTTTTTTAACCAGATATGTAGTTACTGCAATTTGGCTTTGTTAGAATAGTATCTCGCTGTTTACACTTCTTTTTAGCACACTAGCTCATACAGCTAGCAGGAGCTAATGTGAGCATAGCAACAACTAGATTACAGCTGTTTCTGCAAAAACACAGCTAACAGCTCGGTTAAAGTAACTCGACAGTAGATCAGCTGCTGCATTAGACTGACAGAATATGAAGTTTGCACGTTTGTGTTGGCAAAAACACGTGTGACTCATGGGAACAGGAATTAATCCCATCTCAATTAGCTTGTAAAGCTAAGTTTGAGCAAGTAGAGAACCAGATTTAGCCCAAGTACGGTGTAGCTGATCTCAACACAAACCAGCAAACACACTGCAACGCCGGCTGTGTTGTGCAGCGTTGCATCATGATGCCTGCAGCCTGAACCATCATTAGTCAGCAGCACTTAGTTTCGGGGCTCAGACGTGGCATGTAGCAGGGTCACATCTGGAGCTAATGGTCAGCCGTGATCATCCTGATTCAGATAATAATGTTGGCTGTTAGGAGGACTGTGAGTGAAGCCCTGATAACCTAGTCTTGTTTTCCATCTTGGGACTGTTTTGGCGCAAACATGCTGAACTCTGGGTTTTCTGTCGGCCTTGTTTACAACGTATTCCAGTCATTAAGATGTGCAACCGCGGTTTTACAGTGGATGATAACATGGTCTGTAGCTCCTGTAAGGTGATTTTAATGATCATGAATCTCACCAAAGCACAATAAATGAAGAGAAATGTGGGTTTTGGACGTCTGTTCTGGATATCTGGCAGTGGTACGTCACCGATGGTAAAACCTGCCTATCAGAGGCTCTGCAATGAGCTAGTTCGCTTGTAGAAAGCATGAGAGCAGGAACAGGGCGACGGAACAAGCATTCATCCCCACTGACAGTACAAATATGAGCATTTTACCTAAAGGATAATTCCAGTGTGGGTCCATTTCGCATCGCTGTAGCTCCAGTTTCAGTCGGATATTATGGTTTATCCAGTATTTCAATAGACACTGCATCCAACGCTGTGACTTTTCCCTGTAAAGCAGAGAAATTTGGCTTCGACCGTGGTTCAGCTGGCAGCATCTTGTACTCCAAACTGAATTTAACATGTTCTCAACTGTAGAATGTGACGCCGCAAGTCTACGATTTAACACACGACTCGCAGCTTTTCTGAAAACATCAAACCGAAAATCCACGTCATGCAGCCGAATGTGGAAATGATAAAGTTAAGCATCTGGGAAACAATGAAGCCAGATGTTGTAGTCTTTCTTTTTTGGTCGTAAACTCACTATTTCACCTGAGTAAAATCCCCACGTTCCATTTAGTTTGGAGCACACGCTCAGCCTTAGAGGTAAGATGAAATCATTCAAGCTAGAAAGCGGCAAAAATTATCAATTCAACACTGGAATTATCCTTCAGAAGGAGGTATCGTCATGACAAGCAGACACAGGACACAGCTCCAGCTTGTGCGTCTTATTGCAGCGTAACTTTCCATGTCACATCCTCTTCCTCAGCAGAATTTGAGCGCAAGAAACAAGAAAAGATGGTTTCATTACCTGCAGAAGCTCCCTCCCCAGCTGGCTGCAGTGGAGCCACCGGAGGCTCTGTTTAACAGTTGTGTCCTTTAATGGATGTTTATGGTTTAATAATGTTTATACGGTTCGGTGAAATGTCAGAAGGTCAGATTCTGGACTGTAGTTTCTGCTTTTTGCTTAAGTCAGAAAAGCGTCACATCAAATCTAAACCTGCTGCTGAATTTGTTTGTGGGGGAACCTTTGTGAATATATCTGGATAATTTAATGTCAGTCCTTCCAACGCTTGTCAAGAAGCACAAACTGGGGCTTCCAGAAAACAGGTATCCATCACATGTAACCTAAACAAAGACAAACCTACATGAGCTGCAGACGGTCATGAACCAAAGTTTCCATCTGCTTGTAAAGACCATGAACATCATGACAGTCTTTAGTTTCCAGTGACTCCTACAACTCTGAATTTTCTATAAAGGAATCATTGAAACATTCAAACAATCGTGTGTTTTGGTTCTTTCATAGATTTATTAAAGGTCTTCTTGAGATATGACAAAACCTGCCGGGTCAAAAATAAACATACAGAAACTTGAGTCATCAGTTTTGTGGATGTAGAAAGTTGTGTAATCAAATTTTCTTAGTGTCATGGCCTCTTACCTTCTCATTAGTGATTCTGATCGACTACAGCTGCTGACTCCTCTGATCCAGTTTAAATAGAACCCATTAGATCCACTCATTAGACTCAGACACTACAGTGGGAAAGTCTGAGGAGCTCAGCAAAGATCTGAAGAAGCAAATCATCGACTAGAACCAGTCAGAAAGTCCCTTGGAGACGTTTCAAAGCAGCTTCATCCATCCATCCATCCAACAGTCCATCCACCCATCCATCCGTCCATCCATCCATCCATCCATCCATCCATCTATCCATCCATCATCCATCCATCCATCCATCCATCCACCCGTCCGTCCGTCCGTCCGTCCGTCCGTCCGTCCGTCCGTCCGTCCGTCCGTCCGTCCGTCCGTCCGTCCGTCCATCCATCCCTCCATCCATCCATCATCCATCCATCCATCCATCCATCCATCCATCCATCCATCCATCCATCCATCCATCCATCCATCTTCTTCCACTTATCCGGGGTCGGGTCGTGGAGGCAGCAGTCTAAGCAGAGAGGCCCAGACTTCCCTCGCCCCAGACACCTCCTCCAGCTCTTCCAGTGGGACCCCGAGGCGTTCCCAGGCCAGCGAAGAGACATGGTCCCTCCAGCATGTCCTAGGTCTACCCCGAGGCCTCCTCCAGGTGGGACATGCCAGGAACACCTCCCCAGGGAGGCGTCCTGAAAGCATCCAGAACAGATGTCCAAGCCACCTCAGCTGACTCCTCTCAATGTGGAGAAGTAGCGGCTCTACTCCGAGCTCCTCACCCGGTCTCTAAGGGTGCACCCAGCCACCCTGCGGAGGAAACTAATTTCAGCCGCTTGTATCCTGGATCTTGTTCTTTCGGTCATGACCGGTTGTTCGGTTCATGGCCATAGGTGAGAGTAGGAACACAGACTGACCGGTGAATTGAGAGCCTCAAAGCAGCTTCAGGTCCTAGAATGAAGCTGAATCATCTGTTTGTAGTATAAAGTTCATGGTCCAGGTGTGTTGCTGCCACCATCAGGAAGGAAACACAAACTACCACCTGCTGCTGAGAGACACCTGGTCAGGATGGTCCAGAGTCAACCAGGAACCAGCAGAAAGCAGGTCTGGATGAACCAGAAGCTGCTGGAACACAGCTGTCAGTGTCCACAGGGTTGGACATCAACATGAGCTGAGAGGCTCCATGAAGAAGGAAGTTCTTCCTCTAGAAGCAGAACCTTAAAGCTCCACTGATCACATGGACAAAGAAAAGGCCTTCTGGAGGAAAGTTCTGAGGTCAGATGGAACAAAGACTGAGGAGAGAAGGTGAGGCCTTCAACCCCAACAACACCAGACCTACCATCAGCATGGAGGTGGCAGCATCATGCTCTGGAGCTTCCTAGAAGTCCCTTTATGCCTGATTTCAGACTGTATCTTGGACTGGCTTTGGACTTTCTTGGGACTGGTTATTGTTTGGTTTCAGTTTTGGTTCTGACCTGGTTCTGAATGTGATCTAAATTTGGTTCAGGATTTATTTTACGGAGGACCTGGCCCCGGCCTAGGACTGGCTTCAGACTGTCTTGGGCATTTTTTAGGAGTAGTTTAGGTTTGGTTTTGGTCCTGATTTTGCACTGGTATCTGACTTTTTAAGGACTGGTTTCAGACTGTCTTGGGCGGATCTTAGACTTCTTTTTTTAACCCCAACAACACCAGACCTACCATCAGGCATGGAGGTGGCAGCATCATGCTCTGTGGAACTGGAGCTTCACACAAAGTCAATGGAACAATGAAGGAGGAGGATCAGAACCTAAAACCATCAGCAGAAGGTTGATCTGGGACACAGCTGGATGTTCCAACCAGACAATGAGCCCAAACACATCAAAGTGGTGAAGAAATGGTTCCATCAGGCTGGAATGAAGGTTCTAGACTGGTCCCCCCTAAAGAAAGTCCTGACTTAGACCATCAAGAACCTGAAGAAACCAGTCTGACACGTTTAGTAGGACTGAATCAAATCAAAGATGAACCAGAAGAATCGAACTGAGGAGGAAACGGACCGATTTAACCGAACATGAACATTTCTGTTTGTTTATTTATGATCCAGCAGGTTTTGTCTTGTTTCCAGAAGACCTTTAATAAATCTAAGAAAGAACCAGAACACATGGTTGTTTGTTTTGATAAAGGTTCATGTGTTTCTATGATTCCACCCTAGAAAATTCACAGCTTTGATAATCGTGGTCTTTACAGGTGGAAGTAGTCTTTTGTTCTTGACCGCATGTTGAGCTCAGTGATTAAATAAACAGGGGTTGTGTTCGTGCCGTTCGTCGCCGCTCTGCTCTCCGCTGCCCTGCATGGCTGATGGAGATCAACATAGTGTAGGATAAAGCATGTTAGTGCTCTGCCATGAATCTGTACAGAATATTTACACCACTGGGTTCCTACATGGCACTGGGCAGGTCGATGTGAAGGTTTACTCTCACATAAAGACAATACAATCAACATGGTTACGCTCAAGTACAGGTTAGTAATACAAATGTAGCGTCAGCACTATGGAGGGAGGACCACTTCAATAATCATAATGAGAATAATAAGGATAATAATAGACTTTGTAGCTTCCTAATGCTGTTTTTGTCCCAATAGGAGTTTTTTAAAAAACGATCCACACTACTGGGAGTCATCGTCAGTACATTCAGTCATACCATCGTCTCGATACACTACGATAAATGTGCATTTATAAAGTCTGAGCGGGATGTTTAATTGGCGCCGCTGGCTTCTGTCAAAACTCTGCAAAACTGAAAGCTTCAAAAGTCGAGTGATTCTGATTTGTACAGGTAGTTCCTCCTCCACAGAGGTCCGGTCCTGCTCTGTGTCCGTCTGTCGGCCCTCAGCTCCTCTGTGATGACTTATAAAACTGGCGGCTGTCATTAGTAAGAAATGAAAGAGGTCCTTTCTCTTTTTTTTTTTTTTTTTGTTCTCTGCCTCTCAGCGAGGCGAAGCTTATTCAACACCATGGAATTGATGTCTGATAAATCTGCCGTTCCTCATGTGAGACGTGGTCACATGGTCCTACTTCTTCCCTTCACTGTCTGTGGAGACAAAGAGCACAGAACGATCAGGACAACAAGGCCCTGAGGTAGAGACGCATCAGAAAGCAGGTCTGGGTTTGAGTCTGACTCGCTCTGACGTCATGGAAACTCAGGTAGCAACCAATCAAACGATCAAGGCAGACCACATGATCAGGACATGGATGAGGGGTCGACTGCTAGGAGGACTGACAGTGAAGCCCTGCTGGCCTGGTCTCGTGACTGTATTTGTACAAACGTGCTGAACTCTGGGTTTCCTGCTGGTCTCCTTCAGAACATCGTCCAGTTATTACGGTAAACAGCAGCAGCTTTACAGTGGATTCTGACAAAGTCTGGTTAAGAAGAACAGCTGTTTAGATGATAAGGTGGTCTGTAGCTCCTGAGAGGTGATTTATAATAATGAACCTCATCAAAGCACAAGACATGAAGACAAATGTCTGTTCTGATATCTGGTAGAATGTGTCTGGTTTGTACCATTTTGTGTCATTTTGTGTCATTTTGTCTCATTTTGTGTCTCATTTTTGTCATTTTGTGTCATTTTGTGTCATTTTGTGTCATTTTGTGTCTCATTTTTGTCATTTTGTCTCATTTTGTCTCATTTTGTGTCATTTTGTGTCATTTTGTGTCATTTTGTCTCATTTTGTGTCTCATTTTTGTCATTTTGTCTCATTTTGTCTCATTTTGTCTCATTTTGTGTCTCATTTTTGTCATTTTGTCTCATTTTGTGTCATTTTGTGTCGTTTTGTGTCATTTTGTGTCTAGTTTGTCTCTTTTGTATCATTTTGTCTCATTTTGTGTCTCATTTTGTGTCATTTTGTGTCTTGTTTTGTGTCATTTTGTGTCTCAGTTTGTGTCATTTTGTGTCTCATTTTGTGTATCATTTTGTGTCGTTTTGTGTCATTTTGTGTCTAGTTTGTCTCTTTTGTGTCATTTTGTCTCATTTTGTGTCTCATTCTGTGTCATTTTGTGTCATTTTGTGCCATTTTGTGTCATTTTGTGTCATTTTGTGTCATTTTGTGCCATTTTGTCTCATTTTGTGTCTCATTTGTGTCATTTTGTGTCTAGTTTGTCTCTTTTGTGTCATTTTGTCTCATTTTATGTCTCTTTTTGTGTGATTTTGTGTCTCATTTTTGTCATTTTGTCTCATTTTATGTCTCTTTTGTGTGATTTTGTGTCTCATTTTTGTCATTTTGTGTCTCATTTTTGTCATTTTGTGTCTCATTTCTGTCATTTTGTGTTGTTTTGTTTATCATTTTCATTCATATGTAGCTTGTATTGTGTTGTCAAACTTTTTGTCATGTTGTGTCTGGATTTATTGACTGAAGTCGACTCCATCGAGGCTCGTTTTACTCCCAGGTTTATTCCAGGATTTATCATTTTGGTTTCCTGTTTGTGTCTCATGTTTGTGTTGATTTCTCTCAGACCTTCTGTTCAGTTCATGCAGTTTAAAACGTCTGACACCGGCTTCCTGATTCAGACAGATGATAATCAGTACAGGGTTAGTGACGGACCAGTCTGCTTTCTAACATGTGAGTCAACGTTAAACCTGAGAAGCCTGGAGTCACCTGGAGATCACCTGTTATCCATCTCCTTATTACGACAGCAGCAGGACTTCTAACGCTGCCTCCCTGGACCGTCTTCCGTCCATCACTGATCCTGCCTCTGCCTTAAGAATGACCAACGTTTGTTATTGTCAGATAATTAATTTGCAACGCAACAGAACAGTTTGATATCTGCGGACGAGGAGATAATTAATTTGAGATCTCCAGATATCCGGCTGGAGGGATTAACTCGGCCGCTGCTCTGGGCTTCAGACTGCTGGTGGCTGCCGTCTCCTCTATTTCACAGTGATTACCATTTAGAGAGTCGTAGCAGCATCGCATGAAGCTCCCCTGCATTATTTCACACTCTTAAACACAGCCGCTGATATATGGAGTCTGGAAGTGAGCCGACAACACTGCAGAGCTGGTAATGATGTAGCCGAGGATCATTTAAGCAACGAGGCTGGAGAGTGGCTCAGCTGAACACCAGCTATCCCAGCAGAGGAGGTTTAGATGGAGGTCCACTGACCCCGCAGACGGACTGAAGTCCACTCGATGGCGAGGCTCGTTTTACTGCCAGTTTTACCCAATTTATTCCACGAGACGCAAAAATAATGGAGCCGAACAAGACGTCCAGCAGAAGAACTCACAAATGATTTAAAATCATGAGAGCTGCAAACAAAACAACACGAGCCGCTTCAGCTTCAGCTTCAGCTTCAGCTTCAGCAGCGTCACGGTTTCATATAGAGGAAGATAAAATCAGCACCTGCTCAGGTTTTAACAGGCAGCCTGTCAACATCAACAACCTCTGTCTGGTTTCTGTCATTTTGTGTCTCATTTTTGTCATTTTTTGTCATTTTGTGTCTCATTTTTGTCATTTTGTGTCTCGTTTGTGTAATTTTTGTGTCTAATTTTTGTTGTTTTGTGTCTCGTTTTTGTCGTTTTGTTTCTCATTTGTGTCATTTTGTGTCTCGTTGGTGTAATTTTTGTGTCTAATTTTTGTCGTTTTGTGTCTCTTTTTGTCATTTTGTGTCTCGTTTGTGTAATTTTTGTGTCTAATTTTTGTCGTTTTGTGTCTCATTTTTGTCGTTTTGTTTCTCATTTGTGTCATTTTGTGTCTCATTTTTGTTCATTTGTGTCTCATTTTTGTCATTTTGTTTCTCATTTGTGTCATTTTGTGTCTCGTTTTTGTCGTTTTGTTTTTTCATTTGTGTTATTTTGTGTCTCCTTTTGTTAATTTGTCTCATTTTTGACATTTTGTTTCTCATTTTTGTCGTTTTGTCTCATTTTTGTCGTTTTGTGTCTCATTTGTGTTAATTTGTGTCTCATTTTTGTCATTTTGTGTCTCATTTTTGTCATTTTTTGTCTCGTGTTAATTTGTGTCTCATTTTTGTCATTTTGTGTCTCATTTTTGTCATTTTGTGTCTCATTTGTGTTAATTTGTGTCTCATTTTTGTCATTTTGTGTCTCATTTTTAACATTTGTTTCTCTTTTTTGTCATTTTGTGTCTCATTTGTGTCATTTTTTGTCTCATTTGTGTTATTTTGTGTCTCATTTTTGTCATTTTATGTCATTTTGTGTCTCATTCACGTTGTTTTGTGTTTCATTTTCATTTCTATCTAGCTTGTGTTGTCTCACTTTTTGTCACGTTGTGTCTGGATTTATTGACCCTGCAGACGCCTGATGTCGACACAATCGAGGCTCGTTTTACTGCTAGTTTTACCCAATTTATTCCACGAGACGCAAAAATAATGGAGCCGAACAAGACGTCCAGCAGAAGAACTCACAAATGATTTAAAGTCATGAGAGCTGCAAACAAAACAACACGAGCCGCTTCAGCTTCAGCTTCAGCTTCAGCTTCAGCTTCAGCTTCAGCTTCAGCTTCAGCAGCGTCACGGTTTCATATAGAGGAAGATAAAATCAGCACCTGCTCAGGTTTTAACAGGCAGCCTGTCAACACCAACAACCTGTGTCTGGTTTCTGTCTCATTTGTGTCTCATTTTTGTCATTTTTTGTCATTTTGTGTCTCATTTTTGTCATTTTGTGTCTCGTTTGTGTAATTTTTGTGTCTAATTTTTGTTGTTTTGTGTCTCGTTTTTGTCGTTTTGTTTCTCATTTGTGTCATTTTGTGTCTCGTTGGTGTAATTTTTGTGTCTAATTTTTGTCGTTTTGTGTCTCTTTTTGTCATTTTGTGTCTCGTTGGTGTAATTTTTGTGTCTAATTTTTGTCGTTTTGTGTCTCTTTTTGTCATTTTGTGTCTCGTTGGTGTAATTTTTGTGTCTAATTTTTGTCGTTTTGTGTCTCTTTTTGTCATTTTGTGTCTCGTTGGTGTAATTTTTGTGTCTAATTTTTGTCGTTTTGTGTCTCTTTTTGTCATTTTGTGTCTCGTTGGTGTAATTTTTGTGTCTAATTTTTGTCGTTTTGTGTCTCATTTTTGTCGTTTTGTTTCTCATTTGTGTCATTTTGTGTCTCGTTTTTGTTCATTTGTGTCTCATTTTTATCATTTTGTTTCTCATTTGTGTCATTTTGTGTCTCGTTTTTGTCGTTTTGTTTTTTCATTTGTGTTATTTTGTGTCTCCTTTTGTTAATTTGTCTCATTTTTGTCATTTTGTTTCTCATTTTTGTCGTTTTGTCTCATTTTTGTCGTTTTGTGCCTCATTTGTGTCATTTTTTGTCTCATTTGTGTTAATTTGTGTCTCATTTTTGTCATTTTGTGTCTCATTTTTGTCATTTTTTGTCTCTTGTGTTAATTTGTGTCTCATTTTTGTCATTTTGTGTCTCATTTTTGTCATTTTGTGTCTCATTTGTGTTAATTTGTGTCTCATTTTTGTCATTTTGTGTCTCATTTTTAACATTTGTTTCTCTTTTTTGTCATTTTGTGTCTCATTTGTGTCATTTTTTGTCTCATTTGTGTTAATTTGTGTCTCATTTTTGTCATTTTATGTCATTTTGTGTCTCATTCACGTTGTTTTGTGTTTCATTTTCATTTCTATCTAGCTTGTGTTGTCTCACTTTTTGTCACGTTGTGTCTGGATTTATTGACCCTGCAGACGCCTGATGTCGACACAATCGAGGCTCGTTTTACTCCCAGGTTCATCCAGTTGATTCCATGATTTATTCCATGTTTGTGGGTCGTTTGTGTCGTCTGTGTCTCATGTTTGTGTTGATTTCTCTCAGACCATTTGTTCAGTTCACACTGTTTCCTGTAGTTAGCAGTCATTCTTGTTTTTGGGTCCAAAAACCTTCAGATTTTACATTTTTACTGCATTTTTTAAAAAACTGCTGCTAGAATTTTGCTGCATGTTCACTGTAATTTATCCCAGTAAAGTTTCTCAGTCGTTAGGGAACACGATGGACCAGCAGCAGATGATTATCCATGACAAACCCTGACGTCCAAGGCAACGTATAAACAGCTCATCTGTCTCCAGTCAGGAACAGCTGCACAGATAAACGCTTTGCTCTGTGGACACAAAACTGACATTTCTACTTCCACTGAGCCCAAACTGTAGCTGAGGGAGTGAATTAGAGCCTTTTAGAGACGAGTCAGCGACACTGCTGTCATTTAACCTGCTTTAAACCCTCCCAGCTGCAGCTCTGAAGCAGGAGAAGTGAAGCCCAACAGAACGCTGCATCAAAACACCACAACAGATACGACCTGGATGAGGCTCCAGGCTGTGAACCTACCGGCTGAGGAGTGTCCTGACACCTGCTGGCTGGAGACCAGAGACCTGGAGCTCAAACCTGCAACACAGACGAGGAGGAGAGGTGAGAAATCAGCAGCTTGACCGATAAACCTCCTCTAATGGACGATTCTACGACTCAGCAGCAGAGAGGAACGACAGCCAGGACGTCCGCTCATGTTAACACACATTACAGCTTAAATACACACAAGTGTGTCGTTATGAGGAGCAGCCATCTAAAACGAGGAAAAACAAATACAATAAATACACTTTTTATGAAGTTTATCATGTTTAACGTACAGTGTCTTCCTTCAGTCTGGTTTCTGTCACGTTTGTGTCATTTTGTGACATTTTGTGTCTTTTTGTGTCTTTTTGTGTCATTTTGTGTCATTTTGTCTTTTTTGCGTCTTTTTGTGTCTTTTTTGTTTCATTTTGTGTCTTTTTGTGTCATTTTGTGTCTTTTTGTGTCATTTTGTGTATTGTTTTCGTTGTTTTGTGGGTCATGTTTGTTGTTTTGTGTTGTTTGTGTCTTTTTGTGTCATTTTGTGTCATTTTGTGTCTTTTTGTGTCATTTTGTGTATTGTTTTCGTTGTTTTGTGTGTCATGTTTGTTGTTTTGTGTGTTGTTTGTGTCATTTTGTGTCTTTTTTGTGTCTTTTTGTGTCTTTTTGTGTCATTTTGTGTCATTTTGTCTTTTTTGCGTCTTTTTGTGTCTTTTTTGTTTCATTTTGTGTCATTTTGTGTCATTTTGTGTCATTTTGTGTATTGTTTTCGTTGTTTTGTGTGTCATGTTTGTTGTTTTGTGTGTTGTTTGTGTCATTTTGTGTCTTTTTTGTGTCATTTTGAGTCTTTTTTGTGTCATTTTGTGTCATTTTGTCTTTTTTGTGTCTTTTTGTGTCTTTTTGTGTCATTTTGTGTCTTTTTGTGTCATTTTGTGTCTTTTTGTGTCATTTTGTGTATTGTTTTCGTTGTTTTGTGGGTCATGTTTGTTGTTTTGTGTTGTTTGTGTCATTTTGTGCCATTTTGTGTCTTTTTTGTGTCATTTTGTGTCATTTTGTGTATTGTTTTCGTTGTTTTGTGTGTCATGTTTGTTGTTTTGTGTCATTTTGTCATTTTGTGTCTTTTTTTGTGTCATTTCGTGTCATTTTGTGTCTTTTTTTGTGTCATTTTGTGTCATTTTGTGTATTGTTTTCGTTGTTTTGTGTGTCATGTTTGTTGTTTTGTGTCATTTTGTCATTTTGTGTCTTTTGTGTCTTTTTTTGTGTCATTTCGTGTCATTTTGTGTATTGTTTTCATTGTTTTGTGTGTCATGTTTGTTGTTTTGTGTCTTTTTTGTGTCATTTTGTGTCTTTTTTGTGTCATTTTTTGAATTGTTTTCGTTGTTTTGTGTCATGTTTGTTGTTTTGTGTCTTTTTTGTGTCATTTTGTGTCTTTTTTGTGTCATTTTGTGTCTTTTTGTGTCATTTTGTGTATTGTTTTCGTTGTTTTGTGTGTCATGTTTGCTGTTTTGTGTGTCATGTTTGTTGTTTTGTGTCTTTTTTGTGTCATTTTCTGTCTTTTTTGTGTCATTTTCTGTCTTTTTTGTGTCATTTTGTGTGATTTTGTGTATTGTTTTCATTGTTTTGTGTCATGTTTGTTGTTTTGTGTCTTTTTGTGTCATTTTCTGTCTTTTTTGTCATTTTGTGTATTGTTTTGTTGTTTTGTGTCTTTTTGTGTCATTTTCTGTCTTTTTTGTCATTTTGTGTATTGTTTTGTTGTTTTGTGTCATGTTTGTTGTTTTGTGTCTTTTTTGTGTCATTTTGTCTTTTTTGTGTCACGTTTGTGTCATTTTGTGTCTTTTTTGTGTCATTTTGTGTATTGTTTTCGTTGTTTTGTGGGTCATGTTTGTTGTTTTGTGTTGTTTGTGTCATTTTGTGCCATTTTGTGTCTTTTTTGTGTCATTTTGTGTATTGTTTTCGTTGTTTTGTGTGTCATGTTTGTTGTTTTGTGTCATTTTGTCATTTTGTGTCTTTTTGTGTCTTTTTTTGTGTCATTTCGTGTCATTTTGTGTATTGTTTTCATTGTTTTGTGTGTCATGTTTGTTGTTTTGTGTCTTTTTTGTGTCATTTTGTGTCTTTTTTGTGTCATTTTTTGAATTGTTTTCGTTGTTTTGTGTCATGTTTGTTGTTTTGTGTCTTTTTTGTGTCATTTTGTGTCTTTTTGTGTCATTTTGTGTATTGTTTTCGTTGTTTTGTGTCATGTTTGTTGTTTTGTGTCTTTTTTGTGTCATTTTGTGTATTGTTTTCGTTGTTTTGTGTGTCATGTTTGCTGTTTTGTGTGTCATGTTTGTTGTTTTGTGTCTTTTTTGTGTCATTTTCTGTCTTTTTTGTGTCATTTTCTGTCTTTTTTGTGTCATTTTGTGTCATTTTGTGTCATTTTGTGTATTGTTTTCATTGTTTTGTGTCATGTTTGTTGTTTTGTGTCTTTTTGTGTCATTTTCTGTCTTTTTTGTCATTTTGTGTATTGTTTTGTTGTTTTGTGTCATGTTTGTTGTTTTGTGTCTTTTTTGTGTCATTTTGTCTTTTTTGTGTCACGTTTGTGTCATTTTGTGTCTTTTTTGTGTCATTTTGTGTATTGTTTTCGTTGTTTTGTGGGTCATGTTTGTTGTTTTGTGTTGTTTGTGTCATTTTGTGCCATTTTGTGTCTTTTTTGTGTCATTTTGTGTCATTTTGTGTATTGTTTTCGTTGTTTTGTGTGTCATGTTTGTTGTTTTGTGTCATTTTGTCTTTTTGTGTCATTTTGTGTCTTTTTTTGTGTCATTTCGTGTCATTTTGTGTATTGTTTTCATTGTTTTGTGTGTCATGTTTGTTGTTTTGTGTCTTTTTTGTGTCATTTTGTCTTTTTTGTGTCATTTTGTGTATTGTTTTTGTTTTGTGTGTCATGTTTGTTGTTTTGTGTCTTTTGTGTGTCATTTTGTGTCATCTTGTGTCATTTTCTGTCATTTTGTTGTCATTTTGTTTCTTTTTTGTGTCATTTTGTGTCTATTTTCTGTCTTTTTGTGTCATTTTGTTGTCATTTTGTGTCATTTTCTGTCATTTTGTTGTCATTTTGTGTCATTTTCTGTCATTTTGTTGTCATTTTGTTTCTTTTTTGTGTCATTTTGTGTCTATTTTCTGTCATTTTGTGTCATTTTGTTGTCATTTTGTGTCATTTTCTGTCATCTTGTGTCATTTTCTGTCATCTTGTGTCTTGTTTTAGTCATTTTAGAAGAGCAGATTTTTCGTGTTGTAACAGAATGTAGTGCGTAAACACAGCCTGCAGTTCATCTGAAAACTACCTGAAACACTAAAACACTTTATTATTTCTAATATAACCTCTGTTCAGTGCGACGCCGTCAACACCTCCTGTCTGTATCAGAGCCTGAACACTGTTTTACATCCATTATAACGTAGAATAAAACCACAGCTGTCCCACCGGCTCCAACTGGCGGCTGCTGTTTGATGATTTGCTGCAGTTCTGTTTGCTATTTGTCCAACCCTCGGTGCGTATCTGAGGCCTGCAGAGCGACGGAGGACGTCTGTGTAAATGTTTTGCGGTAGAAGACAGGATCCTCATTAACCCCGTCATTAATGCGAACCAGCAGAGGTTCACTGGAATGTAACCGGAACAGATGGCTGCACTGGAGCTGGCTGCTGGGCTTCGAGTCGCTCGCTCACACAAACCGCTCTGACAGCTGCCACTCCAGCAGCCAACATCTGGATCTGGAGCCGACAGGCTTCAGGGATTCGATGTGAACGTTTAGCTCACCGACCGTCAGCGCAGGGTTTATTCTGTTTGTGCTACACGAACTTCAGACGGCATCACCTGGTTCCTCAGTGTCATTCATCCAGATGTGGATCATATTATAACATCTGCATGGACGGATAAAGAATTTAGCACCTCAGTAATTTAACAGACCGACTAAATGAAGGTACCTTATAGAGATATACCAGTCAGCTTCATGTAAACTCTGAACAATCACTGATGTTTATGGTGGAAGTGCTTTTATTTTGAAATGACTGGTGGGTTTGTGAGCAGACGGCAGCACAAGTCTGCTAAGAGAGAATCACTAATTAATCCTCTCCTTATCTTCAGATCTGTTTTATCTGTTACGCTGCATTACAAATTAATTATTATGTTAACCTTCTGAACCCAAAGGCTTGTTATCTTTTTAAAAATCTGCAAAATGACACATTTTAAATGACAGAAACCGTAAAAACACAGGCCACCTTTGGATGTTCAACTTTCTGACAACCTTTGAAATGATCTTGTCTGATTAAATGAACCAAGTCTGAGCTTAGAATCGTGATTTTCATTAAAATATCCTTATTCTACCCATCTATTGTAAAAATTCACCACAAAAAACAAACAGTTCGCACCAGATTCTGCTCTCCTCAACACAACTTAGAAGCCAAGACTGACTGAAGTGTTCAGGTTGAACTGCAGGCAGTGTTTCCTCAGAGAGACTGAGAGGAAACCAACCTACTGGATCAATAGAATAAATGCAGCATGGCTTAAAAACAGTGGACAGAGGAGACAGTAGTTGGAGATAGATCCAGCATTGGTGGAAAACTTTCTCCAGAACTCAAGATTTGTCTTCAGCGACTTAGATATGTCCAAAATGACTACAAGTCCATCTACAGGAACTCACAATCTGAACAAAGTGACTCAACATTTGTCTAAAATGATTGGAAAATGTTCAAAATGACTCCAAATTTGACTAAAATCATGAAATGTTTGTCTAAAAGGACTTAATTCATGACTGATGTGGTTCAATATCCGTTTTAAATGACTCCAAAACTGTCCGACACGTCTCTAAATCTGACCAAAATTACACTAAATATGTCCAAAACTACTCCAAAAAATGTCCCAAGTGACAAAATTGTCCAAAATGACGAAAAGCTTCACAAACATGTTTTAGATTACTCCGAAAAACATCCAAAAGGACCCAAAAATTTGCCGATATGACTCAACGTCTGTCTTCCATGACGCAAAGTGATGCAAAAATTGTCCAAAATTACTTCAAATATGACCAAAATAACCCAAAAACTGTAGAAAATGACTCAAAATCTGACTAAAATCACGAAATGTTTGTCTAAAAAGACTCAAATCATGACTTGAACGACTCAATATTTGTCTTAAATGACTCGAAAATTGTCAAACATGTCTCTAAATCTGACCAAAACTACACCATACATGTCAAAATGACTCCACATTTGACCTAAAAAACTAGAAAACTGTAGAAAATGACTCAACATTTGGTGGAAATTACCAAAACTTTTTCCAAACCTCAACATTTGTCTTCAGTGACTCAAACTTGCCTAAAACGACTAAAAGTCTGTTGACAGAAACTCACAATCTGACTACAATAACCAAAAATTGTCCAAAATGGCTCGAAATTTGACCAAAATGACCCAATTGCCTGAAAATTCCTCAAACATTAATCAAAAATGACTCAAAATCTGACTAAAATCATGAAATGTTTGTCTAAAAGACTCAAATTATGACAAAAAATGTTCAATATTTGTCTTAAATGACTCGAAAATTGTCTGAAATGTCTCTAAATCTGACCAAAATGATACCATATACGTCAAAATGACTCAAAATACCCTAAATAACCCAAAAACTGTAGAAAAATAACTCACAATCTGATGGAAATAACTAAAGCTTGGTCCAAATCTCAACATTTGTCTTCAGCAGAAACTCACAATCTGAGTACAGTGACTCAAAAATGGCTAAATTTGACTAAAATGACACATTTGTCTGAAAAATCATCAAACATTGTTGAGAAATTACTCAAAGTTTGATGAAAATAACTCAACTTTCGTCTTAAATGACTGGAAAAATGTACAAAATGACTCAAAACACGACTAAAATCATGAAATGTTTGTCTAAAAAGACTCAAATCATGACTGAAACGGTTCACTAACTGTCTTAAATGACTTGAAAACTGTCCGACGCGTCTCTAAATCTGACCAATACTACACTAAATATGTCCAAAGTTACTCAAAATGTGTCCAAACTGATGATAAACTTTACGAACACGATTTAAACCACTCTGAAAATGTGTAAATATGACTCAACGTCTGTCTCCCATGATGCAAAGTGATACAAAAATTGTCCAAAATTACTTAAAATGTGACCAAAATAACCCAAAAACTGTAGAAAATGAGTCACAATTTGGTGTAAATAACTAAAACTTTGTCCAAACCTCAACATTTGTCTTCAGTGACTCAGATTTGTCCAAAATGACTAAAAGTCTGTCTAAAGGAACTCACAGTCTGACCACAGTGACTCAAAAATGGTCAAAATGGCTCTAAATTTAACCAAAATGACGCAATTGTCAGAAAATTCCTCAAACACTGTTTAAAAATGACTCAAAAGTTGACTAAACTCATGAAATGTTTGTCTAAGAAGACTCAAATCATAACTAAAAAGGTTCATTAACTGTCTTGAATGACTTGAAAACTTTCCGACGCGTCTCTAAATGTGACCAAAACTACACTAAATATGTCCAAAATGACTCCACATTTGACCTAAACACCTCAAAAACTGTAAAAAATGACTCAACATTTGGGGGAAATAACTAAAGCTTGGTCCAAACCTCAACATTTGTCTTCAGTGACTCAAACTTGTCCAAAATGACTAAAAGTCTGTCCACAGAAACTCACAATTTGTCTTAAATGACTGGAAAAATGTTCAAAATGACAAATTTGACTAAAGTCATTGAATGTTTTTCTAAAAAAAGTTAAATCATGACTGATATGGTTCAATATCCTTTTAAATGACTCCAAAACTGTCCGACACGTCTCTAAATCTGACCAAAATCACACTGAATATGTCCTAAACTACTCCAAAATGTGTCCAAAATGATGATAAACCTCAAAAACATGTTTTAAATTTCTCCAAACAATCTCATAAGGACCCGGAAATTTGCCGATATGACTCAACGCCTGTCTCCCATGATGCAAAGTGAAGCAAAAATTGTCCAAAATAACTAAAAGTCTGTCTACAGGAACTCACAATTGGACCAAAATGACTCAAAAATGGCTCTAAATTTAATCAAAATGACTCAAAAGTTGATGAAAGCAACTCAACATTCATCTGAAATGACTGTAAAAATGTTCAAAATGACTCAAATGTGACTAAAATCATTGAATGTTTGTCTAAAGGGACTCAAATCATGACAAACGGTTCACTAACTGTCTTAAACGACTAAAAACTGGCCGACACGTCTCTAAATCTGTCCAAAATCACATCATACATGTATAAAGTCACTCAAAAGCTAAGATCTTTCCTCTTGTTTAGTGACCTATAACGTCTCCACACTGACAGAGGACGTTCTCTGATTCTGGTTCTGGTTCTGGTTCTGTAGAGGTGCAGGACGTTATGCTGCAGTGAAAACGGACCACGGTGAGTTCTGGGTTAACCTGCTGCTGGATCAGAGACTCCACATCGACGACGTCTCACCTTGGTAGATGTCGTACTGTCCTGACATCAGGTTGTAGCTCATGCCCAGGTGTGTGTGGTGGTGTGTGTGCAGGTGTCGGGCGAACGACACGTGGCTCCTCTCTCGCTCCGGCTCTCGCTCTCCTTCGGGGGAACCCTTCTCACCGGGCTGCACAAACAAACAAACAAACAAACATGTAAACAAACATCCAGACTGACACAGTCGTCCTGCAGGGATCTATGTTTTTAATAAATCTGTAATTTCACACGGACATCACATAAATATGTTTTCATGTTTGGTCTGTTTACTGGTTCATTTCCTTCAACGCTGTTTCTCCTACTTAGTCCCACGACACCTCCAGGAGGCTAGGAGGTGAACTCTGGGGTCCCAGAGTCGCCCCCCCTAGTGCCAGTTCACACTGCTGCTACACAATCCAACCAGCACTGCCACGTTCAACTGACCCAGGCCTGTTTAGGAGATGCTCCAGGTAGTGACCAGTGCCGATGCTACCGTTTACCTAGCTGCTTAATGCTAACTGCTAATTCAACCAGCACTGCCACATTCAACTGACCCAGGCCTGTTTAGGAGATGCTCCAGGTAGTGACCAGTGCTGATGCTACCATTTAGCATCGCAAATGCTACATGGTAATGCTAACCACTAACTGCTTAAAATATACTACTAACAACCTCACCACCCACAAGGAGAATATACAGCCGGATTAGCCTATAATGCTAATGCTAACTGCTAAATACCAATGCTAACTGCTAAGATACTACCAAACTACTACAGCTTTAGCTATTGTTAAATGCTACAATGCTACCATAGGCCTAGATGTCACACACAGCTGCTAAGTGCTAAGTGATGATGCAAGAAGGCAAACAAAACAAACCTGTACAGCTTCTTTGTGCAGCTGTCGGTTATCAATAATCAGCTGCATTGATCAGTAAAATAAATATGTCTGACTGAGGTTTTAGTGTTTGTCGAGAAAGTCTAGCTATGTCAAACTGTGTTATATTTATTCCTTTTGACTCCTTCAGGCTGTGGTTTAGGCTGTCTACGTGTAAATGTCGGCAGCTTTCCCTCACAGCAGGTGATTTTCCGTGGTACTGGTGACTCTGCTGCTGCAGCAGCTCCATGGCCGAGGACGAGGACGAGTCGCTGCTCTGTTTGCTGCTCACAGCTCCTCCTCTGCCGGGCGGGGTCACCTCCGACTCCTCCCGGCCCGCCGTCTTCCCGTACAGAGGATAGTGGAAACCTGCAGGGCAACGAGCACAGCAACAGTAAATACGCCGATACTCAAACAGCTTGTCAAAGCGCCTTATAAGAGAAGTTTAATCCCTTCTGCATGTTCTGTTAAAGTGTCTGCCGTGTCTCTGTGGGTAACTTCACCGTCTCTGTTGTACAAAGTCAGAGAAGTGAAGACAAAAGTCTGACTAAAAGGAAACAGCCTCAAATGGACATTTTTGCTAACCTGATTTCAATGTGTGACTTTCTACAAACTCAGCAGCTAAATGTGACGACGGCTCATCTCGAATTTGCTGTAGCCTCTTCAAAATGCTCAAAATGAGTCCAAAATGACAAACTCTAGTACAAAACGTACCAAAAAACAACTTAAAATCTACCCAAAAAGATCCACGTGTCCAAAATCACTCAGGATTGGTCCAGAAAGTCGCAAAATTGTCCTATTACTTAAAAAATAACAGTCCAAAATTAGTCAAAGCGGCTTCAAACTTGTCCCAGATTACGAAAGCTTGTCCACACGGCCTCACAAGTCATCCAGACTGACTCAGAACCCGTTGAAAAGGAGAAAAAACTTGTTCAAAATCGTCCAAAAAGACAAGCACCCACAGAAACAGCGCCCAAAATGCCTGAAAATGTGTCCCAAAGGATTCAAAACTGCTCCATAATGACTTAAAACTCGTCCAAAATACATGAAAAAAATACACAAAATGACATAAAATACAAGATATATCCAGAATCAGTCAAAAATGGATTTAAACTTGCGCAAAATGAAATAAAGGTTTGTCCAAACGGCCTTAAAAGTTGTCCAAAATGTCTCGGAAGAGCCCAAAAACGCTAAAAATGACCAAAAATTATATTTAAGTGCTGAAAATTTGTCCGAAACTTGTCCAAAGAGAGAAAAGCCTGTTGACCAAAATGACTAAAAAATGTTGAAAATGAGAAACAATTTGTTCAAAAAGACTAAAACTTGTCCAAAAAAAAAGACAAGCCCTTGTACAAAACGTTTGTCCCCACCCTCACCCCAACCGGTCGAGGCAGACGGCCGCCTTCCCTGAGCCTGGTTCTGTCGGAGGCTTTTTTTCCCTGCTCCCCGTTAAAGGGGTTTTTGCACTGTAAAAAATGCCCCTCCCAAATCAAGAAAAAAAACTTAATTCAAGGCACTTTTACTTTGAAATAAGTGTAAAAATCTGCCAATAGAACAAGTGAACATTTGCTTGGTCAGATTTCTTGAAATAAGACATGATATTTAGAATATTGAGGTCTTAAAATCAGCAGGGAAAACTTATTTTAAGCTATATTTTAGCAGCATTGTCAAGCTGAGGTGTCTTAGAATAAACCAGACATGCTAAAGAATTAAATAGATTTTTGCTTTAATAAGTTTCAGCTTCTTAATTTGAGATGTGTTCAACTTATTTTAGTTGTATTATCATGGCTCTTCTCTAGATTTAAGACCATCTTGTCCTTGAAATCAGATCACACAGATTAATTGAAGCATTCTGAGATATAATGTCTTCTCACAGTTGGCTAGAAATCCTAATATTTAGTGGTGCTTGACAGCATTTGAAGGTGTTGTGTTTTAGGTGAAGCCAGCTACGCCCAAAAGGAGGTGTTTTAACTCAAAAGCAGACATTTGCTTTGTTTTTTTACACATTTTCCACATGCAGCTGTTTTCTGATATGAATTGGTGATTTTCCAATAAAATGCATTTACTTTATTTCTTAAATCCAGATTATTTATCTGATACAAACAACAGCTCAGCTTGAAACATGTATGAAATGAAATGAACCTTGTTTCTGGTAAAATACAACTAAAACAAGATCATTTCAAGATTGTTTGACTTAACAAGATATTTAAGATGCGTTGTCTTAAAACACGTCCCTCCATCTGCTGAAATGTTACCTGGAAAGTGAATTTATCTTAAATCAAGTGGGTTGAGACAATTTGACTAAAAATAAGACGAATAAACTTGGTAAGATGTGGAGTTTTTGCAGTGTGGTTCCTTCCCCCCGTTGCCGACTACTTGCTCAGAGGGAATCCAAGGGCAACTTTGGATTGTTGGGTTCTCTGGTCTTTGTTTATAATTCGTAAGGCCGTTGCTAAGTGACGACCTACGAGTTGACATATGTTGTGAAGTGGCGCTACATAAATAAAACTGAACCTCATACTGATGAATGGAATAATATCGACCAGTCTGATAATCGGTGTTTCCACAAGGCCTATGACTTCATGCATCCACATATTTGGTTTCCTGATCTCTTTCTTTGAAGTGGACCTCGACTCTTACCGGGGTAGTTGTGGACCAGGGTCGGGGACACCCCTCTGTAGGAGCCCCCGCTGCCCTCACACATGGCCAGGTACGGTGGGTAGGAGGAGTGCTGGTACTGGATGTAGGGCTGCTGGGGGGTCATGGGAGGAGACACCGCCGCCCGGGCGCTCTGCGACTCCTCGGCCAGGCCTCCCATCGCCTCCTGGCCCTGGTCCTCCAGCGCCTCCAGCCGCTCCGAGTCCTCGGCGTCGATGGCGGGCGGGAGGTCGTGGGACCCTCTGGACTTTTTACCCTCGGCTCCACCTCCCGCTCCTCCTCTATCTCCACCGCCCCCCGAGGTCATCTTGGCCCCGGCAGGCTCCACGGTAGCTCCCCACTCTTTCCCAGTGTCAGCTTCGCCCTCCTCGGCCTCCTCGCCGTGCTGAAGCTCTGAGTATTTGCTGTGAGCGAGGCGGTGAGCCCAGGCCGGGCCGTCTGAGGGCTAAATCGATGGGGACAAGTGTTGGTGCGAGTCGCAGTGTTTCCCCTATAATTCTTTGCTAACAGTGGTGGGTGGGAGTCGTTTTGGGGTCATTTCAACTTCAGCTCCACGTCTCTGTCCCGGTTTAACACCTTTTTCACATTACGTCTACGTGTTTTAGCGTTTTCTTTTAGCGTTCTGATTCTGAGTAGCAGGGGCCACCGCTGCTGAACGAATATAGAGGAAACACTGAGTGAACAGAGCCTTAGACAGAGCGCCTATCACCGGCTCTGGGTGGGATGTTGATGGAGGATGACGACGTTTCGGCCGGTCGGAGGTGGGATGTGAGGAGGGCGGCGTCCCGGTCAATGACACCAGCCAACAAACACATGATCAAGTGCAGAATTCAGGCCAAACTCAAGCTTTTGACATGACCCAGCATGGAGGGCGGCTTCGGTAAACATCTGTACAAGCTTTTGTATCAAAACAACACTTAACATATAAGAAGAGTTTACACATTTCTTTCATTAACTCTCACTTTAACCCTCTGAACCCCAGAAAAACCCGCCGGCGGGTTTAAGATGCATGTTTCTTAAAAGGAAAAATATCCAAAATGACATCATTTACCATAAAAACAGAAAGAATCATCAGATTTTCAGCTTTCTGACAGTCCTTGAATGCCTCTTTAACCAAAATAAAGGCTTCTTATGTGAAGGTTTTAGTGTTTAGTTGTTTGTTGCTTTATGTTGCAGTTGAAGGAGGCATGTTGATCCTAATAATTTAATTGATTAAAAAGATGTAAAAACAAGGGTGAGTCGTGTTATCTTTAAAAATCTGATTTAAAAATTGCCAAAATTACACAATTTGTCAGCCAGAAGCGGTAAAGACAGAAAGACTCATGAGGTTTTCTGTGATGAATGGTTTCGTCGGGAAACTTTTCATCAATGTGTCTTTTTTCTACATGTTTCGTTTAAAAAGAAATACAGGAATTAACTTTCCTTTCCAACTTTCATACGGTCCTTGAACTACTCATCCGTGACTACTTTTTTACAAATTTACCGAAAATAAAGTCTTTGCTCGAACCAGATTTGATAAAATAATAACAAATAATAATGGATTTAGCTGTGACCAAACGAGACAATAATACAGGGACTTTTCGGTTGAACTGCAGGTAGTGTAAGTTGTAATATACCAATAACATGTGGAGCAGTGTTGGTAACAAATTCAAACATGTTGATTGATGTTTTCTTTCAATCTTTGAGGAATAAATGATCACAGAAAACTCTCCCTCTTGCAATTGATGGTTGTGCTGCTTCCATATGAAAAATGAACCCACAGTGAGCAAAAACGCGACAGTGGCAAAGTAAAAAAAAAACACCTAGAAACTTGCTTGGAGTTCAGAGGGTTAAACATTAAAAACATCTGCGTCCATCTAATCAAATTACATGACTGGAGTCGAAGTACAGCACCACAGAAGCCACACGGTTGTTGACATTAGCACCTATCGGTTTTAGCTGTACACATTTAATCTCTTGGTGACACCCACAGCGGTCATTAAAGCACCACAACAACAGCATCAGCGGCGGCGGCGGGTTATAGACAGAGGGAGAAACTTACACTGGAAAAGGAAACATTTGAGTCCAGATCTGTCTGACTGTTTGGGTTGTGGAGTGATGAAGAAGAGGAAGAGGAGGGCGACTTGATGTCATCGCAGTCTTTGATTGAGGCCGGGTGCTGCTCCACCACGCCGCCGTGCACCGCCTTCATGCCCAGACTCTGTCCCCTTTCTCCCCTCTCACTCATCTCCACGTAGGACAGGACAGGTTTGGGGCAGCAACCTTTAGCACCGTCTACGCCTTTACCTAGCATGGGTCCGCCGGCCGGACCCCCGACCATGTGTTTGACCTCCTCGCTGTCCCTCGTCCCCCTCTGCTTGGGCGTCTGGTCGCAGCATTTGGAGGCCAGTAACAGTTTCTGGTCCATGTAGAGTCCTCTAGAATACTGGCCGTAGTACAGCGACTGGGCCAGCGCCGTCTGGGTTTGACTCATAGCGAGCTGCAGCTGAGACTGAGGCGGGCCGTCGCCTTTCTTTGAATCCGAGAACTCGTGGGCGGAGCTTTTATCGTCCTCTTTTATCTCTTCTTTTCTGTCTTTCCCTTTGCAGTCGTGGGAGCTTTTGTGGAAAGTGACGCCGCTGCTGTTCTGCCTGTCCGACTGCATGTACCCCTGCAGGTAGTAGGGCTCGTAGCCGTGGTAATAGGGGGACTGGGGGTCTTTCGGGGCGGACGCTGTGGGTGGGGTTTTACCGGAGTTACCGTGGTTGCTGTTGGAGCTCACCTCAGATGAAGCCGAGGAGCTGGACTTGGATCTGAGTCCGTCTGAGCGACACTCGGAGGATCCGCCATCGTCCCCGGCGTCGGAGATGTCAGAGTAGGCGGGGCTGTTGTTCTTGCTGCCGCCGTCTGCTGACGCCAGGCAGCTACCGCTAGCGTCAAGCCTCGATGAACTGCCGATGGAGGGACTTGGGGCGTTGTCGGTAAAGGTGTAAACCTTGTCAGCCTCGGCTCGAATACTGGCCATCCTGCTCTCCTGGCTCTCCGTGAGTCCATTCATTACGTCTTGCTTGCTCAGGTGCTCCTTCAGAAGACTTCCAGAGATTTCCTTGACACCCATTTTGGATCCACCGCCACCGTCCTCCATTTTGATCCCACTGCTGTCACCATTTGGCGTCCTGGATGGCACATCTTTGTTGTGTTTGTCCTTTAACCTCCGTTTTTCCTTCTTCCGGGTCTCCTTGCAGGTCACCAGAGTGGCTTTGACAAGGCTCGGCTCCACGACGATACTCAGCTTTGGTTTGATTGGTTTCAGTGGGAGGTTTTTACTGGTGAGGCCGACGGCCGCCATAGGAGACGGCTGCTGAGAGGTGACTGGATCTGCGGTGCCGCTCGGATATGCCGTGTTGGGTATGGCGATCAATTTGGGCGGCGCAGGCGCTGGAGCAATCGGCCGGTTGGTCCTGGACTTGGACAACTTTTCGACCTTCCCATTGGCCTTCTTGCCCTTGTCGCAGGTGCCTCCCTTCTTTTCAATCAAACCTTCCGCTTCCAGTTTGGGCATCTCCACCGAGGAGTTCCGGTCCGGGACCATGCAGTTCTCCAGAACCACAGTCATATTGGAGATGATGGGCAGGTTGCTCAGGTCGTCGATCAGGCCGTCTTTCAGCAGCGAGGTTCTTCTGGTTTTGGAGTTGGCGTTGGGACTGTGGTCGGTGCTGAGCAGCAGCCGTCTGTTCTTCGGAGAACCCACCGTGGTTACCTTGTACAGGGGAGCAGGTTTCTTTGAGGAGCTGTTGGTGCTGCTGTTTGTCTCCGAGAGGTCGTACGTCATGTTGTTGATGCCGTCCTCGCAGTCGGACAGTCGCTCCTCACTCTCCCCGTCCTTCAGGGGCTCCAGCTCGGGCTTCCTCTGCTCCTCGGCCTCCAGATGTGCATGGGTCTGGTGGTATCGCAGGCCGTTGATGTGCTTGTAGCGTTTAGTGCAGTTGGGATGGGGGCAGTCGATGAGGATGGGCGGGGGAGGCGGCGAGGAGCCACAACCTCCTCCCGGATCCATGAACGAGGGGTCGGACTTGCCCTGTGGCGTGGACGGGGCGCTCCGGGATTTCGCCCTGATCCTCTTCCCATTCCCATTTTTAATCTCGTCCGAGGACACCAGGCTGAGGTCCAAGTCGGCCGGCGGTTTGTTCTTACGCTTCCCGGAGGAGAGGGAGGAGGCGCTGTTGGCCGGCTTCACCTCATCCACGGTGAAGAAAGATGGAGGTGCTCGGCAGTTGCTGTTGATGAGGTTCAGGCTGCCTCTCCTGCCCTTGCTGTGGATGGGGGCAGCTGCTCCGGCTACGCCACCTCCCCGGCTCCGGTGCTGCGATAGACCCCTGACTTTGGCGGCAGGCGTCGGATCCACGCAGGGTCGATCCGCCATGGCCATTCGCATCCGTTTCCCCCGACCACGACCGCCGGGCAGCTCCGGGTCACTGGAGGGAGACTCGCAAAACCTGGACAGAAGAAAAAAAACCAATAGAGATTTCTTTTTAATCATCACAGCCTGGAAAAGCTTCATAATTGCTGCATCACTGAGGGCGGTAGAGAATAAAAGAACAAAACAAATTTTATTCACAGCTGTTCTGTGTTTGTGTTTTGCTTTCTTGAACAGTGACATCCACCCTTACTGCCTGGCAAACCCCCACTTCTTGTAGTAACACTAAATTAACAACAACAATATAATCAACAATATTTCTGATTCAGTAAATTAGATAAATACCTCACATGAAAGAACTTTTTTTTACACAGAGTGTTGTATAATGTTCCTGCAATGTGATATATTAAAGGTAGAACATTCAAACATTCAAAAAAATGTTTTCCAGATGTTATCGAGGCCTCAAATGAACATTGCTGTAATGTGAAATATTAAAAGTTTGTCTCATGGCTGTGGGAACACATTATAGCAGACGTTTCCACAATGACAGCAAATACATGATGTTCACAATATAGCATCTTTGGAAGACGTTAAACAAAGGTAGGACATTCTTCTTGGAATGTTCTGAGAATGTTTTGTTGACATTGTTGAAGGAACACATTACAGACCCTAAACAAAAACATTCCCACAATGTTCCACAGTGATAGCAAAAGATGTTTTGACAACACTATAGCATAACGGTCTAAAAGTGTTATCACCAAACACTTTTAGAACGTATTTAATAGGACTGGTCCTGAATATTCGAATACCCGTTGTGGTGGTATTTGGATAATAACTTTGATATTCGAATAGTCGTGTGCGCTGCTGCCTGGTGCCACCGAGGGCCGACGAGTTTTGCTGAGCGTTGCCGAGCGTCACCAAGGCTGTAGTATGTCATTGACCGTTGCCGAGCGTTGCCGAGTTTTGTAGAGCGTTGCAGAGTGTCGCCAAGTGTCGCCGAGTGTCGCCGAGGCTGTAGTACGCCACTGACCGCTGCCGAGCACTGCTGAGTGTCGCCATGTGTTGTTGAGCGTCGTCAAGCGTCACCAAGTGTCGCCGAGGCTATAGTATGCCACGACCGCTGCCAAGCGTCGCTGAGTGTCGCCGAGGCTATAGTACGCAGACCTGCCAAATCCGGTGTCACGCTCTGGTGTCACCCTTCGCTCCCTCCCGCTACCTGCTACTCCCCACCCCACCCTGCCGGCGCACCAGTACAGCTCCAGCCGAATATTGGAATAGTCGTCATTAATTGGAATCGAATATTAGAAGAACGGCAATTACTATTCCGAACAGCCTTAGCATTTAAGAAGAAGAAAGCTTTATTGTCACAAATACATTTTTACAGCATTGTGAAGGGGTTAAGGGCCTCGCTCAAGGGCCCAACAATGGCTGCATTGGGGTTCGATCCTCTGACCTTCTGATCAGTAGCCCAGAGACTTAACCGTTGCACCACCACTGCCCCCATTTAGTTAACCTGTCTTTAACAGGAACATTTAAGGGAAGCTAAAAGAAAACTTCCCATTTAAAATATTGGTAGAACTTTGCAAAACTTTCTCAGATTTCTGTCTCACTAATAGAGAGAGTCGGTCGGATGAGGGCAAATCAATCGACCAATCGATCAGTCGAGCTGAGCGCTGCAGCTCCAGCATCAATACAATCTGTGTAGCGTCGTTTCACTTTGTGTCGCTGCTGTACCACATTCTTAAATCCTGTTTTCTTGCCATTGTTCTTGAAAGATCCTCGCCAACGTGTTCATCTTGTCACCCAAACTGAACTCCACCATCAGACGGATAGACCTCGGGAGATAACAGATCCGGGGCTCGTGTGAACCACTTTACCCAGACGTCGAGCATAAAAATTGATTTTTTTCCGCACAAAGCCTGCTCCTCTTTTGATAACATGAAAAAAAGCCCTGTTCAATCCGCGGTTATCTCTGTATTTGATATGGAGACATTTTGTATTCGCTCACCGTCCCTTCGACTTTGAAGTCCTTTGATGCTGTTTACCGCGGCACCTTGCATCTTAACGCCGGCGATGCTTTTCCACGCTCACGTATTGTTATTTATATCAGAAACCTGCCTGCTGTGATGAGGAAAACTTCATGTTTATCCACATTTCTGAGGCCGGACCCTTAATGCATTAATTACGACACTTTGTTAAACCCTTGATGGATGAATTCTGACCTTGGAAAGACTGTTTTGGGGTATTAATCACCTTATTAATGGAACCGGCTGCAGAGCACGTTGACACCAGACGTTCTTGTCCCCCTCTGTGATTTCACAACGATGATATCTCACTTCTCCTGTGATGTTTGTAATTGCTTTTTTCTTTTTGCAGTACGTCCCCGAATGTCACCGAAGCCGCCGCAAAATTTTTTTTTTACTGATTTCCTTCGACGTTTCAAGGATATTCGTCGCCTCTCGTGTCCCTCGTCACGTTCTTCTCTTCTTTTTTAACAGTTTTAATTCGGTGTTTTGGTTGCGGTTTCATTCAATAATGAATCATCAAAGTGGAAGCATTTTACTCCCATTGATCTGCATAATAAAACCACATTCGGCGACCGCTGACAGACAGTGACAAGAGTCCAAATGAAAAAAGCAATTTAGCCCCCGCTTCCTGAGATTAAGCCGTAATCGCCATGACAACAACCATTTACATACAGGAGCAATAATTGAGAGGTTTCAGCCGAGCGAGGAGGGACTGTCACATTTTCCACTTGGCAATTACAAAAAAAAAAAACACTCGGCGTTAGTGGAACAGGACGGAGAGTGGAGAGCGACTCTGTTAAATCTCATCAGCTGACAGCCAGTTTGGCCCTTTTATCATTTCAGCAGCATTAAAGCTCTCTGAAGAAATAAGTGCTCCTTTCAGCTGATCAAATAAACAATCAGCGGCAAATAAAGGCCAACGAGGACGACAACAAAACGCCATCGATCAAAGCGGGGAAATAAACCGAGCAGGAGTGTGCTGGGAAAATTACACGGCGCTGTCCCTGTCAGTAAAATGCTTTGATAGTCGGATTAAGAATTGATTTTCAAATATAGTTTCAGGCCTGATTTCACCTGCAGACGGATGTTCGCAGCGAGGCCTCGACTCGTGGCCAAAAAGTACAAAACCTGCCCTCAAGCAAAGCAAAAAGGATGTTTTTAAAACTGAAATTCATAATAAATGCCGGCTGCAGCGTCTGTACATGAAAATGGTGACTGAATTAGACACTGCATTAACAGGAATAAATGGTTTTATAGTAATATTTTATTTATTTCATGTCAAAATGAAAACAGACCCTGCAGAGAGACTCATCTAATTTATTGTATTTTAGTTTTATGTAATCATTATTTAACCTGGAAGTGACGTAAGTGAGATCAAAATCGGTTTGTCACTGCAGACCTGGTCAAGAAGGCACCATCATACAGCTACAAAGATTATATTAATTAAACACAGGAGCAGCCAGTTGGTGCTGGAAGTCCCAGTTAGTAAATGGATCATCTGAGGTCAGTGAATGAGTCTCAGTGATTGTAGTATAAAGACTCCTGGATCTGGAAGGTCCAGTCTCTGGAGGATCAGGACTCCTGGATAGAACTAGTCCATGAAGACTGAAGAACCTCCAAGAACCTCTGAGAGAAGGTTGTTGAACAGCATCAGTCAGGAGATGAAACAAGAACATTTAAGGTCCTGAAGATCTCTAGGAGTCCAGTTAAACCATCATTAAGACCTAGAAGGATCTGGACCATGAGGACATCTGACTAGAGCAGGACGTCCTCAAAGACTGAGAGACCGAGCAGGAAGGAGACTAGTGAGGGAGGACACCAAGACTCCTATGACTCCTCTGAAGGAGTTAGAAGGAGGAGACTAGTGAGGGAGGCCACCAAGACACCTATGACTCCTCTGAAGGAGATACAAGAAGGAGACTAGTGAGGGAGGCCACCAAGACACCTATGACTCCTCTGAAGGAGTTAGAAGGAGGAGACTAGTGAGGGAGGACACCAAGACTCCTATGACTCCTCTGAAGGAGTTAGAAGAAGGAGACTAGTGAGGGAGGCCACCAAGACTCCTATGACTCCTCTGAAGGAGTTCCAGTTCATCAACAACTGTTGTCTGTTCTTCTCCAGTCAAAGCTTCATGGAAACAAAGAGAAAGACTCTGTTGGAAAAAGCTCAGATTAAATCTGGACTAGAGTCACCAGAAGACATGTGGAGACTCTGAAGTCACCTGGAAGAAGGTTCTTTGGTCTGAGGAGACCAGGAAGGAGGTTTTTGACCATCAGACTAGACGCTATGTTTGGTGGACACCAACCACTGACATCATCACAAATACACCAACCCCAGTGCCAAGCATGGTGGTGGCAGCATCATGATGCTGAGCATGATGTCAGGTCCTGGAAGGCTTGTAAAGGTAGAGGGTAAATGAATGCAGCAAAGTCTAGAGAAGTCCTGGAGGACAACCTGATGACTTGGGAGAAGACGTGTTTTCCAATAAGACAATGAGCCGAAGCTCCACAGAAATGGTTTAAAGACAACAAAGTGGATGTTCTGGAGGCCCAGTCAGAGTCCAGACCTCAGTCCAACTGAGACTCAGAGTCTGGACTAGAAAAGTTCTGTTCTCTAATAATCCCTGTGGAACCTGACAGAGTTTGAGCAGTTTTATAAAGAAGAGAAGTAAAACTGCAGCGTTGAGATGGACATCTACTAAACACTGACCTGAAGGGGGTAAAGACCTACGCTGTCACCGACGTTACATTTCATAATTTTAATTAACTAGCATTAGCACAGGTCAGTGAAAGAAAGGGAAGATACCTTGGAGGAGCCCAGTCATGTTTGGTGCAGTCCAACAGAGTTCCCACGTAGGTCCTCTTCCTCCACGTCACGTTCACCACCAGCACACCTGTCGATCACAAACAGAGGTTATGAAGGATTTACTGGGATCGTATCAGGTCAACACAGGGTTCAGGACTCAAATAGGAACAGTCAGTGGAAAGAAATGAAGGTTCTGCAAACAAACGTATTTTTACAGGAAATAGGATCTTTTACGCAGAATTTGGACTCTCATAGAACCAAGCAGTGACACAGGTGTGTTAAAAGATTTATTGCTTTATTTGACAAGACAAGTTATTTTGCTGCACCAACCTTGTTTGACTGTGTAAACTGAGATTTTCACCTCTTTTCTTTTACAGAGCTGCAGAAACTCATGAGAGTGAGGCCACCAAGACACCTATGACCGATCTGAAGGAGTTAAAGAAAGAGACGACTGGAGAAATGAATGTTTTGCAGCTTTTTTCTTGAATGCAAACCCGTTTCTTGTATGAAATAAGATCTTAAAATGCAGAATTTTGACTGGCAATGAACCAAGCAGTGATACAGGTGTGCTGAAAGATTTGCTGCTCTATTTAAAGACAAGTCATTTTGCGGCACAAATCCCGCTTGACTGTCTAAAAGCAGCTTTTTCACCTTTTCACAGAGCTGCAGAAACCCTTGCGCCTTTGTTCTCGCTTGTGTCTAATGAGGAATGTGTAATGAATGATAAAAGACGACATAAAAAGCAGCGCAGTGCACCTGAAAGAGGGAAAATCACTGTGACGAGCAGACGTCTGCAAACAGCAGCAGTTAACAATCTGGAAATGAAAAGCTGAAGGACGGAGTTCAGCTTTTAAGAGGCTCAAAGTGGTTCCGAGTGTTTGTTGCAGCCTCGGTGAAACTGCTCCGGCTGATTTTAGTCGGAAAGTACAGTCTTACATTCCTGTCAGGTTTCTGCTTGGAAGAAATGTTTAGTCTTCAAGGTTTAAACTCTAATCTGAAGCCCCTTTAGTCATCTGAAATGAACGCCCCTCTCTCTCCGGCGCTCTCAGACTGACATTTGAAAACCATTAACCTCCGTTTTGCGATGCGCCGGCAGCAACGCCAAGCAAATCAAATTTTGGACGCATTACAGCTTTCAAACGAGGTTTGACTGCAACACACGACTCCTCGCTCTTCAATTACGTCTGACGGCCGCCACCTTCACAGAACACTGTCAGATAAACGAGAGCGATGCTGCAGAGGCCCTCAAATCTCCAGTTAAAATCTCCAGTTAATAAACTGGATGGATTTGATTAGAAACAACTCAGCGTTCCCAGTTTCCACTTTAAATACAGCTCTGAAGTTTGATAGAATACATTTTCTACTTTCTGCAGACGGCTCCAAAACTCTGAGAGCACACCAGAAATCTGTCGCTTCACTTATTTGGTATTTGGGAGACAAAATTGAGTTCTGTAAAACATTTAGACAGAAAAAAAGTTATATTTGGGAAGCCATTTTAAGGGTTCAACATCTCCAGAAATAAAACTCCCACAGACGTGAAATTCGGTGAGGACACAAACAGAATTACTCCCAGCAGATCAAAATGATTAAATGGATCCAGCAGAGGACAAATTTTAGATTATTGGACCTTGAAATTGGAAAAAAAGTGTAAAATTCTCAAACCAGGTTGGTCTAGTGTCCCCAGAAAGTTCCTGTAGGTGTATATCTATGGATGGATCCATGTTTCTACTAAAATACAGTCTTTGGTCCACATTTCACCAACTGTTTCTACATCAGTAGAATCTGATTTGTTGCAAGTATGGTACGACAAGGTTCCAGTTTTTAGATGTTTAGACTAAATCTTGATGTGGACTAGACTACACTATAGATATTGGTGTTCATGGGGTCTAGATGTTGGTGTTCATAGGGGTCTAGATGTTGGTGTTCATAGGGGTCTAGATGTTGGTGTTCATAGGGGTCTAGATGTTGGTGTTCATAGGGTCTAGATGTTGGTGTTCATAGGGGTCTAGATGTTGGTGTTCATAGGGGTCTAGATGGTGGTGTTCATTGGGGTCTAGATGTTGGTGTTCAAATGGGTCTACATGTTGGTGTTCATAGGGGTCTAGATGTTGGTGTTCATAGGGGTCTAGATGTTGGTGTTCATAGGGGTCTAGATGTTGGTGTTCATAGGGGTCTTGATGTTGGTGTTCATAGGGGTCTAGATGTTGGTGTTCATAGGGTCTAGATGTTGGTGTTCATAGGGTCTAGATGTTGGTGTTCATAGGGGTCTAGATGTTGGTGTTCATAGGGTCTAGATGTTGGTGTTCATAGGGGTCTAGATGTTGGTGTTCATAGGGGTCTAGATGTTGGTGTTCATTGGGGTCTAGATGTTGGTGTTCATAGGGGTCTAGATGTTGGTGTTCATACGGTCTAGATGTTGGTGTTCATAGGGGTCTAGATGTTGGTGTTCATAGGGTCTAGATGTTGGTGTTCATAGGGTCTAGATGTTGGTGTTCATAGGGGTCTAGATGTTGGTGTTCATAGGGTCTAGATGGTGGTGTTCATAGGGGTCTAGATGATGATGTTCATAGGTGTCTAGATGTTGGTGTTCATAGGGGTCTAGATGTTGGTGTTCATAGGGTCTAGATGTTGGTGTTCATAGGGGTCTAGATGTTGGTGTTCATAGGGTCTAGATGTTGGTGTTCATAGGGTCTAGATGTTGGTGTTCATAGGGGTCTAGATGTTGGTGTTCATAGGGTCTAGATGTTGGTGTTCATAGGGTCTAGATGTTGGTGTTCATAGGGGTCTAGATGTTGGTGTTCATAGGGGTCTAGATGTTGGTGTTTATAGGGTCTAGATGTTGGTGTTCATAGGGGTCTAGATGTTGGTGTTCATAGGGGTCTAGATGTTGGTGTTCATAGGGGTCTAGATGTTGGTGTTCATAGGGGTCTAGATGTTGGTGTTCATAGGGGTCTAGATGTTGGTGTTCATAGGGTCTAGATGTTGGTGTTCATAGGGGTCAAGATGTTGGTGTTCATAGGGGTCTAGATGTTGGTGTTCATAGGGGTCTACATGTTGGTGTTCATAGGGGTCTACATGTTGGTGTTCATAGGGGTCAAGATGTTGGTGTTCATAGGGGTCTAGATGTTGGTGTTCATAGGGTCTAGATGTTGGTGTTCATAGGGGTCTACATGTTGGTGTTCATAGGGGTCTAGATGTTGTTGTTCATAGGGTCTAGATGTTGGTGTTCATAGGGTCTAGATGTTGGTGTTCATTGGGGTCTAGATGTTGGTGTTCATAGGGTCTAGATGTTGGTGTTCATAGGGTCTAGATGTTGGTGTTCATAGGGGTCTACATGTTGGTGTTATATGTGCAGAGTTACAAGCAGCTTTTTCAAACAAAACAAGACATTTAAAGACGTCACTTTCAGCCTCAGGCAGTTCTTTTATGTTTTACAGAGCAGACATTTATCGATTAATAAAAAAAAAAATCAGATTAATTTTGTTTTTTATTGGGTTTTTTCCACAGTGAGTAAATGAAGTATAAAAGACAAGGACAAAGACACAAGCTGCTTCAAATAAGAAGGACCAGCAGCAAAGACAGTGAAATAAACTGCTTCTTAAACGGAGCGCCATCCTGCATGTAAGGATGCAGCAGTAATGAGCAGAAACGCCTAAAAATACGCAGACAAACTGCAAAGTGCAGGATCAGCAGCAGCAGCAGCTTTTTCCTCTTCGCCTTCACGTCCCCTGAAGCCTCGCCGGGTCGGAAACGTGACAGCGCTTCTATTTTTAGGCCGCATGACTCCGTCTCTGCCTGGAAGACGCCAAAACACTCGATAGCTCATCAGTTTGCTGTCGTGGAGGTGGGCGTTGATGTTGCTCGCAACGTGCCTGACATTCAGAAAGTCTGTTTCCCTACAGCTCCCTGAAATAAACACCGATTCGGCTTCACAAACAAACAGCTCCTCTAAGAAGCTGCCATCAGACAGTCCTTGAACCAAACGTCCCAGAATGCGAGCATCTGGGTCTGCTGTTTGTTGTGACTCGGAGGGAACCGACATGTTCTTCCTCTCCGCTGCAGATAACATCAAAACAAACCTAATGGACGAGTTAAAAATGAACGTCTCGCCTTCATTCACTCCCTCTCTGAGCTGCTAATTCTCTGTCCTGACGTCCGAACCTGCAGCTGCTTCCGCTGTGGAAGAGGCCGGTTTCACTCCAGCTGCAGCCACATGTCACATCCTCACTGCAGTTTGGTTTATTTCAGCTGTCAGAGCCGCTGCCGCTTCCTTCCTGCATTAGATTTTTTACTGCCGCTTTGCTTTAAACATCACCTGACCTCTCCTCCACAGCTTTATCCACGATTCGTCTCCATGAACCTCCCAGAAATTATGCTTATGTGACAGCATAAATGTAAAAAAACAGAATTTTGATGCACCAAAACATCAAGACCTTGAATATAAACAATCAAAATCTGAAAAATCGGGACATTAACACACCACAACACAAACTAAAATCAAGATTAAAGCACCAAAATGCCAAAAATCTAGACTTTAATGTTTCAAAAATCTGGATATTAATGTACCAAAACCACCAAAAACTTGAATGTCAACAAACCAAACCACCAAAAACTTGAATATTAAACCACCAAAAACCTGAATATAATCACACAATAAACAACCAAAAACCTGAATATTAACACACCAAACCATCAAAAACCTAAAAATTAAAAAACCAAAACATCAAAAACCTGAATATTACTTCAAACAATCGAAAACCTCAATATTAAACCACCAAACCACCAAAAACCTGAATATTAATGTACTAAAACCATCAAAAACCTGAATATTAAACCACCAAACCACCAAAAACCTAAAAATTAATGAACCAAACCATAAAAAACCTCAATATTAAACCACCAAACAACCAAAAACCTGAATATTAAAACACTAAAACATCAAAAACCTCAATATTAAACCACCAAACAACCAAAAATCTGAATATTAACGTACTAAAACCATCACAAATCTGAATATTAAACCACCAAACCACCAAAAACCTAAAAATTAATGAACCAAACCATCAAAAACCTCAATATTAAACCACCAAACAACCAACAACCTGAATATTAAACCACCAAACCATCAAAAACCTCAATATTAAACCACCAAACAACCAAAAACCTGAATATTAAAACACTAAAACCATCAAAAACCTCAATATTAAACCACCAAAATATAAAAAACCCTCAATATTCTAGCACCAAAATGCCAAAAATCTGGACATTAATGCTTTAAACCTGAATATTAACACACTAAACCATCAAAAACCTAAATATTAATGAACCAAAACAACAAAAAAACAAACATAATTGCACCAAACCATCAAAAAAAAACCAAATATAATTGCACCAAATGGTCTACAACTGATGCACCAAAATGCCAAAAACCAGATTATTATGAACCCAAACCTCCAACAGCTGAAAGCCCCAGACCGTCCCTTTAAGGAGCTGCTCCTGATTATTTCATGTGTTTACCAGATGCACATTTACTCTCTGACAGTAATTATTTACTCGTAATTGGCTTGACGTCTGGAGTCCAGACAGACAGACAGTTTGTGGTTCAGCTAAGAGCCAATCAGGGTTTGATTGGAGCTCATCAGAGTCTGGTCTCCTGCAGGGAGGAAGAGGAAGAGGAGGAGGAGGAGGAGGAGGAGGAGGGATGAAGCTTCCTTTCTGTCGCTCCAATTAGCATTCGGCTTAATTAACATTCAACCTGCGTCGCCGCGACGACGGGGCTCCGGTTATCACTCCGCCTCCCGAACAATAAAACACAGCCTCCGTGTTTTCTTTGAATCCGTCTTTCTGTCGGCGCTGATGAAGATGGAGCTCCTCGTCCTCCTCCATCCGTCTCCTCCTGCCTCCATCTTTACGTCCATCCGTCCCTGCAGTGGTTTAAAAACACTCTCCATCCGTCCGTCAGCCTGCCGGGGCGCACGTTCACTCCAGTTCCTTCATTTACATCCATGTTTTGTTACTTATTCCATCATGTTTTACTGTTTATTTCTCTGCATACGTGTCACTTCCTTTACCCAGATGCTGTTTGTTTACTTGCATTAACCTGAAAACACGTTGCCTTGATGTGGCATTTCTATTTGTTATAATTACACAGAGTCTGGATTCGAAAACTAATGTTTTATCACAATTTACTGGTATTTTACAGATAATATTCAGTAAAATGCCAGTAACTTAAATAAAGAGGCCAAAACTGTGAATAACATCAACGTCAAAAATCAACCAAAATGTCAAAAACCTGAATATTAAAACTCCAGAACGTCTAAAAACGGGATATGATGACAAAAAAGCATCAGTAAGCCAGACAATATTGCAGCAAAACATAGAAAGACAGAATATTAATACATAAAAAAATAGAAAAATAGAATTCGGATGCACCTCAATGTTCAAAACCTGGATAGTAATGCACCAAAACACCAACAATCTGGATATTAATGCACCAAAATATCAACAGTTTGGATATTAATGGACCAAAACATCAACAATCTGGATATTAATGCACCAAAACATCAACAATCTGGATATTAATGCACCAAAACACCAACAATCTGAATATTAATGCACCAAAACATCAACAATCTGGATATTAATGCACCAAAACATCAACAATCTGAATATTAATGCACCAAAACATCAACAATCTGGATATTAATGCACCAAAACATCAACAATCTGGATATTAATGCACCAAAACATCAACAATCTGGATATTAATGCACCAAAACACCAACAATATGGATATTAATGCACCAAAACACAAACAATCTGGATATTAATGCACCAAAACATCAACAATCTGGATATTAATGCACCAAAACATCATCAATATGGATATTAATGCACCAAAACATCAACAATCTGAATATTAATGCACCAAAACATCATCAATCTGGATATTAATGCACCAAAACATCATCAATCTGGATATTAATGCACCAAAACATCAACAATCTGGATATTAATGCACCAAAACATCATCAATCTGGATATTAATGCACCAAAACATCATCAATCTGAATATTAATGCACCAAAACGCCATCAATCTGAATATTAATGCACCAAAACGTCATCAATCTGAATATTAATGCACCAAAACGTCAACAATCTGGATATTAATGCACCAAAACACCAACACCAACAATCTGGATATTAATGCACCAAAACACCAACAATCTGAATATTAATGCACCAAAACATCAACAATCTGGATATTAATGCACCAGAACATTAAAAACATGAATATTAATGCACCAAAACACCAACAATCTGGATATTAATGCACCAAAACGTCAACAATCTGGATATTAATGCACCAAAACATCAACAATCTGGATATTAATGCACCAAAACATCAACAATCTGGATATTAATGCACCAAAACACCAACAATCTGGATATTAATGCACCAAAATATCAACAGTTTGGATATTAATGGACCAAAACATCAACAATCTGGATATTAATGCACCAAAACATCAACAATCTGGATATTAATGCACCAAAACACCAACAATCTGAATATTAATGCACCAAAACACCAACAATCTGGATATTAATGCACCAAAACACCAACAATCTGGATATTAATGCACCAAAACATCAACAATCTGGATATTAATGCACCAAAACATCAACAATCTGGATATTAATGCACCAAAACATCAACAATCTGGATATTAATGCACCAAAACATCAACAATCTGGATATTAATGCACCAAAACACAAACAATATGGATATTAATGCACCAAAACACAAACAATCTGGATATTAATGCACCAAAACATCAACAATCTGGATATTAATGCACCAAAACATCATCAATATGGATATTAATGCACCAAAACATCAACAATCTGAATATTAATGCACCAAAACATCATCAATCTGGATATTAATGCACCAAAACATCATCAATCTGGATATTAATGCACCAAAACATCAACAATCTGGATATTAATGCACCAAAACATCATCAATCTGGATATTAATGCACCAAAACATCATCAATCTGAATATTAATGCACCAAAACGCCATCAATCTGAATATTAATGCACCAAAACGTCATCAATCTGAATATTAATGCACCAAAACGTCAACAATCTGGATATTAATGCACCAAAACACCAACACCAACAATCTGGATATTAATGCACCAAAACACCAACAATCTGAATATTAATGCACCAAAACATCAACAATCTGGATATTAATGCACCAGAACATTAAAAACATGAATATTAATGCACCAAAACACCAACAATCTGGATATTAATGCACCAAAACGTCAACAATCTGGATATTAATGCACCAAAACATCAACAATCTGGATATTAATGCACCAAAACATCAACAATCTGGATATTAATGCACCAAAACACCAACAATCTGGATATTAATGCACCAAAATATCAACAGTCAACAATCTGGATATTAATGCACCAAAACATCAACAATCTGGATATTAATGCACCAAAACAAAACATCAACAATCTGGATATTAATGCACCAAAACATCAACAATCTGGATATTAATGCACCAAAACATCCATTAATGCACCAAAACCAACAATCTGAATATTAATGCACCAAAACACCAACAATCTGGATATTAATGCACCAAAACACCAACAATCTGGATATTAATGCACCAAAACATCAACAATCTGGATATTAATGCACCAAAACATCAACAATCTGGATATTAATGCACCAAAACATCAACAATCTGGATATTAATGCACCAAAACATCAACAATCTGGATATTAATGCACCAAAACACAAACAATATGGATATTAATGCACCAAAACACAAACAATCTGGATATTAATGCACCAAAACATCAACAATCTGGATATTAATGCACCAAAACATCATCAATATGGATATTAATGCACCAAAACATCAACAATCTGAATATTAATGCACCAAAACATCATCAATCTGGATATTAATGCACCAAAACATCATCAATCTGGATATTAATGCACCAAAACATCAACAATCTGGATATTAATGCACCAAAACATCATCAATCTGGATATTAATGCACCAAAACATCATCAATCTGAATATTAATGCACCAAAACACCAACAATCTGGATATTAATGCACCAAAACATCAACAATCTGGATATTAATGCACCAAAACATCAACAATCTGGATATTAATGCACCAAAACATAAAAAATCTGGATATTAATGCACCAAAACATCAAAAACATGAATATTAATGCACCAAAACATCAACAATCTGGATATTAATGCACCAAAACATCAACAATCTGGATATTAATGCACCAAAACACCAACAATCTGGATATTAATGCACCAAAACATCAACAATCTGGATATTAATGCACCAAAACATCATCAATCTGGATATTAATGCACCAAAACATCAACAATCTGGATATTAATGCACCAAAACATCAACAATCAGAATATTAATGCACCAAAACATCAACAATCTGGATATTAATGCACCAAAACATCAAAAATCTGGATATTAATACACCAAAACATCAACAATCTGGATATTAATGCACCAAAACGTCATCAATCTGAATATTAATGCACCAAAACATCAACAATCTCAATATTAATGCACCAAAACATCAACAATCTGGATATTAATGCACCAAAACATCAACAATCTGAATATTAATGCACCAAAACACCAACAATCTGGATATTAATGCACCAAAACACCAACAATCTGGATATTAATGCACCAAAACATCAACAATCTGGATATTAATGCACCAAAACATCAACAATCTGGATATTAATGCACCAAAACATCAACAATCTGGATATTAATGCACCAAAACACCAACAATCTGGATATTAATGCACCAAAACATCAACAATCTGGATATTAATGCACCAAAACATCAACAATCTGGATATTAATGCACCAAAACATCAACAATCTGGATATTAATGCACCAAAACACAAACAATATGGATATTAATGCACCAAAACACAAACAATCTGGATATTAATGCACCAAAACATCAACAATCTGGATATTAATGCACCAAAACATCAACAATCTGGATATTAATGCACCAAAACATCAACAATCTGGATATTAATGCACCAAAACGTCATCAATCTGGATATTAATGCACCAAAACATCATCAATCTGGATATTAATGCACCAAAACATCAACAATCTGGATATTAATGCACCAAAACATCATCAATCTGGATATTAATGCACCAAAACATCAACAATCTGGATATTAATGCACCAAAACGCCATCAATCTGAATATTAATGCACCAAAACGTCATCAATCTGAATATTAATGCACCAAAACGTCAACAATCTGGATATTAATGCACCAAAACACCAACACCAACAATCTGGATATTAATGCACCAAAACACCAACAATCTGAATATTAATGCACCAAAACATCAACAATCTGGATATTAATGCACCAGAACATTAAAAACATGAATATTAATGCACCAAAACACCAACAATCTGATATTAAACACCAAAACATCAACAATCTGGATATTAGTGCACCAAAACACCAACAATCTGGATATTAATGCACCAAAAACATCAACAATCTCTAATATTAATGCACCAAAACGTCATCAATCTGGATATTAATGCACCAAACACCATCAATCTGGATATTAATGCACCAAACATCAACAATCTGGATATTAATGCACCAAAACATCAACAATCTGGATATTAATGCACCAAAACATCAACAATCTGGATATTAATGCACCAAAACATCAACAATCTGGATATTAATGCACCAAAACACCAACAATCTGGATATTAATGCACCAAAACATCAACAATCTGGATATTAATGCACCAAAACATCAACAATCTGGATATTAATGCACCAAAACACCAACAATCTGGATATTAAAACACCAAAACATCAACAATCCAATATTAATGCACCAAAACACCAACAATCTGGATATTAAAACACCAAAACATCAACAATCTGGATATTAGTGCACCAAAACACCAACAATCTGGATATTAATGCACCAAAACATCAACAATCTCAATATTAATGCACCAAAACGTCATCAATCTGGATATTAATGCACCAAAACACCATCAATCTGGATATTAATGCACCAAAACATCAACAATCTCAATATTAATGCACCAAAACGTCATCAATCTGGATATTAATGCACCAAAACATCAACAATCTGGATATTAATGCACCAAAACATCAACAATCTGGATATTAATGCACCAAAACATTAAAAACATGAATATTAATGCACCAAAACATCAACAATCTGGATATTAATGGATATTAAAACACCAAAACACCAACAATCTGATATTAATGCACCAAAACATCAACACCAATATTAATGCACCAAAACGTCATCAATCTGGATATTAAAACACCAAAACACCAACAATCTCAATATTAATGCACCAAAACACCATCAATCTGGATATTAAAACACCAAAACACCATCAATCTGGATATTAATGCACCAAAACATCAACAATCTCAATATTAATGCACCAAAACGTCATCAATCTGGATATTAATGCACCAAAACATCAAAAACCTTGAATATTAACGCACCAAAACATCAACAATCTGGATATTAATGCACCAAAACATCAACAATCTGGATATTAATGCACCAAAACATTAAAAACATGAATATTAGTGCACTAGAACATCACAAAAACAGGATCTGATGGCACCAAAACATCAAACACCTCAAATATGATGGATCTAAATGTCAAAAATCTGGATATTAAAGCTACAAAACATCAAAAAACTGGATATGAAGACACAGAAGCATCAATAATCCAGATAATACTGCGCCAAAACAGGAAAATAGAGTTTTGACGCACCACAATGTTAAAAACTTGGATAGTATTGCACCACAGCATCATAAACGAGAATATTAACACACCAAAATGCCAAAAACCTGAATATTATCAATGACTCTGTCAAATAAATGATGCTTAATGCATTAAAACATCAAAAACAGAATATTAATAGTCCAATGTGTCAAAAAATGGATATGACGGCACCAAAATATCAAAAAACACATGTAAAAGCAAAATATTATCAACCAAAATACCAAAAACCTGGACATTAATGCACCAAAACATAGAAAACCCTGATATTCACACACCAAAACACCACAAATTGAGAAATCAATGCAGCAAAAATATAAAAGCTCAAGATCATTTGAACCAAAATGCCAAAAACCTCAACATTATCAACTAAAATGTCAAGAAAAACAGAATATTAACGCTCCAACACGTCAAAAAAACTAAAGTAATGCTTCAAAACATAAAAAATCGGCAGATTCATGCACTTTGTTACAGACATATATCCAATAAAACACTAAAACAAGCATTAATTTATATGTTAACTGTAAATAAAGAGGCCAAAACAGTCAATAGCATCCATGTCAACGATCCGTACTGTTAGAAAGAGACAGATGGATCAGCTAAAATGTTAAAAACCTGAATATTAAAGCTCTAAAAAACTGGATATGATGACTCAAAAGCATCAGTAAGCCAGATAATGTCGCACCAAAACATATAAAAGACAGAATATTGACAATCCACAGCGTCAAAATCCTTAATCTGATGCACCAAAATAGTTTTTCCCAAGTGGGCGTTTCAAGTGAATCGCTGCGTCGCTAGTTCCATCATCGGACACGGCTGTAGAAGCTCCTCTGGATGGAAGGTTTAATAGTGTAGGAAGGGTTTATAAGAGGGTGGGAAACGTTAATAACAGTGTGGGGAGGGTTTATAAAGCCTTAAACATATAAACTAGAAAAGCCCTCAGAGAGCACAGACCTCCGCCAAGCAGCTTCAGTCCACCCCAACACAATCTACCAATGACTAAGTCTCCTTAAACAAGCTAACTGTCTGGTAATCTCTCTCACACCGTAGCACTGCTGTAGTTGAGCACGAGCGGCCGACACCCACCATATATGTGCAATACACTTTCCTACCACAAGGCGGCACTACAAGGCTTTCTAACACTCCCAATGTTAAAGAATCTTTTAAATAAATCCTGGATCCAGATGGTGATCCGGATCAGTCCCAACATTTCATCATTTCTTCCTTGTCCAATATCACACATTTCCTGAAAATTTCATCCAAATCCGTCCATTTCTTTTCGAGTTATTTTGAACACAGACAAACAAACAAACAAACAAACCAACGCCGGCAAAAACATAACCTCCTTGGTGGAGGTAATAACAAGGCTGACTTTAAGGCCAAGTACGGTTTAGTTCCAAGTAGCCTAGAGTGGCTAAGTTAGCTAACCAACAGTATGGTAGCTTACCTGCTTTACAAACCTAATATCAGGGCTGGTCCCAAATATAGGAATATCCGATTATTGGTTGGTTGTGGTGGTATTGAAATGATAATTTTGATATTCAAACAGTCCTGCGTGCCGCCACCGAGTGCCGCCGAGCATTGCCGAGTGCCGCTGAGGTTCTAGTATGTGGACCTGCCAACTCTGGTGTCAAAAACTCAAAACTCTTTCCAACAGCACAGAGTTTCAACTTTAGGTAGATAAAAATAAAAGTAGAAAAGCCCTCAGAGAGCTCAGACCTCCACCAAGCAGCTTCAGTCCACCCCCAACAAAATCTACCAACGAGAGAGTATCCTTAGATTAAAAATAAGTCCTGGATCCAGACGGTGATCCGGATCAGTCCCAACATGTCATCATTTGTTCCTTGTCCCATTTCATCCAAATCCATCCATAACTTTTCGAGTTATTTTGAACACAAACAAACAAACAAACACTGGCAAAAACATGACCTCCTTGGCAGAAGTAATAATAAAATAAATATGAGGTTGCTACTTCGAGGATTTCGTCCATCGCCGGGGGGTTCTGGAGCCTAACCCCCGCGATAAACAAGGGTTCACTGTATTTCCATTTTACTGTTGGTAAAGTTTAATCATCGTCACACACAGATGGTTTTTCTGTATCTATGAAATCATAAATGAGCTGTTAGTTATTTGGACGCTTTGACAAATATTCTGGGACAAAAATCACAAATGTCAAGATCATTCTCGGAGATTAACGTCCGAAATTTCTGAGAAAAAACTTTAATTTTCTCCGAACTCAAAGTCTCAAATCTGTACGATCCAGTTCCGTTTCAGTGTCTTTATTCTGCTCTGCTTCATCCACTCTGCATCTTTTCTACACAAACAGAGCTGGAAGCAGGAGCAGTGTCTTTATTTTCCCATCTCTTGATCCCTCCTGGCCTCAGATTTATTCCCCGGCGCTGTGTTTGTGTTTTCTCCTCTCTACTCCTGCCCGGGCGGCTCGAGGAGCTCCCGTTAATTAATACTGGGCCGGGATACAAACTCAGCGCTCGGCTTCAGAGGCCGGCGGCTGGCAGAGCGAGATGGGCACCGAGAGATGGGATTTATTCATTAGCAGCCTGCAGAAAGGCGCTACACCTCCGCTGAGAGGCCCGGCGCTGTCCTCGTTAACGGCCTATCAAAGCGCGGCGGCGGCGGAATCGGCGGGTGAATCACGGCGCCGTCTGATCGGCAGCCCGGTTCTCCCGCGGTGTCGTTTTGTAGTGCTGCTTTCTGGGTTTTCTACTAGAATTTACGCAGCGCAACGCCAAAGCTGCTCTCAGGAGGGAAGACGTTTGAAGAGAGTCCTGGTTATTTTTGTTGGTAAAGTGTCTGAAGGGTCTGAGATAAGAGGAAATAAGCGGTACTTCTTCCACTAACATATGTCTTCAAACCCACGTGAAGTGCAGCGGCCCACTTCATTCGGACTAGTTTGTCTTGTGGAATATTTGGCTTTTTAAATCTGCATTTTCTCTACAACAGACGAAAGCTAGAGGGGGGTGTTTCTAAGAAGATGGGATTTGTGATTGATGTTTTCTCCTGTATATAAAGTAAATATATAAAAACTAGGGGTATAACAACACACCGAACCAAACCGAACCTTAACCCTTCACGAAGATGTTAAGACTACTACAGCCAATGTACAGAATAGTTTTAATTGTGAACCTCGTAGTTCCCACAGTTGTGTTGGACCTTCTCCGTCTCACAGTTCCACAGTATTGAGGAACTAAAAACAAGCAGGAGTTTCCAGGGGAACACAGGATGTGACGGACCGTTTATTCTCCTTCTGTGATGTATGGCTAATGCTAATGGGATGCTAATGCTAACAGCTGGAAGACGCTCCGCCGTGGTTAAAACCACCCGTCTGGGATCACTTGGGTTTCCTGGTAAAGTATGAAAAAGGAGTAAAACAAGTGGACCAGACCAAAGCTGTAAGAAGCTCCAAACGTGGAGAAAGTATGGTGTTTATTATCTGTCATAACTCTGGTTTTACTTGGCCGTTCAACACAATTCAAAGACTGGTAGATAGTTTAGTACAGACGCCCTAAGGGGCCATGGTCCAACTTAATTTTTTCGCTCTGTTTTCTCATTATAACGACTTCATTTTCCGGTGAGGTACAAAGCCAAACCAACCCACCAGACCAGAAGGAGCTCTGCCACCGCTGCACACTACCAACTGAGAGTTCGTTAAAGTTGGAAAGATGTTCACAGATTGGGACTTCCGGCATCAATAACTCAGTGACACGTTGTCAAATCATAATCGATGCCTCTTTCCATCGTTGTCAGGTAGACAATGTGCTACATTCATGTTTTCTTCTGTATATAACGTTGATGGTTGGTCGTAGTTAAAAGAAACGTGGTTATTTCACTGCTGGCAGGTCGCACTCTCGTGGTTTTGCTGACCCAGCCATCCACCCCGACCTCCTCCCAGACTGTAACTCAGATTGGCAGCATTGAAGTGAAATCTTTCTGCAGCTCTTCCTAAGATTTTTTTTTTTTTTTACAGTTTTTGTCCAAGTTAATGGGCAAATTTGTGGGATTTTTCCTCCTCAGTGGGTCAAATTATGCAAAACACATATTTTTCTGCTCGAATTTAGTCAAGTGGCTAGTTCTAGAGTCTTGCGTTTACACTTTTATCCCATTCAAAAGGCAAATTTGTGTTTTTTTTCTTATTTTTTAAAGCTTTGTTCCTTATTGGTATTTTTGAGCAATCAGAAAACACATTTTTGCAGCTTGTATCTGAGGTCAGATGCGTTTTTTCCCGTTAGCTAGTTAGCGCTAACGCAATTATAGCAGCAACAAATCAACTCAGATTTGTGATTCATGTTTTCTTCTGTATATGTAGTTAATATTTAGATATGTTTAGACTATAAACCACTTGGTGAAGGTTCAGGGACATTGGTTGATTGTGGATTAAGTAACCGACACTGACTGCTGGTAGGATGGAGTTTGGTGGTTTTGTTGACCCATCCATCCGCCCCAACCTCCTCCCAGAATGTAACTCACAATGGCAGCATTTAACTAAACGTCTTCTTGAGCTTTTTTATATTTTTGGTCGCATTTAAAAGACAAATTTGTATTTTTTTTCTTACTTTGGTTACTATTGTTTTAGCCGGTGGAGAAGAAGTTGACATAAATTTTTATCTACATATTACGGCTTCGTTGTTTTCAGGACGACAGCACAGGTGCGTCAATGGTGCTTTAAAAGACCTAACTAAAATCTGAAATTTACAAGAAAAAAAAGAAAATAGTCTAAAATCTAAGCGAAAAATATATAGATATTCCATAGCGTTAAGGTCATAAATCTACAAGGAAACAAATGTTGGCTATTCCCTGAGACTGAAGTCACAAATTTATTTAGAAAAGACACAAAATTCTGAGCTTAAACTTATAAACCACATAAAAAATAGAGATTAAAGACATAAATGCACGAGGCAAAAAATTAAAAAAAATATTCTCTGAGAATAAAATTGTAAAAATGTTTTATCGTAAAATTTCTCTAAATGTAAAATTATTAAATATAAATTTAAATGTAGTATTCTATTAAATTAAAATCCCAAATTAATGGGAAAAAAATTTAAAAATCTATTAAATTAAAGTTTTAAATGTATGAGAAAAAAGAATGTTGCATTGGACTACAGTCAAAGAAATAAAGTCTTAAATATACAAGAAAAGAACGTGGATAAAGTTGGATCACCTCATTGGTGCCAATAGTGAAATTAATGAAGGTTATCATTAATTTAATGAGCAAAGAGCGTCAACACAACCAACTCACTGCTTCTCATTTATGACTTTATAATGTCTGAGAATATTCAAGAACATTTCTCATAAATTTAACATCAAAAAACAACAGTTCAGTGCAGAAACACATTATTATTATTAGCATCCCAGCTAGACTCACATTGTCTTATCGACCAGAGCTGCTGTTTCCATTCTGAAAAAGCCAAACGGTGCAGTGAAGCTGAAATATTTACTCTGAGGTTCCCCAGGAGGCGCCGCAAACCTGGAAACTGTCTTTATCCAGCTTCTAAATGAAGACGCTGCAATTACCGCCTCTCTGTTCGAACGTCTCCCGCAAACGGCAGCGTCTTTAGTTTTAATGAGGGCGACTCCAACGGGCAATTTACTGGAAACCCGACGGAGACGTTGCAGACGAGGGTTTTACTTTGGAAGCTAAATTAGCAGGTTAACCACAAACCCTCACAACCGGCAGGATTAAAACCTGAAGGAGAGTTTGGGTTTGTCGAGCTCAGATCAGAAAAGCTGCCGAGGCGTTTCAGGCGGCTCAGACCAGGAAACGCTCAGACCGGCTGGGAGTCAGGCTCAGCCGCTTTATTTTTCTAGATTTTATTCACATCTCTGCTTATTACAACACAAACTGCATTACTCCGCCTCAGACTGTTCGGTGTTTGAGCTCCAGCGCCATGTTTCCCCAGTAGGATTTCACTTTAAAGCACAGAACTTCTGCTGCGTTAACGCCGAGTCACAGTAAAATGGAGACAAATGGAGCAAAGAAACCTCGACTGGTTGGTCGATTTGCTCTCATCCGACCAAATTCTACTGCTGCTTTCAGGATCAATCCATTATTTGTGGCTGCAGGAGGAACAAACCACCTCTGAACACCCCCGCAAACTTCACAGCTTTGATCTCAACCCAATGGAGACTGCTTGGTCCAACTCATTTAACCAAACTGACACTGTGTCAGAGAATTCACCTGAGTTGCTGCTTTTTGTTTTTTTTATTTTGCAAAACGACATAAAATGGAAAATGTGAGGAATCTTATCTGTGTTTTCTGAGGATGAAATATGTCATATTTCATTTTCTTTCAATTCTTCTGGTTAGATAAGCGAAATTCAGAGTTTCCATTTGCCTTTGAATGCAGTACTAATATAACATTTCTTCTTTGCTGCCCAGTGGAAGGAGAATGACTAATTTCAGTGTTTTATTGTGGATGGAGCAATTTGCAGAAATAAATTAGAGTGGATTTACATCATTTCATGTTTTCAAATTTATGGAGATGTAGTCTAAGACTGATTTCGACTGAGAATCCTGAGAAAGACTTTTCCCTAAAAGGTTAGTCTCTGTTAGAAATACCACTCTAAAATAGTAGTTGGAGGTCATTAACCATCACATAAGTCTCTGTCATGGTGCCCCCTGCTAGCTAAACTCCCACAATGCTCTCTGCTTGCCAACATGAACTACCTGTAGTCTGAGTGACGCCTCCTCTGGTCTCTACAGTATTAAACAGTAAGAGGCTCCACCTGGTGGAACAACCAGGTACTACAACTGATCTATGATACATTTACTGACGTCACATAGAGAAAACAGGTTTACTACATCTTTTGGAGCCACAGTACATCCTTTAATACTACATCTACCCTCTAGTACTACATTTACCCTCTAGTACTACATTTACCCTCTAACACTACATTTACCCTCTAGTACTACATTTACCCTCTAATACTACATTTACCCTCTAGTACTACATTTACCCTCTACTACATTTACTAATACTACATTTACCCTCTAATACTACATTTACCCTCTAGTACTACATTTACCCTCTAGTACTACATTTACCCTCTAACACTACATTTACCCTCTAATACTACATTTACCCTCTAGTACTACATTTACCCTCTAATACTACATTTACCCTCTAACACTACATTTACCCTCTAATACTACATTTTAGGAACTTTAATATACTTGTACTATACTATGTAGTAAAGTTGCACCAGACTGGGACTTGGTATCAGCAAATACTAAATATTAAATGACTCAGATCAGATTGAGGGCAAATAAAAACTACAGACGTCCCTAAAGAAACGTATGCACCGTTAAAAACATAGATGCAAAACACTTGCTTCATACTTGAAACTCAGATATTTTTGCTCTATTGATGGATCAAATCGTGCAAAACACATATTTTTCTATTTAACTGCAGTTAAATTTAGTCATGTAGTAGTTCTGGATTCATGTGTTGACATTCTGAAATATCTGCCAAACACAGCGGAAGAGAAAAACTCACAGCAGAGAGACCATATAACCTACAGAACAGTCCCTGGGAGATGTTTGTAATGTGTCCACCAGTTAGAGTCCAGAGTTTCCGCCTACCTTCCTCGGTCTCGTGCCAGACGATGCCCTCCAGGTTGACGCTGGTCCCCGGCTGGCAGGGCCCCAGGCAGGCCGAGTCGCCCTCCACGGCCCCCGAGACGCCTCCGTCCTGGGTGTTGGTGCCGATGGACCTCGTCCTCACCGCCAGCTGCTTGGGGTTGGAGGTGGGCAGGGCCGGAGGAGAGAAGGACGGGGCCGAGGGCAGGGAGGATCCAGGGGCCCCGGGGTGGCCTGGAGCTGGGGGAGCTGGGACCGTGAACATGGGGTCCACCTGGAGGTAAAAAAAGAGAGGATTCATCAGACAAAAATGGAAAATGGTAAATGGTCTGCACTTATATGGCGCTTTTCTCTACCTTAGTGGTTCCAAAGCGCTTTACAATGTGTTTCACATTCACACTCCAGTGGTGACAGAGCTTCCATGCAAGGCACTAATCTGCCATTGGGAGCAACTTGGGGTTCAGTGTCTTGCCCAAGGACACTTCAGCATGTGAAAGGGGCCGGGGATCAAACCGCCAACCTTGCGATCAGTGGACAATCCGCTCTACCACCTGAGCCACAGCCGCCCAACAGACAATAAAGAACAAAACGTGGAGACACTTTCTGCCTTTACCTGAAATGTTTATAACATAAAACATTATTATTAATAAAGACATTTGTGAAATTTTAGCCTGATATATTAAACAACTAGAAAAGCCCTCAGAGAGCTCAGACCTCCACCAAGGAGCTTCAGTCCACCCCCAACACAATCTTCCAATTCACATATTTTCTATGGAACGTTACAGATACTAATGTAATTACATACAGTTCAAATGTCCTACAGACAATGCGGCCTTCACCCCATCCGACCTAATGAACAGGCGCGGCCTCTAGCGCGGCAGCTCCTAACAGCCTCCCAGCTTCTTAGACAACCAGAGATAAGAATGCCGACCCAACCGTGCGTATGTCGCTCAGGAAGGAAAGAGAACTCCGTCACTGTCGCTGTCTGTCGCGTGGAGACCCAAAATGTCATGTGGTCAGAGGGGGTTACCCCAAAAACAAGAGTGCCCTCTGGTGGCTTTTAGAGTAAACCACATTTAATTGTCCACCCGGTTACACTTACATTAAAATAATTCCTGGATCCAGACGGTGATCCGGATCAGTCCCAAAATGTCATCATTTGTTCCTTGTCCCATTTCACACATTTCATGAAAATTTCATCCAAATCCGTCCATGAGTTTTCAAGTTGTTTTGAACACAAACTAACAAAGAAACAAACAAACTAACAAACAAATCAATGCCGGCCATCACATAACCTCCTTGTTGGAGGTAAAAATTGCCCGTTGACCCACTTCCAAGCAAGTTTTTTTCTCACATTGAAATTTGACACTGTTTGAACGACTACCTCAGGAACTATTACAGATAAAAACCTGAAATGTTCACTGTTATCTCTCATCATGCCCTTGATTAGGAATCTGTATTATTGGACAAGCAGATCAAATAATCTCTAATTAAGGGTGAGTTAAAACATCACCAGCCATAATGAAAAGTCTCATCTTTCAGCAAAGATTAACGAAAAAACTGGTGACACAGGAGACAACTAGGGATATTTTCTGAACCACATGTAGCTGCACGTCACAGTAATACAAAACCAAACACATGGAATACGTTTAATATGAAATACTTGGTCACAAAAATGAAGTACAGTTAGGCCCCGTCCACACGAAGCCAAAATGCTTATAGTTTCAAAGACGGAGCTGTTCCAGTAAATGTGTCCGTCCACATGAATTCACTTGATACGCCTGAAAACGATGTAAAACACATGCCAGGCCTGTTGGTGGCGCTATGACGCCGTAACAGAAACAAGAGGAAACTGGTGGCGGGACTTTAGAAATCTGTATAGGATGTAAATATAGAACATGGACGAGCTGGTAGGACTCTAGTCTGGACGGACGATGAGGTGGAACTATCAGCAGGACATACGCAGCACTATACAGAGACATTGTTGTTGTCGTTTTCTGAGTTTGGAGCATCTATGGAGAGGTGGAGCTATGACGCAAGCGTGTCAGAAAAAGAAGTGGACAACGATCTTTGCACTCTGGGACCTAGGTTCAGAAAGGATTGTTTTTAACCCCCCAAAATGCCGGCTTGGTGTGGACGATACACGGGTTTGATGGACTACTTAGGCCTGGGCTGGTCTTTGTTTGGACGGGGCCTTAGATTCATGGAACTTCTGTGACTAACTGAGCCACAAGTTGCACTACAAAAACAACTGGTAGACATTCTGATCAACGTAGAACACGGCTCTGGTTCTCCAAATATAACTGGACCTACTTGTCCAATATTGCAGAGCCAGAATCAGTGACATGTTGAGAAATAACAGTAAAAATTCCAGGTGTTTATCCTTAATAGCTGCTAAGATACTGTCGTCCAAACCCGGCCTTATATTTCAACGTGCAGGAAAAAGAAACGGGTCGACCGGCAATTTTTAAAATGAGAAATACCTCGGAAAGAACTTGATAAATCCGTCTGAAATTTCGCAGATGCCTTTTTAAATATCCACAGTGCATGATGAAAAAGTTTCAAGCAAATCAGAGCCGGTCGAGCAGAAGCCCCCTGATGATTTGGGATGGAACGGCTCGTGTGCATTGAAATCAGTAGTTTTACCTCAGATAACTCGGGTTTCATTATTTTTTAATGAGATTTAGATCCACAGCGGTGCCGAACACTTCTGCAGGAGTGAATATGTGAGAGACTGTGTGTGAGGGAGGGAGACGGTCGGAAATATAAGATTATTAAAGTCGTTTTAATATTACCGAAGTGAGCCGACATCTGATTATTTGAATGTGGATAATGCTGCATAATGGCGCCAAGAATCGGAAGGACATTTTAGAAGAGGAGACATTTTCTCCAAATGTCACAGCGTTCATTATTCCCTCCGCAGTCTGCAGTTACCAACTTCCTAATATTGAGTGGCAGCTAATCAGCTCAACTATACCCAGACTTTAAGAATCCTCTTTCTTTCCCGCTCCGTCGTGACTGCTGGAGTCCTTACGAGACCCTCCGTCACGAGTTTCTGGGATGAAGGTTGGTTTCCAGCCGCACATACAGAAGCTGCATGTTATAATTAGCTGCCAGAGTGACTTCGCAAAATCCTGCAACAGCACAACGAGGCAACTCTGGAGCTCATCCAACATGAGCGTAATAACAGGAAAATGGTTTCTGTCTTGGCAGGGGAATGAGGTTCGCCTGCTGTTTAGGTCTAATGCGTAGATCACTTCCTCTGTAATGCAGATTATTTACTGACCTTTGTGAACTCCGAGATTCGCCAGCCTTGATGTTCGTCTCATGTTTTTGTGGAACGAACATTTGACTCCGCCGTGCCGTCGCAGGGATTTGAGGAAACGGATTTTGAAGATGACTTTTACTGCTAATTTGAGGTTTGACTCAAGGACAAGGCTTAAAATGGCGCAAACAATTTTTTGAAAAACCAAAGGATGCTTTGATTTCGTGTTCCTGAACGTCTCAACGTACAAAAAGCCCCGACCTGGTGACACCTGACGATTTATCATTTTAAATCTGAAATTTAATGGATTAAATTTCTATAAACTGATACGGCCAAAGATGAACGACATGCATGTCACGCCGTAGTACCTGGAGGCGCCACCAGGTGGAGCCTCTTACTGTTTAATAAGATTGAAGCTTGTTTGCTGTCTTTAATTTTATAGCAACACAAGGAAGCGGTCACTCTGGCTATGGGAAGTTCCATGTTGGCGAGCAGAGAGCATTGTGGGAGTTTAGCTAGCAACGGGCACCATGACAAAGACTTCCGTGGCGGTTAATAGCTTCTAAGAAGATCTCATGTATTAAAGTTGAGACGGACTAAGACAGCGTTCCTTTAGCCAACATAACCAAGACGTTTCTATAGAGAAAGTCACGTGTCCATCTTAAAAATAACTTTATTAGTGTACGGGAGCTGTTTTTAATGATTAATCAATAATAAATTGAGAACACGCCCAACTATCAATCAAAACAAAGTGTTTAAATTTTGCATCCTCAGAGGAGTCCAAGTTTTTAATTGAAATATGGACCAATTATAAGCTAAAAAAAGAAAAAGGTCTACTCAAAAACCTCATAAACACGCCGACCACGAATGCAAATTTCGAATTATTCTCTGAACTGATAATGGGTAACGTTAAAAATCAATAATCTATACCTCAAATTGAGTACAGTGGTCATTATCACCTGTGAGAATAGTGATACTTTAGTCTACAGGCACACATCATCAGCCATAAATGCAACTCAGTGGTTTGTCATAAACACATGAGCCCTGATCGGAGGTCATTAACTACCACAGAAGTCTCTGTCATGGTGCCCTTTAACCAGCTAAACCCCACAATGCTCTCTGCTTGCCAACATGAACTGCATGTAGTCTGAGTGACGCCTCCTCTGGTCTCTACAGTATTAAACAGTAAGAGGTTCCACCTGGTGGAACAACCAGGTACTACAAATAACCTCCAATACATTTTCTGCCCTTCGTCAAGTAACGCAGATTGGTCGCCTTTACTCTACGTGGACTGATCATGCTTACTGCTCTGCGTAGTCAAGCCACAAAGACAAATTCTGAGCAGGAAAAAAACCCTGGTATGGGTGCAAAATCTTGAAAAATTAACTTTCTTAACAAAACAAACAAAAAAAATCCAATCTATAGGCACTAAAGACCAGTCAAGGTAAACTAAATATAACTTTCAGGCCACAGTCGTCATTTCAGCCAAGAAAATGACCAAATATTGTATGTTTTTCTCTGCTTCCAGCTGAGATTAAGGAGCCATCTTTTTAAAAAATTACTGGAAACCATACGTGACTTACAGACACAGCAACAGTTTAAAAAAAAGCTAATTTGGAGGCTGAAAGCTTCCATTTTCAGAAAAACACAACCACATCCTGTCATTTCTCTGCATTGTATAAAAAATCATTATTTTATAACTGAAATTTAATATTGTTGATATTAATAACACTGTACTGTTGTTTATTCATGTAAATGAAAACCACAAGGACGTGATGATTAAATAAAATACAAATAAAGCCAAATATCCATCTCAGTCTGGAGGCTTTAAGTCTTGTTGTGCCTTAAACACTGACGGTGTTTCATTCTGCATTCAGCCCTGAGCTACACTCATCTTACAGTCTGTCAGACACTCCGTCTTTCAGAAAAATGTCCAGACTTATTTCATATTTCTTCCCAGGGTCTCCTCTCTAGCAGCGTTTCATAAAACCAAGAACACATCTTTAAGTTTTCAAAGCTCGTGAGTGATCTTAACCGCCATCATCACCATGGTTACATGTAATGAAATCCAAGTCAACGGCGCCTTTAAGAGCTCCACTCTTATCTTCGCCACTTATTACGGTCACAATTACAACCGCTCTGGGAAATAATTCTGCTGAGAGCGCAGCAGCAATCAGCGGTGAAGGATTTCTCTCGCCATTACGGCTCAATAAAGATTACCGGCTTGACAGATATTCTTGAGCGATTTAGCGGCTCAGACGAACTTCCTCGCCGTGGAAGTGTTGAGGAAACAGCGGCGTTCTGTCAAGACCAACTCGGAGCTCGTCTGAGGCGTTTCCCAGATAACGGAGCGGCGCTTCTGTTCTGCTATTATGGCGATCAATCATGCAGGTAGCTCTCAAATCTAACAAGAAAAGATTTCGTCCTTACTTGTTTAGCCGGAAGAACAAATGACTCGAAGCTGCTCTGAGCCTTTCTTTAAAACCCTCCTGTTATTTTTTTTCTGCAGCGGCTTAAACTGCAGAGGTTACAGTCAAGGTTACGAGTGCGGCTCTATCACTGTGGACTGGATATCAATCAGGTTTCTGCAGTTTTAAAGGACTCAGATTGGAATCAGAGCCAAAAAATAACTTTAAAAGAAGTTAATTTGCTTTCAACAACGTCTCAGGGAAACTTTCGCCAGAACTTTCCCTCTATCTGCCCCGAAGTCTTGTTAAGATGTAAATCGGAGTCTCTCATTAGGTGCTTTTCCCAAGAAGTGCCAGAAACTTTTATCTCACAAGAACTAGAGTTACTGCAAACATTAAAACACAAAGGCAGTGAAAATCTGTCAGCAAGGGTGTCAAAACATATACATAACCTAACCGGACACCATTAAGCATCACACAGGTCTTTGTCGTGGTGCCCGTTGCTAGCTAAACCCCCACAATGCTCCCTGTTTGTCAACATCAATCAACCTCCCTCTGGTCATTTTGTGCGTCTCTGTAGTTTCTTTACGTCTATTTGTGACCGTGTCCTTCAGTCGTTGTAGCACTATTACATCCACAAAGTCGGAACAGGGAGGAGGTCGGGGTGGACGGACGGGCCACCTAAAGGCTGGATCACTACCACATTAATGTCGCTTCTCTTAGCGGCAACATTAGCAACCTTAAACACATTTTTATTACAGTAACTACAGAAACTTAGCCGAAGATCACGGGAGCCCCGATCCGATCTAAAACATTATGATCGAGATATTTTTTGACTGATCGGTATCACCACAAACCTTAGCCCAATACTTTGTTTACATCTGCTGTCACACGGATGTCGTAAAGGCAAAACACCATTTGTGGAAGGACGTTAGAGATGCAAACTATGAAAAATGTTCTTACTCAATAATCGGCAGCATTATCAATCAATAATCAATTATTAATAACACAAACTGAGCACAGTGGATTTCGTCCTTAGCAGCTACATATGTCAATGTTGTCCTGGCTCGTCGCAAACGCATTATCTGTTGTTGTAGGTCATTAAACGGCACCAGAGTCTTTGTCATGGTGCCCCTTCACTAACTAAACTCCCACAATGCTCTCTGCTTGCCAACATGAACAGCCTGTAGTCTGACTGATGCCTTCTCTGGTCTCTACAGTATTAAACAGTAAGAGGCTCCACCTGGTGGAACAACCAGGTACTACAAGGGCGGCTGTGGCTCAGCTGGTAGAGCGGTTGTCCACTGATCGCAAGGTCGGCGGTTCGATCCCCGGCCCCTCCACATGCCGAAGTGTCCTTGGGCAAGACACTGAACCCCAAGTTGCTCCCAATGGTAGATTAGCGCCTTACATGGAAGCTCTGTCACCATTGGAGTGTGAATGGGTGAATGAGAAACACATTGTAAAGCGCTCTGGAACCACTAAGGTAGAGAAAAAAGCGCTATATAAGTGCAGACCATTTACCATTTACCATTTACAACTGACCTACAACACACTTTCTGACATGCATGTCTTTCGTCTTCTGCCTTATCCGTTAATATATATATATATCTGGGGGGGAGTTTTTCCATTTTAATGACAGGAAGAGAGACGGGGTGAAAGGGAGTAGAGAGACTAGAGAGAGACATGCAGCAAAGGGTCGTGAGCCGGACTCGAACTCACGACTGCTGCTGGCGACCTGAACCTTCATGGTAACGGTTAGCAAAACCAACTTCACATGCGTCACCGCCACCTACCGGACTGGACGCTTTAAATGTCCTTTCCTTTTTTTTTACCCATTACTTCCTGTCCTCACACTGGAGGTCTGCAGCCAGGTACTCTTGATATATTTTATTTGGTTAATTTAGATAGCCCGTCGAAACTTCCTATAATTGGTACACTGCAAACAAAACACGCCATGGTTCAGTTTGACCGTGGTCTGGATCAGGTTCCACATCTGCAATTTTGGTTTGAATCGATCTTTGTGTCGTTAAAAACTCGTGATAACATTTGACTTACATCCTTTCGAGCAACAGCAAAAAATTATCAAACTATCAACTATTATCAAAAAACTCTTAACACCATTAAGTCTCACAGAAGTCTTTGTCATGGTGCCCTTTAACCAGCTAAACCCCTTACAATCCTCTCTGTTGCCAACATGACCTGAGTCTGAGTGACGCCTCCTCTGGTCTCTACAGTATCAAACAGTAAGAGGCTCCACCTTATGGGATTATCTAGGATCATGGTATCGAATTAGGACTCTGTGCTGGCAAATACTAAATATTAAATGAAAAAACTTCATCCTGAAATCCCCGGTAGCCGATGTTACACCGTAGCTTCAGCAGAGGATTATACTGGACGTGGACCTGCAGAAAGACCTCAAGGCAGCTGACAACAATTCCCCGCCTGACATAAGGAAGCTGCAAATATGCCAATATAAATACTGAAATCTACCCTCTCAGGAATGACAGACTGAACAGTAATGATGGTAGCTACAAGGCTACTAAAGCTAGCAGCTAAATCAGTGACCCTGAAAAGGTGTCCATATTAATATTTCCATCCACTTACTGAAATTCATTAAAACATGTATTTTTTCCAATATTGATGTGTAATTGCTGCAGCATAATGTGATTTATTTTTGAACAGTTTTACACAAAAAGTATATTAACATGAATATATCATCTAAGTCTGGGCACTGAAGTGTCGTCAACCCGCATTCTTTCTAACAGCCAGCAGGGGGCGACTCCTCCGACTCTGCTCTATGAGAAAATAAGCCTAATTCTCATGTGATTGGTTACCTCAATAAACATCCTCCTAATGTGTTTATGGTCTCAATCGCTAGTTGTGGGTCTCCTTCAATGCAGAATGGTGTTCTTTTAGTTAATTATGCTCCTTTTAAGAGGAAAATAAACAATAGAACAGGGTATGACTTCTCAGTTAGATCCTTATGTCACTTTTTACATCCAGTTTCAGAAAAACTAAGATGGTCAAATTCCAAAGTCGAGGCTTCAAGATAATAGTCTGCAAACAATGAGAGGAATCACAACTAGCAACCAAGCAAAAAGTATGTAAATATGAACGTAGCATCCAGATCTGGACAGTGAAGTCAGCGACAGAGTTTTCAACCTGCATTCTTTCTAACAGCCAGCAGGGGGCGACTGCTTGGCTGCAAATGAAGTCGGATTCTATTGAAGTCTATGAGAGAATGAGCCTACTTGTTGCCTTTGTAAGTGTTTTCCTAATGACTTTATGGTGTTAAGTGTAATGTCAGGTCTCCCTCAGTTCAAAATGATGTGTATTTCGTAAATTATGGCCCCATCTCAAGGAAAATAGACTATAAAACATGTTATGAGTTCTCAGTCAAATCCACTCAACGGTTGTTAGGTGCAGTTTCAGAAAACCCAGGATGGCCAAAATCCAAAATTAAGGCTTCAAAACGATAGTCCACAAGCAATATGTGACACAGTAGAGCCAACAGAGTGTTATTTCTGTGTGTAAGAAGAGAATATGTGTTGAATCTATGAGTTTCAGGTCATGCTAACAGTGTTAGCACCATTGGCCAACTGCAACCTACAGTTTTAGACAAAGAAAAATAGTCATTAACAGTAGTAGCACTAGTAGCTGCTAAGCAAAAAGTATATAAATATGAACGTAGCATCCAGATCTGGACAGCAAAGTCAGCGCCAAAGTGTCTTCAACCTGCATTCTTTCTAACAGCCAGCAGGGGGCGACTGCTTTGGCTGCAAATGAATTCGGATTCTATAGAAGTCTATGAGAGAATGAGCCTAATTCTCACTTGGTTTGTTACCTTTGTAAGTGTTTTCCCAATGACTTTAAACACAGAATGATGTTTATTTTCTAAATTACGGTCCCATTTCAAGGAGAATAGACAGAATCCCAAGAAAACCCAAGGTGGATGACGTCCATCTTTTATGTACAAGCTATGGTGAACACTGTCTCTTTGAAACTGAATTTATCGCCTGGTTTCTGTGGTGAAAAATCCTTTGGAGGAGACACAAGAAAGGTGAGCCTACTGAGGTTAATTAAAGAGGTCAAACTGGGATTTATGTGACGTTTTCCAGTTGCACATCATCCTGCAACTTCTAAAACAACTACTTCTTTCTTCTTCTGTCACCTGCATGCCTCAGTATGTGGAGGAGACTCACCAACACTTCGGGTATTGGCCGCCCACGCAGCCTCTGTAATCCAGCTATTATGGGAAGCTTTGTTTCAGCGGCGCGGCGTTAAAACCTCGACAAACAATGCAAATTTCTCATGCAAAGCAGCAATAAAACAAAAGGCAGACGATCCTCTGAGCTTCCTGAACCCGCCTGTTAACTCCCACACAGCTGCTGACAAAGACCACCCAGGACGACCTCGACCAAAACACAGAGCAAATTAACTATAGAACAGGAACCGCGATCCCCGGTGGCTTCCACTCTGCCGTTAATGCTGCCGTTTTTTTTTTCCTCTCCGCCTTGCAGACAAATCACACGGCAGCTATAGCCGTCCAGAGTCGCGCTGCAAAAATAACAATAAAAGCACGAAGCCCGTTCCCTCGTGGCTTCAAACAAATCATCCTTCCTCACAGTGTTTCTTAATTAAAAAAATCCCCACACTGAAATATCACGGCGACACAACACAGCTGGAGGGGTTTTTCATTGTGACTGGATGGTTCAAACCCGAAGCTTTTACCCCATCTGACCCGACAGGGGATGTGTTCCTCTCTACGCCTGACAGAGCTCGGATAATTCTCTGCAAACAGCAACATAAGGGAAATAAATGAACAGCCCCGAGGCCAAGAACATGACGGGGAGCTGTCCGATTAAAACTGCTGGACAGCTGATGTGCATCAATGCTGCGAAATTAGCACAGTGGAGCCGACGGAGTGTGTTAATTCTGTATGGAAGAGCAGATTATGAGGCTTCATGTTGTGAATCCATGAGCTTCTGGTCACGTTAACAGCGTCAGCTCCAGTTATTGATCAGCCACAGCCAGCGAAAAACTGTTTCAGACAAAGCAGAATAGTCATTAGTGTCAGCCCTAGAAGCTACCAAGCAAAAAGTATATAAATATGAACGTAGCATCCAGATCTGGACAGTGAAGGCAGTGCAGAAGTGTCTTCAACCTGCATTCTTTCTAACAGCCAGCAGGGGGCGACTCCTTGGGCAGCTATGAGAGAATGAGCCTACTTCTCACTTGATTTGTTGCCTTTGTAAGTGTTTTCCTAATGACTTTATGGTGTCAAGTGTAAGTGTCAGGTCTCCTTCAGTTCAAAATGATGTTTATTTTGTAAATTATGGTCCCATTTCAAAGAAAATAGACGATAAAACGTGTTATGAGTTCTCAGTCAAATCCAGTCTTCGTTTGTTAGATTCAGTTTCAGAAAACCACAGAGGGCAAAAATCCAAAATTGAGGCTTCAAAACGATAGTCCACAAGCAATATGTGACACAGTAGAGCCAACAGAGTGTTATTTCTGTGTGTAAAAGGACAATATGTGGTGAAGCTATATGTTGTTGTTGAGTCTGGTCATGCTAACAGTGTTAGCACCATTGGCCAACTGCAACCTACAGTTTTAGACAAAGCTAAATAGTCATTAGTGTTAGCCCTAGTAGCTACCAAGCAAAAAGTATATAAATATGAACGTAGCATCCAGATCTGAACAGTGAAGTCAGTGCAGAAGTGTCTTCAACTTGCATTCTTTCTAAAAGCCAGCAGGGGGCGACTCCTTTGGCTGCAAATGTAGTCGGATTCTACAGAAGTCTATGAGAGAATGAGCCTACTTCTCACGTGATTTGTTACCTTTGTAAGTGTTTTCCTAATGACTTCATGGTATCAAGTGTAAGTGTCATGTCTCACTCAGTTCAAAATGATGTTTATTTTGTAAACGATGGCCCCATTTCAAGGAAAATAGACGATAAAACAGGTTATGAGTTCTCAGTCAAATCCAGTCTTCGCTTGTTAGGTGCAGCTTCAGTAAACCAAAGAGGGCAAAAATCCAAAATTAAGGCTTCAAAACGATAGTCCACAAACAATATGGATTGGATTGTTGGGTTTTTCTGTTTCCTGTTCTTTCTTACAATGTTAAGCGCTTTGTGACGACCTGTGTTGTAAATATGCGCTATATAAATAAAACTGAATTGAATTGAATTGAATATGTGACACAGTAGAGCCAACAGAGTGTTATTTCTGTGTGTAAGAAGAGAATATGTGGTGAAGTTATGAGTTTCTGGTCATGCTAACAGTGTTAGCACCATTGGCCAACTGCAACCTACAGTTTTAGACAAAGCTGAATAGTCATTAGTGTCAGCCCTAGTAGCTACCAAGCAAAAAGTATATAAATATAAACGTAGCATCCAGATCTGGACAGTGAAGTCAGTGCAGAAGTGTCTTCAACCTGCATTCTTTCTAACAGCCAGCAGGGGGCGACTCCTTTAGCTGCAAATGTAGTCAGACTCTACAGAAGTCTATGAGAGAATGAGCCGACTTCTCACTTGATTTGTTACCTCAGTAAATATTTTTATAATGAGTTTATGGTCTTAATTGTAAGTTCATGTCTCCTTCAACACAGAACGATGTTTATTTTCTAAATTACGGTCCCATTTCAGGGAAAACAGACAAAAATCCAAGATGGTCAAATACAAAAACTGAGGCTTCGAAACAATCCTCCATAAACAAAAGGTAATAGGTACAATCTATGGTTAAAACTAGCTCCCTGAAACTGAATTTAGAACGAGGTTTATCTGGTTGAAAAGCCTCTGAGCTTCTTCTAAATCCTGTGAGTGCGTTATTCTGTGTGGAAGAGCAGAACGTGAGGCTTCATGTGGTGAATCTATGAGTTTCTGGTCACGTCAGCAGCGTCTTCACTCTCTTGTTCGGTGTTTTGCTGATTGAAGCTCTGCATCGCCGCCGCTGCCTCCAGCTCCTGCGAACATCGATTTCGCTTGTTCTGTTTCTCTTATTTTTCCAACATCTTGTTTTGCGAGCGTCTTTCGGACAACAAAGACGAGGCGGGAAGCGAGAGAGAAACCTCGAGTTTTAACTAAACCACACCGGAGCGCGAAGTACACAAAGACCCAAATAACACTAAAATATGCATGGACCCCGGAGCCGAGCACAAACACAGGATCTGTCTTCCTCACTTTGCTTCAGACGGAATCCGCCCTCGCTCTTCCTCACAGTCAGAATCAGACGGCATGAAAGGCCTGTTTTAGCGCATTTCTGATTTCCTCTCCTCCTCGCGAAGATAAGTCGGTTAATTATTTACTATATTGGGATATCAAAGTTGATTTGTTGTGGAAGTAAACGTATAAATTAGCGTCAGACGTCTGTTTATCTGGAACAAATGGAAACAGCTTCCAGTTGTGGAACGCTTTGGCAGAACACCAGTTGTTGTCCATCATTTCTGCAGCATCTTGTTTTAATTCCTGCAGCCACAACCTGAGACTCTAATCCTCACGATGTAGTCGATCCGAACACCAAACCTCTGCTCGCTTCGTCGACTTCCAAATGGATAAAGGTTATTTAAACGGCTTCAGCGTTTTCAACATTCAAAATCTGAGGATGGAAGACAAAAAATGTTAATTTGTGCGTCTGTTCTGTTTCCTCTTTCGTTCTGAAACCCACTTTGTGTTCTGTTCACGCCCTAATTTCTCACAAATAGAAAGAAAATGATTTGAAAAACAACCTTTTGCTTTCTCAAGGTAACAACATCAAGAACACAAAACCACTAGAAGTCATCATGAGAGGTTGCAGCTACGTCACTGTATTAATTTGGGGTTTTACAAAAGTGGTTTTTCCTCGTGCACAAAGTGAAGTTTCATTACTTACATTCTGAAGGTTGAAATTAATCTTTATGTTTAATATTTAATACTCTGCTAAATTTTCAACTGCCAATCACAACTTAATAGTAACTAGAGAAGCCTTCAGAGAGCTCATACCTCCGCCAAGGAGCTTCAGTCCACCCCCAACACAATCTCCCAATTCACATATTTTGTATGGAACGTTACAGATACAAATGTAATTACAGACAGTTCAAATGTCCTACCAACAATGCGGCCTTCACCCCATCCGACCTAATGAACAGGCGCGGCCTCTAGCGCGGCAGCTCCTAACAGCCTCCCAGCTTCTTAGACAACCAGAGATAAGAATGCCGACCCAACCGTGCGTATGTCGCTCAGGAAGGAAAGAGAACTCCGTCACTGTCGCTGTCTGTCGCGTGGAGACCCAAAATGTCATGTGGTCAGAGGGGGTTACCCCAAAAACAAGAGTGCCCTCTGGTGGCTTTTAGAGTAAACCACATTTAATTGTCCACCTGGTTACACTTAGATTAAAAACATCCTGGATCCAGACGGTGATCCGGATCAGTCCCAACATGTCATCATTTGTTCCTTGTCCCATTTTACACATTTCCTGAAAATTTCATCCAAATCTGTCCATGAGTTTTCGAGTTATTTATATATAGCTCTTTTCTAGACACTCAGAGACGCTTTACATTGCATCATTCATTCACTCCATACTCCATGGTGCTAAGCTATGTATCTAGCCAAAGCTGCCCTGGGGTAGGCTAATGGAAGCCAGGCTGCCAGTCTGCTTCATCGGCCCTCCGATTTGACCCATCCTATTCACAGTTAACCTTAACTAAACATACTAGGAGCAGTCAGTCCGGGGACTCGAACCGACGACTCACTGGTTTCAAGTTCCCTTCACAAACCACTAGGACACCACTGCCTCCATGTTTCTAAGTTCTTGTCCATGAAAACAACCCCTCTGTGACTTAAAATGTCTTGGATGTAGCTCTACACTGCAGAATGTGCAGTTGGATTTCTTGTAACTGCTTAACACCGTATGTCTAAAAGGTACAAACAGAAGTGGTTGTTTTCGAACAGCAATGATAAGCAGATTAGCAAAACCAGCTCAGAAATGAGAAATGAAGGGTTAGGATTCGGGTAAATTCCACTGACGTGTTGCAAAGGGGTCTAAAACAGGAATTTGGCATGAAACAAATGGTCATAAATCCCAAAAAGTTGATGTCAGAATGGTGGACAGTTATGCAAAATGTCTACCAGACGTTATATCTGTTAAAGGTGGTAAATACTAGGTTCCGATGCTGAGGGTTTACCGACTTTTGTGGATATTTTTGTTCAATACACGACTGAAAAAGCAAAGTTTCATTGTGGTTTTTCAAGTATATCAGCTTTATCTGTAGGAACAAACAGGATCAAATGTTTGCTTGTCCAAATCTAAGCCTGAAGGGTCGATTACCTGGACGTTCGTCTAAACACTTGTGCTGCAACTTGAGTTCCTACCGTGGAAAGCTGCCTAATGTGACACCACAAGCGGCCTAATAGGTGAAACAGAGGTGGACTTTTCAGCAGGACAGTGATGCTATGCAGGCTAGCAAACCCAGCTCCGAAACAAGAAATGGAAGGTTATTAATAGGCATGTAGCAGGGGGGTTCAAACAGGAAGTTTGCATGAAAAACAGGCAAAAGTGTTCATAGAGTTGATGTCAGACTGATGGACGTTCATTCAAAATGCCACGAAGATGTTACTTCTGCTAAAGGTGGTAAATACTAGCTTCTGATGTCGAGGGTTTACCTACTTTAATGCATATTTTTGTTCAATATGTGACTGAAAAAGCAAAGTTTCATTGCAGTTTTTCAAGTATATCAGCTCTATCTGTAGGAACAAAGAGGATCAAATGTTTGCTTGTCCAATTCTAAGCCTGAAGGGTCGATCACTTGGACGTTTGTCTAAACACTTGTGCTGCAACTTGAGTTCCTGCCGTGGAAAGCTGCCTAATGTGACACAACTGGTCAAAAAGGCGAAACAGAAGTGAACATTTCAACAGGATAGTGATGCTATGCAGGCTAGCAAACCCAGCTCCGAAACAAGAAATGGAGGGTTAATAAAAGGCATGTTGTAGGGGGGTTCAAACAGTAAGTCTGCATGAAAAAGAGGAAAAAAATCTCATAAAGTTGATGCTCAAGAGATGGACTATAATGCAAAATGTCTACCAGACGTTACTTCTGCTAAAGGTGGTAAATACTAGCTTCTGATGTCGAGGGTTTACCTACTTTAATGCATATTTTTGTTCAATACATGGCTGAAAAAGCAAAGTTTCATTGCAGTTTTCAAGTATATCAGCTCTATCTGTAGGAACAAAGAGGATCAAATGTTTGCTTGTCCAAATCTAAGCCTGAAAGGGTCGATCTCTTGGACTTTGGCATAAACATTCGCACAACCATCCAAGTTCCTGCGATGGAAAGCCACCTAAAATAACACCACCTGTCTAAAAGGTGAAATATAAGAGGACATTTCAACAACATACTGATGCTATGCAGACTAGAAGTGGAAGGTTAATAAAGGGCATGTTGCAGGAGGGTTTAAACAGGTAAAACAGGTAAAACTTTTCCTAAAGTTGATGTTTAAGAGATGGACTATAATGCAAAATCCCTTAAAGGCATTATTTCTACTAAAGGTGGTAAATACTAGGTTCCAATGCCGAGGGTTTACCTACTTTTATGCATATTTTTATTCAACACATGACTAAAACAGCAAATTTTCATTGCGTCTGTGTTTAAAAATATCAGCTCTATCTGTAGGAACAAAGGGAATCAAATGCCTCCAAATAAAAGCCAACAAATTCCTTATTTTCCACATGATCGTATCTACAACCGTGAGCTCACCTCAAAAGGTATAAGACAAACTTCACAGGGCTCGTAGGAGTCGATAAAAACCTGCGTTTGATCAGTTCGACCATTTAAATCCTCTAAAAAAAAAGCAGCGGACGAGGGCGAGAAGAGAAAGACTTGCTGCAGTGACTCGGCTTTAATGTTTCCTGCGACTACACTGGAGCTTTGTGTCGGGCCTGAATCACAAACAGCTGTCCTAACTCGCATGCAGAGCTGGATTTACCCAAATTAATCAGGAGAGGGAGGCTGGGTGGCGGGTGTCAGGGGAGCCGCCGGAGTTTTCCATTAATTCTGCCTCTAAAATCTATAATTAAACAAAGAGACAGTTTTTCATCTCTGCCTTTTAATGCGGATTTTTCCCCCCTTTTTTAAAATCTTCAGTCACGTTTTCATGCGCCTCACGCTACAGAGGAATGCGTGTGTTCAAAAATGCCAATAAAGAATTTCAATCAATGCAACGATCCAATTATCCGTCCATCTTTTCATCTCTCCGTCCGTCCAGCCGCCCCCTCATCCAGCTCCGCTAATGGATGCAGGAGTGTTTATGGGCTCGTTTGAGGAGGAAACGCTGCTGCTTCTTCTTTTCTCCGTCAATCTTTTCCTCCTTCCTTCCCTCAACCATCAGTCTCCTCTTCCTCCACCCACCTCGTCCTTCCTCTTCTTCCTTCCTTCACCTTGCAGCCTCCTTCCCTATATTCCCTTCTCTGTCTTTGCTCTTTTCCCTCCCTCACCTTTTATGCTTTCTTCGTTCTTCTCTCCCTTTATGCCCTCTAATTCAATTCAATTCAGTTTTTATGCATATAGCACCAGTTCCTAACACACAGCGCCTCTCAGAGTGCCTTTTATTGCTTTTCGACATTGACTCATGGTCAATTTAATCTGGATTTTACACAAGAATTTACCAAAAAAACAAGACTCTTTGATGTCAAACTGAAAACAGATTTTTACCAGATCAAGTATTCTCCTCCGTCCAGTCAGTATTCGGTAGATGCAGCTTTAACTTCAGGTCCACCATTGATCCTGAGTTGGTCTCAATCAACCTGAACATCTGGATGCTGCAGTTTTACCTGATTCTTCTTTATAAATTGTTCCTCAGGAATCATGAGGGAACAGAACTTTTCTAGTCCAGACTCTAGTTTTCAGTTGGATTGAGGTCTGGACTCTGACTGAGCCTCCAAAACATCCACCTTGTTGTCTTTAAACATCTCTGTGTATCTTTGGTTGTTTGCTTCGGCTCATCGTCTTGATGGAAAACTGATCTCCTCCAAGTCCCAGTTCTCTATCAGACTGGATCAGCTTGTCCTCCAGGACTTCTCTAGACTTTGCTGGATTCATTGACCCTCTATCTTTACAAGCCTTCCAGGACCTGCTGCTGAGAAACATCCCCATATCATGATGCTGCCACCACCATGCTTTACAGTGGGGTTGGTGTGTTTGTGATGATGTTCAGCGTTTGGTGTTCGTTAAACATACCGTCTAGTCTGATGGTCCGAAGCTCCATCCTGGTCTCCTCAAACCAAAGAACCTTCTTCCAGGTGACTTCAGAGTCTCCACATGTCTTCTGGTGACTCTAGTCCAGATTTAATCTGAGCTTTTTCCAACAAAGTCTTTCTCTTTGTCTCCATGAAGCTTTGACTGGAGAAGAACAGACAACAGTTGTTGATGAACTGGAACTCCTTCAGAGGAGTCATAGGAGTCTTGGTGGCCTCCCTCACTAGTCTCCTTCTTGTATCTCCTTCAGAGGAGTCATAGGAGTCTTGGTCTCCTCCCTCACTAGTCTCCTTCTTGTAACTCCTTCAGAGGAGTCATAGGTGTCTTGGTCTCCTCCCTCACTAGTCTCCTTCTTCTAACTCCTTCAGAGGAGTCATAGGGGTCTTGGTGGCCTCCCTCACTAGTCTCCTTCTTGTATCTCCTTCAGAGGAGTCATAGGAGTCTTGGTCTCCTCCCTCACTAGTCTCCTTCTTGTAACTCCTTCAGAGGAGTCATAGGTGTCTTGGTCTCCTCCCTCACTAGTCTCCTTCTTATAACTCCTTCAGAGGAGTCATAGGAGTCTTGGTGTCCTCCCTCACTAGTCTCCTTCTTCTAACTCCTTCAGAGGAGTCATAGGAGTCTTGGTGGCCTCCCTCACTAGTCTCCTTCTTCTAACTCCTTCAGAGGAGTCATAGGAGTCTTGGTGGCCTCCCTCACTAGTCTCCTTCCTGCTTGGTCTCTCAGTCTTTGAGGACTTCCTGCTCTAGTCAGGTGTCCTCATGGTCCAGGTCCTTCCAGGTCTTAATGATGGTCTAACTGGACTCCTAGAGATCTTCAGGATCTTAAATGTTCTTGTTTCATTTCCTGACTGATGCTGTTCAACAACCTTCTCTCAGAGGTTCTTGGACGTTCTTTAGTCTTCATGGTCTAGTTCTATCCAGGAGTCTTGATCCTCCAGGGACTGGACCTTCCAGATCCAGGAGTCTTTATACTACAATCACTGACCTCAGATGATCCATTTACTGACTGTTGACTTCTAGAACCAACTGGCTGCAGCTGCATTCAATTAGATGAGTCACTTTAAATAACGATGTAGAAATCTGTTTCATTTTCACATGAAAGACTTTTTAGTTCTGAAAAGAATTTCTTAAAAAAAAAAAAGGAAAATCTAAAGGTGAATACTTTTCCTCGTCTTTTTTCTTCCGCCCATGTTTTTCTTTTCCCATCTTACCTCTACTTGAACCACTCATTCCTTTTTCTATCTTTGCATCTTGTCCTCATTTGCTCTTTTTACCCTTCCTGTCCTTTTCTTACCTCTCGTCTTCCTTCTACCCATTCCTTTTTCCTCCTCCCTCCTCTCACATCTCCTTGCACCATTTCTTTTTTCATTTCTGCTTCTCGTCCTAATTCTGTCCTAATTTGCTTTCCCTCCATTTTCACTTCCACTCCCCGTCTCTCCTCTCCTTTTATATTTCTTATTTTTGCTCTCCTCTTGTCCTCCTTTTGCCCATTCATTTCCTAATTTTCTCACCTTTTCTCCTTGATTTCTGCCATCACCTGTCTTTTCTTGAACCACCCAAATCGTTTTTTGTCCTTCTTGCTCTGCTTTTCCTTCCCTTTGTCATTCCTGAATATCATCCTTTCATTTCCTCTTCCTCCACCTCTTTATTTCTCGTCCCATCTCTTTCTTTTCCTCATGTCTTTCTCCTTGTACTTTCTTCTCCCGTCTCACCTCTCCGTCAACCACTTCATTTCCTTTTCCTATCTTTGCTTCTCATCCTAATTCGCTCTTCTTCTCCTTCCTTCCTCTTCCTCATACCTCTTTACTTCTCTTCCCATCTTTTCCTTTTTCCTCCCTTCTCACCTTTCATCTCCCTTTCCTCATCTCTTCTCATCATTCCTCTCCTCGAATCCTCCTTTCCTATTTCCTATCTTTGCTTCTCGTCCTAATTTGCTTTTCTTTTCCTTCCTCTCCTCCTCCTTTCCTCTTCTTCGTCCGTCCTCATACCTCCTTATATCTCTTCCCATCTTTTCCTCCCTTCTCACTTTCTCGCCTTTCATCTCCTTTCCTCTCCTCTTGTCCTCCTTTCCTTCATTCCTTTCCTCGTTGTCTCATCTTGTTTCTTATTTTTTTCGTTACCCATCTTTTCCTTTCCCCCTTTTTCTATTTTTGCTTTTTGTCCTTATTTGCTCTTCTTTTCCTTCCTTCCTCTCCTCATTTCTCCTTCCTCTTCCTCATACCTCCTTATTTCTCTTCCCATATCTTTCTTTTCCTCATGTCTTTTTCCTTGTACTTTCTTCTCCCGTCTCACCTCTCCGTCAACCACTTCATTTCCTTTTCCTATCTTTGCTTCTCATCCTAATTCGCTCTTCTTCTCCTTCCTTCCTCTTCCTCATACCTCTTTACTTCTCTTCCCATCTTTTCCTTTTTCCTCCCTTCTCACCTTTCATCTCCCTTTCCTCATCTCTTCTCATCATTCCTCTCCTCGAATCCTCCTTTCCTATTTCCTATCTTTGCTTCTCGTCCTAATTTGCTTTTCTTTTCCTTCCTCTCCTCCTCCTTTCCTCTTCTTCGTCCGTCCTCATACCTCCTTATATCTCTTCCCATCTTTTCCTCCCTTCTCACTTTCTCGCCTTTCATCTCCTTTCCTCTCCTCTTGTCCTCCTTTCCTTCATTCCTTTCCTCGTTGTCTCATCTTGTTTCTTATTTTTTTCGTTACCCATCTTTTCCTTTCCCCCTTTTTCTATTTTTGCTTTTTGTCCTTATTTGCTCTTCTTTTCCTTCCTTCCTCTCCTCATTTCTCCTTCCTCTTCCTCATACCTCCTTATTTCTCGTCCCATATCTTTCTTTTCCTCATGTCTTTCTCCTTGTACTGTCTTCTCCTGTCTCACCTCTCCGTCAACCATTTCATTTCCTTTTCCTATCTTTGCTTCTCATCCTAATTTGCTCTTCTTCTCCTTCCTTCCTCTTCCTCATACCTCCTTACTTCTCTTCCCATCTTTTCCTTTTCCTCCCTTCTCCCTTTCTCGCCTTTCATCTCCTTTCCTATTTCCTATCTTTGCTTCTCGTCCTTATTTGCTCTCCTGTCGTCCTCCTTTCCTTCATTCCTTTCCTCGTTGTCCCATCTTTTTCCGTTCTTTTCCACCTTTGCTTCTTGTCCCTGTTTGCTCTTCTTTTCCTTGGATATCCTCCCCTTCCATCCATTCCTCTCTCTATTTTCCTACTCCTCATCCTCCTGTCTTCCTTTCCTAATTTCCTCATCTTCTCCTCTTCCTCCCCCTCCTCCCTTTTCGTCTCCTCTTCCTCCTCCCCTCCTATTAAATCCCTCGCTGAGCAGCCACACTGTGTTTTTTTTTTTTGCAGACAGAAATCATCCCTGTCTTTATTGTCAGGCTGCTGCTGAAGGAGGAGGTGTGTGTGTTTGTGTGTGTGTGTGTGTGTGTGTGTTTGTGCGAACAGCAGCCATCTTTTTTTTTCCCATTTCCTCCCTGCAGCCTCGCTCATCTCCGCTCTCCCTTTTTTCAGTCAGACACAAACACACTCCACTTACCTTCCTGAATGACAAGCTCTAATGGCATTTAAACCAGCCGAGTGAAAAACAATGGACATTACTCACCGCTGTAATAACTCCTGATGCTGCCGCCGCTGCTCTAAAATATCCCTGCTTCAACGCCGCTGCACAATCAACCAATAACAATAATTACGTTAGCACAGTCCTGCATAAATTAATCTCCCCGAGTTGCAGTGTTTGCAATCACAGCGATATAATTATGAAGCGTCTGAAGTGAGACAGACATCACAGGCTTCCAGTCTGACAGCTGACGAGACGGTTTTGATGTGCAGGAAACCTTTAAGGCGGCACGACCGGCCGAACAATCAGAGAAACTGACAAACAAATCGATAAACAGCGAACGCTCGGCAGCTATTATCCTTTAAAAATGACATTTCAGTAACACAATAAACCAGATGTGGCTCCCAGATGTGGCTCACAAACCTTGCATCCTCAAAATTACAAAAGCAAATTGAAGTAACTGCCACCAGACGATGTTTTTCTAGAAACATGTCGGAAATATTTAACAAATCTCTGCTTTTGTTGCACAAACCCAACCACAGGCAGACCTCATTTTGTGGCTTCGCAAGAACTGATACGCACAATCTTCACAAAAAGGCTGTAAAACGATGAGATGTTTGCATTTTTAGAGGCTATTCTGTTGCAATTTATAAAGCAGTTGGAGCTCTGTGGTAGGCCTGGGCGATAAAATGATAGATATACACCAGCTAGAGTTTTAATATGCAGGAGACTCCGTCAGGTTATGATGGGAAACCTTTAAGACGGCACAACTGACTGAAAAAATCAGCGAAACTGCCAAAGAAATCAATAAACGGCAAATGCTCGGCAGCTTTTATCCTTTAAGAATGACATTCCAAGAACACAATAGCCCAGACGTGGCGAAACAACCTTGTGTTCTAGAAATTACAAAAGCAAACAGAAGTAAGTGCCACAGAAACACGTCTTCTACTAATGCTGCATAAACCAAACCACAGACAAACCTCACGTTGTGGCTTCCCAGATTCACGAAATCTGCTGCGCAAAACAGGAAATCTGTAAAATTATCAAATGTTTATGTGTTCACGGTCTACTCTTGTGGAACTGGCAACCTAGTGAATCATAAAACGGCTCAGTGGACACCAGAAACTGCACATCATCACAAACACACCATCCCCACCACGAAGCATGGTGGTGGCAGCATCATGATGTGAAGCACGGTGGTGGCAGCATCATGATGTGAAGCATGATGGTGGCAGCATCATGATGTGAAGCATGGTGGTGGCATCATCATCATGTGAAGCATGGTGGTGGCAGCATCATGATGTGAAGCATGGTGGAGGCAGCATCATGATGTGAAGCATGGTGGTGGCAGCATCATGATGTGAAGCATGGTGGAGGCAGCATCATGATGTGAAGCATGATGGTGGCAGCATCATGATGTGAAGCATGGTGGAGGCAGCATCATGATGTGAAGCATGATGGTGGCAGCATCATCATGTGAAGCATGATGGTGGCGGCATCATGGTGTGAAGCTCGGTGGTGGCATCATTATGTGAAGCACGGTGGTGGCAGCATCATCATGTGAAGCATGGTAGTGGCAGCATCATGAAGTGAAGCACGGTGATGGCAGCATCATGATGTGAAGCATGATGGTGGCAGCATCGTGATGTGAAGCATGGTGGTGGTGGCATCATTATGTGAAGCATGGTGGTGGCAGCATCATGACGTGAAGCATGATGGTGGCAGCATCATGATGTGAAGCATGGTGGTGGCAGCATCATGAAGCGAAGCATGGTGGTGGCAGCATCATGATGGAAGCATGATGGTGGCAGCATCATGATGTGAAGCATGGTGGTGGCAGCATCATGATGGAAGCATGATGGTGGCAGCATCATTAAGTGAAGGTTGTGAATGTTCTGGAGTGAAAGCAAAACATGCATCTACTAAATATTGACCTACGGGGGGGATACTTGTGCAGTCAGTTACTATTTATATTTTTAATAAATTGACATAATTTTGTCACAGGAAAGTCTTTTTTGTAAAAATCTTGTCAAAAAAGCAAAACTACTTTGACCATAATTCAACGTTGAGAGGCAGCAACAGGGTAAATCTTCCACTGAGGGTGAGCATTTTATAGCGGCACTGTAATGGTCCAAACCTGAGCTCCTATTTATTTTTAGTGACATTTTCTGACAGGAGAGACGGATTTATCCATGATGCCTCCTTTAACGCACCACAGAATCACGGCTCTACGTCGACGTTTTCTGCTTTGCTCTGTGAAAACATCAAATGAGGTTTCGGAGGATGCAGGCTCCTTCAGGTAACGTCATTAAAGCAGATTGGATAAACGCTGGGCTGTAATTAAAAGGCCGACCTGAGATGACTGGGAAACTATTATTTTGTTGAATTGTTGGAGTGTCTGGTTTGAAGGATGTGTAATCCTCTTCCAGAGCTGCTTCATTAAATAAACCACTTTAGATCCACCTTAAATATTATTCTAATTGTAAACAATGTCTGGAGAACATTCTGACACCAGCAGAATTAAACCACGTCTCCCCAACACTCCCTCAGAGCCTCCATGACGCCGATCGATTCAGATGAAAGCAGCTTTAATCTGATTTGAACAGACATGAGACACTCGCTGCCAAAGAGCCGCCGACGAAACCCTCGGAGAGCCAAAGGAACGAGACGTTTCAGGTGGAAGGAGGAAGCGAGGCGATGCTCAGACGGTTCTTCAGGTGATGACAGACGGCGGGAGGCGGTGTTGTGATGCCGTTTTTTTTCAGCGCTTCCTGCAGCAGCCGAGGCTCTGCTGAACGGATGCAGAGGAGAAACCTGGCAGCCTGCGGAGCCGAGCGGAGCCGAGCGGAGCGTGGGCGAGCCGTCGAACCGCGGAGCCTTTTCACTCGGCTGGCATCCGCGCTTTGAAAGCTAATGGACTCTCGCTGCAGCCTCCACATGAAAACACTCGCCGCTCGTTCCTCTGTCCAAGCTCCTGTCCAGTCAAGTCAAACGGGAAACCACTTCTCCATCCGCTAGAATCACCCCGATAAAACAAAACGCCAATAAACCGAGCCGGTATTGACGCTCAGTCAGAAATGCCAGGCTGTGATTGATTACATATTTATTATTCCAGCTGATCGATGATCGTTATGAACCCCTTCTAATGACCCGACTGACATTTTCAGCAGGTCTTTTTAGATTCAACTGGAGATGAAGACAAACTCATTTGTTAAAAAATGAATGTTATCATACAGATTACCTCCAGTCTTGTTAAATTCCACACAATCTAGTAAAATCCCAGTAAAAACATTAATTTGCACCTCAAACCAAAACAAATCTCTATTTTTCAAAACAGAAATTTGTTCTTTTACGTTTAAATCAGCTAAAAAATCTACTTATTTTACAGATATTTAACATTATATGAGAAAAAACTTTATATATATATATATTAACGAAAAATGATTATTAATTTTGAAAGCTCTTATTTTACAGATTTAATTTCTAAATTCCACATCACTAGAAAAATGACGGAAAAAAACTTAATTTCATGACGTGAAGCACGGTGGTGGCAGCATCATGATATGAAGCACGGTGGTGGCAGCATCATGATATGAAGCACGGTGGTGGCAGCATCATGATGTGAAGCACGGTGGTGGCAGCATCATGACGTGAAGCACGGTGGTGGCAGCATCATGTTGTGAAGCATGGTGGTGGCGGCATCATGACGTGAAGCACGGTGGTGGCAGCATCATGATGTGAAGCATGGTGGTGGCGGCATCATGACGTGAAGCACGGTGGTGGCGGCATCATGTTGTGAAGCATGGTGGTGGCGGCATCATGACGTGAAGCACGGTGGTGGCAGCATCATGACGTGAAGCACGGTGGTGGCAGCATCATGATATGAAGCACGGTGGTGGCAGCATCATGATGTGAAGCACGGTGGTGGCAGCATCATGATGTGAAGCACGGTGGTGGCAGCATCATGAGTGAAGCACGGTGGTGGCAGCATCATGATGTGAAGCAGCATCACGGTGGTGGCAGCATCATGATGTGAAGCATGGTGGTGGCGGCATCATGACGTGAAGCACGGTGGTGGCAGCATCATGTTGTGAAGCATGGTGGTGGCGGCATCATGACGTGAAGCACGGTGGTGGCAGCATCATGTTGTGAAGCATGGTGGTGGCGGCATCATGACGTGAAGCACGGTGGTGGCGGCATCATGATGTGAAGCACGGTGGTGGCGGCATCATGATGTGAAGCACGGTGTTGGCGGCATCATGATGTGAAGCACGGTGGTGGCGGCATCATGACGTGAAGCACGGTGTTGGCGGCATCATGACGTGAAGCACGGTGGTGGCAGCATCATGATGTGAAGCATGGTGGTGGCAGCATCATGATGTGAAGCACGGTGGTGGCAGCATCATGATGTGAAGCACGGTGGTGACAGCATCATGATGTGAAGCATGGTGGTGGCAGCATCATGATGTGAAGCACGGTGGTGGCATCATCATGATGTGAAGCACGGTGGTGGCAGCATCATGATGTGAAGCACGGTGGTGACAGCATCATGATGTGAAGCATGGTGGTGGCAGCATCATGACGTGAAGCATGGTGGTGGCAGCATCATGATGTGAAGCATGGTGGTGGCAGCATCATGAAGTGAAGCACGGTGGTGGCATCATCATGATGTGAAGCATGGTGGTGGCAGCATCATGACGTGAAGCACGGTGGTGACAGCATCATGATGTGAAGCATGGTGGTGGCAGCATCATGATGTGAAGCACGGTGGTGGCATCATCATGATGTGAAGCACGGTGGTGGCAGCATCATGATGTGAAGCATGGTGGTGGCAGCATCATGATGTGAAGCATGGTGGTGGCAGCATCATGATGTGAAGCATGGTGGTGGCAGCATCATGAAGTGAAGCACGGTGGTGACATCATCATGATGTGAAGCATGGTGGTGGCAGCATCATGACGTGAAGCACGGTGGTGGCAGCATCATGACGTGAAGCATGGTGGTGGCAGCATCATGAAGTGAAGCACGGCGGTGGCAGCATCGTGATGTGAAAAAAACTTGATTTCCATGTTAACTCAGGGTGAAACGGTCGACTAAAATCATGTTTCTTATTAAGTGGATTTTCATTTTGTCCCTTTACGGATACAAAAGTGTGGTTGAACTGAAGCTGCTTGCCGGAGGTCTGCGCTCTCTGAGGGCTTTTCTGGTTCATTCTGGTTTTAGTCTCGACTGGGGTGAAATAAACAGTTCTGGGTTCTCTCCTCTGCACCGCTGACTGACTCTGTGTGTGAAGCGGCTTAAATGTCAGACTTTCAATTCTATAAAGCTACAGAGACTGCTAGGTACAGATAAAACCCCGAACCGATGCAGAAATATGAGTTTCCGAAGCAGACGAGTCCGTTTGATGAAGTTTACTGGCCGCCTATTTAAAGCACGAGAGGAAAGATGCATCTTAAACACTTCAGTTCTGACTCTTGAGGTTTTGTTTGCTGGAGATCATCTAATCATCATCGGAATATTCTGGTGGAGGAACGTGAGTCTGAAGGATTAAAGCTGCAGATCTTACCCTGAAGAACTGAGGCCCGCCGATGCAGGTGGAAGAAGAAGAAATGTGCGTTCAAGGTCACCCGCTCATTTTCAAAAGCCTCTGAAGCTTCAGATTCTCCTCCCGCCTCCTGCCTGTCTGATTTCCATGTTTTCAACCAATAACCTCCAGTCAATCACAGCGCCGAGGCACAGAGGCTGGGTTTTACACAGCAAAATGAAGGAATATAAATATTTACCAACAAGGCAAAGCATCACAAACTCCTCTTTAGGAATCAGGAAATGGTGGAAGCGTAACGTCCCAGGAGAGAGCGCGACCCTGAACGCACCCCGCCTGCTCATTCATAGTGTATGAAGCTGGATTTTACCGGTGAAGCAGGTGAAGCCACGTCTTTTTAAAAGGCGAGCAAAGTCCGAGGGCGTTCACATCATAAACTGTTAATAAAGAGACTGCAGGACTGCAAACAGAACCGAGGCTGGTTCTGAATTTCAAACGGGTTCCCCCAGAAGCCCACGAGGAGCTACGAGCACCGATACTTATCAATAGCCGAGCTGCCAGAGACTTTTCCCCGAGACTTGTTCTTCGTGGTATCGACCGGGTCATTGGTTTTCTCTGATATTGAACTGATGCAGCTTTTCCACCTAAAATGTTCCGGTTCTGGTCCCACAGCAAAATGTGGCAAACCGCTACGTTACCATGGAAACGGCTTTTCAATAAAGGTTTTAAAATTACAAGATCGACGCCGTCTGAATCGCGACTTTCGCATCATGTGATTCCTGAGTTCCTGAGGTGACCTAACCACAGCAGACTAAAGCTAGATTCCTGTGTTGGACTGACTTCATGAGGCATTTTTACTCACTGTTTTTCTTGTTTTCGGTCACTGTTCGGTTTCCAGACTTTGTTTTCTGCTGATGTGGTCATAAACATTAAAGGTAGCATTAACCACAGCAGACTGACGCTGGATTCCTGTGTTGGACTGACTTTATGTGGCATTTTTACTCACTGTTTTTGTTGTTTTTAGTCACTGTTCTGTTTCCCGACTTTGTTTTCTGCTGATGTGGTCATAAACATTAAAGGTAGCATTAACCACAACAGACTGACGCTGGATTCCTGTGTTGGACTGACTATGTGGCGTTTTTACTCACTGTTTTCAGTTGTTTTCAGTCACAGTTCTCTTTCTAGACGGTGTTTTCTGTTGGTTGTTAGTCGCTATTTTTTGTTACTGTGTGCATTCGTGCTCCGCTGACTTCGTTTTTGGTCATTGTATTGTTTTTTGCAGGTGTTGTCTGTCACTGTTTTCAGTCGCTGTGTTTGTTTTCTCCTGCTGTTTGAATTTGTTTTTAGTCACTGTTTTCAGTCACTTTTTTGTCTGCTGCTGTTTGAATTTGTTTTCGGTCATTGTTTGCTTTCATTTTCTGCTGCTGTTTGCATTTGATTTCTGTCACTGATTTCTGTCACTGTTTTCAGCTGTTTTTGTTTCCTGATGCTCTTTGCATTTGTTTTCTGTTAGTGTTTTCTTTCGTTTTCTGCTGCTGTTTGCATTTGATATCTGTCACTGTATTCAGTCACTGTTTTCAGTCACTGTTTTCAGTTGCTGTTTTCAGTTGCCGTTTTCAGTTGCTGTTTGCTTTCATTTTCTGCTCCTGTTTGCATTTGTTTTCAGTCACTGTTTTCTGTCACAGTTTTCTGTCACTGTTTTCAGTCGCTGCTTTCTGTCACTGTTTTCAGTCGCTGTTTTCAGTCGCTGCTTTCTGTCACTGATTTCAGTCGCTGTTTTCAGTCACTGTTTGCATTTGTTTTCTGTCACTGTTTTTTACGTTGCTGTTTTCAGTCGCTGTTTGCTTTTGTCTGCTGACGCCGCTTGCAGCTGCTGTTAACGTTTGTTTTCGGTTTGCTTTCAGCTTCACTTGTTCTTTAGTTTTCGGTCGGTGTGCATTTTAGTTTTCTGTCACTGTTTGCTTGCTGACGCCGCTCTCAGTCCTCGGTTGCTTCCATTTTTTGTCGCTCTTTAGTTTCCGTTTCTGTTGCTGCCGTCTCTGACCTGCCATCCAGTGTTTACTGCGTTTCCATGGCTACAGTCGGTAGAGGGGATGCGACCATTACATTGAAAACAATTACAGATTCAGTGTAAACATTGTTGAAGGTACACAAATAAACAGAACATATAACAACATGTTTTGGACGTTTTAACTAAACATATATGTATTTTTGGTCCTCAGCTGACCCGTACAGACACTGCTTTATTCTCATCAGATACACATCATGGCAGACATCCCTGCATCTCAGAGGTTGGGCTGTAGTAGATGGTGCAGAGCTAAAGTCTGTTTAAACGAGGCTCTAATTCCACTGCTCTGGTTTTTGTCCCACTCAGGCAGCTGCAGGCCTCAAACCAGTGCTGCCTCCTTGTAAAACTCCTCCGACTCACAGTTGAACAGCCGTAAATCTGAAGTCTCTGCACATGTCAGATCCGACGTCTCGGCAGACGTGAGTCAGATCCCCGGCGGTTCGTCCCCCCTTCACGGATCCACATCAAGAGATCTCCGTCAGACATTTTGTGCCCTTAGAAAACGCGCTCAGTGTTTTGGAAAGACATGCGGCTGGCTGTTAGATAACCGTCTGACCGGGCCGGCTGAGGTGGGCTGCAGCCGACATTCTTTGAAAAATGAAAGGATGAGCTGCATCAAAGCGCTGCTGATTATCAGCCTCGGGTGAAGACCGGACACACGTGAGGCGAGTTTGAATCCCGCTGAGGACTGGTGACCTTTCCGCGGCGATAACACGCCAAATGAAAAGCGCCGACCGCCATAAATCCTGCCGGTGATCATCAGACGGTAAAAAAAAACAGTTGCTGTTTTCTATCACTGTTTTCTGTGACTGTTTTCAGTCACTGTTTTTGTTTTTCATCACTGTTTTCTGTCACTGTCTGCTTTTGTTTTCTGTCACCATTTTCAGTCACTCTTTTCAGTCAATGTTTTCTGTCACTGTTTTCAGGCTGTTTTCAGTTGCTATTTTCAGTCACTGTTAGCTTTTGTTTTCTGTCACTGTTTTCAGTCACTGTTTCAATTTGTTTTCCATCACTGTTTTCAGTCACTGTTTGCTTTTGTTTTCTGTCACTATTTTCAGTCACTGTTTTCAGTCAATGTTTTCTGTCACTGTTTCCAGTTGATGTTTTCTGTCACTGTTTTCAGTCACTGTTTGCTTTTGTTTTCTGTCACTGTTTTCAGTCACTGTTTTCAGTCAATGTTTTCTGTCACTGTTTTCAGTTGATGTTTTCTGTCACTGTTTTCAGTCACTGTTTGCTTTTGTTTTCTGTCACTGTTTTCAGTCACTGTTTGCATTTGTTTTCAGTCACTATTTTCAGTCGCTGTTTTCTGTCACTGTTTTCAGTGGATGTTTTCTGTCATTGTTTTCTTTTGTTTTCTGTCACTGTTTTCAGTCACTGTTTGCATTTGTTTTCAGTCACTATTTTCAGTAGCTGTTTTCCGTCACTGTTTTCAGTCACTGTTTGCTTTTGTTTTCAGTCACTGTTTTCTGTCAACCCTGCGTTAGGCTGGCGACCTGTCCAGTGTGTCTCCTGCCTTCTATTAGTGTATATGTACATTAGTATATGTGTGAAGACCGAACACACGTGACACGAGTTTGAATCCCGCTGAGGACTGGTGACCTTTCCGCGGCGATAACACGCCAAATAAAAAGCGCCGACCGCCATAAACTCCTGCCGGTGATCATCAGACGGTAAAAAAGACATAAAAGACGCGGCTGCATTTCAGTTTATTGGTTATTTTTAATCAGTGATGCAGGAAAAAGGGCAGCAAAGTGATTTTAACTCGCAGCATCTCTGCTCTGTTAAATTTCGAGGCATCATTAGCACTTCTTTGTTTTTAGCATCATTAGCGCCTGGAAGGTGTAAAGTGATGAACCCTCACCGCTGCTCTTCAGTTTCACCCTCGACATGCCGATGGTTCGGAGACCAATGTTGTCTTTTCCTTCAGAAGTAAACTGGGATAGATAACATGCGATTAAAGGGGTTTTTTGTTGTGAGGCTTGTTTTTGGTTCATTGGCTCCGAGTCCTGTCTAGAGAATAAAATATGTAGCTGCGGTTTGCTGTTTGCTGACGTGACTGAAGGATTAATGAAGCAGACGAGCCATAGTTTGTTTTTCTGTTGGACAGCACCAGAAAATGCAATCTGTTTTTGTTGGATTGCACCTTTTCTGGTTGCTTTGTGCGTCTTTGTAGTGGCTTTGCATCTCTTTGTGGACACTTTGTGTGTCCTTGCTGTTGTTTAGTCTCTATTTTCATTGAATTTGCATCTATTTGTGTTCATCTTGCATCTCTTTTCACTCTCTTTTACGTCTATTTGTGACCGTGCCCTTCAGGAGTTGTAGTACCATTACTAAAGCTGGACTCGAGTATCCCGATATCCGAATATTCGGTTGTTGCGGAGGTGTCCGGATAATAATTTTGAGATACGAATACTCGTGCACACCCCCACCTCACCCCCCGAATAATCTTATTCTAAGTCTAAGTAACCCCGCCACCGCTGCCGCCGCCGCACAAGCCAAATATTCGAATATTTGTCATTAATTGGACCCGAATATCCGGAGCCCAGAAACTGCGATTCGGACCAGCCACAAAGTCGGAACAGGGAGGAGGTTGGGGTGGATGGATGGGCCCCCTAAAGACTGGATTACTACCACATTAATGTCGCTTCTGTTAGCTGACGTGATGGCCCTGTAACTTAAACCACGTTTTTATGGCTGCAACCAAGACAACTTAGCCCAAGACCACGGGAGCCCTGATCCCATCTAAAACATTGTGATCGAGTTATTTTTTGACTGATCGGTATCACCACAAACCTTAGCCCAATAATTTAAGGCGAGAACACTATTTGTGGAAGGACATTAGAGATGCTAACTATGAAAAGTTTTAATAGTCGATAATCGGCAGCATTATCAATCAATAATCAATGATTGGTAACACAAACTGAGCACAGTGGATTTCGTCCTGAGCAGCTACATGTGTCATCTGAATATGGAAAATGTTGTCCTAGTCCACCCTGGCTGTTACCGTAGGTCATTGAACGGCACCAGAGTCTTTGTCATGGTGCCCCTTTACGAGCTCTCTGCTTGCCAACATGAACTACCTGTAGTCTGAGTGATGCCTCCTCTGGTCTCTACAGGATTAAACAGTAAGAGGCTCCACCTGGTGGAACAACCAGGTACTACAACTGATCTACGATACATTCACTGACATCACGTAGAGAAAACAGGTTTACTACATCTTTTGGAGCTTGTGGAGCCTAAGTACATCCTCTAATACTACATTTACCTTCTAACTCTACATTTACCCTCTAGTACTACATTTACCCTCTAATACTACATTTACCCTCTAATACTACATTTACCCTCTAGTACTACATTTACCTTCTAGTACTACATTTACCCTCTAACACTACATTTACCCTCTAATACTACATTTACCCTCTAATACTACATTTACCCTCTAGTACTACATTTACCCTCTAACACTACATTTACCCTCTAGTACTACATTTACCCTCTAACACTACATTTACCCTCTAATACTACATTTACCCTCTAATACTACATTTACCCTCTAACAACACATTTACCCTCTAATACTACATTTACCCTCTAATACTACATTTGCCCTCTAATACTACATTTACCCTCTAATACTACATTTGCCCTCTAGTACTACATTTACCCTCTAACACTACATTTACCCTCTAATACTACATTTACCCTCTAACACTACATTTACCCTCTAATACTACATTTACCCTCTAATACTACATTTACCCTCTAGTACTACATTTACCCTCTAACACTACATTTACCCTCTAGTACTACATTTACCCTCTAACACTACATTTACCCTCTAATACTACATTTACCCTCTAGTACTAAATTTACCCTCTAACACTACATTTACCCTCTAATACTACATTTACCCTCTAACAACACATTTACCCTCTAATACTACATTTACCCTCTAGTACTACATTTACCCTCTAACACTACATTTACCCTCTAATACTACATTTACCCTCTAATACTACATTTACCCTCTAATACTACATTTACCCTCTAGTACTACATTTACCCTCTAGTACTACATTTACCCTCTAACACTACATTTACCTTCTAACACTACATTTACCCTCTAGTACTACATTTACCCTCTAACACTACATTTATCCTCTAACACTACATTTACCCTCTAATACTACATTTACCCTCTAATACTACATTTACCCTCTAGTACTACATTTACCCTCTAACACTACATTTATCCTCTAATACTACATTTACCCTCTAACACTACATTTACCCTCTAATACTACATTTACCCTCTAGTACTACATTTACCCTCTAGTACTACATTTACCCTCTAACACTACATTTATCCTCTAATACTACATTTACCCTCTAACACTACATTTACCCTCTAATACTACATTTACCCTCTAGTACTACATTTACCCTCTAATACTACATTTACCCTCTAACACTACATTTATCCTCTAACACTACATTTACCCTCTAATACTACATTTACCCTCTCACACTGCATTTACCCTCTAACACTACATTTACCCTCTAATACTACATTTACCCTCTAATACTACATTTACCCTCTAATACTACATTTACCCTCTAGTACTACATTTACCCTCTAATACTACATTTCAGACAGGGTCCTACCGGAGCTTTACAACAAGGTTCCTGAACACCTCCAGAACATTAAGGAACAACTTGGATCGGATCTTTTAGTGGTTGACTGACGGAGCAGTTCGGCAGCCATGTTGTTTTGAGTTCACTGCTGCTCTAAAAGGTGCGTCACATGTTCCTGAATGTGGAGCAACTTTTGAACTACTATCGTTCTAATGAATAGTGTGGAGAAATTATGAAACTCACAGCAGGTCATTCAGGTCAATTAACATGACTGTTGACGGCTGACGGGTGAAGGAACTGCTCTCAACCGAACAAAGAGACGATTAGTTCAACAATATATTATATAATAGATGCGTAGAAGTGACTTTACAGCTTTACAGTGTGAGAGGCAGCAGTTTGCGCGAAGCTGGACAGCAAACAGAAGAACAACGGCGGAGGTAAAGCAACAGACATAAAAGCAAAAGACGAATCGGCACAAACTGAGTCGCTGCATTAGAAGGTTCACTGACACCGTTTATGAACATCCACCTCTCCCAGCCGCTCTGCAGCAGCAGCAGCAGCAGCAGCAGCAGCTGTTTACATGCGACGTCACACCCCAATTACAACCATCCCTCGAACAAACCCAACACCGCCGGCGTCGCCATGGAAACCCAGCCTGTGCAAACCTGCTAAAACCCGCCAGGTGAGCGAGGGGTGAGTCACAGCAAACAGCGTGCGATGTTTCCGTACGGGAGAATCAGCGGGCATCGACCGGGGGCGATCAGAGGATTCAACGGGAGCCGGCAGAATGTGTTTCTGCCGCTCGGCCGTCACGCAGCCTGCAGGGATCCACGCCGACGGACAGGAAGTGATGGCAGAGCAGCCGCCGTCGTTCACACCACGACTCCGCTGGATCTTATTGTCATGCAGATGACGGTCGGAGCCTCGGAGACGCTTCTATTCACGTCGGCAAGGAGCTTCATCATTTCTGCTATTATTAAAATTGAACCTGTTATTTAAATATCTACACAGCCACCGGACTGATTGGAAAGGTCCACCAATCAGATTCGCCTACAATGAAAATGACTGTCAGGATTTAGTAAAGAGGACACAATCAGGGCCGATCAAAGCATTTTCTAACTGAGTCCAATCCTTTGTTTACGTCTGCTGTCACACATCCCACAAAAGGAGGGCACAATTTCTGCTAGGACGCTCAGAAAGCAGATTCTTATGAGTTATCCAAATCACATTACCGATGCCACTTGGCCATAGAAAAGCTGTCCCGTACAATCCAGATGGATTTTAGACGCATGGGTGTTGGTGAAATGTCATTAAGCGTCACAGAAGTCTTTGTCATGGTGGCCTGTTGCTCGCTAAACCCCCACAATGCTCTCTGCTGGCGAAAGAAACAGCCTGGTAGCAGAAATGTAATTGGTTTTAATAGTTCTAATGTACCTAAAGGGTCTAGAAAAATGGTATTTGATTGAGACTTGGAGTCGAATTAAAGAAATTAATTCGGATGTCTCTGGTGTTCGGTGCTCAGGTACAGCGCGTAGCTTGGTTTGAGGATTGCAGTATGTTTCCAACGCAGGAAAGGAAACGAAAGAAACGCCTCAGTTTGCATTTTTGTCATTTATTTTCAAAAATGTAAAGGACTGACTGATCGGTGTCCTGCACTTCATGGTTCTCAGCCTTTTGGGGGCTCACAAGAGTAAACGGCACGTCAAGCACAATGAAAACAATCTTTGGGTCTGAAGGCTCCAGGTTTACCGTTTGTCAGAGAGTCACTAGTCTGAACAACCTGATTAAGACTGCTGGGTTTAGCTGGTTACCTTCACCAAGGAGGTTATGTTTATCTGTTTATTTATCTGTCTGTCAGCAACTTTACACGAAAAGTTCTGAGTGGATTTTGATGAAATGTTCAGGAAAGCTGGATAATGGGACAGATGATTAGACCTTGGTGCTGATCCGGATCACCGTCTGGATCCAGGAATCTGTTCCAGGATTCTTTAGCGTTGGGAGACAGGGCAATGAGCATGTATATGTGCATGTAACTCCACTAAACATGACCAGGCTGCTTAGCTAAAAATACAGGATCAGTTCCTGCTAATTTCTACAACATGTCAACATTTGATCCGGATCCGGGTTAAATTCCAGATACTAGGATCCAGACCAGGAAAACCTAGAGGGCCTGTGGAATGGTCATCACTGTAAGGTAACAGATGAAGATCCAGACATGCAGCCAACACCAACATGTAGCTGAGACTCTGCTGAATCAGGAGGATCCAACAGATCTGTAGTAGAATCAACAGCTATGGAGCTGGATCCAGAAGAAACCACCATTACCCAGAAAGAGATTCTGGTGAATAACTATTGAACTAATGATGAGATCAATGTGAATCCAGACGCTAAGGGTTTGATTTCTGGGTCAGGGAGTCTAATAATGTAGATAAAACAATCCTGGGACGATTATTTCTGGGTGTAAATCCCAACATGGGGTGAAATGAGCTGCTTGGTGGAGGTCTGAGCTCTCCCAGGGCTTTTTTGGTTTAATAAAGGTTTCCTCGATGTCAGCTTCGAAATAACTGATGTCAAAGGATCCGTCTGCACTTTGAGCGGCTGTGGCTCAGGTGGTAGAGCGGGTTGTCCACTGATCGCAAGGTTGGCGGTTCGATCCCCGGCCCCTCCGCATGCCGAAGTGTCCTTGGGCAAGACACTGAACCCCAAGTTGCTCCCAATGGTAGATTAGCGCCTTGCATGGCAGCTCTATCACCATTGATGGGTGAATGAGAAACACATTGTAAAGCGCTTTGGAACCACTAAGGTAGAAAAAAGTGCTATATAAGTGCAGACTATTTATCATTTGTTCAGTTTTGGGGAACAAAATCAAAGTTGTGTGACCTTATCGAGGCAGGAAATCCAACTTCTGGTTTCATTTTCTTTGATTTTTCCAAGTCCGAGATCGGAAGTTCAAAGTTTTTAGTTGCCACTGAACTCAGCAGCAGCAGCACAACGTTTCACTTTGCCTCCCCAGTGAGAGGAGAATTATTTATTTGAGCGTTTTATGTGCAGAGACGAGCCGGTGTCTGACCCAAACTAATGGAGTCTGCTAGGCCAAACCTATTTAAAGCCCACTTAAAGCTAACTCGTCTGTGTTACGCTCATCGGTACTTCTTGTGCTGGATCACCGGTTGGTATATTTCCAGAACTCCTACGAATATGTGCAGCTGCTCCCGGTCTGTTCCAGCAGAACACAAGTAGAACATCCTGCAAATGCTGGCTGTTTATGCCGATGTATGATTCATGTAATAAGGCAGCAGGTAGAGTGGACCTTTACCCTGCAACTAATCAGTCGGTTCAAGTCACAACAGCACCAGTCACTGTACAAGAGGGACTCAAATCTGCAGCTCAATCCTGCCGAGATTACAGACGACATTAAAACACTGCTGCTCAGGCCTTCTTTCTTCTGCCCACCAGCTCTCTGTAAGTTATACTGAATATATGGCTCTGTGTTATAATCTCCTTTCATCTCGCTGCAATATCTGAGCTTTGAACAGCCACTATTCCACAGTTGTTCTCGTCAGCAGGGTGCGACTGTTTAATCCAATCCTGATTCCATTTAAATTAAACGCGTCGCGCGACTCATTTTAATCAGATTAACTTCCGAAAGGTGCAACAGCTCCAAAACTGTCTCCTAATTGGAAGCCGCGGCGAAAGACTCCGGAATAATAATTAAACGCCGAGACGAGGGGTGACATTTGTTTTTGAAGGCTGAACTTAAGCCGACAGCAGCTCAGGGACGAGACGAGCAGGCTGGACGGAGGTCTGGGTTTGATATCGCCGAGAGGAATTGTGATGCGTCGACAACAGCCGTCGTGTTTTTCTTTTATTTATTCTGCGGGAAAATCGGATGCAAGCGGCGTGACGACAGCGCGGCGAGCGGAGCGTTCATCCAACCGGCCGTGGGAAGGGTTCGTGGTAAAGTGTCGATCAGACGTCGCTCAGCTGGGAGGTGAAAATCAATTATTGCGTGTCTTAACAGGAGCTCTCTTCATGCTCAAAACCTTCTGACATCAGCCTCAAACCAATCAGGTGAATGTAGGTAAGACTGGGTGGCTTGGCTGGAAGATTTACCACTTTACTCTGTATCGAGACTTATGTGGGACCAGCAGAAATAAAGGTTTATGTTAAATTTAACCACCTTAGGTTCAGCTTCATTCATCAGGGCACACAGGTGAGAATTTAAATGTAAACACAACAATGAAAACAATGCAAATAAGTGAATTTAGCGCATAAATAAAACAAAATGAGGATAAAGGACTGCACTAGGATATGTGTTATCTTGATACATGTAAAATAAAGATCGAATTTCAATAAGAAGCAGTAAATAAATGTTGAAAGCACCTTCGGATTTTAGTGAACAAAATGTGTTTTGTAAATGCAAAAAGGGCGTAGACTGATGATGCTAAGCTTCCCATTTATTGTCTATGTAAGGAGCCCTGCAATGCATTCAGGTATGGTGGCCCAGAAGGGTCAACGCAACTGCAAAAGCCACAACAGAAGTGCGAAGCGGTCGGAAGAACAGGCTTTGTTTCTGGGGGACGATATTTTCTGACGGACTGTTTTGATTACGGGAGAGTTTTGAGAGATGAAGCGTCACATTAGTCACTCTTCGTTTGCATTAAGTTGAGGTCTTCGGCAACCTTTTTGCAAATCAGAGGCACCTAACCGCCACTTGATGCCTCCGGAATCTCATGAAATGTCGTCAATCTAAAATAAAGACAGATTCAGCAACTTCACGTCCCGTTTCTCGCCTCAGATGTTTTCAGAAACCAATTTTGGTCAACTATTTAAATAATTTAAGGAGACAATGTTGGTCCGGTTTGAAATCAGGGAGCAGCTCGTCCACAAGTGAAGCATTCGTCCAGTCAGGTGCAGCCAGTGTTTGCTATAAGAGGGTGTAGCCTGTACTGCTGCTAACGTCTTAAAAAACCCCCGTAGCAACAAATATGTACTTCCTTAGTTCTTTAAGACACTAAGAAACTAATAATTATAATTTACCCACTCACTCATCAACAACACTTCAACAGATGGAAGTCATAGGATTGAATCGCCAACCTTCCAGTTACTAGACTTCCTGCTCTACCATCTAATCCACGACCACCTCAGTGGAAGGCCAGCACCCCAACGTCAAGACCAGCAACCCTTTGAGCAGTCGCCAGTGGTGCATTACTTGCCCAGTTGGTGTTTTTTTGACTCTGAAGCCTGTCTTGCAATTGCTGCCCATCCCACAAGTCTCCAAATCAGTCTCCAAATCCAGGGCCAATCTGTAGGGGGTGGGGGGGACTCTGCAGACACACAGTTCCTCTTTTAGCCATTCACAAACCAAGACACTTTGACACATGGAGGGACAGAACTGTCAACCTTACGATAAGTAGACTTTCTGCTCTACCACCCAAGTATCGGACCAAAACCCCAACGTCGAGTCCGTCAGTTCTTGGAGCAGTTGCCAGTTGCGCATTCCTTGCCCAGTTGGGAACTAAGCCCAGACTAGGGAGTGTTTTTTAACTCTGAAGCCTGTCTTGCAATTGCTGCCCATCCCATTAACCTCCAACTCCACCAAGGCAGATCTGTAGGGGTGGCCATTGACGTATATTTACGTCATTTATGTTTTTCAACGGGAGGCGGTAGGGGACATTCTGGTGGAGCTTTCCTATAAATTTCAGACTTGTACGGTAGTGTAGTGACCAACTACAGGCGCATTTCACGACGCCACATTTCTCCACAGTCCAGCTCAGACGAATCTGGATCGGATGAATTCAGAACCTGATCCAGATTCTCCAGATGATCGGCTGCCGTCTGGGTCAACCGGAGCAGCAGAGCCTTGTTCCAGATTCTCCAGAAGACATGAAGGAGGTGAGAACTAACCTGCTTTATAAATAAAGATCCATTTGATTTGCTAACTTGCTAGCTAGCTAACTTTGATTGCTGTCGTTTTGAGTGTGGTTTGAGAGATAATCGGTACCGACATCAACGCGATCCCCCCGCCCCCCAAAGGTAAAAAAGCATCTTTCTCCACATCACACTGCAGCAAACACGTGTATTTTTATGGTAATTGTATGTATTTCTATAATTTACAGATCATCCATCCAGCAGAGGTCGTGAGGAAGACCCCAACCCACCAGATTCACATCCACAAACACAAACCTGGAAATAAGTTCATACATGTTTGTCAGATGTAAAATTGTCATTTTACATTGTTATACATTTGTGAAATAATAATAATTTTTCCATCCAAAGCCCTTTCTCAGTGTTGTTTTTATTGTTTTATAGAAGGAACCAGTGTTCAGATGTTTGAGGTGTCATTAAAGCAGAAAGTTTCTGTTCTGCTTGTTTATTTTCACTAAAACCTGTTTTCTCAGCTTTTTGGTCAGAAACTGGCATTTTGTGTGAAACTTGCTTCTATTCAACTGCTGATTACAGAAGAACGAAACAAGCTGGAAACAAACTTTTTTTACTGATGAAAGTAGAAAGTCTACTCTTTCAGAATCTGGTTTCAGATTTTACAGGGTCATAGTACAAAATATTCTGTGGGTCTTGAAAAATCTGTGAAAATGCTTGAAAATGGCCGGCAGCCAATGAGTTAAAAGACCTGCACGAAACTTCCTCTCCGACCAACCAACACCTCCACCCAAGACACGCCAGCGGTGTGGTGACCCTATGACTTCTATTCTCGCACCACCACGACGTCGACATCTGTGTTTCTTATTAAAGCTGTAGCCTCCGGGTTGAGTTTGCTCTCATCCGACCAAACTCTCATTGGTGGCAACAATCTCTGACGTTACTTCAACAGTTTTTTACAGGAATAATCCACTGTTTTTGGTGGCAGGCGGAACGAACCACCTGTAAACGCCTCAGACTCGGTTCCAACCTAACTGATGCCAAAGAAGTCATTGGTGTGGCTGCAACCAACACGTCAGATCATCTAAGAGCAGCAGCTAACTTGCGTCGGGATCAACAGCTAACATAGATTTACCAATAGAAACTGTAGGAGTCTCAGCACGCTGCTTATCAAAGGATAGGACAGGTTGTTAAGAGTCAGGGAGGGAGTGTGCTTGGAGTTGGTTCGTGCAAGTAAACTTGGCATTTTGATGTGTTTTCATGCATCTACTGCTTCTAAGTGAAACTATTCCACATAACAATTTGTAATACCACTATTTTTTTGTCACCCAGGCCTGTATGGAGGCTATTTTTTGAAAAGCATCCATGAGTCCGTTTGGTCGCAGCACCACAGATCAGAGAAACTGTGGTTCATTTAGATCCGAATACAGAAATACTCCGGGTGGGATCTGAACAAACTGCAGCAGAGCCCGACGTCTTCGCTTCTGCCTGATCAAAACTGCAAATCGGAGAGTGAGTAGCATTCAGTCGGCGGCTCTAAACACTCTCAGCTGCAAAACTCCCCCAAATTCGATGCAACGGAAGTGAAGCGCGACAAACGCTGCATCCATTTTAGTCACGGCGGCAGCAGACGGCCTCTTCATTGGATGTTCTACGCTCGGCCAGCTCGGAAAAACAGCAGCACTGACAGCGACTAACGAACGCCGGGCTCTGCTTCGAATGCAGAGAGTTTTAACATTCATCAGGGGAAGAGTTTCACATCTCAGAGCTCAAAAACACAGCTTGGTTTAAAGCAGCGTCTCCAGGAAACCAAAACCTGGGGGATGTTTTTATGATCCCTGGTCTTGACTGAATATTCAAACGTATATTTAAAAGATGTTTTGACATTTTCAGTATTTAAATCAGAACAAGCAGCTGAGTGTTTGAGCATTTGTCTCAGTGGTGTTTATTCAGTTGGGATAATTAGTTAATCGTTTGCTTTTCTTCATGTAAATAAAACTGTTTTCAGCTCTTTCACGTTGTTCTGTCGTCACTGGACAAACAGTCGAATAATGTCTAAATTCTCTCACATTTTACGCACAATTAATCAATAAAAAATGACAATTTAAGGCTTCATTCGTTCAGAAATACTGCTCTGTGCAACCAACTGTAAGTGCTGTAAAAATGGTCAGCAAAAAATGTATGAATTATATGTAATTTTTAAAAAAATAATAAATAAATGTAATCTAGTGTGCAAAAATATGCAAAAATAAATATACAAACTAAAAAATGTAAAACCTATGTAATATAAAAAAATAAAAATATATAATGTAAAAAATGCCATGTGCAAAAAACAAAAAAACTACATAATTGAAAAAAATCTAGTTTGCAAAAATACGTAAAAACTGAGTGTTGTAAAAAATAAAGTGTGCAAAAAATTTTGAAAATTTATATGTAATGCAAAAATATAGCATTTAAAATGTAAAAACTAAGTATTGCAAAAAAAATGTAGACAATATGTAACATAAAAAATAAAATAAAAATGTGAACATGCAATGGGCAAAAAAAAAAGTTGTGTGCAAAAATGTAAATAAATTAATTAATTAAAAAATGTAATCTAGTGTCTAGAAAAATGTAAAAAAATAAATAAATAAATAAACCAAGAAATATAAAAACTGTCTAATATAAAAATATAAAAAATTAAAAAGTCATAATGAGATTAAAAAAAACTATGTAATGTAAAAAATGTTTTGTGTAAAAACAATATGTAATTGAAAAAAATCTAGTTTTCAAAATACCTAAAACCTATGTATTGTAAAAAAAAATAAAGTGTGCAAAAATGAAAAAAAATAATATAAAAATATAGTGTTTAAAATGTAAAAATTAAGCATTGTAAAAAATAGTCTGCAAAAAATGTATAAACTATGGAACATAAACATTTTTTAAAAATGTAAACATGTAAGTGGGAAAACAAAAAAGCTGTTTGCAAAATTATGCAGAATATATTTATATAAAGTAAGAACTGCAAAAAAATGCAATAATAAAATAAATGTAAAAAATATATAATGGGCAAAAAAATTATCTAATGTAAAAATGTGTGCAAAAAAATCTAGTTTGCAAAAATACATAAAAACTAACCATTGTAAAAAAATAAATAAATAAAGTGTACAAAATTAAAAAAGATATGTAATGTAAAAATGCAGTGTTTAAAATAAAGTGTGCAAAAAAATGTATAAAATATAACAAATTTAAAAAAAAATAATGTAAAGATGTAAAGGGCAAAACAAAAAAGCTGTTTGCAAAAATATGTTTTAAAAAAGTAATAAACTAAGACATGCAAAACTATGTAATATAAAACATGTACAGTGTGCAAAAAAATCTAGTGTGCAAAATACATAAAAACAAAGTATTGTAAAAAAATAAAGAGTGCAAGAATAAAACAAAAATAACATGTATTGCAAAAAATACAGCGTGCAAAAAATGACTTGTACGTCACCGTTCCTACGATTTTTCATCACGCAATCAGCAAAACGTCAATTCAAGCCATCTAATTTCTGTGTTTCCTTTCAGTTAGACTGACAACAAAAACTAAACCTGTTTTTTGGAAACCTGCCGGGAGCTCGAACTGAATGTGGAGAAGTTAGCAAGAAGGGAGAAACAGCCGCCTGAAATGAACCGGAATCCTGAGTGTCCAGAATAATCCAGCTGTCAGGGTTTAGGAGCGTCTGAGGCTCCACTGCAGCCATGAAAGGCCTGACAGTGTTGCCCAGATTGGTGTTGACAGGGAAGGCTGGGAGTCTCGGGGTGACTGAGAGCGTTTCACCGGGAATCCTTCAGATCAACAAACAAACAAAGCCGCCGAGCCGGCCAGCGTTCCTCCTGTCAGCAGCATCTGCCAGCAGCGGGGAGGAAGCTGCTCCTTCTCCGTCTAATCCTGCATGTATGAAATAATAAAAACACAACAAAAGAACTCCTCCTGGACGTCCTCCATCTGCTTCGCTCAGACTCGCTCAGCTCGCGTCCTCTGCTGTCACATCCAATCCCTCCCTCTCTATCAAACGTCTCTCTCCCACCTCGGCTCACCTCTCCTCCATCTTCCCCCGTCCTCCACTCCCCTCCGCAAACACAAAGAGGCGGAAAATATCAAAGAGAAACGCAGAACGGGGACAAAAAACACAGAAAAATGACCAGGGAGATGCGAAAACGACCACAAAGAGACGCAAAAAGGACAAAAAAAAAATGCAAAGCAGACGCTCAAAATCACAGCATAGACTAAAAACGATCAAATGGAAACACAAAATAGCGACAAAACCACAGAAAACCATCACAAAAAATGACCAGAACAATGCAAAACAAACACAAAGACACACAACATGACCACTAAAAGGCAAAATTACAACAGACAGTTGAAATTATGAGAAAAAACACACAAAAGAGAGAAAAAATATAAAAGAAAAACACAAAATAAAGACAAAAACAAAATGTTAACAGAGATAAAATGACGAAAAAGAGAAAAAATGACCAAAGACAGACACAAAAGAGCTGCAAAACACGCAAAACAACCACCAAGGGAATGAAAACGACCAGAAAGAGCCTCAAAATGACCACAGTGAGACTGAAAATAGCAACAAAAGACACTCAAATGGTGAAAAAGACACACAATATGGCCACAAAGACACTAAAAAGGACTGAAGAGAGGCTCAAAATGACCACACAAAAAGGAAAATACCACAAAGAGGCTTAACGTGACGAAAACTATCCATAATGTCATGACAAAAATACGCAAAACAACCACAAAGAGACACAAAATGCCCAAAGAGAGACGTAAAATGACCAGAAAGACGCTCAAAACGACAACAAAAATAAACCGAACAACATAAAGAGACTTAGAATGAACAGAAAAAAGCTAAATAACCACTAAGATGTTTAAAATTTGACAAAAATGACACGAAAATTAGCGCAGAAATATGCAAAAAAAACACAAAGAGAGGTAAAATGACCAGGAAAAAAAGCAAATATATCCACAAAGATACTCCGGATGACAACAAAAATACATCAAACAACCATAAAGACACAAAAAATACCAGAAAAACTGGTAAAATGACCACAAAGAGACTCAAAATGACCAGATAGATAGCTAAATAACCACAAAGACGCTCAAAATGATGAAAGCTACACCTAATATGACCACAGAAATATGCAAAGAGAGACGTAAAATGACCAGAAAGACGCTCAAAATGACAACAAAAATACACCAAACAACCAGAAAGGCACTAAAATTAACAAAGACAAACAAAAAACAGGAACAAAAACTGGAAAAGTTCCCACAAAGAGACTAAGAACTACCAGATTGAAAGCTAAATGAGCACAAAAAGGTTCAAAATGACGACCAGAAATACTCAAAAGGACCACAGGGAGGCTAAAAACACCAAAGAGAACCAAAATATAGCGACAGAAAATGTAAACTGACCACTGAGGGACTCAAAATGACAACAGAAACGCCCCCAAACAACTACAAAGACACTAAAATTGCCCAGATAAAAGCTGTTAACCCACAAAGACACTCTAAATGATGAAAACTACCCTTAATATGACCACATAAATACACAAAACAGACTCAGAATGACCACAGAGAGACGAAACAAACAAAACTGAAACACAAAAAAGCAACAAAAACATGTACACAGACGACAAAGAGCCACAAAATGATCAGAAAAAAGCTAAATAACCCCAAAGACACTCAGGACGACAGCAAAAATACACCCAAACAACCATAAAGAGACTGAAATAACCAGAAACAAAAGCTAAATAACCCCTAGGATGCTCAAAATTACATAAATGACACCGAAAATAGCACAAAAATATGCAAAACAACCACAGAAACACTCTAGATGATGATAAAAATATACCAAACAACCGTAAAGAGACTAAAAACACCAAAGGCAAACACAAAATAGGGACATAAACTGGTAAAATGACCACAAACAGACTAAAAATGACCAGATAGAAAGCTAAATGAGCACAAAGACGCTTAAAATGACCACAAAAAGACTCAAAATGACCACAAAGACTCTAAAAATACCAAAGAGAAACAGAAAATAATGATAAAAAATGTAAACTGTCCACAGAGGGACCCAAAATAATCACAAAGAGTCTGAAAATGAAATCAAAAACACCCTTAAACAAACCAGAAAGAGACTTAAAATGACCAGGAGAAAGATAAATAACCACAAAGATGCTTAAAATTACATAAATGACACTAAAACTAGCACAAAAACACACAAAACAACCACAAAGAGACTGAAAATGACGAGTAAAATACACAAAACAACCACAAAATGACCAGAAAAAGGCTAAATAAGCACTGAGATGTTTAAAATGACATCAATAACACTGAAAATTAACACAAAAGATGACGACAAATAAACACAAAATGACCACAGAGCGACTGAAAATGGCCAGAAAAAGGCCATATAAGCACTGAGATGCTTAAACTTTACTAAATAACTCCGAAAATTAGCACAAAAACATGCAAAACAACCACAAAGAGACTCAAAACAACCTTAACGAGACACAAAACAGCCAGAAAAAGGCCAAATAAGCACTAAGATGTTTAAAATTACATCAATGACACTAAAAGTTAGCACAAAAATGCACAAAATGACCACAAATAGACACAAAATGACCAGGAAAACACACAAAACAACAACAAAATGACCAGAAAAAGGCCAAATAAGCACTAAGATGTTTAAAATGACATAAATGACACTAAAAATTAGCACAAAAATGCACAAAATGACCACAAATAGACACAAAATGACCACAAATAGACACAAAATGACCACAAATAGACACAAAATGACCACAAAGGGACTCAAAATGACCAGGAAAACACACAAAACAACAACACAATGACCAGGAAAAGGCCAAATAAGCACGTATATGCTTAAAATGTACTAAATTACTTTGAAAAATTAGCACAAAAAAATTGCAAAACAACTACAAAGAGACACAAAACAACCACAAAATGACCAGAAACAGTCTAAATAACCACTAAAATGCTTAAAATTACATAAATGGTACCAGAATTAGCACAAAAATGACTACAAATAGACACAAAATGACCACAGAGCGACTGAAAATGGCCAGAAAAAGGCCAAATAAGCACTGAGATGTTTAAAATTTAGTAAATAACTCTGAAAATTAGCACACAAACACATGCAAAACAACCACAAAGAGACTCAAAACAACCTTAACGAGACACAAAACAGCCAGAAAAAGGCCAAATAAGCACTAAGATGTTTAAAATTACATCAATGACACAAAAAACTAGCACAAAAATGCACAAAATTACCACAAATAGACACAAAATGACCACAAAAGGACTCAAAATGACCAGAAAAAGGCCAAATAAGCACTGAGATGTTTAAAATTTACTAAATTACTGTGAAAATTAGCACAAAAATATGCAAAACAACCACAAAGAGACATGCAACAACCACAAAATGACCAGGAGAAAGCTAAATAACGACTAAGATGCTTAAAATTACATAAATGGTACTAAAATTAGCACAAAAATGCACAAAATTACCACAAAGGGACTCAAAATGACCAGAAAAAGGCCAAATAAGCACTAAGATGTTTAAAATTTACTAAATTACTGTGAAAATTAGCACAAAAATATTGAAAACAACCACAAAGATGCACAAAATGACCAAAGACAGACGTAAAATGAGCAGATAGAAAGTTAAATGAGCACGAAGATGTTTAAATTTGCATAAATGACACTAAAATTAGCACAAAAATGCCCCCGAACAGACCAGGAAAAGGCTTAACAAGCACTAAGATGCCTAAAATGATGTAACCGACTCTCAGGATGAGCAGAAAAATACAGAAAACAGCCACAAAGCGTCTGAAGACACCACAGAGGGACGGAATCCAGCGACTGATCGACAAATTAAAGACGTCAGCGGTGATTCTGTGGATTTACATGATGCCACTGCAGCTCCCTCAGAATGAAACCAGCAAACAAACAAAGCACGAGCCTTCATGATGCTGCACATGTGAACAGCTGAGACCGAATTAAAGGATGCTGGAGGAGGAAGAGGAGGAAGAGGAGGGAGGACACACTGCTGCTCCTTCATCCTCCTCATCCTCATCACATCATCATCCTCAAGACAAAACAGTGTGAAGCAGCAACAATAGAATAAACCTGAGCATCATCCTCCATCCTGCTGCTCTTTGTGCCTCCACACCTGCCTCAGGCCTGCCAGTGTGTGTGTGTGTGTGTGTGTGTGTGTGTGTGTGTGTGTGTGTGTGTGTGTGTGTGTGTTGTGGCCTGCAGACAATAAAAGCTTCCCCTACCTTCTCGGCTCCTCGGTGCTTCTTGGCGGCCGGTGTGTCCTCATGCTGCCGCCGGACAACAATAGCGCCGCCTTTAACTCCACAATCCAGCCCGGGCTTACCGGCGCCGTTACCGCCGCTATTGTTGTTATTGTTTACGTTGCCGGTGTCTCCCGGGAGCCTGGAGTCCGGCGCGGCGCAGCGGCACAGTCCGGGGCCGTCGCGGCACAGATGATGCTCGGCCAGGAAGACGGAGGGAGGAGGAGACGAGCCATCAGCGGGCTTCTCCTTCCTGGTCCGGGCAGGAGGAGCGGCGGCGTCCCGGTCCCGGTCCCGGTCCCTCTTCCAGCCCCGGATCACGTTCTTCCCCTTCCTCTCCTCCTTGGCTTTGGCGCATGGCGCAGCGGGAGCGGCCGCGGTCACCTCGGAGACGCCGTTGTTGCCGCCGCCGCCGTCCGCGTCCCTGCTGACCGCTGAAATCATCTCCGGAGCTTCTCCTCCTCCGACGCTGCGTCCTTGAGCCTCCCGACGCTGCTGCTGCTGCTGCTGCTGCTGCTTGGCGACCCCGAGGATCAGCTCTCCGCCGCCGCCTCGCACCGCGACAGCAGCCGCCGCCTCCGGTTCCTCTCGTCCCTCCCGGCCGGCTCGGCTGCGTTTAAGCCCGGATCTCCGCGGCTCCGACCCGCCTCCGCCGCCAGGTCCCCGGGTCTGGAGCGAGGGCAGGGCCGCGTGTCTGTCGCCTGAGCCAGCGGCGCTGGAGGAGGAGGAGGAGGAGGAGGAGGAGGAGGTGATGGAGATGGAGGAGGAGGAAGAGGAGGAGGAGGAGGAGGAGGCGGTGTGCTTCGGTGACAGCTCCCTGCAGTCCGCTCTCAGGAAACGGTTCATCTCCTCCTTTCCTTGTCTCCTTTGTCGATCTCCACAATAATCAGCATTCAGGTCATCGTGGAGCCGCAGTGGCTTCAGCTCGGCGGACAGTCGCAGGTCTGATCGGGCCTGATGCCTCCAAACCAGCTCGGGCTGAATGACAGCTGCTGTTCACGGGCTGCCAGGGTCCTGTCTGGGATAAAACACAGAAATACAGTCAGGCTGCTCAATAAAACAACGAGAAATCACAGAATTAACATGGAAAAGTCTCATTCTGACGGATTTTTCTGCAAATTTAGCATTAAAATACCCACAAAGAGATAAAAAATATCAGAATAGCAACTGAATTTATTACAAAAAGACACAAAATGAACAAAAAAAGAATCAAAGCGATGACAACGAGTCTTAAAATGACCACAAAGAGACTAAAAAATATCAACTGATTATTAAAAAATACACAAAATGAACACAAAACAATGAAAAGGAGTCTTAAAATGACTAAAAACACCAAAGAGAAACACAAAACAGCAACAAAAATGCATAAAAGGGTCACAAAATGAGCCCAAAAATACACAAAACAACCATAAAGAGACTTAAAATATCAGAGAAACACAGAACAGCTACAAAAATAGTGAATCAGTTATAAAAAAAAAGACAAAAAATGAACAAAAAAAGGATGATAAAGAGTCTAAAATGCCCACAAAGATAAGAGAAACACAGAACAGCAACAAAAACATGTAAAAGGATCACAAAGGGACTGAAAATGAACACATAAATGCACCAAAACAACCAGAAAGACACTTAAAATGACCACAAACAGACTAAAAACACCAAAGACAAACACAAAACGACAACAGAAACATGTAAAGACACACAAAGACACATAAAATGACTAAAGAGAGACAGAAAATAACCTCAAAACCACAAAATGACAACAAGGACCCTGAAAATGACTGAAGAGTCTCACAGAATGAAGAGAAAAGATACAAACCAACCACAAAGAGATGTATAATGACCACAAAAAATGCAAAAATAACCAGAAGGACACACAAAATGGCCATAAAGGATGCAAAATGTTTAAAGAAAGGCTTTAAATACCAAAGACAAAACACAAAACACAAACAAAAGAAACTCCAAATGACTACAACACTCATAAAATTACCACAATGACTCTAAAAGCAACCACAAATAGACTCAAAGAGACTAAAAATGACCATAAAATACATAAAATGACCACAAAGATGCTCAAGATGACAACAAATAGACTTAAAAATACCACAAGGAGCCATAAAATGACCACATAAAGTCTCAAAATGACCAAAACACTCATAAAATTACCACAGTAACTCTAAAAATTACCACAAATAGACTCAGAAAGTCGACAAAAAGGCACAAAATGACCATAAAATCACTACAAAACACACAAAATGACCACAAAAGAGACTCAAAACAACTACAACACTCAGAAATTTACCACAATGGCTCTAAAAGCAACCACAAATAGACTCAAAGAGACCACAAAGAGACTAAAAATGACAACAAAATACATAAGATGAACAAAAACATGCTCAAGATGACCACAAATAGACTTAAAAATACCACAAGGAGCCATAAAATGACCACATAAAGACTCAAAATGACCAAAACACTCATAAAATTACCACAGTAACTCTAAAAGACAACCACAAATAGACTCAAATGACCACAACACACATAAAATGACCACAAATAGACTCAGAAAGTCCACAAAGAGACACAAAATGACCATAAAAAAGACTCAGAATGACTACAACACCCACAAAATTACCACAATGACTCTAAAAATGACCACAAATAGATTCAAGACAATCCAAAAACATTTAAAATAACCAAAAAAACACTCAAGATGACCACAAATACAGAAAAATTACCACAATGACTCTAAAATGACCACAAATAGATTCAAAAAGACTACAATTAGACTAAAAAATACCACCAATAGTCACACAATGACCATAAAATCACTACAAAACACATAAAATGACCACAAAAAGACTAAAAATGACCACAAAATACATAAGATGACCACAAACAGTCACAAAATGACCTCAAAATGACTAAAACACACAAAATTACCACAATGACTCTAAAAAAGACCACAAAGAGACTAAAAATGGCCTCAAAATACACAAGATGACCATAAACAGTCACAAAATGACCACATAAAGACTCAAAATGACTAAAACACACATACAATTACCACAATGACTCTAAAAATGACCACAAACAGACTCAAAAAGATGACAATTAGACTAAAATACTACCAAGAGTCACAAAAACACCACAAAATCCCTACAAAACACATGAAATGACCACAAAGAGACTAAAAATGACTACAACACTCATAAAATTACCACAATGACTTTAAAAGCAACCACAAATAGACTAAAAGAGACCACAAAGAGACTAAATATGTCCACAAAATATATAAGATGACCACAGAGATGCTCAAAACGACCACAGACTTAAAAATACCACAAGGAGCCATAAAATGACCACATGAAGACTGAAAATGATTGAAACTCGCATAAAATTACCACAGTAACTCTAAAAGACGACCGCAAATAGACTCAAAAAGAGACTAAAAATGACAACAAAATACATACAATGACCACAGAGATGCTCAAAATGACCACGAATAGATTCAAAATGATCAAAAAAAACATGTAAAATAACCAAGAACACACTCAACATGACCACATAGAGACTCAAAAAATCCCAGTGACTCTACAAGTGACCACAAATAGACTCAAAAAAGCACAATGAGACTAAAAATTAACACAAAATACATAAAAATGACCACGGAGATGCTCAAAATGACTAAAAATAGACTTAAAATGACTGAAAGACACAAAACGACCACAAATAGACTCAAAAAGACCACAAAATCTCTACAAAACACATAAAACGACCACAAAGACACAAAAAAAACCCATGTAAAATCACCAGGAACACACTCAAAATGGCCACAAAGACAGAAAAAATGACCAGAGAGACAGAAAATGAACACAAAAGTCTCAAAACAACTACAGAGACAAGACAAAATGAAGGCGAGGAAACTGAAATGACGACAAAACAGCAACAAAGACATGTAAAAGGATCACAAAGACACACAAAAGCAACACAAAAACTCAAGATGATGACAAAAAAAGTGGAAAATAAGGATAAAAACGTTAAAAATCATGAAAAACACACACAAACTGACCAAAAAGACATTGAACAACTGTTATTATTAATAATATAAACAGTGATTGATTGTCTTTGTGTTCCACCTACATGGACAGTGGTTAAATACCAGTGTTGGGTCAGCAGGGGGCGCTGCAGTGCTTCTTCTCCTGTTAATGCATCAGTTCAGCTCTGACTGACCGAATATCTGCAGAGTCTGAAGGATGACTGACCTCAGCTGCTCTTCTCTGTCTCTATAAAAGTGCACTGATCGGTCCCAGGGGGCGCTATAACGTCTGGCTCTGTCTCTTTATATCATTCTGCTAATTATGCTGAGCTGTGATTTCACTCCACGACTACGAAGAGACACAGAATTATCACAAAGACACACAAAGCAACTCAAAATAACCAGCGAGAGACAGAAAATATCCGACAAACGTGACCACAAATGACACCAAATATCAAAGAGAGACACAAAATAGTGACAAAAACACCTAAAATGATCACAAAGAGACACACAGAACGGTAAAATTACCCTACAGAGACTCAAACTGACCAGGGAGACAACAATAAACACTCAAAGCAGCCGGAAAGAAAAACAAAATGATCACAAAAACACTCAAAAACACACTCATGATGACCACAAAGCATAAAACGATCACAAGGGCATGAAAAACAATCACTCAAGACGTTCAACATGACTTAAAGAAGATGCTAAACAACCAGGAAAACACAAACATAGTCAAAATGTCACTGGCATGCAAAAGTTACAACAAAAGTATGCAAAAACCACGACGAAGACACTAGAAAAGACCGCAAATATACGCAAAATGGTCAAAAAGAATCAAAAAGTGACCACAAATAGAATCAAAATAACAACAAAAACAAAAAAAGACCAGATATAGACTCAAAAATGACCAAAAAGAAACTAAAAAATGACCACAAAGACGAATAAATGACCAGAAATAGACCCAAAATAGCCAAACAGACTAAAAGATTAAATAGACTCAGAATGACCACAAAGACAAAAAAATTGATCGCAAAGACTAAAAAATGACCAGAAATACTAAAAAAATTTATCACAAAGACTAAAAAAATGACCAGAAATAAAATCAAAATGACCAGAAAGACTAAAAAAAGGACCAGAAATACTAAAAAAAAATGACCACCAAGACAAATAAATGACCAGAAATAGACTCAAAATGACATAAAGGACTAAAAAATGACCACAAATACTAAAAATTGATCACAAAGACTAAAGAATGAACAGAAATACTAAAAAAATTTACCACAAACACAAAAATACTAAAAAATTGATCAAAAACACTAAAAAATGACCAGAAATAGACTCAAAATGACCACAAAGACTGAAAATGACCAGAAATAGACTCGAAATTACCACAAAATGACCACAAATGGTAAAAAAAGACCACAAAGACGTAGAATATTAACACAAAATGACAACAGATAGACTAAAATGACCACAAAGACATAAAAAAATACCGCAAAATGACCACAAATAAACAAAAACGACGATAAAGATACAGAAAATGGCCACAAAATGACCACAAATAGACTAAAATGACCACAAAGACATAAAAATGGCCACAAAAAGACTAAAATGACCACAAAGATGGAGAACATTAACACAAAATTATCACAAATAGACAAAAATGACCACAAAGACATGAAATATCACCACAAAATGACCACAAATAAATAAAAATGACCACAAAAACACAAAAAATGACCACAAAATGACCACAAATAGACTAAAATGACCACAAAGACATAAAAATGGCCACAAAATGACCACAAATAGACAAAAATGCCCAAACAGACTCAGATGTGCATCAGTGACGACACAGACATGAATGTTTTTCAAGTGTTTTGAGCGTCTTCATGTTTCTAAAAGCTCCATACAGCAGAGCAGACTGGATGTTTGTGGTGATGAAAGGCCCATGTTGTCTCTTTGTTTAGCAGCTGACTCTGAGGAAGACACCAAACAAACACATGACGAGCTGAGATCCACATGTTGCAGCAGAAGTTGGTCAATGACTGACCAGAGATAAGAGATGTGGGGCAGCAGAAGGAGGTCAGAACCATCAGCGCTCCGGTGAACCAAACAGAGCTGCTGCTGCTGCTGGATGGACACATGGACCAGGAGGTGTGTCGGCTTCTGCTGCATTTATCTGCACTGGAACCGACTCCTCATTCAAACACAGATGCTCAGCAGTTCGTGATGCAACAACCAGAGTCAGCCTGAGAGAAGATCTACCAACATGACGTCCTCGTCTTTCCCCAACGGATTCCACCGGTAGGAACAAATAACGCTTTCTGTCAGAATCTGCAGATGCTAACGCTAACTGCCAAGTTATTCTCCTGTTTACGTCAAACAAGTGGCAGCTGATCTGGAAGAAACGTTAAATAAGTTCAACCCGGCAGTTTCCACCAGGTTTGGACTTCTCAAAGTTATTATTGCCCAGCCAATGAGAATTTGCTCAGATGAGAGGACATCGACCAGCCAGGCGACCTGGAGGCTAGGCTACCACTTCATCGTGGTTGATGTTTAGTCTTGTAACCCCCCCAGCCTCTTTAGCTTACTGTCTTAGAGGAGTCCTCGTAGTTTCAATTGTAGCATCTGGACTTGCTTGAGTTTCTCGAAGACGGCAAAGACTTCGAGAAACTCAAGCAAGTCCAGATGCTAGCTAAATGGTAGCACCAGCACTGGTCACTACCTGGAGCATCTCCTAAACAGACCTGGGTCAGTTGAACGTAGCAGTGCTGGTTGAATTAGCAGTTAGCATTTAGCAGTTAGCTAAATGGTAGCATCGGCACTGGTCACCACCTGGAGCATCTTCTAAACAGACCTGGGTCAGTTGAACGTAGCAGTGCTGGTTGAATTAGCAGTTAGCATTAGCATTTAGTAGCTAGCTAAATGGTAGCATTGGCACTGGTCACCACCTGGAGCATCTCCTAAACAGGCCTGGGCTAGTCAAACGTGGCAATGCTGTTTAAATTAGAAGTTAGCATTAGCATTTAGCAGTTAGCTAAATGGTAGCATCGGCACTGGTCACTACCTGGAGCATCTCCTAAACCTCCCTGGGTCAGCTGAACGTGGCAGTGCTGGTTGGATTGTGTAGCAGCAGTGTGAACTGGCACTAGGGGGGGCGACTCTGGGACCCCAGAGTTCACCTCCTAGCCTCCTGGAGGTGTCCTGGGACTAAGTAGATGAAACAGCGTTGAAGGGAGGTTTCCACCTGATGACCCCCAGAGACGTGTTAGGAATAAGAAAAGAAAAACTGAGAAAAAAAACTAACAAAAACTGGAAGCTGGACTCAAAAACTCCATTTGCACATGCTCAGTAGTGTTCTCTCACTGGCTCCGCCCACCAAGCCCCCACTGAGACGTTACATTATTATTAAGAAACTGTAATTTTATGTTCAAATGAGTTTTGATGCGAATATTGTTTTCAGTTTTAAGATGTTTTTTAACAGTAAACATGCAAATTAACTGTTTGTTTCTGTAATAAAATTTGTCATTAATTAGATATCAATCCACATTTAACAAAACAGTAAAAAAAAAAGTAAAATAACAGAAAAATTAGAAATTTTTTTCTATATATGAATCAGTAAAAGTATTATTTCACAGACATGTGGTTAATTGAAAGAAAAATTATGTATTTTAAGCATTGTTTTTTAAAAAAAATCAATCATTTACATGTTGGCTGCAAAAAATAGAATAAAATTAAGACGATTTTTATCAATAAAACTCATTTTTTCCCGTTTCTGGGGAGCTTTTATGAACATTAAACCTCCATTAATTATGAATTTACAACAGAAATAGTGAAATCAGACTTTGTTCGCAGTTCAAGGTGTTTTATCAGCTGTTTTCTGTTTTGTTTTTTTGTTTTTTACAGTGAAAGTTTGTGTGGAAAAGGCTCTCAGGCTGCAGAGGATTCTTTAGCTGCAATACCTCAAGTGGCCACTAGGATAAACTGCACTGCTCCGTTAATGCATCCATTGAAAATCTACGCAAAAATTGTGTTAATCTTGTTTTGTGTCGATGAACAGATAAATTAAGTCGTTAAACAGGAACTAATAGTTTTAGTGGGGATGTGTTTGATGTTTAAAATGAGTGAACTCCTCCTGTCAGGGTCTTTTCTGGAGTTAATCAGCCCTGAAGTGTCCAGTAAACCCAGTTTAACCTGCAGCGAATCAATCAGTCCGATATTAAAAGAGGCGCTGCAGGGATTTAAAACCTGCGTTTCCACTTTGGTTCACTCGGTTTATGTTTGCGTTTCAAAGGGCGGCCGGCGTGTTTGTTCACGACAACATCATGTGTGTGTTCAGCGTCTGAAGGGTCAGTTTGTCAGTCAGTAAATAAACTCGGCTAATGCTGCAGAATCCTGACAATCAATAACACAAACACACAACCTTTAGCTCCTCACGGGTCCAGGTTAGGGTTTCTTTTTCACCGAAGAGGTTTTAAAATGATAATAACTGAGATTATAATTAGTTTCTGAGAACTGAGGTTTCATTTGATCCAGTAAAACAGACATTTTCGCTTATTAAATTGTGAAGAGTAGCAAGAAACTGCAGAACTTGCTGTCAGATCAGGCCACACAGACTCACTGGCTTTACTGTAAAATAATACAATAAAATAATGTCAAAATGTGGCAGCAAGGCGTCAGAAAATATACGTTTTATAACAGAGAAATACTGTGAAAATAATGGTAGATATGTGTAAAATAATCCCATTTTTATCTGACTTCAATACAGCAGAACAATGTAATTCTACAGTCACACATTTAAAATTAAAAAACATATTTTAAGTTCACAAGATATCATCTGTAATTTTACAACAGTTGAACTATTTTGTTGTAGTTCATTTTTCAGTCCTTCATATTCTTTGTATAAAGCAGCAACAGTTCAAACAAATTAACTTTGGAAAACTACAGATTGTAGACATGGAATATTATTTACAGTTCTGACCTGTTTGTTTTTTTGTTTGTTTGTTTTCTAAGTCGACATGAAAATTAAAAGGTTATTTACTTTATATCTGTGATTTAACACCAACAGGAAAATCTATAAAGTATATTGTTTTACAAAATGCATAATTTCTACTCTGTTTAAATCAGCAGAAAAATCATTGTTTGACAGAAATTTGACATAAATTGAAAAATAACGTACTTAAATATTTTTTAAATACCAAACTTTTCCCTTGTTTTGCTAGACTTTAGATAACATTTTGATTGTAAAATAATATTTTATATGTATAAATATAATATTTAATATCGTAATGAATTAAATTAAATATTATATTTTTTATTATTGAATATAAAATGATAATAAAAATAACAATAATATATAGTTATTGTTTAATATAACAATAAAATAAAATATTATATTTTATTATTTAATATAAATAACAATAATAATATGTACAATTATTACTTAATAGAACAATTGAAGACAACAAAATATATTTTTATTATTTTATATCATAAATTAACAACAGTATTGTATTTTATTTAAGTACTATTTAATATAATAATTAAATAAAATATAGATTTTTTATTATTTAATGTAAATAATAATATATAAAATTATTATTTAATACAACAATTGAATAAAATAAAATATTATATTTTTATTCTTTTATATCATAAACTAACAATAATATTGTATTTTATTTAATTACTATTTAATATAATGATTAAATTAAATTAAATATTGTATTTTTATAATTTAATGTAAATAATAACAATATATACAATTATTATTTAATACAACAATTGAATAAAATAAAATATTATATTTTTATTACTTTTTTATCATTAAATAACAATAACACTTTATTTTATTTTATTTAACTATTATTTAATATAATTAAATTATTTAATGTAAATAAATATTGTATATTTAATTATTTAATATGATAAAAATTATAATAACATATAATTATTGTTTAATATAACTAAAATACAAATATTTTTATTATTTAATGTCATAAAATAACAATACTTTTTAATTTTTATTTAGTTACTATTTAACATAATAATTAAATAAAATAAAATATTGTCGTTTTATTATTTAATATAATAAAATAACATTTTTTTTTTACCTATTCTGATCCTTTTGTAGTCAGACTTTCAGGGTGTCTTTGTTCAGGATTATTCTTACAGTGTGATATACTGCGGGTTGTCAGCTGCTCTCCAACACACCTTTACCTGTAGCAGGTATCTGTGGAGCTGTAGGTGTGCTGCTGAGTGTAAATGTGGGTTTGTGTGTGAAGCAGATTCACAGAGAGACAGACGTGATGTTTGTTGTTGTGACCCAGAAAGCTGCAGGTCAGATTACATTTACAGTCTAAACACTGAGGCAGGACAATACCTGGATCATGTGACCTCATTCAGGTTCACACCTGAGCTGAACCTCTGCAGGCCAAACTAAACATCACACTTCTTACAGGATCTGGTGCCTGACGGGATTTATGAACGTGGAAAAAAGGCGACCTCAATGACATATCACAGTTTTAAGCTTTTTTTTTTTTTTTTTCTTCACGTGACACATTCATGGACCGTTGGAGATTTGAAAATCCATCAGTTCTTTCAGTTTTTTACAGTTTCTGGCTGATAAATTGTGATTTTTAAAAAACAAAATGTCTTTTAATTTCAAAATTGTTGTGTTTCATTTGTCTTCATCATTAAATTCTGGTATTTTATCAGATGTAAAGCTAAAAAACAACCCTTTGTGGAAACACCACCGGTAGTTCACCTGAAAACAGGATTTCTGACTGTTGGTCACAGCTGAGACTGTTTTGTTTAGTTTGTTTACAGGATGCTGCTCAAATGATTGATTTTGAATGAGTTTTTGAATGGAGGATAAGGTGATTGTTTGTAAATATCACAATTTTTTTACTTTTTCTCGAGGGAACCTTCATGTGACACATTCACGGACCGTTGGAAAATTGGAAATCCATCAGTTCGCTCGGTTTTTTAAAGTTTCTGGCTAATAATTGGTGTAATCTTGGCGATTTTTAAAAAACAAAACGTGTTTTAATGTCAGAAATGTTGTGTTTAATTTGTCGTTATCATTAAATTCTGGTATTTTATCAGACTTTGCGGAAACACTGCCTGCAGTTCATCCGAAAACAAAGTTTGACAGCTGGTCACAGCTGAGACTATTTTGTTTATACAGGATCTGGCTCAAAAGATTCATTTTGAGTGAGATTTTCCAGAAATATCACAATTTTAAGCTTATTTTTGTTTATTTTTCTCAATGGAACTTCATGTGACACATTCATGGACCGTTGGAAAATTTAAAATCCGTCAATTCTTTCAGTTTTTTACCATTTCTGGCTGATAAATGGTGTAAACTTGATGATTTTTTAAGAAGAAAATGTTCTTTAGTTTCAAAAATGTTGCATTACTTTTGTCGTTATCATTAAATTCTAGTATTTTTTAATCACACAAGACAAAAAAACAACCCTTTGTGGAAACACTGCCTGCAGTTCACCTGAAAACAGGATTTCTGACTGTTGGTCACAGCTGAGACTGTTTTTTTTTTTTTTTTAGTTTGTTTACAGGATGTGGCTCAAATGATTGATTTTGAGTGAGTTTTTGAATTGAGGATAAAGTGATTTTTCTAAAATATCACAATTTTAAGCTTATCTTTGTTTATTTTTCTCGATAGAACTTCACGTGACACATTCAAGGACTATTGGAAAATTGAAAATCTGTCAGTTCTTTGAGTTTTTTAAAGTTTCTGCCTGATAAATGGTGATTTTTTTTAAAACAAAATGCATTTTAATGTCAGAAATGTTGCGTTTTTATTTGTCGTTATCATTAAATTCTGGTATTTTATCAGACTTTGTGGAAACACTGCCTGCAGTTCATCCAAAAACAGGATATTTGACTGCTGGTCACAGCTGAGACTATTTTGTGTTTACAGGATCTGGCTCAAATGATTCATTTGAATGAGTGATTTTTCAGAAATATCAAAATTTAAAGCTTATTTTTGTTTATTTTTCTCGACGGAACTTCATGTGACACATTCATGGACTGTTGGAAAATTGAAAATCCGTCAATTCTTTCAGTTTTTTTACCATTTCTGGCTGATAAATGGTGTAAACTTGGTGATTTTTTAAAAAGAAAATGTTCTTTAGTTTCAAAAATGTTGCATTACTTTTGTCGTTATCATTAAATTCCGGTATTTTATCAGACGTAAAGCTAAAAACAACTCTTTGTGGAAACACTGCCTGCAGTTCAACAGAAAACAGAATGCTAGACTGAGAGGTTTTTTAATAATTATTCATTTTGAGTGAGTTTCACAATGAAGTATGCAGTGGTTTTTCTGGACTATTTAAATTTTAAGCTTATTTTTGGGGATTTCTCTGGACGTGACACATTCACAGACCGTTGGAAAATTGAAAATCCATCAGTTCTTTCTGTTTTTTACAGTTTCTGGCTGATAAATGGTGATTTTTTAAAAAGGAAATGGTGTTTAATCTCATTTTTTTTTGCGTTCAATTTTTTATTATCATTAGATTCTGGTATTTTATCAGACTTAAAGGTCGGCTGGGACAGTTTTATTACTGGATCTGGCTTGAATTATTTATTCTGAGTGAGTTTCTGAACGTAGGATAAGGGGATTTTTCAGAGATATCATGATTTTAAGCTCATGTTTGGTGATTTCTCTTGACGTGACACATTCACGGACCGTTGGAAACTTGAAAATCCATCTTTTCTTTATGTTTTTTAAAGTTTCTGGCTGATAAATGGTGTAAACTTGGCGATTTTTATAACAGAAAATGTGTTTTAATGTCAGAAATGTTGCGTTTTTATTTGCCGTCATCATTAAATTCTGGTATTTTATCAGACTTTGAGGAAACACTGCCTGCAGTTCATCCCCTCTCACAGGATCTGGCTCTAGTGATTTATTTTGACGAGCGGCTTTTCAGAAATATCACGATTTTCAGCTCATTTTTTGTGATTTTTCCTGACAGAACCTTCACAGTTACAGCTCCTGTCCAATAACTGGCGTCACTTCGGCCATTTTTTACTAAGAAAACGTGCTTTTAAAACTCCACGGTGAGTTCAGGGGCTCAGATGGTGAAATGCATGATGGGTTTTTTTTTAAATGTGAAGAAGGGAAGCAGATCAGATTTCAGTCTGTTTGGAGGGATTATAGGGAAAAGTTGTAACCTGAGCAGGACGGAGGTGTGTTGGGAAATTGCCGAGTTTCCACTGACACCAAATACCTCTGCATGATCAGAATTAATCTGAATAGAACAGAATCAAGTAGAATAAAGCAGAATAGAATGACAGGACAACAATCTCTGTATGAAAGTGAAAACTGAGGCTCTGCTCTCCAAACACAGCAGGGTAACATGTCACCGATCAAAGGTTTAAACTCCCTCACACACCACCTGCCTGTGTCCTGCCCTCTGATTGGCCGCGACACGTGAGCCCAGCAGGGGGGGGCCCATTGGCCACGCCCACAGGCAGGTGAGGCGGGTGAGGATCGGGCTGCAGGGTCGCCTCACCTTTCAGTTCTCACGGCAGCAGTCGGCAGGTAGACGCGATGACAGAGCAGGGGCTGAACCAGCAGGACGACGGGAAGAAGAGCAGCAGGGGCTCGGCGAAGCAGGACGGCCGGGACTATCAGTGAGTCAGGAGAAATACTGCAGTAGGAGTAGTAGTACTAGTATTCACATGGGTGGTAGAAGTACGAGTACCTGTTTGGAGTGATGGTCTCCGCTTCTCAGGTGTCAGAGTTTAGCAGTAATGCAGGTGTTTCCAGATGCTTGAATGACCTCAAACTGACAGATGTTTAAACTAGAATCCTGAATTATAAAAGTCAAAAGAAGTTGCATCATGGGAAATGTAGGACAAACGTTGTGGATTCATATTAGAGGTTAGAAGTCAGGTTTCTTACAACTGCTGGATTTATGAGGGACTGAGCGACTGTGTGTCTTCTTAACATAGTTTTAAATTTAATTTTAATTTTTTTTTAAACCAAGTTTGATTATTTAATTTTCTTTTCATGCTTTGCCATTTCATATAAATTTATTCTAATTTTTATAGTCTTATTTAATATTCATGCTTTGTGTTTAATCTAATTTTGACTATTTTTTTAAATATATTTTTGTGGCTTTCCTGTATTTAATGTAATTTTATTTAGGTTTTATTATTTTTTCTATTCATTTACTGAATTATTTTAATTTATTTTAATCTAATTTTACATAGCTTTTTTTAAAAAATATATATTCTTATGTCAATTCTTTTGATATAATTTTACTGAATTTTAATTATTTTCCTGCTTTCTTTTTACATTTTTATTATTTTAATTTCTTGTCTTTTAATTTGATTCTATTTATTTTAAATTATTATTGTTGTTTTAATTTTGATCTAATTTTATTTATATTAAATTATTTTAATTTCTTGTATTTTAATCTAATTTTAATTGAGTTTTTCTTATTATATTTTCATGCCGTGTCTTGTAATTTGATCCAGTAGTTTTATGCTTTGTTTTTTTTAGTGTAACTATTTTATTTTCATATTCTTTTAATTTTTTTTGTCTATAAATCTAAATATAACTTTTTTTTATTATTTGTTTTATTTTTTGTGTTTAATTGCTAGATTATTTTATTTTCATACTCCACTTGTTATTGTATGATTTTTATTCATTGTCTTTTAATTTCTTTTTTGGGGGTTTTATTATTTTATTTTATTCTGTGTCTTTAATCATTTACAATGTTTAGCGCTATGTGATGACATGTTGTAAATGTGCGCTATGTAAATAAAATTGAATTGAATTGAATTAATTTTATTTTATTTACTTTGAATTATTTAAATTTATTTTATTTTAATCTAATTTTATTTAAGTTTTGTTATATTGTTTTATTTCTTGTCTTTTAATCTAATTTTATTGAGTTTTTCTTATTTTATTTTTTATGCTGTGTCTTATAACTTGATCTGGTACTTTTATGCTTTGTTTTTTCAGTGTAACTATTTTATTTTATTTTATTTTGATGCTGTGTCTTTTAATCTTTTTATCAATATATCTAAATTTATTGTTATTTTATTTTGTTTTCATATATTTTAACATAAATTCGTCTATTTATTATTTTTTATTCTTTGTCTTTTATTTCTTTTTTTTTTAGTTTTTATTATTTTAGTTATGCTTTGTCTTTTAATCTATTTTCATGTTTTTTATTTGTTCCCGTCTATCTTTACTCTCTACGTTTTCTGTTTTCTCTTATCTGTGACCTGTGAAGCACTTTGAGCTGCACTAAGGTGAATGAAGGCTGCTGTAGAAACAAAATTTGATTAACTGATGAATTCTTTTCCCTACATCTCCTCGACTTATTTGGAAATATGTAAATTCCTCTGCTGCGTTGCTATGCGTTGCTACGGGGCGCCAGAAAGTCAAATCGAACCTGCAACTTTGGATTGCAGCCGGTCAGGACGACTGGCGGTTTAAAAAAAAGCTTTAACGACCAAACTGAGGATGAAAATTTAAGCCAGGAAAAGAAGAGTTATGGCGAGTGGAGCTAAAGCTGAGCTAGCGACCTCTGGCTACGGGAGAGGATTTTACTTTCACTTTGTCTGGCAGCTTCGACGTCATCGTTCATCCTCAGACTTCCTGCTGCAGACGTCACCTGATGTCAGGATGCAGCGTTCGGAAACCTGAACTATTCCATCGGTCCGTTTAGATCATAAACAAAGAAGGTTTCACATAAATAGGACAGGGAGATGGATTTAGAGAAACTTTTGTAGAATAGAAACGATAAAATGAGACAGATGTGGTGGTTTTTAAACTGTCCGCTCATCACCAACCTCCATCCTTGTCTCTACCTCGTATTCATTCGTGTCTTTGTCAGCCGGCTGCTGGTTTCATTAACTTCCTCTTTTCCTTCCTGTGTGCAGTTCGGACGTGGAGAACGCGGCGGACGAACGTCACAAATATGGACGGACCGTCAGCGAGATCCTGCAGGACCAGGATCAGCAGGACGTTCCAGGCAGGAGGAAACCAGTGCTGGTCCGGTAAGTAGCTGCTGGTTATTATTCACGAACTGGTTTGCATCGTTCAGACTGTAGTTGTTAGATTAGGCCAGCGGTGGTTTAGTGGTTTCTGAAGCGAACTTGTAACCAGTGGGTTACTTGTCCCAGTCACCTCCACTGTGGGCCCTTGAACAAGGCCCTTAACCCCTGACTGGTCCCAGTATGTATAGTTCAGGTTAGCTATGAATAGGATGGGTCAATGCAGAGAAGGAATCAGTCTGGGTACCAAAGCATAATCTGTTTTCTCGTCAAATACCAAACAGAAACAAACAACAGACAGAAAAAAAGCCCATTTCTAGTTTGTAAAAAAGTTACACACTATGAAAGGAAAAGAAAAAAGCCTGTTTTCTTGTTTTGGTTTTAAAACGGAAGAACGAAACCAAAAATTTAAAAAATAATATAAAGTTAAAGGGGGGAAAAAGGATATATTTTTATTATTTAATTTCTTGTCTTCTAATTTGATTCTATTTATTTTAAATTATTATTATTGTTTTAATTTTAATCTAATTATATTTATTTTTAATTATTTTAATTTCTTGTATTTTAATCAGATTTTATTGAGTTTTTCTTATTTTATTTTTATGCCATGACTTATAATTGAATCTAGCAGTTTTATGCTTTGTTTTTTTAGGGTAACTATTTTATTTTCATATTCTTTTAATTTTTTTGTCTATCAAAAAAATTAAAAGAATATTAAAAACATTAAAAACAATTGTTTGTTTTTTTAAAAAATAGAAATAAATGACAACACGGGGCGTTTTTTTGTATTTAAAATGTGAAAAAAATGTTAAAATAAATAAATTAAATAAAATTAGAAAATAAAAATGGACCTTTTTTTCTCATTTTATGATTTCTGGTTTTTTAACAGAAAATAATAATATTTGGTTTTGTTTTTGTGTTTCTGTAGGTTTTTTTTTTTTTTTTTTTTTTTTTTTTTTTTTTTTTAAAGAAAATCTCCACAGACTCAAAGATTTTTTAAAAATAATTTCCTGTTTTTTTTTAAAAAAAAAAAAAGATTTTCCCTGTTTTGTTAAATTACAGATAACATCTACTAAAATCACAGAACAAGTATTAATTTACATATTGAGAGAAAACAAAACTGTTGACGATGTTTGAGAATAAAATCACAGTTTTTACTGAATTTAAATCAGCAAAAATATTATTAATCAACAGATATTTAACATTTTTTAACATTTTTTATTTTGAATGCGACAGTATTCCAGGATTTTTTTTTTTTTGTGTGTGTGTTGTGTTTTTTTTTTTTTACAAATTTATTTATTTATTTATTTTACAGAGGACTGCATACTGCATTTTTTTTTTAACTTATGCTCTTTTTTTTCCTTTCTTTTTTAAATTTATATAATTGTTTGGAAAGTGCCGCCAGAATTTCACTGCAGAAATGTAATGACAGTAAACATCTGTTCTATTCTATACACTATAGGTGCTGTAGAATTACATTTGAATCGTATTACCAGAGGCCACAGCAGGCAAGCAGAGAGTCATGTAAGGTTCATCAGTTAAATCTCATCGTCTGGACTGATTTGTCGTCTGCAGGTCAAAGACCTTCGATCACTCGCTGCTGACTCAGGTCCAGACCGACTCCGACTCCAAGATAGAAAGAAAGAAATCTCACTACAGCCAGGTGAGCCTTCATTAAGTGAACTCTGACCAGGTGTTTTATGACGCCTGTAAACGCTGCATCAGGTCGGGAATGTCAGATATCACTTCTCTCTGCTGACTGATGGACTTTATTATCTGAACAAAGCATCAGTAGAGTCTCCGCTGCTTCACCAAATACCTGCTTTTCTACTTTAAATACTGACCGGCAGAAGGAATAAATGATTAGAGCTAAGCACTTAGCCGAATCTGGCATGTTTCAGCCATAATAATGTCAATTAACAGGATGTCTGCGGATCATTTACGCCAAATTAAGGCCTTAACTGTCCTTAAAGTGACCATCAGGCCCTCAGATCCATCTTCCAAAGGTCTACAGACGCTGTAGTTAAGATTTACGACTCTGCAGCTGTAAATCTAAAGAATACACACTCAGAATGTTTGTAACTGGACATTTAGCAAGACTAAACATGAAACAGTGGAAGGCCGAGACGTTAAATGTGTCCATCCGTTACTTTTGTAAATCAAAAAACTCAGTCCAACAAGGGCTGCGGCAAAATTCTACAGATAAAGTTGGTTGTTTTGTTTGTTCTGTTTAAAGACTTCAAGCTACACCTATAAATATCTAACTATGCTCGGCGACTATCCCCATCGAAGTAGCCTCCTGGCGCACCGGTACTCTGCTCCCAGTGCTCCTGCAACCCTTGTAAAAGTCTGAAAATAGAGATAACATGCCTGCTGAGGGGTTCAAATCCTTGCTGCCCTTTAACATACAAACTTGAACCATATGTTTATCTAAAGGCGGCCATTTTGAATTACTTCACCTTTATTTCTACATTAACCCTACTCTGTCACGTTGGTGGGTGACTCTAAGGTTTTCTGTCCTCAGGCTTCTTTATAATTCAATCATTTATAAGAGTTTCATGCAAATTTAACATGATTAGCGCAAAAATATCTTAAACTTTCACAAAATACCTCAAAACCTTCCCTAAATTTGACAAAAATGTCTCAAAATTCAGTCAAAAATGGTCAAAAATGACTTGAAAATTGATTAAAATGACATGAAACTGTCCAAAATACCTAAAATTGTTTCAAAACCTTTCCAAAACTTGATAAAAAATGCCAAAGTTTAGTCATAAATGGTTGAAAATGACTCAAAAATGGACTTAAATGACATCAAACTGTCTGAAATGATAGGAAACCTCTCCAACATGTCTTAAAACTAATGTGAAATGACACCAAACGTCTTCAGAATGACTCAAAATGTGTTAAAAAACCATTTAAAGCGTGAAACTTTTCCAAGATGTGACCAAAAAATGCCAAAATTGAGTCAAAAATGATCGAAAGTGGCTTGAAAAATTGATTAAAATTACCATAAAATGATCCAAAATACCTAAAACTGTTCCAAAACCTTTCCCAAATCTGATAAAACATGCCAAAGTTTAGTCATAAATGATCAAAAATGACTTGACAATTGACTTAAATGACATGAAATTGTCCAAAATGATTGAAAACCTCTCCAACATGTCTTAAAACGAATGTGAAATGACACCAAACATCTTCAGAATGACTCAAAATGTGTCCAAAACCATTTAAAGCATGAAACTTTTCCAAAATGTGACCAAAAAAATGTCAAAATTGAGTCAAAAATGATCAAAAGTGACTCAAAAATTGATTAAAATGACCATAAAAGTACCCAAATGATTGAAAACCTGTCTTTAACCCCTCTGATTTCTACTGATGTGACCGAAGCCTCGTATCTGCTGAGTCCTAAAGAGTTCCTGCATGAAAACAAACTGCGTGTCTTCGCTGATGCAAATGCGAGCGTCACTCTTCCCTCGTTGTGTTCCAGCTTTCCAAGAGCAACAGCCAGTACCATAAAATATTCAAGGAGATCAGCAAAGAGGAGCAGCTCAGACAGAGTAAGTCCTCGACGATCACGGCCGTCCGCTCCACCTTAAATACTGCATGAGGGATTAGATCATAGCCAAACACCTGATACCTGTTTGTGAACCACCTGGCCAGGATTTAATGCCTGTAACTGAAGAATCTCAGCCCCCTAATCGGTTTAATAATCTCTTCTGTTTTCCACTCACCTGCCCGTCAGGTTACACCTGCGCTCTGCAGAAAGACATCCTCTACCAGGGACGCATGTTCGTGTCCGACCACTGGATCTGCTTCCACTCCAAGGTGTTTGGCAAAGACACCAAGGTACTGAAACGACAGGGACGGCTTATCGTTACTGCTGTAAACAGACGACAAAGACTCCTTCGACTGTCTCGCTTATGTTTCCACGTCGGTTTCTGACAGACTTCACAGCGTTAGGATGAGGCCTTAAATTCAGAGCAGCAGGTGTGATTTGATTCGGAGATGTTGGTTTAAATTATTTAACAGTCGAGCAGCTTCACGGGAAAACCTTCAAGTATTTACTGCAGTGCAAGAAACGGTCGATGGAAAATGTTAATGTTTTAGTGCTAAACAGAAAGAAGAAGAAGCCGCAACGAGTAAAAACAGTAAGTGGGAAAGTATGCAAAGGTACCTGGCCCCCTAAAGTAATTGCCCCCTAAACCTAATAACTGTCCCAACCAGTTATCATGTTTAGGGGGCAACAGAATTGTTTTAGTTCAGCAACACGGGAGGGTTTTCGAGCACAAAACCCAGCTTTCGAAAGAAATGTGATTAGTCACAGTTAAGTCATGATTTAACAAGGGGTGGAGGGGGGCAATTACTTTTCCACATCGGGCCAGATAGGTTTGGTATTAATTTTTTTGTCAACCTAAAGAATAAACACTAAGGTACTCTGATATACAGTGGCATGAAAAAGTAATTGCCCCCTTCTCCGATTCTTTTTTTGGCATATTTTCCCTACTTTAATGTTTAAGACCATCAAAAAATGTAAATATGAGACAAAGAAAACCCAAGTAAACACAAAATGCAATTTTAAATGATGATTTCAATTATTAAGGGGAAACAACATTCAAAGCTACCTGGCCCTTTGTGAAAAAGTAATTGCCCCCTAAACCTAATAACTGATTGGGCCACCCTCTACTCAGGACCCTATGCAAAGGGTGGTCCAACCAGTTATTAGGCTTAGGGGGCAATTACTTTCTTCTGCAGAGTTTTAATTCCGCAAAACAGGAGGGTTTTCGAGCACAAACTCAGCTTTCGAAAAAAATGTGATTAACCACAGTTAATTCATGATTAACCAAAGGGGGCAATTACTTTTTTCACATAGGGCCAGGCATGGTGGGCTTGGTATTAATTTTTTTGTCAACCTAAAGAATAAATCTATAAATCTGCCATTTCCCTTCCCTTCAGCAATCTGCCCAACAACAACAACAACCTCTAATTCAAGTATCATTGCCTGAATATATCTTGCAACAGGGACTTTCATTACGTAGATAATTGAGCAGGTGGTCCTTTTAATTCTACACGTTTGCGGCCTGCAGTGGAACAAATATTCGGCTGTACATGACAAATTTTACATGACACGTCTGGATTGCTTCACATCTGCTACAGCATGGTCAACATCTGGAACCATCAGCCAGGGCAGAGGAATGCTAATATGTCAGCGCCTGAATCCTTTCACACGACGATTTACTTTTACCTTCGGTCCCTCCACTAAACTAACCTGTCCACCCTGGTGTTTGTCCGTCCCAGATCGCCATCCCAGTGGTGTCGGTCACCAACATAAAGAAGACCAAAACCGCCATCCTGGTGCCAAACGCCCTGGTGATCGCCACCGCAAACGACAGGGTGAGACAGAAGACTTCACTTAGCTTCACTGGACACTCGTGGGAAAAGGTTTCTGAAACTAATCTCTGTGTTTTCAGTACGTGTTCGTGTCGTTCCTGTCCAGAGACAACACCTACAAGTTCCTGATGTCCGTCTGTCTTCACCTGGAGGTAGGACAGACGTGCAACATGCAGCCACTGGGGTCTGTGTACGTTGCGGCCATTCGTTTTCTTATTTTGAGATTTTTAAAATAAAAACGAAAAATAAACTGTTTCCCCTTTTTTCAGTGATAATACAAAATGAGAAACAGAAAACAGGCCCTAATTCATCATCCATTATCCGTTATCCGGTTTAATTAGATGTGTTTGTAAATGGAAATTAAAATTAAAATACACCCGTGGAAAACTTATACTATGCATTGCAATTTGAGAAAACACATGGAAACAGAAGCAAATTAAACTTTCGAACCCCAAACTCTGAAAGCAGGTTTGAAATGCATTTTATCTTTTGTAAGAAAACCCCAAAACGACCTTCATTTATCAGTCAAAAGCTGTAAAAACTTAAAGAATCATCAAGTTTTTAAGTTTAAAAGAGTCCTTGATAGGGATGCACGATAATATCGGCGCCCGATAATTATTGGTCAGTATTGGCAATTATGACATCATTCTGATAATAAAAAAATGAGCCGATAATAATAAAGGCTTTGAATCTTGGTTTTTGCCGTTGGTCTGTGTGTTGTGGTTTGTGCTCATGCCTTGCTCCTCAACCCCTCCCCTCCCCTATGGTACTGTCGCATGTGTGTGATGTCATCAGACTGCGCGGGCAGAGAAAAACAAGCAGCATGGTGGCACTGACCAGTGTGGACTTTCTTTACCGTGTCTGAAGAAGACATTTCACTAGGACTGGTCCCGAATATTGGAATATCCGAATATTCGTTTGTTGTGGTTGTATTCAGATAGTAATTTTGATATTCGAATAGTTGTGTGCACGTGCGCCGAACGTCGCCAAGCACTGCCAAACGTCGCCGAGCGCTGCCGAACGTTGCAAAGGGTTTAGTACACTGCCAAGGCTCTACAACGCCACCGTGGTTGTAGTACGCGGACCTGCCAACTCCGGCGTCATGCTCCGGTGTCACCCCCCACTCCCTCCCGCTCCTCCGCCAACACCGCGGCACGAACCGAACATTCGAATATTCAGTGACTATTGGATCCGGAGCACAGATATTACTTTTCGGAACAGCCCTAAATTTCACTTGCAGTTTATGCTCTACTCAGTGGTTCTATTTATTTGTATGGGTCAGAGTTACAGTAGGAAGTGGATTTGTACTCAAATTATATTTAAATAAGTAAAGAAATTATCGGTTATCTGCTGCAATAAGTATAAAATTATCGATTATCGGTATCTGTTGATATTGGCATTATCGTGCATCCCTTGTCCTTGAAGGAATTATGTTTAAAAATGAACCAAATCTAAATGTTAAATCACTTTATTCTACACGTCGTAAATAAAACATCGCCAGAAGTAAACCCTGTTCTGACAAAAATTCAGAATCCACTGGGTTGAACTGCAGGCAGTGTTTCCACACAGAGACTGAGAGAAAAATCAAACCTACTGAATCAATAAATAAATGCAGCATGGCTCAGAAACAGTGAACAGAGGAGACAGTAGTTGGAGATACATCCAGCATGGAGGAACATCTTTATAGAGATGATGGGCAGAGTAGAGGGAAGAAATGTGGAGAGGCTGGAAACATGGAGATAGATAAATATCTGTAGAATGAGGAGACAACATTGTTCCAGTCTTGGTAACACCTGTGGACGTTCAGTTAAATATGTGGATTCAGGGTTATTTCGATTTTTTGTGCATTTCCTTTATAATTTCTGTCATTCTAACTGTTTCTTCATGGCTGCTCTGTTTTCATAGATGTGCAGGGCTTCATACTGCAGTGAAAAATGAACCCACAGTGATGAAAAATCAGAATTCAGATGGTTAATACAAACAGTTTTCCCTTTAAAGAGAGAAAAAAAACAACTTCCAAGGACCTGCAGACTCTCTGAATTATTCTCGTCACTAAAAATGGAGATAAAAATGTAAATTTCATGCAGCAGTAGTGTGTGTTGACCGAATGCCTCTCCAGTCTTGTCCAGATTAATTATTTGTTGTTTGTTCTTTAAAACATGAGAACATTTCCTTAAGGGAAACAATCTAAAACCCAAAGATGTTCACTCTGCTATCATTTAAAAGCAGGAAAACAACATAGAAACACATCTAAGAGCAAGGAGCCATCAGATTTGGGTATTTTTGGTGCCCAAATCTGATTATTGCAGTAAGAAACTAGAAAACTAGAAAAGCCCTCATAGAGTGCAGACCTCTGCCAAGCAGCTTCAGTCCACCCCCAACACAATCTACCAATGACTAAGCATCATTGTGTCGTCCGGTGAAATCAACACTGCACAGGACACAGAAATATATGTTGGTTCTTTATTCTGAACAAATTAACTGGAGGATGCTCAATGGACAACAGCTCTATGTCGAAAACAACTACTCAGTTTTAACAAGGCGTCCCAATTTAGAGCTTTGTGACAATAAATAAGCAGCAGGAGATTTCAGCAAGATCAAATAAGGCTGACCTTAAGGCCAAGTACGGTGTAGTTCCAAGTAGCCTAGAGTGGCTAAGTTAGCTAACCAACAGTATGGTAGCTTAGCTGCTTTACAAACATAATATTAGGGCTGGTCCCCAATATACGATTATCCGAATACTGGTTGGTTGTGGTGATATTTGGACAATAATTTTGATATTGGAATAGTCCCGGGGCACTGCCGAGTAGCGCCGATGCTCTAGAACGCCGCCGTGGTTCTAGTACGTGGACCTGCCAACTCCGATGTCAAAAACTCAAAACGCTTTCCAATAGCACAGAGTTTCAACTTTGGGTAGATACACCACTTGGAGCTTCTTCAGCTTTGCCCTGCTGTATCTGCGCCACAAGTGGGCAGTGCAGAGCGGAGTACAGTATGCTTTAAAGAGCGATACTTTGGCATTCTCTGCACACATAAAAAAATTACGTGCCACCATGTTGGCCTGTGTATATAATTTGCAACACTGATGCTGCACATTATCATCGTCACATAGGTCATCCCTGATCATGTGACCCAGGTATTTTACTTCGTCCACTACACTGAGCACTTTATCTTCCAGAAAAAATAGAAAAGCACTCAGGGAGCTCATACCTCCACCAAGCAGCTTCAGTCCACCCCCAACACAATCTCCCAGTTCACATATTTTCTATGGAACGTTACAGATACAAATGTAATTACATACAGTTCAAATGTCCTACCGACAATGCGGCCTTCACCCCATCCGACCTAATGAACAGGCGCCCCTCTAGCGCGGCAGCTCCTAACAGCCTCCCAGCTTCTTAGACAACCGGAGATAAGAATGCCGGCCCAACCGTGCGTATGTCGCTCAGGAAGGAAAGAGAACTCCGTCACTGTCGCTGTCTGTCGCGTGGAGACCCAAAATGTCATGTGGTCAGAGGGGGTTACCCCAAAAACAAGAGTGCCCTCCTGTGGCTTTTAGAGTAAGCCGCATTTAGCATGTATAGTTTTCTGATTTGGGTCATGCACGTGCAGCTTTGAGGATATAAACATGCTGTGTTTTGTGTTTTACGTGCAGGAGAAGAGTCCATGCAGCAGCCCCGTTCCTTCATCAGCCGACAACAGCTTCAGAAGTCAGAGGTCGCCGCTATCGCCTCGTTTCCCTCTGGTGGGTCCGACACATGGAAACAGCGTACTCCATTAACCTAACATGAGGCCTGAGGCTTATAGCAGCTAACAGTCAGGGGAGCTGTAGCTGGGAATGCTAACTAAACACTTAACAAATCAGGTTTATTCTTAGAGCATGTTTAAAAACAACCAGCTGACCAAAGTGCTGCAGATGTAACAGTCAGCTGTTGGCTTTTGCTGCCTAATTGTTAGCATTTTAATCTCTATTATCCTAAATTTTCATCGTATGACTTCATATCCTGTTGTTGTATTCTCTTGTGGGGAAACAAATCTTAAAAAACAGAAGCTAAACAGTCACATAGGAGCCATATTGTGACATTTTCCCTTATAATTTTTTTTTTCGATTTTGTGTCTTATACTCTGAATAGAATTACATCCCAGTGTGATATATTTGCCCCTGATGCCACCTGTGTTCATCTTTCTCCCCAGATATCCTCGTGGTTTTTTTTATGTTCATAGGGGATTTTTCATTTGAGTTCTCTCACAATACATTACGGAAGCAAAAACACAGGTCGAAACTCTAAGATCTCCAGATATCCTGCGCTACATCCGCCTCTTCAGGAATAAAAACCGACGGGTGCTGCAGTCCAATCTGTAACCAGCTGATATACAGTGCCGGGCAAAAGTATTTGCCCCCCTAAGACAAAGATAACCCAAGAATTAGTTGAAGAATTTAGATGATGATTTTATTTATTGAAGGAAAAATGCTGTCCATCCCATCTTGCTCCATGTGAAAAAGTAACTGCCCCCTTAGTTACCATCTACCAAATGACCAGGTTCATGGGGTTCAGTCTCTCCATCCACACCCACATATGATCACTGTCAGGCTTGTTGGATCTAAACATCACTAAATAGAACCTGTCTGGTGTTGTGAAGCAGATAAAGGGTCTCTAAAAGCAGCACATGATGCCACGTTCTAAAGAAGATCCAAGAACACATGAGGAACAAAGTCATTGACGTCCATCAGTCTGGAGGGTTACAAAGCCATTGCTGAGGCTCTGGGACTCCAGAGAAGCACAGTGAGAGACTTTATCCACTAATGGAGGAACATGGAACAGTGGTGGATCTTCCCAGGAGTGGACCAACCACCAACATTTCTCCAAGAGCATCCATATCTAATCCAGGAGTCACAGAAGAACCCAGAGGAACATCTAAAGACCTGCAGACCTCACTGGCCTCAGTTAAGGTCCATCTACATGATTCCACAATGAGGAAGACTCTGGGAGGAAATGGATCCATGGGAGAGTTGAAGGATCAAACCACTACTGACCAAAAACAACATAAAGGTTCATCTGGATGAGCTCCAAGACTTCTGGATAACATCCTGTGGACTGATGAGTCAAAGGTGGAACTTTTTAGAAGACATGGGTCCATTACATCTGGAGTAAAGCTGATACTGAATCCACCAGAAGAACATCTACCAACAGTGGAACATGGTGGTGGTAGTGTGATGGTTGGAGGACCTGGACCACTTGTCATCACTGATGGAGCCGTGAATTCTGCTCTCGACCAGAAGAATCTCCACCATCAGTTCATGACCTGAAGCTCAACACTAATGGTTCATGCAGCAAGACAAAGACCCAAAGACCACAAGCAAGTCCACCTCTGAGGCCTTCAACTTTAATCCAACGGAGATGCTGTGTCAAGACCTTTAAAGGACAGTTCATGATTTAAAACCATCTAATGTGACTGAATAAAAACTATTCCACAGAGAAGAATGGACCAACATTCCTCCATGGTGATGGAAAAGACTGATCACAAGCTGGAACCAACATTTAACTGTTGCTGCCAAGGGACCAACCAGTTGTTAGGTTCAGGGGGGCGATTACTTTTCAATGGAGAGACATAGGTTTTCAATACATCATCAATTAAAATTAGCATTTTGTGTTTTTTGTGGGTTACCTCTGTCTAATACTCAATAATAGAACTCAGTGCACAGGAACAAGGAAACTATGAACTGGCTTCAACTGGACACGCTGCTGTTCTTATGGATAAGAGAAATGCTAACCCTAAAGGGAGGGACTGTAAAAGCCCAGCTCAGAACCATCAGCAGCTGGATAAAGAGTGGACTTTCAGTGATTTACTAACCTGCTGCATGTGTCCTGACTCTCTGCAGAGTGAGTTCAGTGATCTGGATGGACCAGTCAGGCAAAGGAGGCAGGAGATCGAGGAGAGCAGCAGCTCCGACTCTCCAGAATACGAGAAGATAGCAGGTGAAAACGATGGACCAACCGAAGGTCCTCACAGCTGGAGAGAAAAGACAAACAGCAGAGGGATGGTTGGGCTTCTAGTTTGAACACCTTTCTTGACTTTAATCTTCCTGCAGAGTTCCCTGTTCCCCCCTTTCTGGACGTTTTAAAGCACACGAATGGTCCGTCACCTCCTGAACATCCAGAACACAAAGTGAAGAACCAGCATCAGAACCAGCATCAGAACCAGACCCAGCAGAGCTCCGACAACAAGCAGCACAAAGGTACCACGAGAGTTTATTCTGTAACATCAGCCAGCATCTGCAATCTCCAACAAGCAGATTATGTATGATTCATGTACGACAAGTTAATGATGAGCTACAGAACCTTGGCGTCCATAGAGGTGGGTCCACATTTATCACCTTTAATGGACCTTCTCCATCATTTCTGAGCCTCATGACGTCATCAGTACAGCAGACAGACACGTGACATTTAGGTTCTGGTAAAAACTGAACCCAATCAGTTTTACATCCATCCAGGTGTCTCAGTCTAAACACTACATCATTTTAAGAGACTAAAACTGTCCCAAAGACACGCAAAACGATCAAAACCTCGCACTAGACGACAAAAATGACACAAAACAAGACACAGAATTACTAAATTTGGACACGAAACTCCAAAAACCAGACAAAAAACAAGAAAAAGAGAGACGTAAAATGTCAAAAATGACAAACAAAATGACTCCAATGAGAAAAAAACCTGTCCCAAAGACACAAAACAAAACAAAACTGATGCAAAACAACAGAAAGGAGACAAAAAAATGACAATGAGAATAAAACAAGAAAAACTAGACACAAAATGACCAACCAGATCAGTTTTACTTCCATCCAGGTGTCTCAGTCTAAACACTACATCTGGTTTCTGTTCATTTTCTCGGCCACAAAGAGACTAAAACTGTCCCAGAGACACACAAAACAATCAAAACCCCACACTTAACGACAAAAAGGACATAAAACAAGACATAAAAAGACTAAATCTGGACACAAAATGCCAAAAACCAGACAAAAAACAAGAAAAACAAGACACAAAATCCCTAAATCTAGACACAAAGCATAAAAAGGTGAGACAAAACAAGAAAAAGCGAGATGCAAAATTACAAAAATGACACACAAAATGTCCCAAAGACAAACAAAACAAAACAAAACTGATGCAAACATGAAAATAAAACGACAAAACCAGTCACAAAACAAGAAAAGAGTCTCTAAACGACCAACCAGACCAGTTTTACATCCATCCAGGTGTCTCAGTCCAAACACTACATCTGGTTTCTGTTCATTTTAAGAGACTAAAACTGTCCCAAAGACACACAAAATGATTTAAACTTCCCACGAGATGACAAAAATGACACAAAACAAGAAAAACCAGACCAACGACCAACAAAATGACCACAATGACAAAAAAGATGTCCCAAAGACACAAAACAAAACTGATGCAAAATGACAAAGATGACAATGATACAACAAAAAAACACAGAAATAAAGGAAAAACAAGTCGCAAAATGCCTACATCTAGAAACAAACCATAAAAAAGGAAACACAAAACAAGAAAAATGAGACACAAAACAGAAAAAGAGACATGGAAAATGACAAAAACGACAAACAAAACGACCCCAGTAAGGAAAAAACGACACAAAACTGATGCAAAACAACAGGAATGAGACAAAACATGAAGAATATGAGAATAAAACAACAAAAAACAGACGCTAAACAAGAAAAGAGTCTCTAAATGACCAACCAGATCAGTTTTACATCCATCCAGGTGTCTCAGTCTAAACACTACATCTGGTTTCTGTTCATTTTAAGAGACTAAAACTGTCCCAAAGACACGCAAAACCATCGAAACCTCGCACTAGACGACAAGCATGACACAAAACAAGAAAAACAAGGCACAGAATGACTAAATCTGGACCTGAAACTCCAAAAACCAGACAAAAAACAAGAAAAAGACAGACGCAAAATAACAAAAATGACAAACAAAATGACTCCAATGAGAAAAAAACCTGTCCCAAAGACACAAAACAAAACAAAACTGATGCAAAACAACAGAAAGGAGACAAAAAAATGACAAACATGAGAATAAAACAAGAAAAACTAGACACAAAACGACCAACCAGACCAGTTCTACATCCATCCAGGTGTCTCAGTCTAAACACTACATCTGGTTTATGTTTGTTTTAAGAGACTAAAACTGTCCCAAAGACACGCAACACGATTGAAACCTCGCACTAGACGACGAAAATGACACAAAACAAGACAAAAGAGACACGAAACGATAAAAACCAAACAAAAAAACAAGAAAAATAAGACACAGAACTGAAAAACGACAAACAAAACGACCCCAATGAACCAAACTGTTAAATAGTTTCAGGACATTTCTTTTGTTTTGTTATATTTGTGTCATTATTGTGCTTCTAAGATGTTCCATCACAGTAATTTTAGATGCTTTTTTTCGCCGTTTGGCATCAATTTTTCTAAATTTTGTGTAGAATTTTATCTTTAGATGATCAAAAACAGGCTGCGTTACCTCAGGGAGGATCTTCTCCGACATACTGAACATGTTTTTCCTGTTTCCAGGCTCAGAGGTGACGATCGACGGCAGGAAACCGGTTTCTCTCAACACTCTGCTGCTCGTCTACATGTTTCTGTACGTACCAGTTTATTTAACGCTTCTCCAAATCATTTTACATCAGATATTAAACTGTTTTTTATATATTTATTCATAATGTGGTCAACCTACCCACTCAATCCTGTCTTCATTTACTGGTTGATTCCTGTATCTTATCGCTCATTTATTCACTTTTTCATTGATTTATGTCATAAATTCGGTGATTTATCTTTAATTTCTTAAACAAATTCTCACTTTCGCTCCATCAGTGTCGGAGCTGCATTAACATTTCAGGAGGAACAGCTGACGTTCAGTTTCCTCGACATGAAAATAAACCAAAGTGTCGTCTGCAAAAAGGCGTCGCAGCCCTAAACTTCATTTCTCCTTCTGCTCCTCTGATCCAGCTGTTCATTCATTGCATCATTTCACGCCTACAGCCTCCTTCAGCTCCTAATCTCCACTGTTTCTCTGTTTTCTCCTCAGAGTTTGCGTCCTGGTGTTGTCGTCCTGTTACCTGGCCTTCAAAATCGTCTCGCTGGAGCAGAGGCTGACGACGCTCGGCTCCGTCGCCGAGTTCGTCCATCCAGGGTGAGTTAACAAACCGTCCCGAGGCGGAGACGTCCTGGAGAACACGGGAATAAAGAGCTTTAAAAACTCAGTGTGGAGCTGGAGAGTCACAACAAATCACATTAAGGCTGCCGGGTACTGGAAAAAATGATGCTCTGCTCTTCTGCAAAAGGAAGCAAAATAACATGAAATCGAGACAAAAAGACACAAAATCAACACAAAAAGACACAAATGACAAAAAAAGATGTTTCAATAATACAAAAAAACATAAAACAATGCTTATATAACACAAAATCAACACAAAATGACACAAAAAGACACAAAATGAAACAAAAAGACACAAAATGAAACAAAAAGACACAAAAGCATGTTTAACACAAACTGACACAAAAAATAAAAAGACACAAAAAGACAAATAGGATGTTTAAATAACACAAAAAGACACAAAACGATGCTTAAATAACACAAAATCAACACAAAATCAACACAATAAGACACAAAAAACACACAAAAAGACACAAAAGCATGTTTAAATAACACAAAATGACACAAAAAGAAATAAAAAGAAACAAAAAGATGTTTAAATAACACAAATAATTGACACAAAAAGACACAAAATAACACAAAAATACACAACAAGACACAAAAAGACACAAATGACACAAAACGATGCTTAAATAACACAAAATCAACACAAAAAGACACAAAAGGATGTTTAAATAACACAGAATAATCGACACAAAAAGACACAAAATAACAAAAAGACACAAAATGAAACCAAGGGACACACAAATGACACAAAAAGATGTTTCAATAATACAAAAAGACACAAAACGATGCTTAAATAACACAAAATCAACACAAAAAGACACAAAATCAACACAAAAAGACACAAAATCAACACAAAAAGACACAAAATAGCACAAAAAGACACAAGATGATGCTTAAATAACACATAATCAACACAAAAAGACACAAAATAACACAAAAATACACAAAAAGACACAAAATGAAACCAAGGGACACACAAATGACACAAAAAGATGTTTCAATAATACAAAAAGACACAAAAAGATGCTTAAATAACAAAATCAACACAAAAAGACACAACAGGATGTTTAAATAACACAAAACCACACAGAGAACTTTCCAGCAAATGACTTAAGCAGCTCTATGAAGAAAGAATTAATCGTTTATTTGCATAGAAAAGGATCATTAATTTAATGAGATCAAACTAAAGTCGACTCTAACGTCTGTTTTACAGATTTTTTTTCATTTGTCTGTTTTTAATGAATTAAAACCGTTTTATATTTAAGTTTGATATACTTTACTTTATTAACCTACTGCTGAGACATGCTCTGACCCACACTGGAGTTTTAGCTCTTTAGTTTAATTAATTTAGAGAAAAACAGCATTTTGTTTTTCTGCAACATAAAAAACTACGGGGATTTTCAAAATAAGACTCAAATGACTAAATATAGAAAAAAATATTAAATTATTTGCATTAAAAAAAAAAAAAGCAGTTTTGGAACATTTCTGGCAGAGACAAAATTTCTGATCGACATTATTATTTTTCCATAAAACTGAGATTCATCTAAGGTTGCCACTGAAGCATGATTTGCAGATTAACTAAATGATCTGGAATTATTTAAAATTATTTTCCATTTTAATTTAATATACTTTATTTTATAATCTGCTGTTGAGATTCTGTCTGGACTTTTTATTTCTTTAGTTGAATTATTTTTCCCTGGAATCTGTTGGCAGCTGATAAATCTGCAAATTCAATATTCAATTCTACAGTTTAATTGATTAATTATGGATCTTAACTTATGAAACTGAATATTTATGTTGCGTGTTGTTTGTTTTTTTCCCCAGAAATAACTTCCTGAGCGGCAGTTCTGACGTGAACACTGAACTTTTCTCTGAGCTGCTGACTGTCAACCTGATAAAACTGGAAAAGGTTTGTTTGTTTGTCTCTTACAGGGTAAATAACTCGTCTGATTTGTCTGAAATTTTTAGAGCATAAAATATAGATGTTTATAAAGACATCTGTGTAACTTCAGGTCAATATGTCAAATATTTCCCAAGATAATTCTTTATAAAGTTGTCCGTCGACCCACTTCCAGCAGGCTTTTTCTTGGATTGAAGTTTCAGCTGTTTGAACGACAATGTCTCAGGAATCTAAAGGCCCCATGTGAAATATTGATGCCTCATGAAGTGCACCACCCAAAGTGAGCGTATACTGTCTGGTACTTGTACTAAATGGATATTTCTCTTGATTAGTGTCCCAAATTTGAGTCCACCACTGCCTTAGTGATGCATTAATTCCATTCAGTCCATGGGTGTGGCATATCCAGACGCTGGTTCAATTGAATGACTCACAAAATGAAGTTATTTTGGTTTCAACTGAGCCTAATAAGAGTAGTACAAGGGATCCAATCGTTGGATTAAGTGTTTGTATGTTTTTTAGTGTCTTGTAATGTTTTCTGTGCTTTTTAAGATGGACCAATTGTGTCTGAAATAAAAAATTAATAATTAAAACCCCTCTCGAATATGTTACAATCCCCATTAACACCACTACATATGAAAATTCACAAGTGATGGTCCAAAACTGAACTTCTGACTAGTTAAATTTGGAAATTTAAGGATAAATCTAGAAAAAAAACCCAACAAAAATCCATTTATTTGGTCCGATTGGAGAAACACTGGGCAGCGTGGGTCACAGTAACACAGTTATTGCTAAAACAAAGGTATTTAACGGTAAAAATGTGCAAAAAGTAGAGAAGTAACAGTCACTGTTTTCATGCTGGAAGCTCTAATGTGCAGGTTTTTGTCAGTGCAATGAAAACGACCTTTAACCAACTCAGTTCCTACAAATTAAAATGGTTTCCTTCAGTTTACGCTCTGTTCTGTATGTTTAACTCCACAGCAGTGAGGAGAGCAAACTGTAACCGGACGCTGGTCGGCGTTAATCAAACATTTATAGTCAGTGATCTGTTCATAGGGAGGCGAGGACGTCGGCTGTAAGAAGAGCTTTTCCTCATCCGTCAGTCTGTCAGAGCTGCATTAACATTTCAGGTCGACACTCCGATAAACAGAAGCAGCTGACGTTCAGTTTCTGCAACGGGAAAATAAACCACAGTGTCGTCTGCAAAAAGGCGTCAAAGCTCAAGACTCCAACTGCTGAATCCACCAAGTAATATTCACTGAAAACTGCACTAAAACTGGCAAAAAAGAAGCAACAGTATATTAAATAAGCTTACGTTCAAAGCTCAAACCATGAAACCATTCAAGTCGTTCAAAACGTGAAAATAAACCACAGTGTCGTCTGTAAAAAGGCGTCAAAGCTCAAAAGTCTAGCTGTTGAATCCATCGGGTAATGTTCACTGAAAACAGGAGTAAAACTGGCAACAAAAAGAAGCAACAGTATAATAAATAAGCTTATGTTCAAAGCTCAAACCGCGAAAATAAACCACAGTGTCGTCTGCAAAAAGGCCTCAAAGCTCAAACCGTGAAACCGTTCAAGTCGCTCAAAACATGAAAATAAACCACAGTGTCGTCTGCAAAAGGCATCAAAGCTCAAAAGTCCGCCTGTTGAATCCACCGGATAATATTCACTGAAAACAGGAGTAAAACTGGCAAAAAAAGAAGCAACAGTATGTTGAATAAGCTTTTGTTCAAAGCTCAAACCGTGACAATAAACCACAGTGTCGTCTGTAAAAAGGCGTCAAAGCTCAAACGTCTAGCTGCTGAATCCACCAGGTAATATTCACTAAAAACAGGAGTAAAACTGGCAACAAAAAGAAGCAACAGTATATGAAATAAGCTTATGTTCAAAGCTCAAACCGTGAAACCGTTCAAGTCGTTCAAAACGTGAAAATAAACCACAGTGTCGCCTGCAAAAAGGCGTCAAAGCTCAAAAGTCCGCCTGTTGAATCCACCGGGTAATATTCACTAAGAACAGGGGTAAAACTGGGAAAAAAAGCAGCAACAATGCATTAAACATGCTTTTCTTCAAAGCTCAAACCGTGAAAATAAACCACAGTGTCGTCTGCAAAAAGGCGTCAAAGCTCAAACGTCTAGCTGCTGAATCCACCGGGTAATATGCACTGAAAACTGGAGTAAAACTGGCAAAAAAAACAGTAAATACGTTTTTGTTCATGCTGGTAAGCACAGATGAGTGTTTTCATGATAAACTGCTGCAGAAAAAGACACAATTTGGTGCAAAGAAATTCATCAGAATACTTGAAATGAAGTGTTTGATGCACAAAATGTCCAAGAGAGAACCCTCAGACTCCCAAAAGTTCAGCAAAAATCATTTCTAATTTCATTCATCGTAAAAGTGCAAATGTCAGTTAACGGATCTTCGTTTGGTCAATTTGCTCAAAGGCATCTTACAAGTTGTTAAAGTGTGAAACTAGATGAGATGAATTTATTGAACTTGGGAAAACATTCAACTGAATCAAATAGCCGCACACACACAACTGTTTAATTGTACACATTTTCACTGTTTCGTTTAATTATAGATAAGTAGAAAAGCCCTCAGAGAGCTCATACCTCCACCAAGGAGCTTCAGTCCACCCCCAACACAATCTCCCAGTTCACATATTTTGTATGGAACGTTACAGATACAAATGTAATTACATACAGTTCACATGTCCTACTGATAATGCGGCCTTCACCCCATCCGACTTAATGAACAGGCGCGGCCTCTAGCGCGGCAGCTCCTAACAGCCTCCCAGCTTCTTAGACAACCCAACCGTGCGTATGTCGCTCAGGAAGGAAAGAGAACTCCGTCACTGTCGCTGTCTGTCGCGTGGAGACCCAAAATGTCACGTGGTCAGAGGGGGTTACCCCAAAAACAAGAGTGCCCTCTGGTGGCTTTTAGAGTAAACCGCATTTAATTGTCCACCTGGTTACACTTACATTAAAAAAAATCCTGGATCCAGACGGTGATCCGGATCAGTCCCAGAGTTTCATCATTTCTTCTTTGTCCCATTTCACACATTTCCTGAAAATTTCATCCAAATCCGTCCATTACTTTGAGTTATTTTGAAAACAAACAAACAAACATATAAATAAACAAACCAACGCCTCCTCCTGGCAGAGGTAATAATTTAGTAAAGCAAAATCACAGAAAGAAACACAGGAATTTACATGTTACACTACTTTTTACTGTATTTAATCAGCAAATAATATGCTTATTTTACAGATATTCGGCATTAATGCAAAGAAAAATTAAGTATAGTAGGGTTAAGGACAAAACCAAACAAGAAAATATTAATTTTCATGTTGACTGTATAAAAACAGGTTATGACTGTAAATAATATTACTTGTTTTACAAATAATAATAATTTGTTCTTTTAGAGTGTGTGGCCATAAAATTACTCTTTTACCGTATTTAAATCTGTTGAAAATATTATTATTTTACAGTTTTTAAAGGTTAAAGTATTTGTTAATGTGTATTTTTCTGGCTCCCCTGTTGTCAGATTTTGTTTTGTTTTGACAGATTTTAAATTTTTTTTTTATTGTGCTCCTTTGTTATATCTCAGAAGGAAATATTGTACTTTCTGCTCCACTACAACTTTAGTGCCTTCACAGCAATTAACCTTGTAAATACGGCACTTTGTTATTAATCAAACCATCCAACAGTTTACACAAGTTTAGGCGATTAATCAATTAGTCACTTGTGAGAAAGTTGGTGACTATTTTGATAATTGTTTGAGGACTTGAGGTGGAATTCCTCACTATTTTTCAGAATTTTTACATTTTATTTTATTGTATGCAATAGAAAACTCTTCCATTATTATTATTATATGTTATATTAATGTGCATTTAATCATCCTGCCTTCACAGTTTACAGTCCAGTAAAAGATGTTTCTGTCGCTCCAGGTGCAGAAGAACCTCCAGAGGCTGCTGGATGAAGCTACCTAAACTGACGCTGAATGGAGTTCTGTAAATATACTGTAAATACAGGATTTATTCAACATTACAGACTGACAACAACGACGCGTTTGCTGCCCTACAAAAACAAACCGCTGCAGCTGTTTGATCAAGGCTCAACTAAGACCTGCATTTATTGTTTTTTAGATTTTATTCAGTCCATTAAAAAGTGATAAATGTGGACATTTGAGGACCTGAAACTCTGAAAATATTCTTAATATGAGGTTAAAACTTTGCATGGACTCATTAAATATAGTAAAGATACAGTAGATAAAGAATCAGCTGATTCTGAGGAGGTCAGAGGGAGAACTGATTGAATTTTAATGGAGTAACACCAATTTCCTTCACGCTGTTGTTCCTAATTCGACCACCAGATGGCGCCAAAGTAAAACATTTCAGAATCTGACATTGTGGCTTGAAAGTTATCGTCACATTAATCACACGCGTGAAGTAATTCCTGTTCATTTGCTTTCTATTTAATGACTTTCCAGACTGTTACAGAGGTGAGATTCTGTAAATATTTTTAAAAAACACTTTCAGGTTTAATGACGTGGGAGCGTTTTGTGGAATGAAGTTCTATTTTGAAATAAAGTTTTATTTTTGCTCAAGTCTCTGCAGTCTTTCTTTGCTCCCTCCATCGTCTCCTAGAAAATTACATTTCTACACAGCGTTTATTTGCATCCACGTCTGTTAGAATCTAAAAATATTTCTATTACCTTTAATTACATCTAATGTCTTGGATTTGCTACGCTAAAACCCACTCTGCAAATAAAAATAAAGATGATTATGATTCCAGTTTGAGAGATTCCCTCCCACAGCGTCGTCTTGTAATCCTACCCCGACCCATGATGCACTGGGGGGTTTCTACGGCGACCCTGACAGTCAACAAACATGGCTGACGCTGCAGAGAGCTCGGATCAGCACGAGTGAGTAAATTCACTGATGATTCCACTAAAACTGAGCTTCTGTTGAGTCAGACTGCCTAAGAAATGTGGTTTACTTGAGAGTTTTACAGGAATAATTTGTGTTTTTTTAATCTACTGGTAGTTTTCGTCTTAAACTTGGATACTTTTTGGTGCTTTGCATTGAAACCTAGGTGTAACCAGGGTGTTTAAATGGATTTTTAGGCAGAAATAAGCCTGTGAGAGGAGCTGGAAGAGACACACTGAGCTGCTGCAGCCAGTTTCATGTTAAAATACACTGACGGTAACGCACAGGTAAATTTAAAAACAATTAAAACAGTTTAATTCATTTATTTAGATTGGTTTTGTGATTTTGTTGAGCTCCATTCAGCTTAAGTTCCAGTCTGCTCTTGGGGTTGTCTAACAGTTAAGATGTGGGAAAGATCTTTGAGCATCAAACCCTTCATTTCCTGCGTTCTGTTGAATTTCTGTGCACCAGTTTGCGCTTCTTCTGCATCGATTCACAGCTAAAATCTTCCTACCGACGTCAAAGGAGCATGCAAAACTCAGGGAGTCATGTGACTTAGTGAAACCTGCAAATAATACAAGAAAAATAACTCTTAAGGGGACTTACTTCTCTGGAGAATTACATAAATATAACAGTTTGATCGCTGCAGAATGAATCGGTATAGAAGTATATAAAACTGCATGAACATGAAGAAAATTACACACAATATTCATTAAAAAATAAAAAAAATGACTCACAAGACAAATATTAAGACCAGAAATATAAAATATCCCTCATAAAATGCAACATCTGTAAAATTAAATAAATAATTTTTAAAAAATTGTAATATTTCATTAGCTGGGGCGGCTAAAGCTACTTTAAAAAATATGGAAAATAACCATTTCATTAAAATGCAGCAACTTAATTATATTTAATGTCTGTTTTTTGGCTTTTTAATGTTTAATGAAGGATATTTATACCTTCGTTAGACCTATAAATAGTATTCTACAACTAATCAGACTTAATACTGCAGAAAAGTATCCATACTGGTTTTATTATATAAAGTTATATATAGTTAATTTAAACACCAGACATTTGTGCTCAAACAAAAGGATCCATCCACCATGAAGGACCTAGGATCCCTAATCTGTCTCTATTCCTACCAGTAGCAGTGATTCCTAACACGTCTCTGGGGGTCATCAGGTGGAAACCTCCCTTCAACGCTGTTTCTCCTACTTAGTCCCACGACACCTCCAGGAGGCTAGGAGGTGAACTCTGGAGTCCCAGAGTCGCCCCCCCTAGTGCCAGTTCACACTGCTCCTACACAATCCAACCAGCACTGCCACGTTCAACTGACCCAGACCCGTTTAGAAGATGCTCCAGGTAGTGACCAGTGCCGATGCTGCATTTAGCTAGCTGCTAAATGCTAATGCTAGCTGACCCAGGCCTGTTTAGAAGATGCTCCAAGTAGTGACCAGTGTCAATGCAACATTTAGCTAACTGCTAAATGCTAATGCTAACTGCTAATTCAACCAGCACTGCCACGTTCAACTGACCCAGGCCTGTTAACGAGATGCTCCAGGTGGTGACCAGCACCAATGCTACCATTTAGCTAGCTGCTAACTGCTAATACTAACTGCTATTTTCAACCAGCACTGCCACGTTCAAATGACCCAGGCCTGTTTAGTAGATGCTCCAGGTAGTGACCAGTGCTGATGCTAATATTTAGCTATCTGCTAAATGCTAATGCTTACTGCTAATTTTAACAGTGCTACCATATACAATATAGTATAATATTGTAAATGTTTGTCGTCATGTCAGATCACATGAAGTGCAATAAGAGCTTTTTTACATTTCCATTTTCTTTTGAGGATAAAACCGTAAAACTATAAAGAATTGAATCATAAACTGCCGAGTTGGAGAAGTATGTCATAATATTTAAATTAAAAACAGAGCATGGAGATGATAGGGATGTTACTTGGCTTAATCAATGATATTATGTCATGTTTGCTTCCAGACAAACTTCCTCCCACGCCCCGACGTTTTCCGCCCGACACCCGATGATCCCCAGACTGTATGTGATGCCCTGGAGGCGGGACATGAAGCACCAGAGGCTCCTGATGAAGGTACGCACAGGTGAGGAAGACAAACACACCCTCCCGCAGACCGTCCAATCAGTTTATTTGTTTGTTAGAACGCAGCTCTGGCCGGGATCCCCGTGGCTCCTCTGGAGGAGTCTTTGTGTTTCTGTGCTCGAGAGCGTCTCTGCCACAGCCAGGACTCCACCAGCAGATCTTCATCCTCCACCTCCTCCTCCTCAGCTCCTCTCAGCCAGGCATTGCTAACAGCTCATCACTCCTCACACCTCTCCAGGTAAAACAAACAGCTCCCGAGCATGTTTGGACGGATATTTTAGAATATAATGAAGTGTCTGCTGCTGTTTTCCTGCAGGTACAACAGCTCAGTGGTGACGACCAGAAGCCTCTACCAAACCTGAGCATCAGACTCTTCATTTCCTGCACTCTGGTGAACCTTAACGCTCCGATTTGTGCAATATTTTATGGTTGCAATGGAAAAAGTGACTCGAGTTGCAGCCTCATTAGCTTACTCAACATAAAAATCCAGCATTTGCAGCACATTTAATCATTCCTACCAGGTTATTTTCTACTCTGAGCACCAGATTCATCTGATTTTTGAACATGCAGCCACTTTTTTTTTAACAAAATGCAGATACACCAACAAGTTCTTTGATTTGTTGCGAGTTAGTTTGGAGTCGACTCTAAATAAAATGTTCAGAAAACATTAAATAAACAAATGATTGTTTCCCCCTGACTGGGAAGCAGAGAAGAAATTATGTACCACAACTTCTAAATTTCTATCTCTGACTTGGAAAATTCAAGGAAAGTTAAGCTAAAAGTCGGACTGTTCAGAAGCAACCAAAGATCTGAGTGGACAGAGCTAAGTGGCATACCACTGCTGTCTTTTCACACGTTTCCTGGTTATTTCTGGCATTTTTATGTAAAAAAATGACCACAAAACACACTTGGTTTAACAAAAATAGACTAGGAATGACCACAAAGACTAAAAAGTGACCACAAAGACTAAAAAATGACAACAAAGACCAAGAAAATGACCACAAAGACTAAAAAATGACCAGAAATAGACTCAAAATGACCACAAATAGACTCCAAATGACCACAAAGACCAAAAAATGACCACATGGACTCAAAAATTGACCACAAAGACCAAAAAATGACCAAAAATAGACTCAAAATGACTACAAAGACCAAGAAAATGACCACAAAGACTAAAAAATGACCACAAATAGACTCCAAATGACCACAAAGACCAAAAAATGACCACATGGACTCAAAAAATGACCCAAAAATGACCTCAAAGACTCAAAAATGACCATAAAGACCAAAAAATGACCACAAATAGACTCAAAATGACTACAAAGACCAAGAAAATGACAACAAAGACTAAAAAATGACCAGAAATAGACTCAAAATGACCACAAAGACTAAAAAATGACCACAAAAAACTCAAAATGACCAAAAAATGACCTCAAAGACTCAAAAAATGACTACATAGACTAAAAAAAATGACCAAAAAATGACCTCAAAGACTCAAATATTAACTACAAATAGACTCAAAATGACCACAAAGACTCAAAAATGACCACAAAGACTCAAAAAATGATCACAAAGACTGAAAAAATACTACAAAAACTCAAGAAATGACAAAAAATGACTGCAAATACTCAAAAAATGACCACAAAGACTGAAAAATGTCCTCACTGACATGTTTCACTAAGTCACATGGATCTTCAAATAACACAGGAGGGAAAATATTTTGTGTTTCTCCAGAGAACGATGTAAATATAAATGTGTTATTGCTGCAGAATGTTTCCAGTCCTTACAATAAAATAGATTATTATGCACTTGTATAATTAAACATCTCCCTGCTGTGTGTTTGATATTGTTTCTGCATTTCTTCACCACTTCCTGAAGAACAATTGTGCATAAAGTATCTGTTAATGTGGATCCTGCCATTAATCGGTGAGACCAGGAACCACTAAAGTCCATCTGTCCTGTTTTAATGTTTATCCAGGGTCGGTCCTGGTAGCAGCAGGTTGTTCCTCTCATCTTCCACCTTCTTCTTCCTGCACTTGAAGTTCTCCTCCTCATCCTGTCAGCCTGAATAAAGCCTCATGCAACAAAATCAACAAACAGAGCAGCGTTTTTTTTTTAAGTAAAAGGGAGAAAAAGACAAATCAGTTTCAGCTAATTGTCAAAACCTGGCTCTGTTATTCCCAAACACAAAACTGAATCAGAATTATCACCAGAGGAGTCCAGAAAAAAACCGCTTCGCCCATGATTCTGGACTGAAAGGAGCATTAATAAACTTAAATATAGTTTTGTTACTGTATTACTGGAGGACCTGCAGTTCACAGTTCCACCACAGGGGGTCAGTGTTTTAAACGTCACCCATCAACAGGTGATTCCTTCAGCACCACAGACAGAGAACCTCCTGCATCAGGTAGCATCACCTGAGAAAACCCAGCGTCTCACTTCAGCTTCAGGTTTGGATCATCAGGACGCTCCGATGGACAACATGGAGCAAAGTTTGTCTCTGGCTCTCAGAATCTTAACTTTAAAGCTGAACAAATATAAATATATTGAATTCAACGGGTCTAACCGCCTCCCGTCGCTCTGACTTTGTATTTATTGTTCAGTGTTTGGCTCCAGCATCAAGAGTCCAGGCAGAGAAAGCAGCTGTTGTTCGCTATGCTAATGTTGCTGCTGCTGCTGCCTCGCTGCGAGCGAATCTGAGTGAATGTCTCAGTGTGTCACCAGCACGGATGACAAATGTCTTTGTTTGACACACACACATGCACACACACACACACACTTTATAAGGTGTGTGTGTGTGTGCGTGTGCTGAGACTTGGTGTCCTTTTACGCACACATCAGTGCCGTGCGTCCTGGCGCATCCATCCAGATCCAAACACACGCACGCAACGCACGCACGCACGCACGGACACACAGACTTTGTGGTGCGTGCGTGCGTGCGTGCGTGCGTCTATGTGTGCGGTGTGCGGAGACGCGGAGGCTTGGTGTCCTTTACGCACACATCAGTGCCGTGCGTCCTGGCGCATCCATCCAGACCCAGAGTTTGCCAGCGGACACCAGGAGAGTAAATGACCGTCTGGAGCTTTCACCTCTGAATGCTTGATCTGGACTCCAGCTTTCTGATCCATCTCCCTCTGACTGTTCGGTCTTAAATGCTGCGGCTCCTCTCTGCTTCTGGACCAGGTGCGTATTTAACGGTTCGGTGCGTCGCTGACTCTCGGTTCCACCGTCTCTCCTCCGGGCGGACATGTCGGGACAGAAACCGTCGCTGAGGACCGGAGGCTCCGCTCAGAGCCGCTTCCAGGTGGACGTGGTGACTGAAGCGTCCTCCGCGGCTCCCGGTCCGGCCCCTGCTCCCGCCCCGGGCTCCACCGATGCATCCCGGGCTCCCGATGAGTCCAAAGGCCGGTTCCGGGTGGTGGGCTTCATGGATCCGGGCGCGCTGGGCAGCGCCATGGACATCGGGCTCCCGCCGGATGTGTCCCACGAACCGGACACGGCGAAGAGCGACTCGGTGAGCCTCCATTCCACCGGTACCGGACAGACCCACATCTCCGACTCCCACTCCAACACCTACTACATGCGGACCTTCGGACACAACACCATAGACGCGGTGCCCAACATCGACTTCTACCGGCAGACGGCTGCGCCTTTCGGGGAGAAGCTGACCAGACCGTCGCTGTCGGAGCTCCACGATGAACTCGATAAAGTAACAATAAACACGCTTTGTTTGTTTTGATTTTATCTTATTTAAACACTTTTTAAAATCACCTAATAGAAGACTGGTGGCATCACTGGAACCTTACATTTTCTGCACGTTCAGAAAAGAAAACTGGCTGCATGTTACTGTTACTGACGTTCAACACGTTTCCAGGATAAAACTCTTTAAATCATGTCCTGTTTGCATGACACCCAACAGCTTAACACTAATTAAATCCATTCCGGTTGAAATAAATCGAATAAATTCAGCTCACACTCGAAAAATAACTTTAAATGGAGCTAAAAACAAACAAGTAAATCTGTTGGTGCAGCTTCATGGACTTGAGTTGAGTAAACATCATTTATTAAGGTTGATTCAACTTATTTTGAAGGGTTTGGACCAATTTATTTTAGATTATTAAAAATTGAAGTGGTAAAAGTGGATCCAGGTGGCCCAACAGAATTGCATGATTGTGGAAAAAAGCTATTTCACTGTGTGACAATGTTGTCCTTTATGTTTTCATTCAAAGAGTTATGCCTTGAGTGTACCAATAAATATATTTTAATCAGCCCACAAAGAGACACGTCCCTTGTATCCAGGTAGAAATAACTAAAATAAAGATGGAGTTGCTTCTTAAGTCAGTCAGAAGGGCTTCCTGACAAATAAAAACAAGACATTTATACGAGAAAAGATTAGACTCTTAAATCTAAATGCATCTTTGTTACAGCTGCAGCACAATAATAAAGATGAAATTACTTTTAAAGCCAGTTTTACTTGAATATAGTCTGATGATGTTCCTCATAAAGCACCGAAAAATCCATTTACACAAAAAACAACTAGAGTTTCAAGTCTAAATGTACGTTTATTACACTTTTTGTGTAATAATAGAGATAATAAAGATAAAGACATACGTTTGAGGTTGATTTAACTTCAATTAGGTCAAAGAATCTTCCTCATAAAGCACCAAATAATCAATTTATACTAGAAAAGACTTGATTCTTGAGTCTAAATACACAATTATTAAACTTGCTGTGTAATAATGTGAATAAAGTTGCTTTTAAGTCAATTTTACTTGAATTAAGTCAAAGAGTGTTACTCATAAAGCATAAAATCATCCATTAATACCAGAAACAACTAGATTCTTGAGTCTAAATACACAATTATTAAACTTGCTGTGTAATAATAAAGATAAATATATACTTTTTAGGTCCATTTTACTTGAACTAAGTCAAAGAATCTTCCCTAAAACGCACCAAACAATCCATTTATATGAGAAAAACACAAGATTCTTGAGTGTAATTAAACTTGCTGTGTAATAATATAAATAAAGCTGCTTTGAAAGTCGATTTAACTTGAATTAAGTCAAAGAATCTTCCTTATAATGCACCAAACAATCAATTTATTCTAGATAAGACTAGATTCTACAGTCAAAATGCACAATTATTACACTTGCTGTGTCAGAATATAAATAAAGTTGCCTTTGAAGTCAATTTACTTGAATATAGTCTGATGATGTTCCTTATAAACACCAAATAATCCATTTATACAAAAAACAAGTAGAGTTTTTAGTCTAAATATGCCTTTATTACACTTGCTGTGTAATAATAAAGATAAAGACATACTTTTAAGTACATACTTTTACTTTTTTCCATTTCACTTGAAATAAGTCCAAGAATCTTCCTCATAAAGCATAAAATTATCCATTAATACTAGAAAAGACTAGATTCTTGAGTTTAGATACACAACTATTAAACTTTCTGTGTAATAATAAGGATAAAGTTACTTTTTAAGTCAATTTTACTTGAATTAAGTCAAACAATCTTCCTTATAAAGCACCGAATAATCAATTTATACTAGAAAATACTAAATTCTTGAGTCTAAATACACAATAATTAAACTTGCTGTGCAATAATATAAATAAAGTTGCTTTTGAAGTCCATTTAACTTGAATTAAGTCAAAGAATCTTCCTTAAAATGTACCAAATAATCCATTTATACAAAAAACAACTAGCTTTTTGAGTCTAAATGTATGTTTATTACACTTTTTGTGTAATAATAGAGACAATAAAGATAAAGATTTACTTTTTAGGTCCATTTCACTTAAAGAAGGTCCAAGAATCTTCCTTATAAATAGGGCTGGTTCGGATATTCGAATCCAATAATCGGCGAATATTCGAATATTCGGTTCGTGCCACAGTGTCGGCCAGGAGGCGGGGTGACACCGGAGCGTGACACTGGAGTAGGCAGTTCCACATACTAGAACCACAGCGGCGACACTCGGTGACGCTTGGTGACGCTCGGCGGCCCTTGGCGACGCTCGGCAACGCTCCACGGCGTACTACAGCCTCAGCAACGCTCGGCAGCGCTCGGAGATGCTGAGTGGCACCCAGCGGCGACGTGCACAACTGTTCGAATATCAAAATTATTATCCGAATACCGCCACAACGAACGAATATTCAGATATTCAAATATTTGGGACCAGCCCTAATTATAAAGCATAAAATTATCCAGTAATAATAGAAACAAACCCAAAATTATCAAACTATCTGTCTAATAAGGATAAAGTTACTTTGGAAGTCGATTTTACTTGAATTAAGTCCAAGAGCCTTCCTCATAAAGCACCAAATAATCCATTTATACTAGAAAAGACTCTATTCTTGAGTCTAAATATGTGATCATTAGACTTAATCTGCAGTTACCCGTCCTTGTTGTCCACCAGACAGAGGTCGGTTAGTTTTTTATTCAACAGTAAAGATTCCCTGAACACAAAGCAGCCTGTCATGACCCTGCAGGCTTCCCCAGCCTGACGCCTACAGCTCACATTTAAGGTAACATAGACGCTCATTGTGCACTAACAGTGACCATATGAACTACAACAACTGGGTAAAGCCTGTCCAGAGGCCCAGAAGTCTCAGGTTCCCCCCATGGAAGGATCTGATTCATCGCAAATTTACTGGAAACTTGCCCAAAGTCTGGTTTTAAAACCTGAATCGTTATAGTTTATACCGTTTGTTCCATCAAACTGCTTCACTAGCCAAAGTTTTTTACTGACAAAGAGACAAAAACCAAAAGATATTGAAAGAAAAATTAGACAACTAGCACATTTTTGCTGTAAAAAGGGAGCTAAACGATTAAGAAGCCGGAAAATAAACAACAAACCTTCTCTAAAACTGAGGGAACTTTTCACAGGACTGTTTTTGTTCGTTAATCAAAATGTGACAGATACGGGGATGCTATCGAGAACTGAGCATCAATCCAAGTTTCAGCCTTTTTCCTTTAACACGAGGCGACACAAGGAGCAAGAACATAAAGCATCTTATCAAGGTGTTACTGCAGAAGAACTATTTACATCACTTTTATCAAACTATCCAGGAAATCTGCATGCTTTTCCTTTAATTTGTGTTGTTTGGTCGATTTTTTTTGTTTATTTTTGTCCCGTTTTGGTCATTTTGTGTCTCGTTTATGTTGTTTTGTGTCTCATTGTTGTCGTTTTGTCTCCACATACTACAGATATTTAACTATTTCCATGTTTACAGCCTCTAAAGTTTTTCTCTTAGCTGTAGAAAGATGTTCCACCATGCTGGACCATCTTCCACCAACTTACTCCTCTGTTTAATGTTTTTGAGCCGTGCTGCCTCTATTTTATTGATCCAATAGGTTTTAAAGCCTCCACCCATTTCCCTCACTGACTCTTTCCTTCTTGGCTGTGATTGGTTGTCAGGAGCCCTTTGAGGAAGGTCTGGCCAATGGCGAGGAGCCGTCAGCAGCCGAGGAGGCGGCGGCTTTGGCAGCAAAGGAGGCGAAAGGAGGAACTGTCAAGTTTGGTTGGGTCAAAGGAGTCCTGGTTAGTGTCAGCTGACTAGATGGACGCTAAAGACGTTCTCTGCTTCCTCCTGTGATATTTAAACGTGTTGTCATCTTCAAATCGAAAGATGTTTCCCTCAAAACCTAATTCAGAAAAAGCTTTGTTGCATAGGATTGAAACTTGCCCATCTTCAAATACAGTCTACAATCCCTACAGCGTTAACTTTGTGTTGTAGATCCGCTGCATGCTGAACATCTGGGGCGTGATGCTCTTCATCAGAATGTCCTGGATTGTCGGACAGGCTGGAATTGGTACGTACTAATCAATAAGTTAAATCACGGTGATTTGATATTTAATGACGTTGCTTCCTTGCAAGGTTCTTGGAGGAACCTTTAACAGCTCAATTTAGAGAACTGGAAGCCCAGAGGAGGTCCTGGAGGATGTTTTTGTAGAATTATGTGTCGGTCCAACTGAAACTTTAAACCTGCATTTATACTTAATTTTATTTCTTTGCCTGTTTGCGATGATTCCTGCCTTCAGGACATGTATAAAAACATACCTAAAAAAACCTTAAAAGTTCTTGGAATTGAAAATACTAACAATTTATGTCATTCTAAAAGCTTTGAAAGATGCTCTGTTGAAGTAGTTGTTAAATTTGATGGCCAAATTCTTTATTGTCAAGGCTCAGCTCATCAGATGAAGTACAGATATAGAGTTGAGTGTCATCTGCGTAAAGAGTGAAAAAGCAGCATATAAACTAACAATAACATGCAGCCAACGAATGACTGAGTTCAAATTTGTCACGAGGTAAATGGCGAATTTGTGCATATTTGACACAAACAACCACTGTACAAACTTTCCTTGCAATATACACTTTGTTGCTGCCGCTGTTAAAGAGTAAAAGACTGCTACTCGCCGAGGAAATAGATGATTACTTACAAATCATGTTAGTCTAAATGCTTTGAAAGATGCTCTGTTGGTGTTGTTGTTGAATTTGACGCCCAAATTCCACAGTGTCAGGGGTCAGCTAATCAGATGAAGCACATACATAAAGTTGAGTGTCATCTGCGTAAACAGTGACAACAGATGGCATGTTTGGATAAATGTAACGGCTGCAGGTAAACTAGCAAAAAAAAGGCCAACAACTGCCTGAGTATGACCTCCCTCAAGGCAAATGACTGATTTGTGCAGGTTCGAGCCATTTGTTCAACACAAACAACCAGCCTACAAGGTTTTTTTTTATTATATACCTCTAATTATTTGCGTAATTTAACAGACTTTTCTTGTTTTTGCAAAACAGGACTGACCATTGCGATCATTCTCATGGCCACGCTGGTCACCACCATCACCGGTCTGTCTACTTCTGCCATAGCAACCAACGGCTTCGTACGAGGAGGTGAGATACAAACCGCACAACTGCTTTAACTTTCAAAATGTCAACATGATTTGTCCCATTATGGATTACTACAGTAGCTGAAGAGGCCAGTTTGTTGTACACTAATGTGACCCTTGTGTGGTGTCTTCTATAATGAAACTTCAGGAGCTGGTCAGGTGTGTGGTAACAGCAGGTTTATTCCACATCTGCAGTCTGCAGTCATAACAAAAGACAATGGGTCTCAGGCAATCGTCATCCTGTGGGCAACCGCGCGTGCTCTGACCTCATTATAAATCCTCCGCTGCTCTGAGGATTACCCATAAGTTACTCTTTAATACTCAATACAATACATTTAAAAAAAATAGTGATCGTATAGTGGATTTAACAACCAGCAACATAACTCATTCACATATTTCTAAAACACATTATACAGGGACACAATTAACATACCTGCAGTCATAACAAAAGACAATGGGTCTCAGGCAATCGTCATCCTGTGGGCAACCGCGCGTGCTCTGACCTGAAACACGGCATCATATTAGCAATGGCTAGCTACGCGGCGGATTTTTTTTACACGATAAAACACATGAAAAACATACAGTCAACTTCAGAAAAACATGGCGGTTTGATTCTGGGACACATAACAAATAGCCAAGTGAAGCCAGCTAAACTTCTACACATTTTAAAACGTAGTTAGCATTGTTTGCCCCACGGGTATTACCAGACACTTTACCTCATTATAAATCCTCCGCTGCTCTGAGGATTACCCATAATCCTTTGCTACAACTAACGGTGACAGGAAACTTTTCTGACAGCAGGTGGCGTAGTTGTCCCATTTAGCTGGATTTAACATGAACTTTCTTTTAACTATGTTACATACACCCCCCTTAAATCCTGCTAAATTGGGGCACAATACATAAGAAAACACACAAAAAAATATGCAAATCACAAAACTCCAGTTGTGCAGTAATAAGAGCAAACCTGGTTCAAGTCAGTTAGAAACTTTCCACTTGGGAACAAGTCGACAAGGGGTTGGCCAATTCCCTCACCAACAAAGACACAAAAGATGCCATGTACACCTCTTATTTTGTAAACATTGCTCCATAACAGAGATCACTCTGGCAATCCTCAGTAAGGACTAGTGCAAAAAAAAAATCCAAACAGCTCTCAAAACATATAGCACTTTACCCAGAAAACATGTTCCTCACAAAAGAAAACAAGGAATCAACTGTTGACACAGAGTCATCAACAACCTGTTCATTCATTTCACAAATGAGTCGAGCTGGGGGTTTAACATGTCTACCCAACCTAGTGCAAACTGGAGGAGGCTGTGCACTAACTACATGGTCCAGTGTGAGTGCATCTAGTTGTGTGACAGTTGCATGTTCTGGGACTGGTTGAGTTTCATCTATTGGGGACGGGGAGATTGCATTCTGGAACTCAACACATTCAGCAGGGGACTGAGGGGACAGTAGCTGTGCAGCATGTATGAAAGAATCAGGGGAGGTCAAAACCTCAGTCACAGTGTGTATGACTACAGCTGTTTCAGTCTCTGAGGGTGAGGCGTCCTCAGCTACAACAGGAGAACAGTCAGGTTGGTTTGTTGTTGTGTCCACATCACTTGCATCATCCATTTGTAGGAGCCAGTTGAGCGTCCTTATCTCACTGTCGTGTATGTCAGCAGGAACCTCTGGGTTACACTGTGAACTTCCAGCAATCGAAGAACAGCTCGACTCCAAGATGCTATCGTCTCCCAGAGAGAGAAAACTCACCGGTAGCAGGAGGTTTCTGTGAACAACTTTCTCTGTTGATGTCACAGGGTCTCTGATGCAGTACACGTTAATTCCAGGTTTCACTGATGTCACTTCATAGACTATAGAGTCCCATTTATCTGCAAGTTTTCTCTTCCCTTTTACACCACGATTTGCAAGCAAGACTCTGTCACCAACAGTGAGGGGTGATCCTTTCGCTCTGCGGTCGTAGTTCTTTGCTTGACGTGCCTGTTCCGCACGACTGTTCTGCCGCGCGATGCATGCAGCTTCAGACAGGTCACGCTTCAGACGAGAGACAAACTCATGGTGGTCAACCACAGCATCCTTGGGAAGGACATGCTGGAACACAACATCAACAGGTAAGCGTGGAATCCTCCCAAACATGAGAAGGAATGGTGCAAACCCTGTTGTCTCGTGCTCAGTGCAGTTGTAACAGAATGTCAACGTACGAAGCATTTGTGGCCACCTGGCTTTGGAATGAGGAGGCAGGGCCCTTATCATGTTCCCGAGAGTCCTGTTGTATCGCTCGACGATCCCATTCCCCATAGGGTGGTATGGGGTCGTATGCGATTTCTGGATGCCAGCCACCTTCAGGAGCTCTTTAATGAGTTGACTCTCAAAATTTGCTCCCTGATCTGAATGGATGCGTTTAGGAAAGCCATATATGCAAAAAAAGTCATCCCAGAGACGACGGGCAACTTGCTTTGCTGACTGATTTTTACATGGGAAAGCATGTGACAGTTTTGAAAAGTGATCAGTAACCACTAGAACATCTACACACTTCTTGTCAGTCTGTTCAGCAGTCCAAAAGTCAATGCATACTAGTTCCATAGGTTCAGTGGTGCAGATGTTTTCAAGGGGAGCACGATCGTTAGGCTCTGGGGTCTTTCCAACCACACAGCGGAAACAATTTTTCACATAATTAATGATGTCACGTTCCATCCCTATCCAAAAGAATCTCTGCCTGGCAAGGGAGAGTGTGCGAGCCTGCCCCTGATGACCAGCTGAGTCGTGGAGACCGTGAAGGACTTGGGCTTTCAGGGAGTCTGGAACAACAAACTGGTAAATTGTCTTGTTCAAATGTCTGTCCTTCTTTACCCTGTACAACAGGCCATCTTTGAAGGAGAGCTTGGGCCAGTGTCTCAGCAGTTTCATGACACCAAAAGACTCAGCAGCACGTTCACGCCTTGAGGGCCTCCTATGACGCTGGATATAAAAGGAGATTCTGCCCAAGACTCCATCCTGCTCCTGTAGGTTAGCCAGCTCACTTTGTGGCAAAGGGCAGGGCTGCTCGACACTGACAAGCTGAGGAATAGCAGGACCTGTACCTCTCATCTGGCTGATACTTCCAGAGTCGTGTGCATCCAGCACGGCTGAGACATCCTGCAATGAGAGGGACCCTTGAGGTGGAGTGCCAACCACATCCTCCTCAGACTGGTCGACAACCAACTGACAGTTAGTAGTACATCGAAATGCATCCTGCACTGTCCTATCCACCATCCCATTTACTTGGTTCAATAATGAGGCATAAGGCTCAGTTACAAGACGGTGGGCTATGCATGACTGGACAAATGGCTCTCTACTCAGTGCATCAGCAACCACATTCTTTGTGCCAGGGACATAGTTGAGGTCAAAACTGTATGCTGCAAGCTTTGAAACCCACCTCTGTTCACACGCATCCAACTTAGGTTTAGTCAGGATGTATGTCAATGGATTATTATCTGTCCAGACAGTGAAAGTCCGCCCTTTCAGCCAATGGCTGAACTTATCACAGACTGCCCATTTAAGAGCAAGAAACTCCAGTCGATGCGCTGGATAATTCAGTTGAGAGTGTGAAAGGGTCTTGCTGGCAAATGCCACTGGCCTGGCAAACTTTCCATCAGGGGGCAGCTGTGACAGAACAGCTCCTAAACCATCAAATGAAGCATCTACTGCAAGGATGAATGGTGCATTAAAATCTGGATGGGCTAAAGTGACACTGTGCACAAGCTCATTTTTTAGAGTCCTGAATGCTTCTCTGCACTCATCAGTCCAATCAGTTGGAGACATCCTCACACAACCTTTTTTTAATTTTGGTTTGTGGCTTCGACCTCTTTTCGGTGGTGTTGGCGGTTCAGCCACAAGATTGAACAGTGGCTTAGCTTTTGCAGAGCAGGCTTCAATGAAATGATGGTAGTACAAGACCATTCCTAAGAAAGACCTGATTTTCCTAGCACATGGTGTTTTCCCATCAGCCTCCATCAGGTCAGCTTCCTGCACATCATTAATGGTCTGCACCTTGCTTGGATCTGTCTTAACACCATCTTCACATATGATGTGTCCCAGAAACTTGACAGACCGGCAGAGAAAGTGGCATTTCTTGGGAGAAAGCTTCAGGTTGTTTGCAGCAAGACGGGAGAAGACCATCTGTAGACGCTCAAGTGCAACCTGTTCAGAAGGAGCAAAAACCATAAGGTCATCCAGATAACACAACAGACTTGTGAAGTTCTCATCGCCAAAGATGGACATCATCATGCGCATAAAGGTGGCAGGACTGTTTGTCAGGCCCTGGGGCATCCTGTTATATTCATGGAGACCAAATGGGGAGGAGAACGCTGTGAATTTCTTGTCGTCCTCGTGCAGTCTGACATTGTAGAATCCTGATGTGAGGTCCATCGTGGAGAAGAACACATTGCCACCGAGTGCAGCGAGGGCATCAGTCTGATGAGGTAATGGGTGTGCATCTTTCACTGTTCTCGCGTTCAACCACCTGAAGTCATTGCAGAGGCGAAGATCACCATTTGGCTTGACAACCAAGACAAGGGGCGACGAATACTCACTCTGAGATTTGCGAATAATTCCTAGTTCCTCCATCTCATTCAGAGCAACCCGAAGCTTGTCGTAATGGCATGGCGGAACCCGTCTATATGGAAGTCTGAAGGGCTTGTCATCCACCAGACGAATTCTGTGGACAAAATCTGTTGCTTCTCCACAATCCATTTTATGTCTTGAAAAGATGGATTCATATTGCTCAATGATCTGCAGCAGTTTATCTTTCCACTCGAGGGAGACTTCACTGGAGGAGAGATCCAAATCTTGCAAGCCCATGTCACCCAGGACGCGTGCTATCTCCTCCTCTGACCTCGGTGCAGGTGACGAGCTCAGCGTGTATTGGGCACTGGATTGGACGTGGGCTGGCTCAGGTAAATCCTGCACAGACAGACACGGGGACACATCTGCAACCTTGGCATTTCTCTTAAGGGTGAGCGGCTTCTCTGTGGGATTTACCATTTTGACAGGAACCCAGCCATCCCCCCACAACGAAGCAACAACTCTCCCTACCAGAACTTGTGCAGGTCTGATTCTGCATTGGGTGGGTTCGATGACGACTGTACTCCCCACTGCAGAAACACCCAATGTAGGCAGTTTTGCCCACACCAAATGTTCAGACATTGGCTGTAGAGTGACGCTTCTCTTGAGCTTAGCCGTCCCAATTCTGACTGGCACTGTGCTGTCCTCTGATTGAGAGAGCAGAGAGAGGAGTTGGGGCAGCTCATCTTTCTGTGCACCATTCTCAGGAGACAAGGAGTTCTGGTCACTAGCAGTCTTTTTCATTTGTGAAATTAGCCATTTTATAGCATTGCTACCAAGGATCATTTCATCAGTTTGGCCTGGCACCACTAGGACAGGGATGACCACCTTATAGCCATAAACTGTGGTAATGAGATCATACATGGCAGAAGGTGTGACAAGGTGACCACCACAACCAACAATGACAAAGTCTTCAGCAGATTTTTTCTTAATGTTAGGAGCGAACTGTGAAAGTTTTGCATCAACTGTCTCACTTATTGTGCATGCCATAGATCCACTGTCCACTAGTGCTTTGAAAACATGTCCATCCTCAACAGTCACATCCGTGTAGAATAGGCGATCAGTCCTTGAGAGTTTTTGTAGGCTCTGAACGATCAGTGTTTTCTGTGGTGGCACCATACTGCTACAGGTGTTATACAATGTCTCATAATCATCAATGTCTGTCAAATCCAGGGTGGGAGTTTCACTCGCTTGATCCACGCTGTCCTCCCTCACACGCAGATCATTCAGTTTCCCTGCTGTCCAGAAAAAGCAGGGCGCCTCCCCTCTGGGCAGTTGCGTCTTGAATGTCCAGGTAAGTGGCACATGAAGCACAGCCTGTTCTCCCGGCAGTGAGTGAGGGCAGAGTGAGAGCCATCCTCACATATGGAACACGGGATTTCATTTAACCCTTCAATTTTTGGGAGTCTGCTGTGACGTTGTCTACTGTTGGCCTGAGCATTTCCTGACCCCTGAAGCAAGACCTTCTCCATCATCCCAATTAACCTCTCCAGAGCAGAGGTGTCTTGGCTCACATTTTTAATCTGTTCCGGGGTGTCTGAATTTAGAGCAGTATTAGGGCCAATCTCAACTTTATTGACGTTGATCCTGTTATTTCTCTCTGGAGCAGACTTGAGTCCCTTCTCTAGATGGTATTCATCTAACACTTCCTGAACCTCACGAGCTGACCATCTATCAATCGTTTTGGACCTAAAGGTAAGAGCTAAATCTCTACAGGGGCAGTGTCTGATAAACATGCGTGTGACTTCAACAGTGGGGTTGTCAAACATCTTACCCTGCTCCTGAAGACAATCTGCAGCAACATCAGCAGCTCTGTTCAATCTGAGCCAATACTCATATGGATCCTCGTGCTCTTTTGGTAGGGTGGAATAAAAGTCAGCAAGCGGCACAGAGGAGCAATGGCTCGAACTGAAATGTTTGCGCAGGAGTCCATAAATAGCATGTGGGTTATTCTGGACATCAATCTGACCGTTTCTTATTCCAAATCTCACCACATCTTTTGCTCTGCCTCTCAGATGCATGAGAATTTCCTCAGCCTGGTTTTCCAGTTGAACACCACTTTTCCTGATGTAATTCTTCATCAATTCCTCCCATTCTTCAACAGACAGTATCTCTGACCTCTCTCCTCGGAACACAGGTGGGTCTTTAACTGCTTTCTGAGTGACCAGCTGGACTTGTGAGAGGTCCAGCATGTGGCTGGGGGATGACTCCTTTTTATTACATGTGTCTTCTTGACATGTATGCACAGCAGCTGTGAGGTTTGATGTGTTGAGGTGTGACATGATGCTATCAGCTAGCTGCTGACCTATCTGCTGCACAATAGAGCTCATTTGGTCAACTAGCTTCACATCATCAGGAGGTGGGTTTTGGACTGATGTGCTAGTAGACTGAGGTGGATGTGACTCAACCATAGGTTGGCTCTGAGGCATAACTACATCCCGATATCTCAAAGGGTTATGCACAAAGTCATCACCAACAGCTGGGGTATAATGGTCACCCAGGGAAAATGGAACAGGTGTGCTATGTAATCCTCTACCCCTACCAATACCAATAGGTGTCATATCAGGGGTCCCAAATTTGCTGAGACTCATATTTGTCAACAAAATTTTCTTTTGAATGAAATAGCAGTTTCAATAAAATATAGCACCAGTTCAACAAATAGTCCTGACAGTCAAATACATAAAACAAAAGATATGCAGCTCCAAATCGATGCAGTGAAGACACCCGCCCGGTCCGACGTGGTCATGAACGAGTCACGGCACCAATGTGACCCTTGTGTGGTGTCTTCTATAATGAAACTTCAGGAGCTGGTCAGGTGTGTGGTAACAGCAGGTTTATTCCACATCTGCAGTCTGCAGTCATAACAAAAGACAATGGGTCTCAGGCAATCGTCATCCTGTGGGCAACCGCGCGTGCTCTGACCTCATTATAAATCCTCCGCTGCTCTGAGGATTACCCATAAGTTACTCTTTAATACTCAATACAATACATTTAAAAAAAATAGTGATCGTATAGTGGATTTAACAACCAGCAACATAACTCATTCACATATTTCTAAAACACATTATACAGGGACACAATTAACATACCTGCAGTCATAACAAAAGACAATGGGTCTCAGGCAATCGTCATCCTGTGGGCAACCGCGCGTGCTCTGACCTGAAACACGGCATCATATTAGCAATGGCTAGCTACGCGGCGGATTTTTTTTACACGATAAAACACATGAAAAACATACAGTCAACTTCAGAAAAACATGGCGGTTTGATTCTGGGACACATAACAAATAGCCAAGTGAAGCCAGCTAAACTTCTACACATTTTAAAACGTAGTTAGCATTGTTTGCCCCACGGGTATTACCAGACACTTTACCTCATTATAAATCCTCCGCTGCTCTGAGGATTACCCATAATCCTTTGCTACAACTAACGGTGACAGGAAACTTTTCTGACAGCAGGTGGCGTAGTTGTCCCATTTAGCTGGATTTAACATGAACTTTCTTTTAACTATGTTACACTAACACTACTTCGACACAAAGCATTAAGAAGTTAACTTCTGTTAGGGCTGACATGTATCTAAAACTCCTTCCGTCCAGGTGGGGCGTACTACCTGATCTCCAGGAGTCTGGGGCCTGAGTTCGGAGGCTCTATCGGCCTCATCTTCGCCTTCGCCAACGCCGTGGCTGTGGCCATGTACGTCGTAGGCTTCGCTGAGACTGTCGTGGAGTTGCTCAGTGTGAGAAATTCTTTGGTGTAACTATTCAAACCTCCCTCTGTCTGATTAGAACCGACACTGGCATTGATCTTGATCTGGTTACTGGTTGCAGGACGTTGACGCCCTGATGACTGACGAGCTGAACGACATTCGCATCGTCGGGACTCTGACCGTCATCCTGCTGCTGGGAATCTCTGTAGCTGGGATGGAGTGGGAAGCCAAGGTAGGGCTGTGATTCCACAATGACACGGAAACCCAAAATCCTCAGCTGACGTCTAAATAAACTGTGATAAGACCGTTTTTGACCATGTAAAGCCTGAAGCTTCCGATGAGGCATTTTCTACTGCCAAAGTGACATTTGGAGGTCGGTATTGTAAGAAGATTATGCCCATATATCCACGATCCAATCATTGTTTCAGCCGTTAGTGACATGTCTGTCTCTAGTCATGTTTCCATAACATATTTTAAAGCAAATTTTGAAATATCGCAATAGAAAAAGGTTAATGGGAAAAGTAAAATTCTATAAAACTTCCTCAGTGACACGATAAAGTTTTCACCCTCGCTTAAGGTGTTTGTTTTTATCTTTGTCGAAACAGTTGAGTTGAATGAGCTACACTGGAGATGGAAACACCATTTCTGAAAAAGCTTTTTAATTCACACGACTAATCAGCTGTTTTAGTTTCTTTCATTCTCTTTGTCTCACGAAAGCACCAGACAAGGACAATACCAGCTTGAAGGACAACTACAACTTGCACAACTGAAAACAATTCCCTAAGACTTCTCTCCATTTTTCTCTTGTAGATGGACGAAGTTTTGTTTGTTTCTTCTTTGGTTTCTTCTTGAAGCTTTTTAGCTATTTGCAATCAACCAATCTTGTCTCAGGTTCCCGTCTTCTACGTCTTCTACTGCATTTATTAAAGCCATGTGTAACATAGCCTGTAGTGCCACCTTCTAAAGACACTATGCAACCTAGCTCCATCCAGACCAGTATTTAAACACTGTTTCAACATTAATCTCTGTATATTAACATGTCTGAAAATGCATATCACGAATCATGTACAATGGACATGAACATTCTGGTATAAACACGAAGCAAGACGATTGCTTAAATCTAGAAAATGCTACAGAAGAACAGCAACAGTGAAAAGTAAGACCAGAGATCTTCTTAAAGGTGCAATAGCTGCTAGCAGAGACAAGCAATTGTCAGCAACACCTTTAGACTTATTCATTATCTATAATTAATTACTAGGGATGCACGATAACGCCAATCTCAACCAATACCCGATAATTTTATACTTCTTGCAGCCAATAAGTGATAATGACAACAGATTGGGTTTGTGCCGTGGCGTTGGCCGGGGGGGCACGGACCGGGAGCAGAGTTTGCAGGTCCACGTTGTATATTCACTGCGGCGTTCTAGAGCCTTGGCGACTCTCGGCAGCACTCGGCAACACTTGGCAAAGCTCGGCAGCGCCCCCCAGCAGCGGCGCCCGGCAGCAGCATGCACGACTATTCCAATATCAAAATTATTATCCCAATACCACCACAACCAACCAATATTCGGATATTCCAATATTCCAGACCAGCCCTAGTCAAATATTTTCTTCTGACAAGGTAAATAAAGGCCACACTGGTCAGGTCCACGCTGCTTGTTTTCTCTGCCAAGCAGTCTTATGACATCACACACATGCGACAGTACCGTCGGGGAGGGGAGGGGTTGAGGAGCCAGACATGAGCACAAACCACAACACACAGACCAACGGCAAAAACCCAGATGCCAAGTCTTTATTATTATCGGCTCATTTTATCAGCTGATTTTTTAATTATCGGAATGACGTCATAATTGCCAAAATTAACTGATAATTATCGGACGCCGATATTGTCGTGCATCCCTATTAATTAGCCACTGGTAGTCAAGGCTGATATCTTTGTTTTCTTCTAGAAAGCAGTAATGTAATGTGAGTGTGATGAACGATGGATGACATATATTAACTTTTAAAACTCAAAAGAAAGTCTCTATATTTACCTGTCTAGAGGAAAACAAAACCCTGGAATTTTTAAACTAAAACACGGTTAGCAGTGTTTCCAAAAGTCTTTGTTTTAGTAGTTCTAAAACACCGAAGTAGCGTTCATGCTAGCGTTAAAGTAGCTGAAGTTATGCATTTTACAACTAAAACATGTGAATGTGAAGTTGTGTGCACAAAAATATAAAAATCCTTGGAGCAACTGGGCAGCGTAAGACAGCAACCCAGACTGAAACACATCAGTAAATGTCTTCGCTAGTTGGTTCTGAGAAAATCTAACATCTCTAACGTCTATTCCTGTCTGTCTGTGTTCTTGTCCATCAGGCTCAGATTGTCCTTCTGGTGATCCTGCTGGCAGCCATCGCTAACTACTTCATCGGAACCTTCATGCCAACAGAAAGCAAAGAGCCAAAAGGATTCTTCGGCTATCACAGTCAGTCTGGTTTCGGTTTTCATCAGTTCAAAATGTCCCACGACAGAATCTAAATCAACAGTCTGGTGTTTATGTCCCTTTGTTTCGGTTCTCTTCTCCTACAGCTGCCATCCTTTTGGAGAACTTCGGTCCAGATTTCAGAGAAGACGAGACGTTCTTCTCAATGTTCGCCATTTTCTTCCCTGCAGCCACTGGAATCCTGGCTGGAGCAAACATCTCCGGAGACCTCACTGTAAGCTTTACATCTTCATAAAGATCATTTTACAGCATTTAACACGCTCCCAAAATCTTGTCTTTGCTGACATCCAGTGGTTATCGGTCTCACATTGTACACTGATGTAGCCTTTGGTCAGTACACCGAGTATGATTTCAGTTTTGGGAGCTCTCAAAAGTTTAGCAGGTTCAAAACTTTCAGCAAACTTTGGGTTGGGCTCTTTGCCATGGACTTTATAGCCATGTTTCCATATAACCGCCACGTGAATTTGAACTGTTGAAATGTTGCAACAACAGCTGGGCTTTGTAGTTTCGGCAGAAGGTATATAAAAGCTCTGTTATGCGTGGCTGCAAGAAACAAGAGTAAAAAAAGCAAAACTTTGTGCATCTGCGAGGAACAACGGGGAAAATTTGAAGTTGATGATCAGTCATGTGAGTTACATGTTTGCAACATCATTACAGTGATCCCTCATCTATCACAGGGGTTAAGTTTCAGAACCCCAAGCGATAGACAAAATACGCGAAGTAGCAACCTTATATGTATTTTGTTATTTCTATATATATATTAAGGCTTTATAAACCCTCTCCACACTGTTATTAACCTTTCCCACACTCTTATAAACACTTCCTACACTCTTAAACCTTCCATCTAGAGGAGCTTCTACAGCCGTGTCCGATAATGGAACTAGCGACACAGCGACCCACTGAAAACGTCCACTTCGGAAAAACTTTGCCATATTTTAAACACACCAACACCGAGGACGTCCGGTTGCCTACTGGTAAACTGATGGTGATGTTAAGGTAATCCTACAGACTGTCACCGGTTCTCTGACGGTCATTTCCAGTAAACTCTCATCATGTGGGACCAAAGGTTCTGGCTGGCTTCCATCACCGCCGATCAATCAGAGACCGACCAGCTCAAGAGGAAGTAGCTGAGTTTTCCATACGTGGGTCGACTCATCTGCTGTACGCTACGGATTTAATATACAATTTAAAAATCTAGGATACAGTGAGGCCGCGAAAAGTGAACCGCGATATGGCGAGGGACAACTGTATTCTGAAAAAATGTTTTCATCTTCCATTATGTTAAAGCTCTTATTTGTAAAAGTCAAAAACTACCTCAAGCGAGCAGCGAGGTAGTTTTCAGTTTCCTGAAATTGTCGCATTGCAATTCCCTTTTTGTAGCGCTATACTTCGAAAGGTGCATAAAAGCACATTCTGCTGCTCGTTTCTCTTGTGAAGTTCTGTTACAAACAAGTAAAAAACTCTCGTGGCGTTCCCCAAGGTTTAATCCTGGGCCCAGTTTTTTTTTTTTTTGTTTACATGCTGCCATTATTATAAATCAAATATAGAATCTGTTTCCCCTCATATCCAGATGACACACAATCCCAAAGCCCTGTTTTATCTGAGGACATGTTGACAATCTTGTGATTTGCATTCCAGGATAACTGACTGGACACACAAAATGTAGTTTTTGATGTTTTTCAACTAGCCTTTTTTTTAGATGAGAATAACCATTTAGCAAGCTAATGAGCGAATAGCAAAATGGAGTAAGATTAACTTTACAGATTTACCTGACTAATTCAAATATTAGTACCTTTACCTACTTCATTGTTAGCCAAAGTCATTGTCAGCCTTACTTCTTTTTCTATCCTAGTGTGTTGTACATATCTCACTGCTATTTTATTAAGTATTGCATTTATTCTAATGCTATTTCTAGTTCTATTTTACTTTAAATATTTATTTGCATTTAGTTTTTAAATCTCTCTGCCTTCAAATCCTTTCTGCATCTTTTAATGCTACAGTGTCTTGGGTCTTGCACAGTGAATGGCATCCTTTACTTGAACTGTCTGAACGGTTGATAGATTTGTTGCTTCCATCTTTAGGACCCTCAGTCGGCGATCCCTAAAGGCACCCTGCTGGCCATCCTCATCACGGGACTCACCTATGTGGCCGTCACCATCTCTACAGGTTCAAAATATACACTTGAGTTTAACGCTTGTCCACTTGTACACTCAATTTTATTCAGTTTGAGATTTCCAGCTCTAATCTTAGATATGCATCGTCTAGACGTTGACTGCAGTGCCTTATTTTTAGGGAGACAACATCATGATTATATTACTTAAAAACACCTTTATCTTTCCAAATTTGAAATATCCAATATCCAAACTCTGTAATGCATCAATATGAAAGTGCTGTTGAACATAAATGTTGACCAGGTGTACAGTGTTAGATCTGGGCCTGGTGGACCTTCTACAACTGGATTCTGCTGCTTATAACATCAGTGCTCATGTTGGTTTTACCTCCTGCAGGTTCCTGCATTGTCAGAGATGCAACAGGCGACCACAACGACACCGTTAGCGACACGGTGAACTGCACCGACGCCGCCTGTACGCTGGGCTACGACTTCTCCATCTGCAAGGAAGGAGGCTGTCAGTATGGCCTCATGAACGACTTCCAGGTAACGCTGCAACCGAGTTTAACTTTCAAACCTCGAGGCGTGTGAGTCTTTACGTCTGACAAGCCATAAGTCAGGTGAGGTGTCAGTATGTACAGTGGTGAACTAAAGTTGACATACACCTGTACTAGACCAAGTATATCATGGCAGTCTTGGGTTTCCAATGACTCCTACAGCTTTAGTTGCTTTGAAAAGGCTCCATGTGACTTTCCTGACTTGTTAAAGTTTGCTTTTTCAGAGCCCCAGAGCATGATGCTGCCACCACCATGCTCAACGATAGGTTTGGTTTTCTTGGAGTGAAAGGCCTCACCTTCTCTCCTCCAAACATATATCTGCGCATTATGGCCAAAAAACTTCAAGCCAATGATTTGCTTCTTCAGATCTTTGCTGAGCTCCTCAGACTGTAGTGTCCGAGTCTAATGAGTGGATCTAATGGGTTCTATTTCAATTGGCTCAGAGGAGTCAGCAGCTGTAGTCAATTGTTATTACTCATGAGAAGAGGCCATGACACTAGGAAAACTTAAATGAACACAACTTTTTAATATTACCAAAACTGGTAATTGAAGTTTCTGCATGTATATTTTCGACCCAGCAGATCTTGCCATATTTCCAGAAGACCTATAATAAATCTATAAAAGAACCAAAATGATAGGAGTCACTGAAAACTCAAGACTGCCTCCACAGAAAAGCTCAGGATGCTAAGTGAAAGACAGAAATCCAAAAAGGATTTCAAGACGAAGCAAAAGTTTGGGAAATTATTCTCATCATTACTATTGTTTACTTCACTGACAACAGTCGGAGAGGCTCAGGAATGCGTGTTACATAAAGGCCAGCACACAGTGGCAGAGCGTGACGTGGACGGAACAACCCACAGCCATTGTTTTCTGTGGAAGCCTACACATCGGCGGTGAAGCCGTGTCAGGATACAGCGACGTCCTATTTCCCATCGTCCACACATCGACACCATGCTGACTGAAACACTGACGGCATGTCCAGCTGTTGGACTAACAGCTGTCAGTTCACCTTCATGCTGGTGTCGTTTGGTGCTACATGGAAAGAGTTCACGTCGTCATATTTGTATTATAAGACAAACACTTCACACAGTTTTACGTTTTGAGCTGACAACATTCTTGACATACCACCAACTCTTCATAGCCACTATTGATTTTTAATGCATTTTAAATTATAAAAAAACATTTTTGTTTTGTTTGTTTTGTTTTTAGCTCAAAGAGTAGTTTTTTTCTGTAAAATAACAGCAAATATCTGCAAAAGGGGCGTTTAATTATGGTAAAATGATGGATTTTTAAGTCAAGGAATGTAAAAAATGCACATAATTATCTGTTATATTATGCTTGTTTTGCAGTCTTCATAGCTGCCATCATATTTTAACAGATTTTAAATAGAATTGTCCTGTATTAAGTTTTAAATAATAATTTAAAACTTTCTTTAAAATATTTCCTTTAGCTCAACTAAGTTTTATTTAAATAACTGTAATAAAAATAAATGTAAAAATTTTAAAAAATCAGTTAAAATACAATAATAATAATGATTAAAAAGTTTTATTTTCAATTTTTTTTTGCTCTAATAGTAGTTTTTTCCCTTTAAAATAACAGCAAGTATTTGTAAAAAAGGCGTATAGCTATGGTAAAATGATGGATTTTTAAGTCAAGACGTAAAAAATGCATAAAATTATCTGTTAAATTAAATTAATTCACTGTTTTATTGAATTTTTTATTGTAAATTCACTAAACAGGAAAAATCTATAAAACAGCTGACAATTTTCAGTAAAAAAACCCCACAAATATTGCTAATTTTTTTACAGTCAGTGAATTTATGTATTACTATTCACTTTAAACAACCTTCTGTTAGTTTCTTCTATGTGTAAATCGTACATTGTGGTGTTTTTTTAAAATGTGCTTATATTATTGCATGTGGGACCAAAAATATTGAGATATATATGGATTTTACTGCTGTCAAGACGTAAATCAGGTTTATAAATGACGCGTTCAAGTTCAGCTCTGGTTTAACGAGAGTTTAAATCACGTCATTCTGCAGCTCTGTTCCTCTGCATGTGGATGTCATGTAGATGTCTGCAGTGTGTGTGTGTGTGTGTGCGTGTGTGACGGAGTTGTTCCCAAACAAAGTGCAAAGTGCAGCAGAGATAATAGCTGCTGTTGTTTTGAGTCACAAGGTTCTCGCTGGTCGGAGCTGAATGAGAGCATTGACGGCATCCACCTACTCTCACACAGACACACAGCAGCACACACACACAACAACACACAGCTCACTGACACTGATATCGCTGACATTGTGCACAATCTCGTGCGCCGCTGCAGACAGAAACAGCTGCTTGATTGTAAATTCTTGTGCTTATAAATCTAATCTGTGTGTTTCTGATCCTCGTCAATGCCAACGGACGCCTCATGTTGTCGGTAGGTATACATTCAGCTCGAGCAGGGGCAAACTAGAATTTCTTCAGTTACATTTACGGGTGCCAAATGTGCTTCAAACTTTACATTTCTGAGAACTGCTGTCCCATTTGGACAGTGGTGGAGAACATTTGGAGATGTACAACACCACACAAGACTGTTTTGGAGCCACAAGTTCCATTCAGAACCAATAGAACCCCAAACACTGGGTAGTGAACATTTCGACCACAGCACCACAGCGGGGCATGGTTGTTTTTGGCAACTCCTCAGCAGATTCTGCATACCAGTTGATTCCCACTGAGATATGACTGGTTTGTGTTGGGAACCAATATCGTAGTTGGTTTACTTTTGGGCGAAAAGCCTTACTAAAGACATGTACGTCTCCTGAGGCTACAGGTTCAACACCACCCTAGTCTTTCTCACCAGATGTAGGTTGAGGTATAAGCTAAGCATAAGTTATGTTTTAAAGAATGAGCCAGACTACAAACAACCCCACAGGTCCGAGACACAATTTCCAACCTGAGCATTCATCCAGCAACCAATTACACCGTGAGATCCAGTGTTTATGTGCTCCAGTCTCTCCCCCCTTCACCCTCACCCTCACCCTGACTGGTCAAGGCAGATGTCTGCCCTCCCCGAGTCTGGTTCTGCTGGAGGTCTCTTCCTTTTAAAAGGGAGTACTTCCTTTAATATAATATATAAAATATATCTGTAATGTTGTAGGATCTTCACCCTACTATTTGAATTACTCAGATAAAGTTGTATTTTATAAGATATTGAAGGGTCTTAGTGATAACATTTACTCAGGCATGTCTATGTAATACTGTAGGATCTTAACCTCAGCTTGTTCTGTAAAATCATGACATCTTATTTCTCTGTTGGAAAAGCGCTTTGGCTCCAGGCTGTTGTTTTAAATGTGCAAAATACAGTAAATTACAGCAACTTAACCATTAAGGTTTCATTGCTTTAAATATCTAATTAGTGTTTATTACTGTTGACATATTGAGTTTGCATTTTTGTGTCTGTAGCACTTTTGTTTTTACTTTATCTTGCCTTGTCTTGAGTATTTATTATTATGTGATGTTACACACACTCTTTAAACAATAAGAGGTCCATAATCTACAAATCTACCTGAGTCAGGTCTACAGACTGTGGTCGGAGATAGTTAAGGTCTTTATGTTTCCTCCAGGTGATGAGTTTGGTGTCGGGCTTCGGTCCTCTGATCACTGCCGGGATATTTTCGGCCACTCTGTCCTCGGCTCTGGCCTCGCTGGTCAGCGCTCCCAAAGTCTTCCAGGTCAGAAACCAAACGCTTCCATTCTGCAAGTTCAGACTTGTTGCCTTCTCTGTCGGCTCCTGGTGGTTTTAAATCTGCTCCTGAAATAGTTCCCTTGTCCTTTTTTGGCATAACTTTACTTTTACATTTGTTAAATATCACTGGAAAATGGGGCTTATGTTGTCTAATTTTTTTCCTGTTGACAGCAGCTGTAAGTCAAACATGCATCACCCTAACCACATTGATTAAAGGCGTAAATAAGACCGCAAACTAATCTTGTAAACAGCAAACACAAAACGTGACTAGTTTCGAACAAAAAGCTGATTTCAGAGGTCATCGAGATACTTTAACTCTCAACTTTTACGACTACAAAAGCACTCAGAGAGCTCATACCTCCGCCAAGGAGCTTTCAGTCGACCCCCAACACAATCTCCCAATACACATATTTTCTATGGAACGTTACAGATACAAATGTAATCACATGCAGTTCAAATGTCCTACCGACAATGCGGCCTTCAGCCCATCCGACCTAATGAACAGGCGCGGCCTCTAGCGTGGCAGCTCCTAACAGCCTCCCAACCGTGCGTATGTCGCTCAGGAAGGAAAAAGAACTCCGTCACTGTCGCTGTCTGTCATGTGGAGACCCAAAATGTCATGTGGTCACAGGGGGTTACCCCAAAAACAAGAGTGCCCTCTGGTGGCTTTTAGAGTAAACTGCATTTAATTGTCCACCCGGTTACACTTAGATTTAAAAACATTCCTGTATCCAGACGGTGATCCGGATCAGTCCCAAAATTTCATCATTTGTTCCTTGTCCCATTTCACACATTTCCTGAAAATTTCATCCAAATCTGTCCATGGGTTTTCCAGTTATTTTGCACACAAACAAACAAACCAACCAACGCCGGCCATCACATGACTTCCTTGGTAAAGGTAATAAAAGTGCAAAAAAAAATAAAGAAAGGGGACTACTGGACGCCTGCTGAGGAAGGTCAAAAGGAGCTTATGTGAAGATATTTATCTTAACTAACAATAAGGAAACTACAGCATACTGCATTCATAGATTCAAGACTATATCATGTTCTTAAAAGCACCAGAAAAAAAGCTTTAAAGTTGACTTTGAGTTAAAAATTGTAGGTTTTGATTAAATATGGGGCTGCACGGTGGCTCGGTGGTTAGCAGCGCCGCCTCACAGCTAGAGGTTCGCGTCCCAGTTAGGACACCTGGGATCTTTCTGTGTGGAGTTTGCAAGTTCTCCCTGTGCAGCGTGGGCTTCCTCCCACAGTCCCACAGGTTAATTGATGATTCTAAATTGTCTGTAGGTGTGAATGAGAGCGTGCTTGGTTGTCTGTCTCTATGTGTAGCCTTGTGATAGACTGATGACCTGTCCAGGGTGTCCCCAAGTCGGCTGGGATAAACTCCAGCCACCCCATGACTCTACAGAGTGTTACGCGGTGTATAGATAACGGATGGATGGTTAATTATGTAGGATTGTCCAAGCTAATCGTAGCCTGATAAAACAGACCAATGCCAGATCCCTTTAAAATATCCTGAAATCACTGCACTAATCCAAGCTGTTGTGATCCCAGGCTCTCTGTAAGGACAACATCTATCCAGGGCTGGGTGTGTTTGCAAAGGGTTACGGGAAGAACAACGAGCCTCTCCGTGGTTACGTCCTGACCTTCTGCATCGGCCTGGCCTTCATCCTCATCGGTAGGCTGCAGATCTAAAGCCTCAGCTCCTACAGAACGACTTCCTGGGGGTTAATAATGAACCTCTCTGTTGTCGTCTCTCAGCGGAGTTGAACATCATCGCTCCCATCATCTCCAACTTCTTCCTGGCTTCTTACGCTCTCATCAACTTCTCCGTCTTCCACGCCTCCATGGCCAACTCTCCAGGTGAGCTCTGACTCTCTAAATAACTAGTATATTAGAACAAACCAACTAAAGCACTGGACTGAAGACACTGCAAGTAAGTCTTGATTTAGCCTTTAGAACTTGCTCAGCTCATTTACGATACCAAAGGTAAAATTGAATAAACAGATTTCCTGGAAAATGTCAAAATATTGTGTAAAAAAATCTGGAGAAAAAAGTAAAAATCCAACAGCGAGGGTGTAATGTGTTACTGTTCACAATGTTAAAAACTGTAAAACCAATAACTACCAGTAAAATAATGGGTTTTTTGCTGTTTTAAATAAAGTCAAAGTGTAATTTTGCAGTAAAATGTTGTAAAAGATGCAGATATTTCACATGGACATATTTTGGCCTATTTTTGTTTGTTGGTTTTTAAGCTGTCAACATGTAAAATTACTATTTTTTTTACAGGAAAACCTGTAAAATAACAGCTTAAAAAATGATTCACCATTTTTCAATCCGTAATATACACAATTTTTTTCAAATAGTGGCAAATATACGCAGTGTAATATCTGAAGTGATTAAATAAATACAGTAAAAACTAGAAAAGCCCTCAGAGAGCTCATACCTCCGCCAAGGAGCTTCAGTCCACCCCCAACACAATCTCCCAATTTAAAAATTTTTATGGAATGTTACAGATACAAATGTAATTACAGACAGTTCAAATGTCCTACTGACAATGCGGCCTTCACCCCATCCGACCTAATGAACAGGCGCGGCCTCTAGCGCGGCAGCTCCTAACAGCCTCCCAGCTTCTTAGACAACCGGAGATAAGAATGCCGGCCCAACCGTGCGTATGTCGCTCAGGAAGGAAAGAGAACTCCGTCACTGTCGCTGTCTGTGGCATGGAGACCCAAAATGTCATGTGGTCAGAGGGGGTTACCCCAAAAACAAGAGTGCCCTCTGGTGGCTTTTAGAGTAAACCGCATTTAATTGTCCACCTGGTTACACTTAGATTAAAAAAATCCTGGATCCAGACGGTGATCCAGATCAGTCCCAAAATTTTATCCTTTGTTCCTTGTCCCATTTCACACATTTCCTGAAACTTTCATCCAAATCCATCCATGAGTTTTTGAGTTATTTTGCACACAAACAAACAAAGAAACAAACAAACCAACGCCAGCAAAAACATATCCTCCTTAGCGGAGGTAAAAATGTCATTTTACAGTCAAATGCTGTCGACAAGCAAATTGCCTTCTATAAAATATAGATTTTAGATGTTTGTTTTACAGTTAACATGTAAGTAAAATCTTATTTTCTGTGATTTAACTATATAATATCTGTAATTTACAGGGGAAATCTGTCAAATAAAAATTAAAGATGATTTACCATTTTTTAAAAACCATATTATACTTTTTCCTTGTAAAGGAAAAAACAGAAGGACAGCAAATATCTGTAAAATAATCATATTTCTGTCGATTATATACAATAAAACAGTGCACTTTTACGGCCAAACATCATAAAAAGAACAAATTACCAGTATTTAAAAAACAGATTTTTGATGTGGACTGTTTTTTTGATAAGCTGTCCAGTGTTTGTACTGTAAAAAATTAAAAAAAATTAAGAGGGACACTCCTGACTAGTGCAGTAAGGAGCGCACACTGTAATGCAATCTCATAAAACGCAAAAATATTAATGCCGAATACGTAATAAAAGTTCAGACCTAACACTAAAGGTAGATGTTGCATCAGTATTAGTCCATCTACTGTTGAGTTATCTGTAGATTTCACTCTGATATCTGTCCTCACCACAGGGTGGCGCCCCAGCTTCAAGTACTACAACATGTGGGTTTCTCTTGCCGGAGCGATCCTGTGCTGTGTGGTGATGTTCGTCATCAACTGGTGGGCGGCTCTGGTCACCCTCCTCATCGTCCTCGCTCTCTACATCTACGTCGGCTACAAGAAACCCGGTGAGAACCTGACGGAGTCGCATTTCACGTTTTCTCAGCTGCTGACAGTAAAAAATTTTAACTTTTCATTTTTATTTTACAAATTTTCCCTGTTTTGTTAAATTGCAGGTAATAACTTGTAAAATTACAGAATAAAATATAAATTTTACCATAAAAAAATGGACAAAACTGTAGTTAAGTAATAGTTAAGTTTTTTTGGTTTGGTTTTTTTTTTAAATAGTTTTCCTTAAAAAAATACTTTATTTAAGTCAGTACAGAAAAAAACACTTGAAAGTAAACAACTACCACAAGAAAGGAGGGGATTAAAAAAATTGTCTCTTAAGCTCTTTCTGGCTTGCGACCACAGACTGCATTTTAAAGATGGATGTGGCCTCCAGGTCTAAAAAGTGAACCTTAAACCTGCGTTCTCCCTGGCAGCCAGCAGGGGGCGACTCCTCTGGCTGCTGAGAAAGTCTGATTGCATGGATGTCTATGGGAAAATGACCCTACTTCTCACTTCATCTGTTACCTCCGTGAACATTTTACTAATGAGTTTATGGCCTTAATTGCCAGTTTAAAGTCTCCTTCAGTACTGCGTAATATTTATTTTGTGAGGGTTTCCTTTATAAAGACACATCTTCACCCTCCTCTTTCTTGCAGATGTGAACTGGGGTTCGTCCACTCAGGCTTTAATCTACAACCAGGCTCTGACTCACTGTCTGAACCTCACCGGAGTCGAAGACCACGTTAAAAACTTCAGGTTTGATTTGAGCTTTGACCCTGAGTAGCGACGTAGCACTGCTTTGGGTTTTATACCAACTCAGACACTTAATGCTTTAAAGGATTATTCAGGTTTATTTGTAGATGAGTGGTGGTCAGCTTAGATTAATGGGAGCTTGTTGCCATCGTATACACTACTCCGCACAACTCCTCATTTCACATGAAGACTGTAAAGTTAGCATAACCCATAGAAACACAATAGACACATTAGTGGGAAATACAACAGGTTGAAATAAACCAGAGCTACCCTTTAAACCCGTCTCTGCTGATCTTGATGCTGCAGTAACTAACTGTGGAAAACAGACAATGTTTTTTCCAGTTTCTGAACAATTGGTTCTACAAAGTACGATCAAAAAGTTCCAAGACTGCACCTATAAAAATTAAAAGACGAACCCGATTTAAATTTTACCACCGTCCCCACTGAGTAGGACCCCCTGTGCATTGACACACTGCTCCCACTGCTCCTGCAACACCTAAAAAGCTTCCTAAAAGTCCTGATATGTGAACATGTCAAGCAACATTAGTGACGAGCGCGACTCTTCAACTTCAATTTCATTTTTGGAAGAAAATGTAATCACAAGGAACCAAACTGGGCGAGATGGACGGGTGGGAAAACAAGTTGTAGTAAATAACAGCGGAAAATGGACAATGTTTTTACAGTATCAAGATTAAAAAGTGTTAAAACAATCAGTCCTAAAAAGTCCAAGACTAACAATCAAACAACTGTACCCGATTTAAATTTTGCCATCATCCCCCTTAACGTAGCCTCCTTGTGCATCGTTACACTGCTCCTAGTGCTCCTGCAGCACTTGGAAAGCTTCCTGGAAGTCCTGATATGTGAACATATCAAGCTCCATCAGTGTCGAGCGCAACCCTTCAACTTCAATTTAATTTTTGGGAGAAAATGAAGCCCCAAGGAGCCAAACTGGGTGAGCAGGACAGGCGGAAAGCCAAGATTGCGTTGTTTTTAGCCAATAACAGCAGAAAATGGACAAAAAGTATAAAAACAATCAGTACTAAAAAGGTGCGATCAAAAAGTTCCAAGACTGCAAATCTAAAACCTCTACCTGCTTTAAATTTCGTCACCGTCCCCATTAATGTAGCCTCGTTGTGCATCACTACACTGCTCCTAGTACTCCTGTAACACCTGGAAAGCTTCCTGGAAATCCCAGTATGTGAACATGTGAAGCACCATCAGTGATGAGTACGACCCTTTAACTTTAATTTAATTTAATTTTTGTGATGAAAATGTAGTCACAAGGAGCCAAATTGGGCGAGCAGGACGGGCAGAAAGCCACGATTGTGTTGTTTTAGGCCAATAACAGCAGAAAATGGACAAAGTTTTAGCAGTTTCTACATCAAAAAAGTTACTACAGACTACAAATCAAAAACTGTACCTCATTTAACTTCTGCCACCGTCCCCATTAAAGTAACCTCGTTGTGCATCATTACACTGCTTCTAGTGCTCCTGCAGCACCTGGAAAGCTTCCTGGAAGTCCCGATATGTGAACATGTGAAGCTCCATCAGTAACGCGTGCGACCCTTTAACTTTAATTTAATTGTTGGGAAAAATAAAAGAAGTCATCAGGAAACAAACACGGCAGGTGGAGAGCGAGGATTGTGCTGTTTTGTGACTATGAGGAGAACCACAAACTTATGTACTTCCAGCAAAATTAGCATAATTTTAGTGTCTTTTACCAGAATGCCAGCTGAACGTGATTTTAAAACTGCTTAAATGTGATGTTCTCATCGTGTATATTCCTGTTGGCAGGCCGCAGTGTTTGGTTCTGGCTGGTTATCCAAACTCTCGTCCCGCTCTGCTCCATCTGGTTCATTCCTTCACCAAGAACGTCAGCCTCATGGTCTGCGGTCACGTCAGGACTGTACGTACACACCGCCAGCTATTGCGAATCACCAGGCTGTGAGGTTATTTCAACATTTCCTCCTCTGTTTCCTCCAACCAGGTGACCCGGCGGCCGAACTTCAAGGAGCTGTTTCAGGACCACGCCCGCTGTCAGCGCTGGCTCAACAAAAAGCGAATCAAAGCCTTTTACGCTCCTGTTTTGGCCGATAACCTGAGACACGGGACGCAGCTGCTCCTGCAGGTACGAACGCCTGGACAAAAATCCAACTCTAGATTATCTACGGTTTCAAATAAGAGCAAGCTAATCTGGATTTTCCTTCCTCCAGGCTGTTGGTTTGGGTCGTCTGAAGCCCAACACACTGGTCATGGGTTTCAAGAACAACTGGAGTGACGGAGACATGAGAGATGTGGAGATTTACATCAACACCATTCAGTAAGGACTGATGCGTCTTTAAACTTTGTAGTTTGGGAGTCACGTCATGGCGTCTGCAGAAGTTTGAATACAGGCAGAGATGAAGTTCAGCCTTAGAAGGCAAACTCAGGGCAATAGAACCCACATTCCTACAGCCGTGTTTCAATAACAACATATTCTGAATTATCACATGAGAAAAAGTTAATGGAGACTGATTTTCATTCCAGTGATGCCTTCGACCTGCAGTTTGGAGTCGTGATCCTCCGACTGCAGGACGGACTGGACATCTCTCACATCCAGGGACAAGGTACATCTGTCTTCATACTGCATGTCCTCTATATCAGTCTGTCTGCTTTCTGTTTTTACTTCATCGGTACGTTTCCCTGCAGACGAGCTGCTGTCGTCTCACGAGAAACCGCCAGCCGGCAGTAAAGACGTTCTGATTTCTGTCAACCTGGCCAAAGACTCCGACTCTGACTCCTGTCCTTCAAAGACCACCAGCAACCAGAGCAGCCCGCTCATCATTAGAGGTAAATTAACCTCCTGGACTCCAAGTAGCGCCACATTTTTCCTCACTGTTGTTCATTTTTCATTGCAATATAAAGTCCTGCACCTCTATGGAAACCATGAAGGAGGAGACAGAACTCAGAAATGTCTTCAGTGTGGTGTGACACCGTTAGAATGCCATGAAAGACTGATTATTTATAATTAGAAAATTGAGAAAAATTGTAACCTACAAGGCCTGCAAGTGGACAGAACTGGTGACTCTATATATTATAGATATTTCACTGTTTACATTTTTAATTTGGTTGCATGTGTGTCTGTTCTGTGTAAACACTGCCTGCAGTTCACCTGAACTGGCCACGTGTGAGTGTTGATCACAGCTGAGCAACTCATGGCTTAAGCTGCATTAATTATTATTCCCTTTTCAAATCTTATACAATCTGGTTAAAGCAAACAATTTTTTTTTTGACAAATTCATGAATGAGACGTGTAGAATAAAGTAATTTTAAGGTTTTAGGCTAAATTTTCAGATGGAACAACGCATCACACGATGTGTTCAAGGATCGTTCTTTTTGTTGTATAAAGTCCTGCAGCTCTATGGAAAGAACACAACCATGGCAAGAAATGTGATGCAGCTGGAATGTCGTAAAACATAAAAATGGGAAAAGTGGAACTTCTTTGACTATTTATTTTACGAAAATCACAAAAAACCGAGAATCAGCATGTGCAACATCTTTCGTAGTGCTCACAAGTGTTACAACACTGAATAAACGGAGGCTCCATATGCTATAGCTGTATAACTATTTATATTTTTTATAGCCTCTGTAAACATAAGAACTATTTACATTACTTTATCAAACTGTTAAGGAAACCTTCATGTTTTTCCTTTAATTGTGTTGTTCTGTCTATTTTTCTGCATTTCTTTAACTTGTGTCATGTTGTCTGTTGCAGAGACCAAATCTCCTCTGAGCCTGACTGACCAGCGACTGTTGGAGAGCAGCCAGCAGTTTAAGAAGAAACAAGGCAAAGGAACCATCGACGTCTGGTGGCTGTTTGATGACGGAGGTCGGCTGTTATACACTCAATTTCTCCCCACGTTATCTGTAATTAAGTGATTTACTGGTTATGCACTACAGCAGTGTCAATTTCATCAGTGAAAACTATGATGCAAAATACTAGATGACCCGTTTCTCACCACAAAAATGAAACTAAAAGTACATATGAAGTTGAAATTAATACGGGAACTATGACAACATATTATACATTTTGGCATGTAAATATTAAAGCTAATTAACGCAAACAAACGAGATAAGAAAGCTGAAAGTCTATGAGGGGATGTCGTGATTTTTGGAGGTTAAATAATCAGCCCAAAGAAATTAAAATAAAGAATTTGTCATCCAGCCTGAAAACTTTAAACCCTTTTTCCTTCAGCTTTACTTCTTCATTCTGCCAGTAGAGGGCAGTGTACACAGTGTTTAACAGATATAATACAGGTCAAAGAACGCATGTTTCTTAATGGACAAAGCTTATTTGGTTCTTTATTATTTAAAAATAATTATTTTGGACCCGTCTGATGATTGTAAGGGATGGAAAAGAATCTAATTAAGATGCCCCAAACCTTAGCACAGTGTTATGTACCCATGTTTAGTTCCTTGTTTGTTGTGTTACGGAACCTTACTGTCTGTATTTTAGATTAATTTTGATTGCCAGCATGAACAGAAGTGAAACTGGTCATTGATTAAAGCTAATGATCTTTCTGTGTGCAGGTCTGACTCTGCTCATTCCCTACCTGCTGACCAACAGGAGTAAGTGGGGCGACTGCCGGATCAGAGTTTTCATCGGCGGAAAGATCAACCGGATCGACCACGACCGCCGAGCGTGAGTCGATCCACCCCTGCTCTACAGTGTTTACCCTAACTGAAGCAAACGCAGGTTAACAAAAGGTGTTTTCTTAAATGTTTAATGAGCGGCTACTGTGTGTTTGTACCATCAGGATGGCCACGCTGCTCAGCAGGTTCAGAATTGACTTCTCGGACATCAACGTCCTCGGAGACATCAACACCAAACCCAAGAAACACAAGTACGACCTCTGATGGCGTCTGCAGAGTTTCCCAAGTTCACTGATTGACTTATTCTGGTCCTTATTTGATGAGAATAATAACTTTATTTATATAGCGCCCTTTAAAATCCGGTCAGGAAATGCTTCACTGGTCTACTCGGTTCTGTGAAACCAAGACAAGACCGAGAACCTGAGTAACTGGATCAGGACTATTCATGGCAATGCTTGGGAAATTAAATTTATCCACGCTGAGTTTGGGTAGATCCAACATCTTCACCCTATAAAGATCTCTATTTTACAATAAAAACATGGGAAAACAAGTAATAAATTAAAAACAAGATGCATAAATGAACAATAAGGCAAAATCACTTTTACTTTAGTGATAAATCGAGATTTTGGAGCAGTTACTAGAGATCAGATGATAACGTATATAACCTAACCCATGTGCTGTTTTCCAGCAAGCTGACTTTCAAGGAGCTGATCGAGCCGTACAGGCTGAAGGAGGACGACATGGAGCAGGAGGCTGCAGAGAGGCTGAAGGCCCAGGAGCCATGGAGGATCACCGACAACGAACTGGAGCTCTACAAGGCCAAGGTTCATCCACACTCTGATCAATCACAATGCTCCATCTGTTCATATTAACCTCCACGTCCAAGGTTAAACCAACATGCTGGTTGTGTTTTCCAGTCCAACCGTCAGATCCGACTGAACGAGCTGCTGAAGGAACACTCCAGCACCGCCAAACTCATCGTCATGTAAGAGGCTCGGTTTTCTGGATCCGAATGTAATTTTCATCATGTTTAACTGATAAACTAGTCAAATCCAGCTACCCGGAAACCTGGATCTGGGGTTTACACGACACTACGTGCTGAAGATGCAGAAAAAGAAGAAAAAGAAATTGTCTCGGCACAAGTAGAAACAGGCCTAAACCACTGAGAACACAGAGACAGACTTTAATATGTGGAAAAGCAGTGATACATGAGCAAGATGTTCAAAGCCTGAGGAGCAACGCTATGACAAAATAGTATTGCAGTGTAGTATGTTCCAGCTGTACTGCCTGCAGACAGAGACTAAAACTATGGGCTATAAGCAACTAAAATGGAAGCTAGAAGAGGTTAAAGCTAGTAATGAAACAGGCTAAAACTAGTAATGAAACAGGCTAAAACTATGAGCTAGATGCAGCTAAACTGGAAGCTAAAAGTTGGTAATGCTAGGAGTTAAACACAGCTAAAGTAGAAGCTAAATGAGGCTTAAACTAGAGGCTAAAAGCAGCTAAACTAAAAGCTGAAAGAGGCTAAAACTATGGCTTCAAAGCAACTACACTAGAAGGGGACAAAGATAGTTCCAAAACAGGATAAAACTATGAGCTAGAAGTAGCTAAACTAGAAGTTAAAAGTGGGTGGGGCTAGGAGTCAAAAATTAGCCAATGTAGAAGCTAAATTAGGCTAACACTAGCAGCTCAGAGAGCCCAAAACTATGGGCTAAAATCAACTAAACTGGAAGCCAGAAGGGGTTAAAGCTGGTAACAAAACAGGCTACAACTATGAGCTACAAGCAGCTAAAGTACAAGCTGAAAGTGGGTAATGCTAATCGTAAAACCCAGCTAAAGTAGAAGCTAAATGAGGATAAAACTAGATGCTGGAAGCAGATAAACTAATAATTGGAAGGGGCTAAAATTATTAGCTGAAATAGGCTAACACTGTGGGTTACAAGCAACTAAACTAGAAGCTAGAAGAGGATAAAGCTAGTAACATAACAAGCTAAAACTATGAGCTAGAAGTAGCTAAACTAGAAGTTAAAAGTGGGTGGGGCTAGGAGTCAAATATTAGCCAATGTAGAAGCTAAATGAGGCTAACAGTAACAGCTGAAATAGGCTAAAACTATGGGTTAAAAGCAATTAAACTGGAAGCTAGAAGAGGTTAAAGCTGCTAACAAAACATGCTACAATTATTAGCAGTAAGCAGCTAAACTACAAGCTAAAAGTCGGTAATGCTAACAGTTAAATGCACCTAAAGTAGAAGCTAAATGAGGATAAAACTAGATGCTGGAAGCAGATAAACTAATAATTGGAAGGGGCTAAAATTATTAGCTGAAATAGGCTAACACTGTGGGTTACAAGCAACTAAACTAGAAGCTAGAAGAGGATAAAGCTAGTAACATAACAAGCTAAAACTATGAGCTAGAAGTAGCTAAACTAGAAGTTAAAAGTGGGTGGGGCTAGGAGTCAAAAATTAGCCAATGTAGAAGCTAAATGAGGCTAACACTAACAGCTGAAATAGGCTAAAACTATGGGTTAAAAGCAATTAAACTGGAAGCTAGAAGAGGTTAAAGCTGCTAACAAAACATGCTACAATTATTAGCAGTAAGCAGCTAAACTACAAGCTAAAATAGGTAATGCTAACAGTTAAATGCACCTAAAGTAGAAGCTAAATGAGGATAAAACTATCAGGTGACAGCAGCTAAACTAGACACTAAAAGATGTCAAAACGAGGAGCTACAACAGACTAAAACTAGTAAACAAAACAGACTAAAACTATGTACGGTCAGAGGAGGAAAAGCTAATCAGACATAGACTGAGCCCACATCTGCTATTCTGCACATTCTTTCACTAAATCTTTTTAGTTTATTCTGTGTTATATTATTCTTAAAATACTTTTTGAAGCTTTGTGATGTTCCTGTGAAATCTATCAATCTCCAGCAGGATATCTGCAGGTTTCAGGAAGTTAACTTTCAGACTCTTTCAGACCAATATGAATGCAATTTAAGACCTTTTCCACATCGATAAAAAGTACAGATTATTATTATGTTTTTATCACCAGAGAGAAAATGAACGTATGCTCAGTTCTAAATAGGGTTTCTAAATGGGACCGGATGTTATTTATCTGATAAATTCTTTGTAAATAGTTTATTTTTGAGCAATAATTTCATTCTTAACTCATTAAACTAACAGTAAATACTCTGTTTTGTGTGTAGGAGCATGCCTTTGGCCAGGAAGGGCACAGTGTCTAGCGCCCTCTACATGTGCTGGCTGGAAACTCTGTCCAAAGACCTTCCACCACTGCTGCTGGTCCGAGGAAACCACCAGAGTGTCCTCACCTTTTACTCCTAACACAAATACGTACTCTGTCAGTACACAAATACACTGTGTGTGTGTCGGCCTTCATGTATATTCACCACACATCTGCACAAGAACAGATATATTATCATGGTTTAAGTTTGAGAGACTCTCCTGCTGTGAAGAGAAAGTACGTTTGTGTCGATTCTCATTAACAAATTGATTAACAGCAAATATTTAGATGGATGTTTGTTTTACTGTTAACACTAACAGGCTGTATATTGATTTTATGGCTTCCTGTGTGTTTTACATGAATGAGAGTAACTGCAGTAAACATTAAAATCATACGGTTTATTTGTAAGGACGTTTTCAGAATGTCTGTTCAGGTGTCCTGTGATTATAAGGTGATTTTTTTCAAGTGGCAAGACGCTGTATGTCTGGTAACGTTATTTTGTACATTATTTTATTAAAGTATTAACTTAACCACATGTTTTTTGTCAAGTTAATTTCTATCAGTTATTTTAGCTGTACTGGAATCTGCATTTTTCTAAATAAAATGGTTTCACAGGGATGTTTCACACCGGTGTAAAATGGTGTTACCTGCAGCAGCATAGCCAGAAATTATACTGTACAGTAGATACAGAATTCTCTCAAAATCGGGCAACTAATATCATAAAATTGCATGGTTCCTGACTATATTAATCATTTTAAAAATTAATTATCAGTTACAGGCTGAAAAGCTTCTGCTTGAAATAATTGTCGTTCTCGTTAGCAAACAAACTACTTAATAATGCATTAATATAAAGCTATACCTGATAATGTTCCATCAGCAGCTGCTTGCTACGCTGAGATCCTGCTGCTCCTTGGAGTTTGGTCTTCGTCCATTAAGCTGTGGATTACATGTAGACTCAAAGGAAACAGCTCCACATCCTCCCAATCTTTGTTTATCTGTGAGATACACATGTTGTTGGTTAGATGAACAAAACAGAGACACAGAAAGTAAAAAGCACTGTCCAAGATGAAGAAACAGCTTGTATCAAATTGAACGTTCCAAGAATTGATGTCTGATTCTTGTTTTTTTCTAATAGAAAGCTTATTTTCTGTCTAATTTCTTTTTTTCCCACCAAACTAGGAGCTACAACAGGGTAAAGCTAGTAATGAAACAGGCTAAAACTAGAAGCAGTTGAAGTGGAAGCTAAATTAGGCTAAAACTAGGAGCTAAAAGCAGTTAAAGTAGAAGCTAAAAGAGGCTAAAACTATGACTTAAAAGCAACTAAACTAGAAGCTAAAAACTGTTAAAGCTAGTAATGAAACTGGCTAAAACTATGACCTAGAAGCAGCTACACTAGAAGCTAAAAGTGGGTAATGCTAGGAGTTAAACGCAGCTAAAGTAGAAGCTAAATGAGGCTAACACTAGCAGCTGACAGTGGCTAAAACATTGTGTGACAAGCAACTAAACTAGAAGCTAGAAGAGGTTCAAGCTAATAATGAAACTGGCTAAAACTATGAGCTAGAAGCAGCTACACTAGAAGCTAAAAGTGGGTAATGCTAGGAGTCAAAAGGAACTTAAGTAGAAACTAAATAATGTTCAAAGTAGAAGTTGAAAGCAGGTAAACTAAAAGCTAAAAGAGGCTAATGCTAGCAGCTGAACGAGGCAAAAATTATGACTTAAAAGCAGCTAAACTGGAAGCTAAAAAAGGTTCAGGTACTCACAAAACAGGCTAAAAGTACGAGCTAGAAGCAGCTAAATTACAAGCTAAAAACGGGTAATGCTAGGAGTTAAAAGCAGCTAAAGTAGAAGCTAAATTAACCTTAAACTAAAGGCTGAAAGCAGCTAACATTAGAAGTTAAAAACTGCTAAATTAGAAGCTAAAATAATGTCAAATTACAAGTTAAAAGCAACTAAATTAGAAGCTAGAAGAGGTGAAAGCTAATAACTAAACAGGCTAAAACTTTGAGCCAGAATAGCTAAACTAGAAGCTTAAAGTAGTTAGGGCTAGGAGTTAAACGCAGCTAAAGTAGGAGCTAAATGAGGTTTAAACTGGAGCCTGAAAGCAGATAAACTAGACACTAAAAGAGGCTAAAATTAGTAGCTGAAAGAGGTTAAAACTATGGGTTAAAAGCAACTAAACTAGAAGCAAAAAAAGGTTAAAGCTAGCAACAAAACAAGCTAAAACTGTGAGCTACAAGTAGCTACACTAAAAGTTAAAAGTGGTTAGGGCTAGGAGTTTTTAAAAAAGCTAAAGTAGAAGCTAAATGAGGCTAACACTAGCAAGTGACAGAGACTATAACTATGGGTTTCAAGCAAGTAAACTAGAGGCTAGAAGAGGTTAAAGCTAGTAACAAAACAGGCTAAAACTATGAGCTTCAAGCAGCTAAATTAGAAAGTAGGTGGGTAATGCTAGGAGTTAAACACAGCTAAACTAGATGCTAAGTGAGCTTAAACTAGAGGCTGGAAGCAGCTAAACTACAAGCTCAAAGAGGCTAAAACAGTGTCCTACAAGCGACTAAATTAGAAGGTAGAAAAGATTAAAGCTAATAACAAAACAAGCTAAATGTATGAGCTAGAAGCAAAAAAGGTGGAAGCTGAATAAGGTAAAATTAGAAGCTAAAAACAGCTAAATTAGAAGCGAAAAAAAGCTAAAACTACAAGTTAAAAGCAACTAAACTAGATGCTAAAAGAGGTTAAAGTTAGTAACAAAACAGGCTAAAACTATGAGCAGAAGCTAAATGAGGCTTAAACTAGAAGCTGAAAGCAGCTAAACTAAAAGCTAAAAGAGGCTAAAACTAGTAGCTGAAAGACGCTAATGCTATGGGTTAGAAGCAACTAATCTAGAAGCTAGAAGAGGTTAAAGCTAGTAACAAAACAGGCTAAAACTGTAACCTAGAAGCAAAAAAAGTGGAAGCTAAATTAGGCTTAAAATAGGGGCTAAAAAGTAGAAGGTAAATGAGGATAAAACTAGCAGGTGACAGCAGCTAAACTAGACACTGAAAGCGGCCAAAACTAGGAGCTACAACAGGGTAAAGGTAGTAACAAAACAGCCTAAAATTATGAGCTACAAGCAGAAAAAGTGGAAGCTAAATTAGGCTAAAATTAGAGCTAAAAACGGTTAAAATAGATGCTAAATAAGGATAAAACTAGCATGTGAAAGCAGCTAAACTACAGACGCTAAAAGAGGCCAAAACTAGGAGCATCAACAGGCTAAAGGTAGTCACAAAACAGCCTAAAATTATGAACTAGAAGCACAAAAAGTGGAAGCTAAAATAGGCTAAAATTAGAAGCTAAAAACATTTAAAATAGATGCTAAATAAGGATACAGCTAGCATGTGAAAGCAGCTAAAGCTAGTAACAAAAAAGTCTAAAACTGCAAGCTAGAAGTAAATAAAGTGGAAGCAAAAACTGAGAACTAAAAGAATTTAAAATCAGGAGCTGAAAAGGTTAAAACTAGTACCAGAAGAGGCTACAACTAGCTAAAAGTAGCTGAAACCTGCTGTGGGTGGAGAGTACCTGAACGCAGCACAGTTCTGGTCATAGTCGTTGTTGCTCTTGAACGCAGCTCGTCGCTTTTTATACAACACCGAAGGGGCGACGGAGGAGAAACAGCACCGAGCAGAAGGCAAGCTCACATTTCTGTCACATTTCACCCTAAAACTAAAACCGTAAACGTTCTTCAGTCCCGTTAAAGTCACATGTTAACGGTCACGCTGCTCCGGTTGTCATTTTTCAGGACTGTTTGTGAATCAGGGAGCTGTTTTGAGGGACGTTTTTAAAACAACACGGTGGAAAAACATCAGTAAATCTCATTAACCAGAGCTACACGGGTTCATTTCATATTTACTGGACGGTTAGGGCTGAAACACACCTGGTTTAAAAGTGTGTAACGTCACGTAAAGGTGATTTTACACAAACTGTGTTTGATCGGCGGGGCTTAACATTGATTGACAGCCGCGTGCACCAATGAGAGAGGAGATCCGCTAAACGCTTCCGTGTTTAGAATTTATAGGGGATTTAAATTAGATATAACATTAATAAAATGATTAAAAATTACCTGAAAGTCACGTGTTTTATTTATTATACGTTCATAACTATTAGGACAAAAACATGAATGAAATAGACATAACGAATAACTAGATTACCATTTATTATAAGTTTAGTATTTATTAGCTATTTGTTGCTTTGTTGATTTGACTTGAGTTTTTCTAAATATTTGCCTTATTTAGACTAGATTTATTCTATCTTTGGTTGCTTTTTAAAAAATGCTTCCTGATGCCCACAGTCCAGTCAGGTGAACTCCATTATCTCTGAATATTATTAAGCTGAGCCATCAGTATTTAGATTGGTGTGGTCAAGTGTGCTGTCATACTTGTAATGAAAGGAGCAGCACGTTTCACCCACTGACCCTTTGTTTTTGCTTTTCTGATGAAACTGTTTTAACTATTACTTTTTTCAACATTTATCAATTACTTTGAGTTTTATTTTACCTGTTATATCAAAAATCTTTTGTTTTTTTTAACATGTATCAATTACTTTTACTTATCTTTAACTGTTATATTCATAATTTTCAGCATTTTAAACATCTATCACTACTTATTGCTTCTATTTTAGCTGTTATATCCATGAGCTTTAGCATTTTCAATGATTACCAGTTACTCATAACTTTATTTTAACTGTTAGATCCATATCCTTCAACTTTTTAAACATTGATCCATTACTTTTAGGTTCATTTTAACTGTTAGATCCACACCTTTTAGCTTTTTCAATATTTTTCAATCATTTTTAGCTTTATATTTATTCTTTAAACCCCTAACCTTTAGCTTTTAAATCATTTATCAGTTACTTTTAGCTTTACTTTAAAAATTGCATTCATAAATTTTGCTTTATTTACTCTACTTTTAGCTTTATTCTAGCTATTATATCCGTTACCTTTGGTTTTTGGAACATATGTTAAATACTTAAGACTTTATTTTGACTGTTATATCCATAATATATAGCTTTTTCAGCATTTACCAGTTACTTAATTTTAATTAACTTATTTTAATTGCCATGTCTATAATGTTTAGCATTTTAAACATGTATCCATTACTTTCACTTATATTTTACCTATTATAACCATAACTTTCAGCTTCATAAACATGTATTTGTTACGTTTAGCTTTATTCTAACTGTTAAATCCATAGCCTTTAAGTTTTATCAATGTATATCAAATGCTTTCAGCTTTATTAAAACAGACATATCTATAACCTTTAGCTTTTTCAACATTTATCTGTTACTTTTAGTTTTATTTTAACCAGTTAAATCCATATATTTTAGCTTTTTTCAACCATTGGTTACTTCTAGCTTTAATTTAAATGTTTTATTCATCACTCTTGGCTTTTTTTTTAACCATTTATGAATTACTTTTAGCTTTATTTTAACTGTTATATCCATCACTTTTACCTTTTCAGTATTTTAAAAATACTTTTAGGTATCCACAAGCCAGTTTTTATTGTAATCTTTACAATTTCAGCTGTTTAGAAATGGCTCTTAGCTGTTTCTTCTGTTTATACGTCACATTTGGCCAACTCAGCTACTCATAAATTACACTCAGCTGGCTGTTTTATCTGTGCATACCTTACTTTTACATCCCCTCGTGTATTAACTCTGGGTTTATTGTCCTTATCCAGGCAGTCGGGATGACGAGCCTCCAGATGAGCGCGAAGGAGGAGATGGTGGAGAAGTTTCTGGATGCTGCAGCCAGAGGTGACGTGATCCAGGTGACCGCACACCTGGCCCAGGTTCCCTCCATCATCAACCAGGCGGGATACAGCGGCTGGACGGCGCTGATGCTCGCTGCTCGCAACGGACACTACAGCGTGGTGGAGAAGCTGCTGTCACACGGGTGCATGCAGTTTTTAATAATAAGTTTTTGCTTAATTTCCAATTATTTGACTTTATAAATCTACCTTCCAGGTCGTCAGTATGCTGTGGGTAAAGCTGCATTAATTATCTTTGTGCTATTAGGAGGCAGATGAACTGTGAAATAAGCAACCTCACTTATCTTTTTTCTACATCTAGTTACACGTCCAGTTGTCACGGAGCAATACAATAATTCTTTAAGACGTATTTTCAGAAAATGCATAATAAATGTAAAAGAGGCCTAAACTAGGGGCAGCACTAGCAGAAAACACGAGGAGCTAAGAGTTTAGAATTTGTTGCTTAAAAAGGGTAAAATTCAATGCTAACAGAGGCTATGGAGGAGCCAAAAATAGGAGCTAAAAGAGGCTGAAAATAAGAGCTAAAATAAACTCAAACAAGATGTAAGAGGATACTTCAAGACCCTAAAAGTAGGAGAGAAAGAAGGGTGAAATAATTAGTTGAAAGTGGCTAAAAATTAGAGCTAAAAGAGGCTGAAACAGGAGGTTTAAAGATGCTGAAAGGAGAGAAAGAAGGCTAAAACTGTAAGTTTATAAAAGCCAAAAGGGGGCAAAACAAGGTTCAAACTCGGAGTGTGAGAATGTTTAAACTAGAAATAGAATAAATACAGAATTATAAACGCAGAAGCCAAAAGGAAACTACAACTAAGAGGTAAAATAAGTAAAATTTAGTTTTAAAATGAGGAAAAATCATCAGAGTTATTAAAACTAGAAAGAGGTTGAGGAAGAGCTAAAAGAGGCCAGTTGTAGTTATGAAAGTAGACAAACTAGGAGCCAAAAGAGGCTAAAACTAGGCTCTGAATGAGAGTGAAACTAGGACAGAGAAAAACTACAACTGGAAAATAAATCAGAATAAAACTAGGAGCTGAAAGGGGCAAAACTTACCTAAACAAGGCTAAAACTGACAGCTTGATAAAAATACGGCCAAATTCATTGTGCATTTGCCTCTGAAGCAAAACCTAAACCTCTGATCGGGCAGGTTCCTGACATCTCTGACCTCTTGTTTTTCCGTCTTATCAGATGTGATAAATACTCGGTGAACAGTTCGTCGCAAACCGCCTACGATATCGCCAAGTTCTGGGGCCACAGACACATCTCCAACCTGCTGAGCCGAACGGACGACGGCTGCCAGAGAGTTCTGCCCGGTTCTGAAATCAGTCCACAGGAAAACTACTTCAGCAGGGAGATGCTGGACCGGCTGAGCGGGAAGAGAACCGATAAGACCTGGTTGGAGTCCAAACACGCCGACCCGGATACAGTCTACCTCCTGTTCTCCAAGCTGAACCCCATGGTCAGAACACCGCAGGAGGACGACGGTTCAGGGGTGCGTAGATATGGATGATTTTAGTTTGAACCTGCTGCGGTTCGTCTGGAAATAAGTGTTCTGCTCCTGAAAACAGCCAGACGGTGTTGAGGTGACGTCTCAGAGGTATTAGAAGCAGAGGTTTACCTGAGCAGGTAACAAAAGTCAACTTGTTCAACAACACAAGGCATGGAAGGAGACGGAGAGAGGCAAAAACTGACTCTGAAAGATGCTAAAACTATGAGGGAAAGGAGAATGGAATAGGCTAAAAGAAGGAACTAAAAGAGGCTACAACTTGTAGCTTAAAGAGACTAAAACTAGGAACTAAAAGGCTACAACTTGTAGCTGAAAGAAGCTACTACTTTTAGCTAAAAGTTCCTCAAACTAGGACTTAAAGGGGCTACTACTAACAGCTAAAAGTTGCTACAACTATGAGTGAAAGGAGTCTAAAATAGGCTTAAAATGAGCTAAAAGAGGCTACAACTCATAGCTAAAAGAGGCAAAAACTGGAGCTAATAGAGGCTGCAACATGTAGCTAAAATAGGCAAAACCTCGTGGCATAACGTAGGAGCTAAAAGAGACAATAAGTAGGAGCTTAATGACACCAAAACTAGGAACTAAAAAAGGCTACAAGTAGGAGCTAAAAGAGGCTACAACTAATATTTACAAGAGTCAAAAACTTGGAGCTAAAAGAGGCTACAAGTAGGAGCTACAAGAGGCTACAACTAGGAGCTAAAAGAGTCAAAAACTTGGAGCTAAAAGGGGCAAAAACTAGAAGCTAAAGGAGGCTGCAACTAAAAGCTAAACAGGCAAAAACTAGAAGCTAAAAGAGGCTAAATCTAGAAGCTAAAAGAGGCAACAAGTAGTAGCTAAAACAGGCTACAAGTAGGAGCTAAAATAAGCTACATCATTTAGCTAAAAGAGGCCAAAACTAGGAGCTAAAAGAGGTTACAACATTTAGCTAAAAGAGCCAACACTAAGAGCTAAAAGAGGTTACAACATTTAGAGCTAAAAGAGGCTACAGCATTTAGCTAAAAGAGGCTAAAACTAGGAGCTTAAACAGACTACAACATTTAGCTAAAAGAGGCCAAAACTAAGAGCTAAAAGAGGCTAAAACTGGAGCTAAAAGAGGCTAAAACTAGGAGCTAAAAGGTCAATAATTATTAGAAGACATACCAAGGCACAAACATTGGCTGACGGATTGTATGTAAAACTGAAAATCACCTCATAATTACAAAGGAAACTACATACAGAGAATACAGATGTTTACAGATGTTAGCAGGTTGCAGCTAGCAGCTAATGACTGTGTTTCTAACTCTATCAGGATGAGACCAAGCTGTGTCAGTTCAGATACGAGGCTGTGAAGGACCTTCTTCAGAAACCTACAACTGTGCTCATCTTCCTGGGGGTAGAGAAGAGGAAGAGTCCCTCATCTTCCTCCTCTCAGACTAACGCCGGTATCTGGGAGCCTCCTGCCTGGTTTGCCATCGGCACTGATGAAGACGCTGTTGAACTCCTTAAACGCTGCAGAGAAAAGAACTGCTGCTTCCCAAAGTTGCCCCACAGAGACCTGCTGAAGCTGAGCGAGGAAGAGGCCGGTGAGGAAGACGCAGTATTTGTTGTACTTTTGTTATCTGCCTGTCTTGTATTTGAATGTAGAGCTTCTTTGTCCTGCAGGAGTCGTGGCTCAGGCCCGGTCGGTGTTGTCCTGGCACAGCCGCTACAGCTTCTGTCCAACATGTGGCAGCAGCACCAGTCTGGAGGAGGCAGGATACAAGAGGAGCTGCCTAAACTCTGAGTGCAGGAGCCTGCAGGGCGTCCACAACACCTGCTACCCTCGAGTTGGTACGAATCTCCTCCCTAAACCTGCTTGTCTGCTCTTGAACTAAAGGCTACCAGAATTTTCTCCAGTACAGTTAACAGCCGCACGAATCAAGTGTTAACAAGCGTTCTACAAAGAGACACAAAATAGTTTTGAGAATACACAATATGACCAGAAAGTGCATTGAACGACTACAAAGACACACAACATGACTGCGAAGACATAAAATGACTGCAAGACGAACAAAATGACCACAAAGACTCACAAATGTATTGTGAAAAGACACAAAATTATCAGAAAACACATAAAACGACCACAGAGACACAAAACAACCACAAAGAGACACAAAATGACCACAAAGAGACACAAAACAACTACAAAGAGACGCAAAATGACTACAAAGAGACGCAAAACAACTACAACGAGACGCAAAAGAACGACAAAGAGACACAAACAACTACAAAGAGACACAAAACAACCACAAAGATACACAAAATGACCACAGAGACACAAAATGACCACAAAGAGACACAAAACAACGACAAAGAGACGCAAAACGACGACAAAGAGACACAAAATGACGACAAAGAGACACAAAACCACTACAAAAAGACACAAAATGACCAAAAAGAGACACAAAATGACCACAAAGACACAAAATGACCACAAAGGGACACAAAACAACCACAAAGAGACACAAAATGACCACAAAGAGACACAAAACAACGACAAAGAGACGCAAAACGACGACAAAGAGACACAAAATGACCACAAATACACAAAACAACTACAAAGAGACGCAAAACCACTACAAAGGGAAACAAAACGACAACAAAGAGACACAAAATGACCACAAAGAGACACAAAACAACCACAGAGACACAAAATGACCACAAAGACACACAAAACAACGACAAAGAGACGCAAAACGACGACAAAGAGACACAAAATGACCACAAATACACAAAACCACTACAAAAAGATACAAAATGACCAAAAAGAGACACAAAATGACCACAAAGAGACACAAAACAACCACAGAGACACAAAATGACCACAAAGACACACAAAATGACCAAAAAGAGACACAAAATGACCACAAAGAGACACAAAATGACCACAAAGACACACAAAATGACCACAAAGAGACACAAAACAACGACAAAGAGACGCAAAACCACTACAAAGGGACACAAAACAACCACAAAGGGACACAAAATGACCACAAATACACAAAACAACTACAAAGAGACACAAAATAACCACGAAGAGACACAAAACAACTACAAAGACACACAAAACGACGACAAAGAGACACCAAACGACTGTGGTATACTTAAAACCGCCACACTGAATCAGACCTCAGTGGTGGAATTGCTGCAAAAAGAATCTACAGCTCAGAAACATCTCAAACTTATTGTGCTTCTTCATGAATTGGAAAACAGTAAAATTCTTCAGATTCCTTTCACTCAGTGGATGTGTTCCCTCTTTTCAGACCCGGTGGTGATCATGCTGGTGATCCACCCTGATGGAAACCAGTGTTTACTGGGAAGGAAGAAGATCTTTCCCACTGGGATGTTCTCCTGTCTGGCTGGATTCATAGAGCCTGGTAAACCAACGCACACACATCGTAATGACTCTGTGAAGCGTCATCAAACCACAAACACAAACCTCACCCTCCGTCCTGCAGGAGAGTCGATAGAGGAGGCGGTGAGGAGGGAGGTGGAGGAGGAGAGCGGCGTCAAGGTCGGTCCGGTCCAGTACGTCTCCTGCCAGCCCTACCCGATGCCCTCCAGCCTCATGATTGGCTGCCTGGCCGTCGCCATATCGACCGACATCAGCGTGGACGAGAACGAGATTGAGGAGGCTCGGTGGTTCCCACGGCAACAGGTACGCAAACAGTCGACGGATCCAAGACTGAGCTTAGTAAAACTGTCTGACAAAGATCTTCACAGAGACGTTCGTGTTCGTCGTGGCTTTGCTCTGAACTTTCTTCTCTTCGTCCAGGTGATCGACTCGATGTTTAAAGGATCCCGCCCGGCCTTCACCGTCCCTCCCAGACAGACCATCGCCCACCAGCTCATCAGACACTGGATCGGCATCAACTCCAACCTCTGACGTCCGACGTCCAGCCGACGAGTCTGAGGGGAAACTCTGGACTGGATGTTAAAAAACTAAAACATTCAACCAATCTTGACATCGAACATAAGTTTGAGCTGATTTTAAGAGAAATCCATGCAGTAATAAACTACTTCCTGTTCAGTTTTACTCTGAAAGGACAAAACAGGAAGATAAAGAAAATCCAGTCGAATGCAAAGAATCTTAATAGATTGTTTGGAGATGAATCTGTGCAGCAATGAAAGACGTCTTGTACAGTTTGACTGCAGTAAGGAAATGAAAATAAATGTCCTGTGATTGTTTTTTAATCCACCTTTTTTCAAATATGTAAATAAAAGGAGAAAAATAAAAGAAATCTAATAATGAAGTAATGAACTAATCATTTATCCTCACACAGGTGAACATTTCCCTTCAACAGTGTCATCAATATTATTAATTAAGCTAATTAACCGTACTAAATATTGATGTTAAGACCCTGTAATATACTACACTATCAAACTACCTGACTAATTTAGATCACCATAAAGGTAAAAACACATCAAACCTAGAAATACATGTTTTCTTGTTGTGACTCTGTGGAGGAAGTTTGTGTATCAGAAAGAAGTTTAGCTTTCTAAAGACAATAAAGACTCAAAAAGACATCAAATAAACTGCTAACGAGATGCAAAATTAGCACAAGTTGACACAAAATGGCCTTAAAGAGACACGAGTGCTTCAGGACTTCATGTACAGTGACGAAGAAGAAGTCCTGGAAAAAGATGTCTCAGCTGAGGGCAGAGACCATCTCAGAGCTGACAGCCTCAACTCCAACAGTAGGGCTTCAAAGGAAGGAGGAGGGAAAGACCAGGTACAGGAGGAGCCCCAAAGCACATAAAACCAGGATCCACAGAGGAGGACTTAGTTCAGTCTGGGACTAACTCATGGTTTGAGCTGCCGTCTGGCAAATGAAACCTTTTTGTACCGACTCAGGAGCCTTACTTAGACCCAGGCCAGATGAGATACACACCGATCAGACATAACATCATGACCACCTGCCTAGTGTTGTGTTGGTCCCCCTTATGTGGTCCAAAATGCTCTGAACCACTGGGCATGGACCAGAGGACCTCCCAGGTGCCCTTTTCGAAAGAGTATTTCTTAATCTGATAAATAAATGGGATTTATGTTATTATAACAGGGCTCCAGACAGTGACCAAAATGGTTGCATATAAGAAGTTTCTTTGAGAGTGTGCGTGATGAAATTTATTGTGATCACGTTGTACGAGTGAATGATGATCGTTAGCTGATCTGGTGGTCCTTCCGTCAGCACAGGTAACGACTGCACAAGTTACTGTGGTTGGAAACTGTACTATTTCTTCCTCATTGACTCAGTCTCTCCCTGACTGATGTGTAAACAGTTTCACTGTTACCGCGATCCACCGACAAAACAATCTACAGCAGATTAAAACTAGGGCTGGACCCACTTATCCGTGTATTCCCACCCTTTCCCCGGCCGCTGTACGAGCCAAATATTCGGATATTTGTCTTTAATTGGACTCGAGTATCTGGAGAACACAAATTACTATTCGGACCAGCCCTAGTTAAAACCCAGAGCAGAGAGAGGAGGAGGCTGCAGGAGAGGGAGACACACCTGGTGATAAAAGTGTTCAGGTGCAGCAGAGAGATCTCCACCGAGTCAGTTAAGAAGAAGAAGCAGCCTCACATTCAATCTGGATGCCTCAAACTTCAACAGCGATCACAGTTTTCACTATATTAACACAGTAGCATAACAACGTCATAATGGGCCCCGGTGCAAAAAAAATTTGGGCCCTCCATCACCCAGTCACATAGCTTTGAATTCAGTCTACACTGACAGAACAACACCAACTAAAATATATAAGCACATAACAGCCACCAAGAAAAGCACTCAATCAACTCATCAAGTCATCACAGGCCACACAGCACTGACGGGCTGGTAATCTGGTAGATTGGGCAAATGCCAGAATAGCTGCAGAGTATTAAACTGAGTTAATCCAATAAAACAAAATAAAAATGAAAGATGAAATAATTTGTCTTTAGTTATGTTTTTTTTTCAAAAACTTTATATACCGATGTGCAGTTCAGAACCCTGGACTCAGTATGAATGGATGAACGGCGGTGAATGGCGGTGACATGCACTTTACTTGAGACATGCAGCCGGGCCAGGTAGCGCTGTGCTGTCCAGGGTCCTGAACTGTACACTGCATCTGAGAATTCGACTCATCATCAGTGGCACAGCGGCCAAATGTTTTCACAGACGCAGAATGCAAGCAGTGTTTCTTAGCAGCAAACCACTGATCCCATAGCAGAATAAACAATAAGCTGTACTAACCGAATAAAAGTTCATCCTGCGGGCCTTCCACATAGCAAAGTCACTGACAACATCCCTCAGATCCAAATTCCTGGCTCTGATGTTCTTGATTGAGAGTACTGCCAACCCACTGAGTCTTTCCTGACCCATACTGCTCCTCAAATATGTTTTAATGAATTTGAGCCTAGAGAAAGAGCGCTCCGCAGAAGCAACAGTGACGGGTTTGGTGAGATACAACAGCAATGCTGTGCAAACATGGCTGAAGGAGGCCGCCACAGAGCTGATTCATGCTGGTATGCTTAAAGTCATGTTTTTCTGCTGGTATAATGTTTTTTCCGAATTACAACATCCTTTTTGGTGGTATTTTACATAATGCACCAAATTATTACATTTTTTCCACAAAAAAGTGCAACACTCGCATTTTGTAATTGTTACGCCCCAGTCTAGGGGGTCAGGGACACAACATAAGAGAGTACAGAAAAAGCAAACTTTGTCTCCAAATCAAAAATCACAGATTTGTTATTTAAAAAAGAGGCCTGATGTACAGGTAACAAAAGACCAAAGCCAAAAATAATACAAAACAGTGCTAAATATGTACAGTGATACTATCTAAAAATAGTGAACTAGAGATCCAAATATCCACAAAGTATACAAAACCTCCACCCAAAACCACAACACCAACACTATCTAAATACACAACCGATCTGGGGACAAAGTTCTTCACAAGCTAAATCACACAAGAATCACGAGCCACTGCTGCCAAGTCCAGTCTCACATCGTTGGAGGGAAAACGGGGGATTTAAAAAGCTGGAGGCGGCAGCACAGACCAATCAGACCAGGACACCCTGGTTGGAGGAGGCAGGATCAGCATAGCTGGTCTAGAAAAGACCAACACACACTCTGATGAGAAAACACAGGATGAAACACAAAGACAACACAAGACAACAGAACAGAACACAAACAATACGGCCAGGGCCATAACAGTAATAAGTGACGCAATATGCAACAACTTATTACAAAATGCGGCTAAGTTTATTACATATTGCATTCAAGAATTTTATTATGAAATGCGTCAGATTATGACAAAATGTGGCATTATTATATAACGAGGTAAAAATTTATCACATTATTACAAAATGCAGCGTTATTACATCATGCAGTGCTACACGCCCTGTTCATCTTTAATGTGTGGAGGCTCTAAGTCCTCCTGTTCCAGATCAGCGCAAAGTTCGTACTGTTCCCCTTTATTCTATGGAGGCTCTGAGTCCTCCAGGTCCAGACTGGGGCAGAGTTCCAACTGTTCCTTTGTAATATGTGGAGGCTCTGAGTCCTCCTGGTCCAGACCAGTGCAGAGTTCCAACTGTGTCATTGTAATCTGTGGAGTGTGACGGCCTCCTGCCTCTAGAGCCTGCTATAGTTTTGTGTGTGTTCCCCTTGATGTTGTCTTGTCTTCTCCCATAGGCTTGGTGGGAGTGCTTGCCAAACCCGGGATGATCCCCCAGGTGTATAAGATCTGGGCTATCTTCATTAACCCTCGAGGGCTTCACTCTGCCCACGAGGACAGTATTTTTACTTTTTTATTAGTAGTTTTTCTACTTTTTAATAATTTTACAATGTATTTTTACTTTGTAAATAAACTCACTTAATTATTTGGCAACACTGTGTTTCTCCTCAGTTCCCTCTGTTAATCTTTAATAGGTGCATGTTCTGAGTCCTCCTGTTCCAGACTAGTACAGAGTTGCTCCTGTTCCACCTTTCTTCCATGGAAGTTTTGAGTCCTCCTGGTCCAACCTAGTACAGAGGTCCTCCTGTCCTTTTCTAAACTGTGGATGCTCCGAGTCTTCCATGTCCAGACTAGTGCAGAGTTCCTCCTGTTTCCCTTTCATCTGTGGAAGTTGTCAGTCCTCTTGGCCCTACCCGGTGCAGAGTTCCTCCTGTTCCTCTTTAATCTGTGGAAGCTCTGATTCTTCCTCTTTCGCACTAGTGCAAAGTTCCTCCTGTCCCCCTTTCATCTGTGGAGTTGTCAGTCCTCCTTGTCCAGACCAGTGCAGAGTTCCTCCTGTTGCTCTTCAATCTGTGGTCCAACGTATGCAGAGTTCCTCCTGTTCTCCTTTAATATGTGGAGGCTCTCAGTCCTCCTGTTCCAGACTAGTGCAGAGCTCCTCCTGTTCCTCTTTCATCTGTGGATGCTGTGGGTCCACAACAGTGCAGTGTTCCCCCTGTTCCTCTTTAATCTGTGGAAGTTGTAGGTTCTCCCAGTCCAATTTTAGCAGAGTTCCCCCTGTCCCTCTTTAATATGTGGAGGCTCTTAGTCCTCCTGTTCCACATTAGTGCAATGTTCTTCCTGTCCCCCTTTCATCTGTGGAAGTTGTCAGTCCTCCTTGTCCAGACCAGTGCAGAGTTCCTCCTGTTCTCCTTTAATGTGTGGAGGCTCTAATTCCTCTTGGTCCAGACCAGTGCAGAGGTCCCCCTGTTCCACTTAAATATGTGGAGGCTCTGAGTCCTCCTCGTCCTCATCAGTGCAGAGTTCCCCCTGTTCCTCTTCAATCTGTGGTAATTGTAGGTTCTCCTTGTCCAACTTGCGCAAAATTCCCTGTGTCAATCTTTCATATGTGGAGGCTCTGAGTCCTCCTGTTCCAAACTAGTGCAGAGTTCCTCCTGTTCCTCTTTCATCTGTGAATGTTGTGGGTCCAGAACAGTGCAGTGTTCCTCCTGTTGCTCCTCAATCTGTGGTCCAATGAATGCAGAGTTCGTCCTGTTCCTCTTTCATCTGTGGATGTTGTGGGTCCACAACAGTGCAGTGTTCCCCTTGTTCCTCTTTAATCTGTGGAAGTTGTAGGTTCTCCCAGTCCAACTTTAGCAGAGTTCCCCCTGTTCCTCTTTAATATGTGGAGGCTCTTAGTCCTCCTGTTCCACACTAGTGCAATGTTCTTCCCGTCCCCCTTTCATCTGTGGAAGTTGTCAGTCTTCCTTGTCCAGACCAGTGCAGAGTTCCTCCTGTTCTCCTTTAATGTGTGGAGGCTCTGATTACTCTTAGTCCAGACCAGTGCAGAGGTCCCCCGTACCTCTTAAATATGTAGAGGCTTTGAGTCCTCCTCGTCCTGACCAGTGTATGCAGAGTTCCTCCTGTTCTCCTTTAATATGTGGAGGCCTTTGATTACTCCTGGTCCAGACCAGTGCAGAGTTCCCCCTGTTCCTCTTAAATATGTGGAGGCTCTGAGTCCTTCTCGTCCTGACCAGTGTATGCAGAGTTCCTCCTGTTCTTCTTCAATCTGTGGAAGTTGTAGGTTCTCCCAGTCCAATTTTAGCAGAGTTCCCCCTGTTCTTCTTTAATATGTGGAGGCTCTGAGTCCTCCTGTTCCAGACTAGTGCAGAGCACCTCCTGTTCTTCTTTCATCTGTGGATGTTGTGGGTCCACAACAGTGCAGTGTTCCCCCTGTTCCTCTTTAATCTGTGGAAGTTGTAGGTTCTCAGAGTTCCTCCTGTTCCTCTTCAATCTGTGGAAGTTGTAGGTTTTCCCAGTCCAATTTTAGCAGAGTTCCTCCTGTTCCTCTTTAATATGTGGAGGCTCTTAGTTCTCCTGTTCCACACTAGTGCAATGTTCTTCCTGTCCCCCTTTCATCTGTGGAAGTTGTCAGTCCTCCTTGTCCAGACCAGTGCAGAGTACCTCATGTTGCTCTTCAATCTGTGGTCCAACGTATGCAGAGTTCCTCCTGTTCTCCTTTAATATGTGGAGGCCTTTGATTACTCCTCGTCCAGACCAGTGCAGAGTTACCCCTGTTCCTCTTAAATATGTGGAGGCTCTGAGTCCTCCTCGTCCTGACCAGTGTATGCAGAGTTCCTCCTTTTCCTCTTCAATCTGTGGTAGTTGTAGGTTCTCCTTGTCCAACTTGTGCAAAATTCCCTCTGTTAATCTTTCATATGTGGAGGCTCTCAGTCCTCCTGTTCCAGACTAGTGCAGAGTTCTTCCTGTTCCTCTTTCATCTGTGGATGTTGTGGGTCCACAACAGTGCAGTGTTCCCCCTGTTCCTCTTTAATCTGTGGAAGTTGTAGGTTCTCCCAGTCCAATTTTAGCAGAGTCCCCCCTGTTCCTCTTTAATATGTGGAGGCTCTTAGTCCTCCTGTTCCACACTAGTGCAATGTTCTTCCTGTCCCCCTTTCATCTGTGGAAGTTGTCAGTCCTCCATGTCCAGACCAGTGCAGAGTTCCTCCTGTTCTCCTTTAATGTGTGGAGGCTCTGATTACTCTTGGTCCAGACCAGTGCAGAGGTCCTCCTGTTCCTCTTAAATATGTGGAGGCTTTGAGTCCTCCTCGTCCTGACCAGTGTATGCAGAGTTCCTCCTGTTCTCCTGTAATGTGTGGAGGCCTTTGATTAGTCTTGGTCCAGACCAGTGCAGAGTTCCCCCTGTTCCTCTTAAATATGTGGAGGCTCTGAGTCCTCCTCGTCCTGACCAGTGTATGCAGAGTTCCTCCTGTTCCTCTTCAATCTGTGGAAGTTGTAGGTTCTCCCAGTCCAACTTTAGCAGAGTTCCCCCTGTTCCTCTTTAATATGTGGAGGCTCTGAGTCCTCCTGTTCCAGACTAGTGCAGAGCACCTCCTGTTCTTCTTTCATCTGTGGATGTTGTGGGTCCACAACAGTGCAGTGTTCCCCCTGTTCTTCTTTAATCTGTGGAAGTTGTAGGTTCTCCCAGTCCAATTTTAGCAGAGTTCCCCCTGTTCTTCTTTAATATGTAGAGGCATTTAGTCCTCCTGTTCCACATTAGTGCAATGTTCTTCCTGTCCCCCTTTCATCTGTGGAAGTTGTCAGTCCTCCTTGTCCAGACCAGTGCAGAGTTTTTCCTGTTGCTCTTCAATCTGTAGTCCAACGTATGCAGAGTTCCTCCTGTTCTCCTTTAATATGTGGAGGCTCTGAGTCCTCCTGTTCCAGACTAGTGCAGAGCACCTCCTGTTCTTCTTTCATCTGTGGATGTTGTGGGTCCACAACAGTGCAGTGTTCCCCCTGTTCTTCTTTAATCTGTGGAAGTTGTAGGTTCTCCCAGTCCAATTTTAGCAGAGTTCCCCCTGTTCTTCTTTAATATGTAGAGGCATTTAGTCCTCCTGTTCCACATTAGTGCAATGTTCTTCCTGTCCCCCTTTCATCTGTGGAAGTTGTCAGTCCTCCTTGTCCAGACCAGTGCAGAGTTTTTCCTGTTGGTCTTCAATCTGTAGTCCAACGTATGCAGAGTTCCTCCTGTTGTCCTTTAATGTGTGGAGGCTCTGATTCCTCTTGGTCCAGACAAGTGCAGAGCTCCCCCTGTTTCTCTTAAATATGTGGAGGCTCTCAGTCCTCCTCGTCCTGACCAGTGTATGCAGTCCCTCCTGTTCCTCTTTCATCTGTGGATGTTGTGGGTCCACAACAGTGCAGTGTTCCCCCTGTTCCTGTTTAATCTGTGGAAATTGTATGTTCTCCCGGTCCAATTTTAGCAGAATTCCCCCTGTTCCTGTTTAATCTGTGGAAATTGTAAGTTCTCCCGGTCCAATTTTAGCAGAATTCCCCCTGTTCCTCTTTAATATGTGGAGGCTCTTTGTCCTCCTGTTCCACACTAGTACAATGTTCTTCCTTTCCTCTTTCATCTGTGGAAGTTGTCAGTCCTCCTTGTCCTGACCAGTGCAGAGTTCCTCCTGTTCCTCGTCAATATATGGAAGTTGTCGGTTCTCCAGGTCCAACTTGTGCAGACCTCCTCCTGTTCCTCTTAAATATGTGGAGGCTCTGATTCCTCTTGTTCCAGACTTGTGCAGAGTTCTTCCTGTCCCTCTGAATCTGTTTGAAGTTGTGGGTCCTCAAGTTCCTCCTGTTCCTTTTTAACTCATTGACTGCCATTGATGTGTTTTTATGTCATTTCAAATCCAACCGCTCACTGCCATTGATGTATTTTCATGTCATTTCAAATCCAAGTCTTGCTGCCATCGACGTGTTTTCACGTCAATAATGTTTTTTAATGGGAGGCGGTAGTGGACATTCTAGCAGAGCCTTCCCATCAATTTCAGACTTGTACTGTTGTGTAGTGACCAACTGGACCCCTGTAGGTGGCAGCAGTGCAATGATCTGGATGAGAGATGAGCCGAGATAGGCATATAGCTGAGAAGAGGTCGAGAGTTGATGAGGGAGAAAATGGCGCAACTGCAGAAGACGGTTAAGTTCAAGCAGCTCAGACTGGAGCAGAGCATGTGTCGCACTAAATTGAGTATTGAGAGTGTCGAGATCGTGAGAGAAGACGATCATCAACCCGGGCCAAGCGGTGATACTCGGCACGTTTCAGACGCTGTATTTCTCCACAGCCCAGCTCAGACAAATCTGGGTCGGATGAATTCAGAACCTGATCCAGATCCTTCAGAAGATCGGCTGCCGTCTGGGTCAACCGGGAGCAGCACAGCCTCGTTCCCAGATTCTCCAGAGAGATATGAAGGAGGTGAGAACTAACCTGCTTTATAAATAAAGATCCATTTGATTTGCTAACTTGCTAGCTGGCTAACTTTTATTACAATTGTTTTGAGCGTGGTTTGAGAGATAATCGGTCCCGACATGAACACGATCCCGACCTCAAAGCGACACCCCTGTCCCCCCTCCTTTAGTCCAAGTCAGATGAACTCCATTTAGTTCCTCTACATCATATAGGCTCCTGTAAAATCTGTTGTCAGTACTGACGTGAAGCAATGTTCAATTTACAGGCCGTACATCCAGCAGAGGTCCCACTCCTGTTGGCAGTGCTAAGAAGCAAGGTTTAAAAAAAAGCATCTTTCTTCACATCACACTGCAGCAAACACGTGTATTTTTATGGTAATTGTATATATTTCTATAATTTACAAGTCATGCATCCAGCAAAGGTCGTGGGCAAGACCCCAATTTTGTGTGAAACTTGCCACTATTCAACCGCTGATTACGGAAGAACGAAACAAGCTGGAAACAAACTTTTAATTTACTGATGAAAGTAGAAAGTCTATTCTTTCAGAATCTGGTTTCAGATTTTACAGGGTGATAGTACAAAGTATTCTGTGGGTCTTGAAATATCAGTCAAAATGCTTGAAAATGGCTGGCAGTGAGGGGGTATGAATTCTGAAGATGGCTGGTCGCCAATGAGTTAATATGTGGAGGCTCTGAGTCCTCCTGGTTCAGACCAGTGCTGAGTTTCTCCTCTTCCTTCTTAATCTGTTGCAGTCGTGGGTCCTCCTGGTCCAATCTGAAGTCATAATAATAATAACAATAACAATAACAATAACAATAACAATAACAATAACAATAATAATAACAATAACAATAACAATAATAATAATAATAACAATAATAATCACAACCGTTTCTCTTCTGGTTACAGAAATGCTTGTCAGAGAGAATTTCCTCCTCTGTAAAGTCTGGAGGGACAAATGGACAAAAGAAAAAGGCCATTAATTCAATAACAGGAAAACACACATCTATCCACTGTCTTCCACTTATTCAGTGAGACATCAGAGGCAGCACAAATGGAAATAAGAATTTGTTGAAAACACCTAATTGCAATTTCTCTGATGGACATTAAAATTTGAGTTGTTATATCATTTTCAAAAGTCTCGACTATTTACTTTAACTTTAACTGTTATGTTTTTTAATCATTTAGTGTAATATTTACAGTTAGTTGTTGGTTCAGGAAACACATTTCTGCCAAATATACAAAACAGACCTTAAACAGGCTGAACTAAAGTATCTGCAGTAGCTGATAGACTGATGACAATAAACCTTTTCCATTATTAGACCCACTGACTTGTTTTCATTTACTAAGACTGGATAAGTTGCATTCTTACCATAATACCACTACTGTAAATCTCACTGTACTTAGCAATTAAAACCTGACAACTCTCTGAAATAATCCACTTTACACAACAGATAAAAGAACATGGTTCTCCAGAGGAGATGATGTTTTTGGTGTTGCTGAAAATAAAAATGCAGCAACAGCCCTGATGATGCTAAAGTTGTGTCTATATCATGGAATGTCTACAGCATGCAATTGCGTTCGTCTCATCCTGCTCTGCACATGTACCAAATTTTGTCTGTAGGACAAATCAGTGATTTTATATGAATTTTTAAAGTTTCTAGGGGGTGCTGTGTAGCTGTTTGGCCGCACCCAAGTGTTGAGGGATAGCCTGAAATCAAGCATATCAAGTTTTATTGATATCTGATCATATACAATCAAGTTAGGAGCATTTTACAGCTCATGGCCACACACTCAAAATGGCCGACCTGCCACGCCCACACCGTGTGACGCAGCTACGAGATTTTAATAACTTTTCATCCAGAAGGGGTCAAGATGCCACACAGCCAATTTAATCAGGATCGGACAAAAATCCTGGGAGGAGTTCGTTAAATTCTAATGCCTCCACATGACCTTGTCTAGGGGGGCGCTGTGGAGCCGTTTGGAATTTCCAGTGTGCAAATCTATTGGTCTCAGGATACCATACATGTGTACCAAATTTCATGTTTGTAGAATAAAGCAGTAATTTTATATGAGTATTTGAATATTTGTAGGGGGCGCTGTGGAGCCGTTTGACCACGTCCATTACTGAATTGTACATCAAACGTTAGCTTTTGAGATTTGTGTGGATTTGGTGATATTACGTGGATCCCTTCACCTCCAAAACCCAGGGAGGCCCTGAGGCTGAGGTTGTAGCTGCAGGGAGCTTCAGCTACAACCTCAGCCTCAGGGCCCTTTCTAGCCTCGTGGAGGCTCCATGGAAGATGCTGTTTGCGGGCCCCTAGTCTGTCAAACTGCGATGGAGAGATTCCCAACAATCTGCTACACTTCAGGAGAGAAACAGGCTCTAGTCATGACAACCTCTCATGTTAAAATTAGACGTGTTAAGGTGAGACACTCAGGCAAGTTAAACTGATAAGAAAGGATAACATGAAGAAACACGGCTCCTCTATATGTCAATGAATAAAACAGATACTGGGTGTTTTAAAGAATGTCGACTTTAAAGTCTGAAAGCTTGGAATAAAAATACAATAAACCAGCACCTGTTTTAAAGAGCAACCATGAAAACAAAGCAACACTAAAAATAACACCTGTATATTTAACATCACAGTCACAGTGTAGAGTCCTCAACACGTCTGCTTCCTGGCTTTTTTACTAGCAAAGTCATCAGTGATGTCCTCATATGACAGCTGCCTGGAGCCTCTAAACATTTTACAACTGCTCCTGCAAAGACAGAGCTCCTTAGGTTACCAAGCAAAGCAGATCATAAGCTCATAGTCCTGTTTTACAACTGCAGTGATGCTGCACTAGTACAGAAGTTCATCATCTGTTCTTATATTAAACATCGTCATGTGCAGTGTCCCTTTGAAACGTGAACCCCGTTACAAAGTCGTCCCTTTTAAGAGGTTTCTGCATTTATTTACACATTTTACTTGTTAAGAAGTTAAACCAGAAAATGCAGTACTTTACAACTTGAAGTCCTTCAAGCAGGACCTTTGTGTTTTGCTCAGACTGGGATTTTCGTCCATCTTGACCAGAAATGAGGTTTTTGTGACTCATCAGAGGAGCTGAAACAAAAACACGAGTCCAACAAATGAGACCCTCGTTACCGTCTGCACAGCTCTTTGCAGAGATGCTCCATGAAATCATCACAGCATCGTCATATATAAAGAAGAGAACCAGCACATCATCTTATAGGACTTAACTTCTAATGGCAGCTAAAAATCCTCCATATATTTACACTTTAATGCTCATCTCTTACAGTTCTATGAGCGTACCAAGCAGTTTTCTCCTGAATGAACTGCTGTTGCTTCGTTACTCTGAGCTGCCATCAGTGTCCTTTCACTCTGCCTCCATTTAAACATGCAAATAAATAGTGATCACAAGAGTAGAAACATCTCCGTTTGGTCTGTTCACAGCATGGACAGTTAGAGTCTCTCTGTTCTGTCACAACAGGATGATCACCACATGTACCAAACACAAACTAGAAAAGCCCTCAGAGAGTTCATACCTCCTCCAAGGAGCTTCAGAAACAGTTTATGAACAGTATTCATAAACAGTAAGGAGTGGTGTGTATTATTTAATATGAGGATATAGATTGCAAATGTTTATGAACTGAAGGCCAAGAATGAACAGAAAAGTGGTGAATGAAACCAAAAAACTTCCAAACAAACCCCTTCATGAAATAAAATCCCCACAGTGCTGTCTCCACTTAAAAAAAACCTTTAACTTATTCAAAATTATATGAAATCCCTGAAACTATGAAATACCTATGAAAGTATTTTAAATTATTAAACCCACCCAATGAATTTTTGACCCCTATGAAATGAAAATATTCTGTTTTATTGAACCCCGGTCCCCCACTTTACAGTCCCCAATACAGTCCCGTATATGAATTAAAGCCCTATAAACCTTATTTTAAACCCCTTAACATTAAGTTCAACCCCAGAAATCAAATCCCCCCCATTTGAAAGCCCAGCCTATGCTAACTAAATGATTTTTAACCCTGGCAATGAAATAAAATCCTTAAAAAAAATGAATGCTCCGCTACACTAATGTAAGGCAGAAAACACCAACAAAACCCAAAAAACACCCGCAAATGACACGACAGCTCAAGGCAGAAGCCCCCCACCCTAAGGAAACATAAGGAAACCAAAAAGCAAAGCTAAATAAACAGAAAACCTGGAAATCTCCCCAAAAACGTCCCAAAAAGCAAGCAGCCGAAAGCTAGCCATTTAGTGCTAGCTGCGGAGCGAGCAGCACCACAAGGTCCTTTTCAAAGGGACAAATAAACCCCACACTGGTGAAAAGTCCACTGTGAAATAAGGAACAATGTGTTCCAAGCAACGTTTGGACCCCACAGTGGGTCTTCATCAGGCCACGGCACACAGCAAGGTCTGCTAACAGTGAGCTAACACTGGAGCTTTAGATACCAGATCCTTCCTCATCACAAGTCAGACGGGTCACGGAGCCAAAACCAACAGGAAATAGAGAAATAAGTTTTCCACGGGTGTATTTTAATTTTAATTTCCATTTACAAACACATCTAATTAAATCAACAAAATGTCATGTGGTCAGAGGGGGTTACTTCAAAAACAAGAGTGCCCTCTGGTGGCTTTTAGAGTAAACCGCATGTAACTGTCCACCCTGTTACAGTTAAATAAAAAAAATTCCTGCATCGACACGGTGATCTGGATCAGTCCCAACATTTCATCATTACTTCTTTGTCCCATTTCACACACTTCGTGAAAATTTCATCCAAATCCGTCCATTACTTTTCGAGTTATTTTGCACACAAACAAACAAATATACAATCACATAACCTCCTTGGTGGAGGTAATAAGAGCTCCGCAAACACATCATGTGAAGTTGTAGAAAACACTGCTGGCTGCTCTTTGCCTCCAGATAAAGCGTTGTCTTATTCATGATATAAAAACAAAGACAGTCTAATGAGGTAAAAATCAAAGCTGCTTTAAACTCATGTGTCTCCACCACACACTACTGATGATGAGGATTAGTGGCTGAGCTCCACCCAGTATCTTCATCTCATCTTTCAGCGGTTCCTCCCTGATGGTCACACAACCACCTGACCGACGCCTGGATCACCAGATTTCAAACTGCTTGTGTTCCTCAAAGGGTCTTCTGTCCACGATGTTGTTGCTGAAGAGCCTGAAACACACCAAAGCAGAGAGCAGACGTTGTCATCACTCAGGAGGACCAGCATCAGTTCAGCTCATCTGTCCACTGATTTCTCTGCGAGCCTCGGAGCTTCTCTGAACCCACTGATGAACGTCTGCTCACCGCACAGAGTCCAAGGAGGAGCTGATGGAGAGCAGCTGCAGCAGCACATCTGTGGAAGCATCTGTGATCTTGTTGTGGCTCAGACTGAAACACAAACACAACAGGTGGCACTCATTCATCACTCTACATGTTCTGAGATCTGACTATTAGGAGATCAGTCAGTGAAAAGGATGAAAAATAAAAGCACAGTCAGTGTTTATGGGACAAATCCTGGAATCACAGCATCAGATTTCCGTCTACAATAAGGTCATCACATTCTCTCTCCTGGATTGTAAAAACACCCTGATGTGTTTGTGTTCATATATAACACTGAGAATCTGGAATATACTTTCTGTGAAGGACTGGATCTGAACAATGTGGCCCTTAAACCTGCTAGTGGGATTAACAGACGTGATGTCAAGATTACAGCATTTATCAGAGCCACAAACTACATCTGATGTTCAGCTCTGAGGCTCATGATGTGTGGCTCCATCCAGAAAATTAACCCAACCTAAACTTCAAATCACAACAATTCATCAGAATCATTTTGTTCTGTGCTCCTCAGTGCAGCAGAGAAACCATGACTGACTGAGCTTGGACCAACATTCAGGTGACAGGACTTCAGTTTCTAGGTTGAACTGCAGGCAGTGTTTCCACAGAGAGACTGAGAGGAGAATCCAACCTACTGGATCAATTAATAAATGCAGCATCAGAAACAGTGAACAGAGGAGACAGTAGCTGGAGATGCATCCAGCATGGTGGAGCATCTTCCTACAGCTGGTGAACAGAGTAGAGAGAAGAAGTGAGGAGGTAAAATGAACAGTTCCAGCCAGCGTTCTTCCACCTCATGTGGCTGCAGCTAACTTTAAAGCCCCACCAGTTAACTATGTGAGGTCAATGTGTTGCTTTTCGCTGCTTCAGAATCGTTTCTTTTCCTCTAATAGAGCAAATTTACTTTGACTCTCTGAACCCTGTTGGAGGTCAGAGGGTTCATGGGGGTGATGCTGAGTGTTGCTTCCCAGAGAAGGAGCCGGTCTGAGACTTACTCCAGGACTTGGACTTTGTGCAGATTTGGGATGAGTGGCAGCAGCAGCTGGTCGGTGAGCCGACAGTGACTGAGGTCCAGCTCAGTCAGTCCTTCACAGGAGTCCAGCATCTGGACCAGACCTCCACAGACCCTCTGGTCCAGTGTGGTGTGACTGAGGTCCAGCTCTCCACCCAGAGCTCTGCACAAGGACTCCGCCCGTCTCACCGTGTCCCTCTCAGAGTTCACAGGAAGCAGGGACAGCAGCTGGAGGAGGACACTTTTACTGACCCTGAACAGGACAAACAGAGCAAAGAGTGAGCGTCAGGACGCATCGACACGAAGGTGAACAAGCTTCTCTCTGGTTTGTCTCATTCTGTCCCACCTGAGGCGGACCCTGTCCAGGACAGAAAACAGCAGGTCCAGTCCGCTGTCCTCCACCTCACAGTCCTGCAGGTGGAGCTGAGTGTCCCGGCTGCAGTTTTTCAGGACGATGGATGCAGCCCTGCAGTCATCAGCAGTCAGACTCAGAGGCTCAGTCTGATCCCCCTCTGGTAGATCCACACAGAAGCCACAGGACAGATCCAAGCGGTGCTGCAGAGTCCTCAGCAGGTCGGACGCTGCCTCCTGCTGGGCGTCAGAGGCAGCGCAGCAGTGGACCAACCTCAGCAGCTGATTCCTGTCAACACTGCAGGTACAGTTGATGCAGACATAAACCAAATAAAACAGTTAAAACACAGAAAACAAATGTTTCATTTACCTTTACTTACCAATACCATCCATTAACATACAAACAGAAAACTAAAGAGTGATTCCACTTTAACAACTTGAGTTTTAGCTACAGAATTCTGTCCATTACATCCATCAAGTGAAACATCTGGAATCACAATGACGTCACTGAAAATAAACCTGGTGGGTCAGAAAATACAAGCAGAGACAGAATCTGACAGGCTGCCAACAAACTGTCAGCTGATCTGGAATTTACTGAACCTGACATGTATTTTCACGTCCAGGAGGATGTTGGGGACACGTGGCAGGTGTTCAGACCACTGACTGATTTATTCACTGTGCTGAAAAGAGTCACCCGGCTGGATTCACAGCCTTTAAATGTGCAGACAGACGAACGTTTCAACACCACTGTGTCTTCATCAGGACTCTGAAAGGCTGTGAACTGAGCCTAAGTGTACATTTCTGCTTTGTGGCCAGGAAGCCCGACTATGCAGAGAGTTTGGGATTATTCTAATGGAATCTACATGAATGAGTGCAGCCCAGGCTTCTACATGTTCTTTTCTGCTCACTGTTGGACCAGCTGATAAAAGCAGTCCAGCAGGTGATGCTGCAGGTAAAAAGGTGTTATGGTGTCTTTTTACTCAGTTAAAACCAAAGTTCATCTGCTGTTCTGTTTCTGCATGTAATGATGCCTTAAACACTGTCAAACAGTTCAATCACATGACACTGTGACTGTTCATCTTCACAGTTTAATGTGTGACAAGTGAAATAAGCAAAGGTCAAATGTAGAGTGCAGAGTTACATCTAAGGCATTTTAAAGCATGAATTATATTAGGAACCATAGAAAACACTTGTAAATGTGTAAATCTGATACAGAGTGTACTGTTACCAAAGAGATTTTTGTATAGAAAAGCCTGTGTTAGTATTCCATTCATTTACCGCCCCCTAGTGGCTGGATATGAGTGAGGTTTGTTTTTACCGAGGAGTCAGTCAGTCAAGCATGGTCGCTCCACAGTGTGGTACAGAGACAGTTTCGTCGGCGTTTTTTTAAGCCTTGGAGGATCTATGTCCGTAAGTTATCGGATGTTATGGTGTTGTAACATTGTTCGATGATAAGTATGTGACTTTTGCTATGAAAATATTGTTGTATTTAGCGGCGACTTAGTTTTGTGTGTTGCTAGCTGTCTACTAGCTACGAGTGAATGCTAGGCTATTACATTTGAAGTGCATTACGGTCAATACGTTACGTTCTTATGGTCCGTGTGAATATAAATGCAGTCCTATAAGTTAAACTGCTACATGTTTTGGTTGAAATGATATGCGCTTTATGTATTTTCATTTAATTCATGTATTTATTTTGAATTCCTCATGTATTTATGGAGCGTACATTGATACATATTTTCTTGTGTTTATTTTTCAGTTTTACATAAAAGATGAAAGCACTTTCAACAGCTGGAAGTCTTTTTTGTTCGCTATCTGTCTAGCATAGTCCAGCACGCCTGTTTGAGGACAGAATAGTAAAAGGACAGTTTCACGTCGGGCTAAAACCAGATCCACTGTTGACTACACTCCGTGAGCAGCAAGAACAGCATGGAGCACACCGGCCAAGCAATTAAAGATTTCGAGGTCAGGTCTGAAGGCACAGGCTCCAAGTCATCTGGGAGATCAAGCAGGTCCTCAGCCAGCATAGCAGCTACCAAGGCAAAGGCTAAAGCAGAGGCGGCCCTGGTAGAAGCCAAGTATGCAGCACAAGAAGCGGAAATGATGAAACAGAAAGCCCGCATCGAGGCAGAAAATCAAAAAATGTTAGCTGAAGCGGAACAACGCAAAGCAGAGCTGGAGGCAAATCTGTATGTCCTAAAAGTAGAGAGGAGCGCTACAGCGGCCTCAGCAGAAGCAGCGGTTTATGAGGCTGCAGCAGCAATGGAGTCAGATCCTCTCGACGACGTCCAGATTTCTCCTGAGGATCGCACTCAACGCACAAGTGAGTATGTGCAGGCCCACTACGTGACACCAAACGCTCAGCAGCAAGCTCCGGTCTCACAGGAACCTCCCGCCGTACCCACATATGCAGAACGAGCACAACCAGACCCAGTTCAATGGTATCCACTTCCTAACAAGGAGACCCACCTGTCTAAGCCCTCCATTAAAGATGTGGTAACGCCTGTCGCGCAAAACAGAGGATACTCACCTTATGTTCCTCCCCCAATGTCTCACACATCCAGTCTTCGAGATTATGCGTGTGAAGCAACACAAATGACGGATCTCACCAAATACCTTGTCAGGAGAGAGATGGTAAGCTCCGGGCTACTGAAATTTGATGATCGTCCAGAAAACTATTGGGCCTGGAAAACATCTTTCCAAGACACCACAAGGGAGCTCAGCTTAACAGCCCGAGAGGAACTTGATCTACTAATAAAGTGGCTCGGCCCAGACTCATCTCCACAAGCCATGCGCATCAGGTCAGCTCATGTCCACAACCCAACAACAGGAGTAGCTATGGTTTGGCAAAGACTAGATGACACATATGGCTCCCCTGAGATTATTGAAAATGCTCTGCTGCTAAAACTAGAGACATTTCCAAAAATATCTAACAAAGACAACCAGCGTCTCAGAGAACTAGGAGATATTTTAATGCAGATACAGTCAGCTAAGTCAGGGGGATAATTACCAGGTTTAGCCTATCTTGACACAGCGAGGGGGGTTAACCCTGTAGTAGAAAAGCTTCCCTATGGCTTACAAGAACGCTGGATTACACAGGGCTCTAAGTACAAGGAGGAACATAATGTTTCCTTTCCACCCTTTAGCTACTTTGTAAATTTCATATGTAGACAAGCAAAAACCCGTAATGATCCAAGTTTTGTGTTCTCTACATCCAGCAATATGGCCCATGTAAAGCCAGAGAAACCTGTGAGACACAACAACGATTACAAAACAGTGTCAGTAAGGAGAACTGAAGTTGCAGTTATGCCTTCAGTCACAAATAGTGTATCAGAAGGAAAATCAGATGAGCCAGCTGAACGGTGCCCTATACATAATAAGCCACACCCTTTGGCAAAGTGTCGTGGGTTTAGAGTCAAGCACTTAGATGAAAGAAGGGCTTATCTAAAAGAGAACTCTATCTGTTTTCGCTGTTGTGCATCCACTAAGCACTTAGCTAAAGACTGTAAAGTTGCTGTCAAGTGCAAAGAGTGTAATAGCGACAAGCACCTCACTGCTCTGCACCCCGGCCCCGCTCCTTGGTTTACAGAGGTGCAAGCAACGCAGCAAGAGCATGGCGGGGAGCAAGACAATAACTCATCTCCTGAAGTCACTTCAAAATGCACAGAAATCTGTGACAAATCTCTTGGACTCAGATCATGTTCAAAAATCTCCCTCGTGAATGTGTACCCTGCAAACTGTCCCAGCAGAGCTCAAAAAATGTATGTGGTCTTAGACGACCAAAGCAACCGATCTCTTGCCAAATCAGTCTTCTTTGATCTATTTGGCATTAATGCAGCTCGCTCCACTTATACTCTGAAGACCTGTGCGGGGATACAAGAAGCAACAGGAAGGAAAGCTCACAATTTTGTTGTCTCGTCTCTAGATGGAAAGACTCATGTAGCACTCCCACCTCTTTTGGAATGCAATACGATGCCAGATGATCGCTCAGAAATCCCCACACCTGACATTGTACAGCACTTTCCTCACCTAGCTCCTGTTGCAGATAAAATACCACCAATCGAACCAGAGACGCCCATCCTTCTCTTATTAGGACGAGACGTCCTCAGTGTACACAAGGTACGTGAACAGTACAATGGTCCACACAACACACCGTACACCCAGCGACTAGATTTGGGCTGGGTCATTGTTGGCGAGGTGTGCCTTGGAGGGGTACACAAACAAAAGTGAACGTTTACAAAACGAATGTGCTAAATAATGGACGCACTTCCTTTCTCGAACCTTGTCCTGGTGCAATCCATGTAAAGGAGAAATTCAGTGCTCCCATACAGCAAACAGACCATGCATTCTACGACGCACAAACAGCTCCACTCAAACCAACAGACAACTTGGGGCTTAATGTATTCCAAAGAAATCCAGATGATGACAAAACAGCCTTGTCTGTTGAGGACAAAATCTTTCTTGAGATAATGGACAGAGAGGTTTATATGGACAATGATAACCACTGGGTGGCGCCCCTACCATTCCGTACACCACGCCCTCTGCTTCCCAACAACAGAGAACAGGCTCTGAAGCGCCTCACTATTCTGTTACGGACACTACAGAAAAAGAAAGACATGAGAGACCAGTTCACTGAATTTATGCAGAAAATCTTTGATAATGACCAGGCAGAAAAGGCACCTCCACTCAAACCAGGCGAAGAATGCTGGTACCTACCAACATTTGGGGTGTACCATCCCTAGAAACCGGGCAAAATACGAGTTGTGTTCGACTCAAGCGCCTCGTTCAATGGTATTTCCCTAAATGACATTCTCCTTAAGGGACCTGACTTGAACAATACACTGCTCGGGGTTCTACTGCGCTTTAGGAAAGAACAAGTTGCAGTCACTGTAGATGTTGAGCAGATGTTTTACTGCTTCAGAGTCAAAGAAAGACACAGAAATTATCTCCGGTTTCTATGGTTTCAGGATAATGACCTTAGCAAGGAAATCACTGAGTTTCGCATGAAGGTGCCCGTTTTTGGGAACAGCCCTTCCCCAGCCATCGCTGTCTACGGTCTCAGGCGGGCCACAGAACTTGGAGAAGAGGAGTACGGCTCCAATGCAAAACAGTTTGTCTTCCGCAATTTCTACGTGGATGATGGACTGGCCTCTGTGTCCAGTGAAAGTGAAGCCATCAAATTCTTAACAGGAGCGAGAAACATGATGGCAGAATCAAATATAAGACTTCATAAAATAGCCTCAAACGGTAGTCATGTGATGAACGCATTTCCACCTGAAGAGAGAGCAACAGATCTCAAGGATTTGGATCTGGATGTAGACCCTCTGCCTCTCCAACGGAGCCTTGGGGTGAGTTGGGACTTAGAAAATGACTGTTTCACATTCCGTGTAGCTAAAGACAGTAAACCTTTCACCCGTAGAGGAATACTTTCTGTTGTGAATAGCCTCTATGATCCCCTCGGATTCGCTGCCCCAGTTACAATACAGGGAAAAGCATTGTACAGAGAGCTAACTGTAGAACAGCAGGATTGGGACGAACCTCTACCGGTAGACCGGGAGGCAGAGTGGGTAAGGTGGACTGATTCACTTACCGCTCTTGAACATCTCCAAATCCACAGACCCTTTGTTCCAGTTTCATTGTCACACACTCAGAGAAGAGAGTTGTGCATCTTCTCAGATGCTTCAACGATGGCAATAGCAGCTGTAGCATACCTTAGGGTCAGTGACACTGATAGCCAATGCCATGTTGGGTTTATCATGGGTAAGGCTAAGTTAGCCCCATCTTCTGCCCACACTATCCCACGCTTAGAATTATGTGCAGCTGTATTAGCAGTGGAATTGGCTCAAGTGATTGTAGATGAAAGTGACATTGAGTTTCATGCAGTCAACTTCTACACAGACAGCCGAATAGTTTTAGGCTACATTCACAATACCACACGCAGATTCTACGTGTATGTTGCAAATAGAGTTGCTCAGATTTGCAAATCTACCAAACCAGACCAGTGGCATCATGTCACTACAGACCAAAACCCTGCAGATCATGGGACAAGACCTGTTTTAGCAGCCCACCTGCAACATAACACCTGGCTCTCTGGTCCACAGTTCTTGACACAGACTGACACTGACCAAAGAGACACAGTACAGATCAAAGAGACTTTCGACCTTGTGGACCCATCAGCGGACGTTGAAGTTCGGCCCCAAGTGACTTCCCTAGCAACAAAAATTGAGAAAAAGGAGCTTGGAACCCACAGGTTTGCACGTTTCTCAAGCTGGAAGTCCCTGGTGAGAGCAATAAAAACTCTCATCCACATTGCCAAGTCATTCTCCAAAGTATCAAGTACATGTAAAGGTTGGCACAATTGTAATCTTACAAATACTACAGAAATCTCACAAGCAAAAACAGCAATCATTCAGTGCATTCAAACAGAGACTTACAAAGAAGAAATTGAGAGCCTTCAAAAAGGTAAAGAGATCCCTTCCTGCAGTCCTCTTGAAAAACTTGACCCCTTCATTGATGGTGAGGGTTTGTTAAGGGTTGGGGGACGTTTACAGTCAGCAGATCTATCAGATATGGAGAAACACCCTTTGATAATCCCAGGTACTCATCATGTGGCCGTTCTTTTAGTTAGACATTACCACAACCAAGTAGCTCACCAAGGCCGACAGTTCACTGAAGGTGCTCTGCGCACAGCCGGACTATGGGTTGTTGGGGCCAAGAGACTAATTTCTGGCACACTCCATAAATGTGTCATATGTAGAAAACTTAGAGGCCGTCTGGAGGAGCAAAAAATGGCCAGCTTGCCCACCGACAGACTTGCAGTTGACCCGCCATTCACTCATGTAGGCCTGGACGTTTTTGGACCTTGGAATGTCAAATCCCGCCGCACAAGGGCAAACAGCGCTGACAGTAAAAGGTGGGCTGTGCTGTTTACCTGTCTGAGTACCAGGGCCGTGCACATAGAAGTTATAGAGTCAATGTCAGCTTCAAGTTTTATCAATGCCTTGCGTCGATTCCTGTCAATCAGAGGACCTGTCAAACACCTACGGTCAGACCAAGGCACAAACTTCATTGGTGCTTGTAAAGAACTACAACTCCACGTTGAGGATCCAGAAATCAGAGACTACTTACAGGACCAAAGCTGCACCTGGACATTCAATGCCCCGCATTCATCCCACATGGGAGGAGTGTGGGAGCGAATGATTGGACTCGTCCGACGCATCCTTGATGGCTTGCTATTAAAAACCTCAACCACCCGCCTTACACACGAGGTATTAGTCACTCTTATGGCTGAGGTTATGGCCATAATGAATGCCAGGCCCTTAGTCCCAGTTTTTACTGATCATGAAACACCTGAAGTTCTCTCGCCTGCAATGCTTCTAACACAGAAGGCCAGTGCTGTTTCAGCACCACCTGGAGACTTTGAACTCAAAGACCTTTACAAAGCCCAGTGGCGGCAAGTTCAGAGTCTCGCGGACTGTTTTTGGAAGAGATGGAGGCAAGAGTATCTTGCTACACTGCAGACAAGGCGAAAGTGGAAGGGAGAGAAGCCAAATGTTAAACAGGGTGATGTTATTCTGTTAAAAGACAATCAAGCAAAGCGTAACGAGTGGCCTATTGGTATTGTAGTCAAAGCCATTCCCAGCGATGATAACAGAGTGAGAAAGGTCGAGGTTAAGACTGTGAAACAAGGCACTGCTAAAACCTACCTTAGGCCTGTTACTGATGTAATAGTACTTTTGTCTGAGAGTGATAAAAATGTTTAATTAAGAGTGGTACATTTGTTAATATACCAGGCGGGGAGTGTACTGTTACCAAAGAGATTTTTGTATAGAAAAGCCTGTGTTAGTATTCCATTCATTTACCGCCCCCTAGTGGCTGGATATGAGTGAGGTTTGTTTTTACCGAGGAGTCAGTCAGTCAAGCATGGTCGCTCCACAGTGTGGTACAGAGACAGTTTCGTCTGCGTTTTTTTAAGCCTTGGAGGATCTATGTTCGTAAGTTATCGGATGTTATGGTGTTGTAACATTGTTCGATGATAAGTATGTGACTTTTGCTATGAAAATATTGTTGTATTTAGCGGCGACTTAGTTTTGTGCGTTGCTAGCTGTCTACTAGCTACGAGTGAATGCTAGGCTATTACATTTGAAGTGCATTACGGTCAATACGTTACGTTCTTATGGGCCGTGTGAATATAAATGCAGTCCTATAAGTTAAACTGCTACATGTTTTGGTTGAAATGATATGCGCTTTATGTATTTTCATTTAATTCATGTATTTATTTTGAATTCCTCATGTATTTATGGAGCGTACATTGATACATATTTTCTTGTGTTTATTTTTCAGTTTTACATAAAAGATGAAAGCACTTTCAACAGCTGGAAGTCTTTTTTGTTCGCTATCTGTCTAGCATAGTCCAGCACGCCTGTGTGAGGACAGAATACAGAGAGACGGAAGGATTCCATCAATGACCAAAGAGGAACTTCATCATGGAAGCAAAGTACTGCACTGAAATAAAAGTAGTTGTGATCTTACAAACTGCTGTATAATGAAAGAAGTGAAGACACAATGACCAGTGCTGCACTGATACTGAGTCAGAGGACATGTGGATCCTGTCCTGTGTGCTGGACAACACTGATACTGGTGGAAACAAGCAACAACATCTGACCTGAGCTGAGAAACTCTGTCCAGCGTAAAGAGGATGGACTGGATTCCCTCTGTTGGGATGGAGGTCCACAGGAGGTTCAGTTTAACTCCGTCACTGTGTCTGAGGGTGAAGAGCAGAGCAGCAAAGTCCACTGAGTCCAGCTCTCTGCAGCTCAGGTTGATCACATGATCCAGTGACCTCAGCAAACTGGGGACCATGTGACTGGCGTGAGCTCTATACAGCTCTCTGATGGAAGTCATCACGAAGCTGGAACTGGGCCTGAAAGCATCAAGAGCACTGACAAGGACACTGTTCAAAGAGCTGTGCTGATGAAAGATGAGTCACAGTAATTCACAAAGGAATCATGAAAGAAGACAAACTGTGATCCTGGGAAGAGGCAAAAACCTTTTAAACACCATCCTGTCCAGAAAAGGAAGCAGACGAGCAGCGCTCTCCTGTAAGGAGCGGCTCTTCCTCAGGTTCACAGTGATGGTCTGAGCCGACGACTGCAGCAGCAGAGAGTGAAGAAGCTCCCAGTTCAGGCAGCAGGAGGTCAGATCTCCAGCAACCTTAATCAACAAGGCCTCTGTCAAGTCCTGGTCCTGGATTTCATGGAGGAGGACCAGGACCTGCTGCAGATGATCTTCACTCAGTCTGCAGATTTCAGCAAGAAGAAATGATTAGTCCGTTTTAAAAATATCATGTTTTGTTTTGTTCATGAGGTTCAGGAACGATATTTACTTGACTGTTAGAGGAGCGTCGTGAAGCAGCAGTGGAATGAGACACTGAGCAGGGATGCAGGACTCAGTGAGGACTAACCATCTGACTGAACAGTATCTCAGCAGGGAAGACAAACTACTGACAACCTTCAACAACACTCTCTCTGAAGGTTGAACTTTATGAGGTAAAAGAGAAAGCTCTTCAACAGCCAGTGGACAGATCAGTCTGCCTCTTTTGACCCACTGAAGCAGGAGCAAGGCCATGGCATTGGAAAGTCTGAAAACCAAAGAGAAAACCAAAGAGCCAACATCAATAACTGCAGATTCAAAGTGGACAAAGGTAAATGTGACTGAAAGACAACGACAGACAGGAACGACTGAAATGCTAACCTCAGACTTTGGAGCTTTGTTGTCTTTCTAAAGAGGAGGGAGGCTCTTCTGACAGACATCTTCTTTCCTGTGAGGCTGAGATCCACGTCAGAGCCACACAGTTGAAGAACTCTGCCCACAGAGCAGCAGGTCGTCCTGGATAACCTTCCTGCTAACAGCAGGTTGAAGTCCAGGAGCTGCAGCAGAGACACCAGCTGCTGGACCTCCTTTCTGGATCTGACAGAGATGGATGAACACACCTTCTGGAAGAAGCCTGGATCACAGCTGAAACCCAGCAAAAAGAGACGGAACTACGTGATCATAGACCATATGAAGAATCATGGATGAACAGACACACACAGAGTGATGACAACAGTCTGATGCGTTCCCAGCTGTTATGACATCACATTGAATCAAACCAACACACACAGAGAAACATCCTGATCTACATGATATTAGTCTGTAAATGACTCATTCATTGTTTTCAGTAACTCTGGTTAATATTAGCTGCATTTGGAGACAAACCTCTTTGAAGTACAAACAGTAGGATTTGACATATACAGTATTTGTCTGACTGACCTGAGCTGTGAGATATAAGGCAGACACTGCAGGAAACTCCTCACTTCACTCTCTTCATGTGACCAGCCTGTCAGCTCCACTCGTTTCTTCTCTGATTGGAGTTTCAACACTTCCAGGAGGATGGAGGTCTTTGTCTCTGAGAGGTTTATAGACCAGACTGGAGGAACTGACTGGAGAACTGACTGTAATAATGGAAGGACTCTCAAACCTGTTCTAGTCTCACAGTCCTTCACATGGGAGAACAGATCCAGCAGGAAGTCACTCTGATATTTATCATTCATGAATCTGAATGGAAATGTTTTATATGTCCACACTGATGATAACAGCTCCAGTATCTTCTCTCCTGTCTGCTGTTGTCTCTCTGCTGCTGCACACAACAGATTCCCAAACAACCTGGTTGATTCATCAAGAGATAAATCCCACTGAACACTGTAAAATGAAGAGAAACACATGTTTGAATGATCTCATCTCCCTTGTATGAATACAACTACACATGAGGAATGATACCTATTTCATCAGAGCAGTAATGGATGCTTTACTGGTTATTTTTAAACTCCTCATATATCCACAAACCCAATACCACCTTAAATGTCCAGGTACTTTCCATTGTCTATGTTGTGGACTGATTGTTGTATCAAGACCTATTAACAGGACTGAACTGTTGTCACTGAGCTACAGCTCTCATTACCAACATCTTTTCATTGTTCTCTTTCAGGAACTACACTGTCACATGTTTCCAGAGTGTTGCAGTAAATATTTCTCCATCAACACATGAACTCAGGTTCTTCTCTCTGCTCCACTGCTTCAGTCACTCAGTGACCTTCATCAAGTTCTATCAACTGCTTCATGTTCATGTTCAGTTCAACAACAACATGAGTGACTGCTTTGACCACTATAGTCCATGAAAATACTGCACCGTCCTACTAACTGAATACAGAATCCCTTTAAATCAACAATTAGTGAAGAGCCGTGACACAAACCCTCTAAATCAAATATAAACTGTTGCTTCATTCCATCTCAGATCATACATTTTTACATTTTAGACATTTCTGGTCCACCATCTCTGGTTTGACTCAAATCTTTAAAACATAAAAATACGGATATTTGTGAAATTTTAGCTTGATAAAAAATACTTTCCAAGATAAATATGTGCTTATAAAAAGCCAGCCTGTCACCTTTAATCAGGGTTTTCTACAAATTGAAATTTGAGGCTGTTTGAACAACAATATCTCAGGAACTACTGAAGATAAAAACCGGAAATTTTCATTCTGATTTCTCATCATGTCATTAAGTCAAAGTCAAGTCAGCTTTATTGTCAGTTGTGCCACATGTACAGGACATAGACGGAACCGAAACACCGTTTCTCTCAGAGCCCGGTGGAAACATGCAAGGCACAGTAGAAAAACTAAAAAGACAAACACACGAAGAAACAAGCCATGCAAATGAATTCAGAATCTTTAATATTGAAAAGTAGACAAAGTCATCTCTGATCATGGCTGAGTTAAGATGTGAAATAAAAATGAAGCTGTCAGGAAAAGTCTCATCTCTGAGCTCATATTAATAAAAAGGATATTAATGCAAAAGTCAACTGGTGAGATCTTCTGAACCGTACGTAGCTGCACGTCACAATAAAACACAAAAAAACAATATTGTTGTTTTGAGGGACAACTTGTCAGATCAGTCACTTATAAAAGTTCAATAAAAATAAGTTTCTTTTCAATTTTGTCACCAACTAATTCACATTTTAAAGTTTTCTATATGTTTGTTGTGCTTTATTGTGACATGCAGCTACATATAGCTCAGGTAATGTCACCAGTTGACTTTTGTATCATCAGTATTCTTATTTGATTATTCCTGCTCAATGATGAGACCATTCATAATGGCTTCAATATGATTCACATATAAACTTTTCATAATCACAAAGTCGTTCATCTACTTTTCCAATATTCCAGATTCTGAATCAATGACAACAGAAATAAAACTGAAAACTTCAGGAAGCCTCAAATTTCAATGTGAGAATAAAACCTGTTGAAAGACGGTCAACAGACCATTTTAAACAACTTTGATCTCAGAAGATATCTGATATATAAACCCAGATATTCACTGATTCTATTTTAAACATCCAGGATTTATAAACAAAACGTTTCAAGCAAATCTGACATGTTCAAGCAGAAGGTCTCTGATGATCAGAGATGGAAGAACCCTTTACAAACTGATAGAAATCACTACTTTATATCCTGGTGGCTTGTTTAATCTACAATACAGACACAGATTGATCAACTCATCATACATGTATCTACATGTCAGACTCAAAGACAACAAGGAAGTAAATACTAAATAAATACAGTGGTGGAAAGAGAACAATGGTTCCCTCTGAAATGGAGCTCACTTGAAATAGAACTGAAATATGATCCCATGTGGATAAAGTCATGATGTACAAATACAACTCTGATGATAAACAAACACCACACAAACATTTAAACAGTACAAGGACATTAGAATTGATGGATTTCTTCTAGCAAACACTGAATAGTGGAAAGTACAGTTCATTTACCTGAGCTGTGAGATATAAGGCAGACACTGCAGGAAACTCCTCACTTCACTCTCTTCATGTGACCAGCCTGTCAGCTCCACTTGTTTCTTCTCTGATTGGAGTTTCAACACTTCCAGGAGGATGGAGGTCTTTCTCTCTGAGAGGTCTATGGACCAGACTGGAGGAACTGACTGGAAAACTGACTGTAATGATGGAAGGACTCTCAAACCTGTTCTAGTCTCACAGTCCTTCCCATGGGAGAACAGATCCAGCAGGAAGTCACTCTGATATTTAGCATCCATGTATCTTAAAGGAAATGTTTCATATGTCCACACTGATGATAACAGCTCCAGTATCTTCTCTCCTGTCTGCTGTTGTCTCTCTGCTGCTGCACACAACAGATTCCCAAACAACCTGGTTGATTCATCAAGAGATAAATCCCACTCAACACTGTAAAATGAAGAGAAACACATGTTTGAATGATTTCATCTCCCTTGTATGAATACAACTACACATGAGGAATGATACCTATTTCATCAGAGCAGTAATGGATGCTTTACTGGTTACTTTTAAACTCCTCATATATCCACAAACCCAATACCACCTTAAATGTCCATCTACTTTCCATTGTCCATGTTGTGTACTGACTTTTGTATCAAGACCTATTAACAGGACTGAACTGTTGTCACTGAGCTACAGCTCTCATTACCAACATCTTTTCATTGTTCTCTTTCAGGAACTACACTGTCACATGTTTCCAGAGTGTTGCAGTAAATATTTCTCCATCAACACATGAACTCAGGTTCTTCTCTCTGCTCCACTGCTTCAGTCACTCAGTGACCTTCATTAAGTTCTATCAACTGCTTCATGTTCATGTTCAACAACAACATGAGTGACTGCTTTGACCACTATAGTCCATGAAAATACTGCACCGTCCTACTAACTGAATACAGAATCCCTTTAAATCAACAATTAGTCAAGAGCCGTGACACAAACACTCTAAATTAAATATAAACTGTTGCTTCATTCCATCTCAGATCATCCATTTTTACATTTTAGACATTTCTGCTCCACCATCTCTGGTTCGACTCAAATCTTTAAAACATAAAAATACGGATATTTGTAAAATTTTAGCTTGATAAAAAATACTTTCCAAGATAAATATGTGCTTATAAAAAGCCAGCCTGTCACCTTTAATCAGGGTTTTCTACAAATTGAAATTTGAGGCTGTTTGAACAACAATATCTCAGGAACTACTGAAGATAAAAACCTGAAATTTTCTCTCTTATCTTTCATCATGTCATCGATTCAGAATCTGCAATATTGGACAAGAAGATCAAATCATCTCTGTATGTCTCAATACAACATAAAACAGATAAAATACTGATCAATATGAAATATTGGGTTAAAGAAATGAACACAAAGTTGTCTTAGTCAAACTTTCAGAATGGACTGAGCAGGTTTGAAAACTTGAACCACCAAACTGAACTACTGGTAGATAGTCTGATCCAAGGACAACAGAGGTCTGGAGTCTCAAAATACAACTAAGAAAATACATGTATATTTATAATTAGAGCATATTTGTCTTTTTCAGACCCACTTTGTAGACACAGACTTTGGTTTGGAGGAGACTGCTCATGTAGGCTTGTGTCATCTCTTTGGGAAACATCACTGCAGTAGATTGTAAGGATGACAGCAGCAGGATGGAAGCAAACACACTGATCTGGTGGGATAGTGGCATTTTAGAGAGGGACATGTTCATTCCCGGACATAAATCTAAAGCTAATCTGATCCACTACTGTGAGAAACACTTAATGGTCCATTTATCCTCATGATCATGATGGAAACTGTTTGATAGGATCCAAATGGATCCTCTGCTTTGTGTTCTACAGACAATAAACTTCAAGACCAAAGTCACAGCAGGACTCTACATAAAGTTAAAGTGTGACAACATGAATATAGAGAGGAAGTAAAGAAGAGTTTACCTTCAAGCATGTCTTCAGTAAGGAGGAGGACAATGCACTGAGTTCAATTTGTGACTGAAAATGACGTTAAATGTCTGGATTCACAAATAATTAGCCTTAGTTATTAATGAAGAACCATTTAGAAACTCCAGAAGTCTGTTGTACTTGGATCAGACCATCTACCAGTACTGTTGTTTTTGAGGAACAACGTGTCATATCTGCTGAATAAGTTACGAATGTTCAAAGAATTGTCCTTAAAAATGGGACGTTTGATGACGCCTTAGACTTTTTCCATATTTCAGTTCGCCCATAATCACAAAGTAGCTCATCTGCTTTTCCAATATTCCAGATTCTGAATCAATGACAAGAGAAATAAAACTGAAAACTTCAGGAAACATAAAAATTTCAATGTGTCAATAAAACCTGCTGAAAGATGGTCAACAGACCATTTTAAACAACTTTGATCTCAGAAGATATCTGATATATAAACCCAGATATTCACTGATTCTATTTTAAACATCCAGAATTTATGAAGAAAACGTTTCAAGCAAATCTGACATGTTCAAGCAGAAGGTCTCTAATGATCAGAGATGGAAGAACCCTTTACAAACTGATAGAAATCACTACTTTATATCCTGGTGGCTTGTTTAATCTACAATACAGACACAGATTGATCAACTCATCATACATGTATCTACATGTCAGACTCAAAGACAACAAGGACGTAAATACTAAATAAATACAGTGGTGGAAAGAGAACAATGGTTCCCTCTGAAATGGAGCTCACTTGAAATACAACTGAAATATGATCCCATGTGGATAAAGTCATGATGTACAAATACAACTCTGATGATAAACAAACACCACACAAACATTTAAACAGTACAAGGACATTAGAATTGATGGATTTCTTCTAGCAAACACTGAATAGTGGAAAGTACAGTTCATTTACCTGAGCTGTGAGATATAAGGCAGACACTGCAGGAAACTCCTCACTTCACTCTCTTCATGTGACCAGCCTGTCAGCTCCACTCGTTTCTTCTCTGATTGAAGTTTCAACACTTCCAGGAGGATGGAGGTCTTTGTCTCTGAGAGGTTTATAGACCAGACTGGAGGAACTGACTGGAGAACTGACTGTAATAATGGAAGGACTCTCAAACCTGTTCTATTCTCACAGTCCTTCACATGGGAGAACAGATCCAGCAGGAAGTCACTCTGATATTTAGCATCCATGTATCTTAAAGGAAATGTTTCATATGTGCACACTGATGATAACAGCTCCAGTATCTTCTCTCCTGTCTGCTGTTGTCTCTCTGCTGCTGCACACAACAGATTCCCAAACAACCTGGTTGATTCATCAAGAGATAAATCCCACTCAACACTGTAAAATGAAGAGAAACACATGTTTGAATGATTTCATCTCCCTTGTATAAATACAACTACACATGAGGAATGATACCTATTTCATCAGAGCAGTAATGGATGCTTTACTGGTTACTTTTAAACTCCTCATATATCCACAAACCCAATACCACCTTAAATGTCCAGGTACTTTCCATTGTCTATGTTGTGGACTGATTGTTGTATCAAGACCTATTAACAGGACTGAACTGTTGTCACTGAGCTACAGCTCTCATTACCAACATCTTTTCATTGTTCTCTTTCAGGAACTACACTGTCACATGTTTCCAGAGTGTTGCAGTAAATATTTCTCCATCAACACATGAACTCAGGTTCTTCTCTCTGCTCCACTGCTTCAGTCACTCAGTGACCTTCATTAAGTTCTATCAACTGCTTCATGTTCATGTTCAACAACAACATGACTGACTGCTTTGACCACTATAGTCCATGAAAATACTGCACCATCCTACTAACTGAATACAGAATCCCTTTAAATCAACAATTAGTCAAGAGCCGTGACACAAACCCTCTAAATCAAATATAAACTGTTGCTTCATTCCATCTCAGATCATACATTTTTACATTTTAGACATTTCTGGTCCACCATCTCTGGTTTGACTCAAATCTTTAAAACATAAAAATACGGATATTTGTGAAATTTTAGCTTGATAAAAAATACTTTCCAAGATAAATATGTGCTTATAAAAAGCCAGTCTGTCACCTTTAATCAGGGTTTTCTACACACTGTAATTTGAGGCTGTTTCAACAACAATATCTCAGGAACTACTGAAGATAAAAACCTGAAATTTTCTCTCTTATCTTTCATCATGTCATCGATTCAGAATCTGCAATATTGGACAAGAAGATCAAATCATCTCTGTATGTCTCAATACAATATAAAACAGATAAAATACTGATCAATATGAAATATTGGGTTAAAGAAATGAACATTAAGTTGTCTTAGTCAAACTTTCAGAATGGACTGAGCAGGTTTGAAAACTTGAACCACCAAACTGAACTACTGGTAGATAATCTGATCCAAGGACAACAGAGGTCTGGAGTCTCAAAATACAACTAAGAAAATACATGTATATTTATAATTAGAGCATATTTGTCTTTTTCAGACCCACTTTGTAGACACAGACTTTGGTTTGGAGGAAACTGCTCATGTAGGCTTGTGTCATCTCTTTGGGAAACATCACTGCAGTAGATTGTAAGGATGACAGCAGCAGGATGGAAGCAAACACACTGATCTGGTGGGATAGTGGCATTTTAGAGAGGGACATGTTCATTCCTGGACATAAATCTAAAGCTAATCTGATCCACTACTGTGAGAAACACTTAATGGTCCATTTACCCTCATGATCATGATGGAAACTGTTTGATAGGATCCAAATGGATCCTCTGCTTTGTGTTCTACAGACAATAAACTTCAAGACCAAAGTCACAGCAGGACTCTGCACCAAGTTAAAGTGTGACAACATGAACATTTAGAGGAAGTGAAGAAGAGTTTACCTTCAAGCATGTCTTCAGTAAGGAGGAGGACAATGCACTGAGTTCAATTTGTGACTGAAAATGACGTTAAATGTCTGGATTCACAAATAATTTGCCTTAGTTATTAATGAAGAACCATTTAGAAAGTCCAGAAGTCTGTTCTACTTGGATCAGATCATCTACCAGTACTGTTGTTTTTGAGGAACATCGTGTCATATCTGCTGAATCAGTTACGAATGTTCAAAAAATTGTCCTTAAAGATGGGACGTTTGATGACGCCTTAGACTTTTTCCATATTTCAGTTCGCCCATAATCACAAAGTCGTTCATCTGCTTTTCCAATATTCCAGATTCTGAATCAATGACAACAGAAATAAAACTGAAAACTTCAGGAAGCCTCAAATTTCAATGTGTGAATAAAACCTGCTGAAAGATGGTCAACAGACCATTTTAAACAACTTTTGTCTCAGAAGACATCTGATATATAAACCCAGATATTCACTGATTCTATTTTAAACATCCAGGATTTATAAAGAAAACGTTTCAAGCAAATCTGACATGTTCAAGCAGAAGGTCTCTGATGATCTGAGATGGAAGAACCCTTTACAAACTGATAGAAATCACTTTACTTTATATCCTGGTGGCTTGTTTAATCTACAATACAGACACAGTTTGATCAACTCATCATACATGTATCTACATGTCAGACTCAAAGACAACAAGGAAGTAAATACTAAATAAATACAGTGGTGGAAAGAGAACAATGGTTCCCTCTGAAATGGAGCTCACTTGAAATACAACTGAAATATGATCCCATGTGGATAAAGTCATGATGTACAAATACAACTCTGATGATAAACAAACACCACACAAACATTTAAACAGTACAAGGACATTAGAATTGATGGATTTCTTCTAGCAAACACTGAATAGTGGAAAGTACAGTTCATTTACCTGAGCTGTGAGATATAAGGCAGACACTGCAGGAAACTCCTCACTTCACTCTCTTCATGTGACCAGCCTGTCAGCTCCACTTGTTTCTTCTCTGATTGGAGTTTCAACACTTCCAGGAGGATGGAGGTCTTTCTCTCTGAGAGGTCTATGGACCAGACTGGAGGAACTGACTGGAAAACTGACTGTAATGATGGACGGACTCTCAAACCTGTTCTAGTCTCACAGTCCTTCACATGGGAGAACAGATCCAGCAGGAAATCTCTCTGACATTTATCATTCATGTATCTTAAAGGAAATGTTTTATATGTGCACAGTGATGATAACAGCTCCAGTATCTTCTCTCCTGTCTGCTGTTGTCTCTCTGCTGCTGCAAAGAACAGACTCCCCAAGATTCTGGTTTCTTCTGAAGGTTCTGGTGACTGAGGCACGACACTGAAATTATGGAGATAAAAACCTTTTTTTAACATCAAAAAGAATTTCTTATTTTGTTATAAATTCTGAAATGAAATTTGTTGTATTGTAATCACTCAAAAAAGAGAACAGAAAACATGAAAAATATCATGATTCATTTACCTGAGCTGTGAGATATAAGGCAGACACTGCAGGAAACTCCTCACTTCACTCTCTTCATGTGACCAGCCTGTCAGCTCCACTTGTTTCTTCTTTGATTGGAGTTTCAACACTTCCAGGAGGATGGAGGTCTTTCTCTCTGAGAGGTCTATGGACCAGACTGGAGGAGCTGACTGGAAAAGTGGCCTCAGTTTTGGAATGACACTCAAAAGCCCTTTACTCCTAACATGTTGGTACAGATCAAGACAGAGGTTACTTAAATCCCTTTGATCATTGAACAATGAGAGGAGCTGATTCACTACATGTAGGAAGCTTTGCTCAGTGTGATGTTCTGCTGCCTTCAGGCATAAATCCAGTAACAGCCTCCTCTGTTGTGTCCCATGACTTTGCTCCTGGTTCCACAAAGCCGGACTGAAGCTGCATAATAAAACATATAATAGTAATAATATCAAACACATTTCTCTTTATATGTAACAAAAACACAAACAACACAATTTCAACTTGATGGACTAAATTTCATCTTACATTGTCCCAAGAAAAATATAAAGTCATGAAGAGTAACGATGCTTTATCAAATCAAGTACTTCCAGTCATTTATTTTGGAAGAATTCTCTTTGTCTTTTCATTTCAGTTTGTGAAGCACCAAAATATGAATGAAAGGCCATTCTTCACTAAACTCATTGTGCATCTTATTGCAACTGACAAAATTGGTTTGACACATCTTTAGCAGAATTGCTCAGACTGTACAACAGAAAAGGACAAATGAATCAGCAGACTTTAGTTCAGGTCCATCCTACACAATGAGGCCAGCCTGAGGCCTGATTCTACAAAATTCATTTAGCTGATTAGGAGCATGATTCAAGACTCATCGCAGAACAACTGATCTTTCTTAGCACCCAACTTTAAGATCACTTGATTCAGTCAATCTATTAAAAACACCATTTTTTGTTAAATGATTGTTTGCCAAGACAACTCTGGACAGCAGGGCTTACATTTCAACACTGATGGATTGGTTACAGTATGTGGAATCACTATTACGTAAAAGCTACATACCTGAGTGAGCTGACGGACGGCAAAGCCTCTATTAGGGACTCACACAAACTCTGGCAGGCAGGAGTAGCTGTGTCCCAGTGGAGGCAGACACTGACCTGTGTCATCCTCTTCATGACTTTCACAGCCCTTTCAAACAGCTGTTTTTTACCTTCCACTGGAAGGTGCAGGCGATTTTCATCGAGGCCAAGTAAGGCTGCAAAGTCCATCTGTCCTTCACTGAGAAGGAAAATCCTCCACAGCTGCTGTGGCAAAGGGTCACACCTGGAGTTTAAAGAATAACCTCATGTTGAAACAAATCCACAGGATAACATCTCATTATATTGTATGTTGTAAGCTAAGCAGTAATGTGACACCAATAAACACACACTCACTCATACCATTGGACATTCTGAAGGCATCCCAACAGTTGTCTCATTCCTTGCTCTGATACTGTGGCATCCTCAAGGTCCAAACATATTTTCCTTGTCTTAGACTGACTGACCACATAGGCCACAGCACAGCAGGGGTAAGGATCAAGACTCTGTTTACAGAGGTCAACGTGGTAGTCCAGTTTGTCCAGAAGGTAGATGCATGCTTCTGGACACTGGGACTCATACAAGCACTGGTATAAGAACAGAACATCAACAATAAGCCCACTGTCTTCAGTGACCACATCCTGCTGACACAGAACTGGGACAAAGGTGCTTATTAGCTCCTTGAAGAACCAGTCAGATGTATTCTTCAGCTCCTCAGCTGGAATCAGACACTTCATCAAACTTGGACTCTTCTCATTCAACAGTCGACACATGAAAGGGATCAAATGTTTCATGTGCTTCTTCTCCTCAGTGAGGCACTGCTGAAAAACATCCTTGATTTTATCAGGATTCTTTAAGAGCCACACAGCTGCAAAAAACTCCTGCACGGTGTAATGGAGGAAGGCATGTGTAGTTTCTGTTTCAGTGCAGCTGGCCCTGATAAAAAGTGGTTTTAGGAAGGAAAGGACACAGTTGTCTTTACAGGACACTTCAGTCAGGTTCACAGTTTTTCCCTGAGTTGCCAGAAAAGCTATTTCAGCCAAGGACAGTATTTCCTTTGTCTTGGTGCTGATGAAGGTGTTTAGATCTTTGTTCTTTGTTTTGTTGCTGTTTATCTGAAGGCAGTAACGAACAATGTGGATGTAGATTTCTGTTATCGTGCATGGCTGTGGAGAGTCTTCTGATGAAAAGCAGGCAGCCACCATCAGAGCATACACTGGCACATGGCAAAGAGTCAGCAACTCCAAGTTGCTCAGAACCTTCTGTGCTTCTCTGAGCGTTGCAGATAAGTAGGACTTTATGTTCTGCTCACTAAATCCTTTCACCTCCACCCTGAGACAGTCCCCAGAGAAGAGGTCTTCATCATCTGGTCTGCAGGTTGTGATGATCTTTGCATCAGGTAGTAGGTCTTTCTCTACAAGCCTTCGCACCACTGATAAAGACAGATCTGTGATTCCATCAAAAATGATTGTAACATTATAAGAGTTCCTCTTTATATCCTGTAAAACCTCCTCCACACCTCCATCTGGTTCACTGAACTCTTTGAAAAGAAGGTCCTCCAGGCTCATAGCCGCTGTGATTTGGGACGTTTCCCTCATGTCAAAGTAAAACATGTAATCTAACTCCTTGTTGTTCTTTTCTGCCCAGAGTCTCAACATTTCACAAGCGACTGCCGTCTTTCCAATTCCAGGCTTCCCAACCAGGAGAATGTCTTCCTCTGTTTTCAGTAAGTCAGTGGGGGAAAGTTGTGGTTTGTCCTCAGGGAAGTATGTCTTCAGCTTTTTAGTTCGAGGCATCTTACTTTTTTTTCTCTTTGATTTCTTGATTTTAGATATAGATGGGCTCTCCTGTGTATCTAATACAAGTGGGGCGTACGACAGATCAGGCCTCCTGTTCTCTTCAAACAGATTTTTACTTGCCTTCCAAAACTTATTTGATAATTTTTTTGCCTTTGACTTCAACTGTGCCTGATATCTGTGGCACAGCGTTGGTCCTAAGACAAAATAACAGTGAGAAAACAAATGTACTGTAAATCAACTGTAGTTTTCCTGCTAAACAATAAATATTTGCACACAGTCACAATAAAAATGCCTGACATAGAATCAGTAAATTGAATAAGAAGAAATGTGACATCTTTGCAGCAGAAGTTTGCTTCACGATACCTTGCAAGTAGTCCACATCCATTTGTGTTTCTTCCTTGAAAGAAAAGCAGCTGATCCAGTGGTGCAGGTCAAACTTCTTGGTTCCAGTGGAAGCACCAGTGTTTTCTTCAAGGAGACGAGCCGGCCTCCCTTCATTCCTCTTCCTCGTCACGTCAATAATCCTGAGGAACTTGTAGCAGGCTGCTTCCCCCTGTTTTGTGACCGAGTCCAGGATTCTTCTCCTTTTATCGTAGTCATTGGTCTCTGCCTGTATTTTGCTGACCTCCTCACCACTGAATACCTCTTCCTGATGCAAGTTCTCCACAATCACAGAGAGATCCTGTAATCCTTCCACAAGGTACCTTCTGGCACTCTTGACATAATCTAAGGCGGACTGTGATGTACAAGCCATGTGTCCTGACTCCTGTAAGGTCTGCACACAGACCCAACTTCAATGACCTGCACAACAAGATTAAAGCATGTCAAATAATTATTATGCTTGTGATGTATTAGATGTAAAATGTAGCTGAAGCACTATTTGCAGTTTAACATCAACTCTAATGGTGTATCTCAATACAAAATAGGCATCTACTGATGTTATTGGAAAGTAAATACTGATAAAGATCATTCACAATCAGGCTGACTGATAATCTATATCAGGAAACAAAAGACATTTGCAGTAAAATAGAATATTTTAGAATAACACAAACTCTAACACAAGGCTTTAATGAAATGCCTTTATGTAATTATGTAGTACATACATTTAATTAATCGGACAGGCCAATAACCAGTCTATAACTACTTCAAAGACACATATCTATGTCCTACTGAAGAATATGCTGCAAAAACGAGAAGGTACAGCATCCAAACAATCTTATTCTGTAGTCAGATAAACTACACATATCCTGTCTGCAGCACAGGTAAAACACCCGGTTGAATCTGTGGCTTTTGAGGAACTTTAAAAGCTCTTGTACCCACCAGGATTGTCAGTGGGAGGCTGAGTGATAAAACCAACCTTTCACCAAATAATCCAACAGCTCCAAGTAGAGTTAATCCTGAACATCTGTGAACCGTTAGCACAGTCTCACATCGTAATGCTCTACAGGTCCGACCAATAAACCACAGTTTGCTTTTTACCATGTTCATATATATTTGCACTTTTTGTTCACATCAACAGATCATGTTCAAATCACATTGACCTTTTGAATTATTAATAACCTGCAGGGTTTAATTCTGCTGTAAATAATGTGGAACAGAAAGAGACGGCATGTTTTTGTAGGAAACGAGTTCGACACATAGATTCATGGTTTACTGTCAAACTAAAATGTATGAAGTCCAGACAAAACTACATTTATAAGAAGACAGCAAAACAAATTGAACATCATACACAGACGCTGCAGACTGCACAGTATACCAGAGAGAAACACTCACACATCAGCCTCAAGCCTCCTCTGATGACAGACTCCATCAGCTGCTCAGCACCTCTGGAATGAGATTTTCCTCATCAGAAAAAACAAGGAAAATATCACAGTAAAAAACTGCCAGACCACAGTGATACTGTCGGAATAACTTTGATTGATTATTGATTAGAAGTATCTGTCAATCTCACACACCATCACACCTGCTCCTCTCTGCCTCTCAAAGAACTGTGTGACAGCAGGTGACATGATACCAAGGACAACTGTAAAATATATAAAGGGTCACGGGTCAAAAACAAATGGAATCCTATGCAAATTAAGTGATTTTCTAGAACAGAGACCAAGAAAGCTGCAGACAGAAAGTCTGTCTGAGCTCACCTGAATGCACCTGCAGGGTTTATGACAATAAAACTACATTCTGGATCCAGTCATGGTCGAGGATGCAGCTTACACAAGTGTGATGTGGAAACTTGAAGCCTCCAGGATGCATTGAGAACAGACAGTCAAGTAGAACAGATCATCCGTCCAATAGTGAAACATCTGGAACTGAAAATATTTACAAGTTTAAGAAAATTCACATTTTTCATCTCAGCAAGAGGAGGTGATAAACTTTCAAGAACTTTTAACGAGACAACTTAACTCGTTTTGACCAGTTATTATGGAATCCTAATATTTTTATGAGGCTTGAAGCATTTTGGGAGGTGGTCTTCAGGCTTCCTGAGCAGCACTGAGTCACCTGCAGGCCTCTACTTTGTCCTCCTGTCACAGTTTGGGGAACCGTGAGACTGAGATCTGGGCGAGGCTAAACAACACTTTCACCTTCTCCGAAGATTCAAAAACACACATCCCACCTATATTGTGATTTACAGTTAATACTGTCCTTAAAAGACACTGCAACTGAATATCAACCAACTTAACACAGTCGTTTTTAGTTGAAAGCAAATACAGCATCATTTATTATATTAGGTGTCTCAGATCAACCAACTAAACATGATTTTAAGCAGAGTTAGAGCATGTATGCGCTGTATTTACAGAACATTTCGTTTTTTATGCAGCCATAAGTACAGAAAGAAGGAGTAACTATCTAGGTTTGTTTGTACGCAGGTATTTCTTTCTCTTAGAGGAAGAACTCGACACTTCTAAAACCACAAACAAATTCTACTCGGTCCAAAGAATACTGAACAAAAACATGAAGGAGGCAGCATGTCACATGTTATCTATGCAATGTTATGAATATTGGGGAATACGCATCTGTTGATCCAGCACACTTCCTCCCAACAACACAATGGAGGTCATGAAACAACAAAGCAAGACTGTATGGGAAGTGAGTCATTCAATGCCAACTCGCCGACGACCTCCCTGTTGAGCTCATGGATTTTCTTGAAATAAATCAGTGAAAACTTCTACCTAAACCGTGACACCTTGATAAATCCCTCAGCTCTACTCCGAATACGTTTTAATTTATGAATGTATTTTAAACAGACCCTCGCTGTTAAATCTGATAGCTTCACTGGTTCTTGTAAAGCGTCTTTAAAGCCTCACCAGCTGATTATGTTTTTACTGCATATCCAGAAACCTCAAGAAAAAGATGTCATCATGTCAACAGCTTGTGCTGATTTTTTTTAATACAGAAATTAAAATCATAAAAATCTACAATTTATCATCAAAATGAAAAATGTTTAATTTTCAAAAACTCATATCTCCACTAATATTCTCTCAGCTCCAACCAGATGTGTGTTGGGTAGAAACAAGTCAGTTCTGTCAGATCTAAACGTCATTTGGAGCTACATCAGAAACTGGCTGCCATGGGTCTTCCTGAAATTTACTTTGAAGCTGGAAATTAGGACGTTTTAACAGGATTATATTTCAGGAAGGACAGTTTTGATTTCTTTGAGACTTTTTTAAAGGGAATGTCTCCGTATCCATTGAAAACATGTTAAAAAAAAACTAAAGATGCTATATTACTCCATCATTTAAACATTGATGAAAATGACACACGTTTCGTAGTTTTCAGTGGATATAATTTCACATTTGGTGGCTTTAATTGTCAGGTGAATATTTGTAGTATGTTGATTTCAAGGTTTTATATGTCTCTCCTGTGGAGCTGTTTTGTCATTAATTCAGAAAATAAAGGATTCCAGTTCCAGCTTGTAGTGGTTTTGGTCTTTGTGTAATAGAGGATTCATCTTGCTCCATGTGTCTGGACCAGATAACATTTCCTCAGTTCATCAACTTGCAGCATTAATTTCTTCACTAAACAACACAGACATGTCCAGGGTGGCCCCTGCCTTCAAACGAGCTGGTTGAAACAGGTTCCACCCCCCGATGACCCTACAGAGGATTAAGCGGTGTACTGAGAAAGGATGGATGGATAGACTAAACAACACAGCAAGTCTGGCCTTGTCCCACCTGAAACATGTTCAGGCAGATTACTGCAGGTAAATCAGAGAATGCAATGATGCAACCTCATATTCACCTCACAGTGTGTATTGTTTTGCTATACTGCTATCATGTTACAAGTTGATCAACTCAGGAAATGCCATCTAGTCCAGACACGCAGAGCAAGGTGAATCATCTATTACACAATGATCGAAACCAGTACAAGCTGGATCTTGAATTGTTCTGGAGTCTGGGTGAACTCACCTGGAATGACCCCAAGTGAAAACAGGCACAAGGAGAGTGGCGTCATAAAGTCAGGAAAGAGTGTGTCCACCATTAGCTTCGCATTGTGCAACGCATTTACAACACACAGAGCTACAGACCATGTCAGTGCTGCTTGTGGAATGATGTTGCACTCTTTGTGAAGGGCTTGGTAAAGTTGGCAGACATTGTACGGGACAGGATCATGTTGTCAGACATCCAGAGCTGTCTGAAGTGATTTCTTAGATGACAAATGGTGGACTTCTGGACATTCAAGTGTCTGGTTATGGCCCTAACTGACGTGGACACTTCAAACCTGCCAACAGCTTGCTCTCGTCTTTCTCTTGTCATCTGTGGCACCATGTCATTTCAATAAAGCTGCATTTTAAGGCTTATTATTAAAACTGGTTACACCACCCGGTCATTGTCCTTTAAAGCCACACCTAACCAGGCCTCATGGCTGAGAACTTGTCACCAGTTAAACATTTCAAAACCTTTTGTGCCCAGTTGACTAAATTTAATTCTCCTCTAACGGTGACCATATAAACTTTACCTTAGGGTCATTAACGAAGAATATCTGGATGCTGGTTTGATTTTTTTGCTCACTATAAATTATTGGACAAACAGAGCTGCTCGTTTCCTACTAACACAATGTTTGCCAAGTTTCCAGCATTAGCAACAAGCTAAATGTTTTAGTGTTTTTTAAAGCAGCTGGATGAAAAGAAATACACGTAAAACAAATAATAAATGTCAACTCCAACTGGACCGTTAGCTCTGTTTGTTAGCTTTAGCTTACAAAATTGTTTGTAGCAGCCTGATAAAAAAGCAATTTATGTAAAAGATAAAAAAATTATAACAAACGGACTGTTGCCCCTCAGATAAAATAAATTACAGCTGGGTTCATAAACTACAATGTTTTGTTAGTTAAAACGTGTTAAAAGCAGACTGACAGAAAGCAAACATGTAATAGAGGAAAATAAACCTCCAACCGTTAGCTCCGTTTGTTAGCTACAGCCACTTTGCTAGCACCGTCACACAGTTAGCTAACCCAACGCTAATAAAATAGCTTTAAAAACCTCCAGACACAGAAGTTACTCCCTCACTGCCGGTTTTGTCTTCGACAGGAGCAAAGAATCGTCCTCCACTGCTGCCATACCGTCTGAGTTTAACTTAAAGTCCTTCTTTTTTCCGTTTATGAGCCACCTGGACGTTAGCACTGATTAAACTGAAGCTCCTGTGAACTACAGACCGACTCAGAAATGATTCCTCCGCCGCTGTTCTGTTTAAAACGCCAGACTTCATCCCTGGAGAGGAAGCTGAAGGGTGGGGTTTGTTCCTCAGCCGTAGAAAAGTTAACAAGTCAACACATTCCACCTTTTAGAAACACCTTCCGGCTCTTCTCCCTCCACCTTACCTGTGTGTCGCTGCTGTCCACGGCCTCCAGGTGTCACGGGGGTCCTTCAGTGGGTTTCTTCCACAGACGGTCGGTGCTTCGTCTGCGTGTGTTTCCACGCGGTGAGTGGCAGCATCATTTCCTGGTCTGTGTTAGTGTCACTTTGCCGCGGATCTCCAGGTGCTTGTAGGATTCCTGAACATCCACCAGATGGCAGCGTTGGACCAGAAAACACCAGCTGAGAGACACAGCTGGAGTGTGCATCAATACCACAATTAATAATCAATAAATTACACACGATCAATAAATAAATGGACAAAAAAATAATAATAAACTGAGCATTAAAAGATTAGTTGATGGACTGATAAGAGCTGGTGTTCATCCTCTGGATATTTAACAGGAAAGAATCAGTGAAAATAAAGTATTTTAATAAACAGACATTCAGACGAGTGAGAAGAGTTTAGTCTGTGACTCGGTGAACTTTCTCTTCTTGAGCTGTGTGTTGTTCTGCTGTGTTTAGATATGATGTCTATCAGCATCTCCTTCATCCAGATCAGCTTCCTCCTCATCACCAACCAACCGACCACATCAATCAGCTCACTTCAAAATAAGATCAGTAGCATCACCTTGACAAAACAGCTGGTCTGATTTCTCCTCACCGAGAACTAATTCAACAGTTTCCTCTTCAACCTCAGACGTAGACGACAAGGAGAAGCAGCACGTTAGATTTCCAGCCAGTCTACAACCTACAGACATTAAAGTGATGACAGAAAGACTGAATTCAAGTCCCTGCAAAGTTCTCACCAGTGTGAATAAATTCTCGTGTTTCTCTGCATCTCAGTCAGACGTCAACATCTCAGGCTGATGCTGATCCTGTTTTAGTTGTTCTACTTATGATTTATCTTCTGTTTGCTCAGATATAACAGTAATTAAGGGACTGTTAGAACAATACTTATCTGTCAACATGTAGACAGTCTGTAGTCTGCACTCAGTTTGTCTTTGTTCATCTTCTAACAGTCGTCCTGCTGCTCAGAATAAACCCACTTTCTGCCTCAGAACGGCACATGATGTTTTTTTTAATAATCTTTGTCCTCCATAGATGTTGAATTAAGTACAAGACTGTTTACAGCTGAACTAAAGCCTCTTTGGATGAACTGAACTGATTCTGCCTCTGTGTTTGGTTCCACCTCTGACCACCAGGTGGCGCCTCCTGGCTTGGGTGGAGTCTATAAGTGAGAAAGTTGAGGTGGATTCAGATCCAGGATGCAGGACTCTGTGAATCCAGGTGAAGCAGTGACTGAACTGACCTGTGGGTCGGGTGGGTTCATGTCGAAGAAGATATGACACAGTTAGAACTCCCTGACATAGAGTGTAATCTGTTCAGTCTGTCTGTCAAACACTGGAGGCTGCAGGTCCTCTGATTGTTCACTGAGAATCAACTCAACTCACTGCATCAAGTCTCAGGGTGGATTTACTCTTTACTGTAGTACACAGCAGGAAAAGTGCTGGTCAGAGTGGGGTAGTTGATGAATGCATGTTTCTGCAGGTTGATGACAGGTTGGGTGTTGCAGGCGTTTAAACAAACCTTTGAGTTATTGCTGTGTTCATCCCAGATCGCTGAACGTCTGTCAGTGGCTGTGATTCTCCATCCTTCAGGACGCTGATGTGCCCTTCGCTTTGACTCACAGGCAGCTGATAAGACTGAGTATCCTGGTACTCTAAACAGAAATTCAGGGGAACTGTTCCCAACATTCAGTTAAATGCATGGTTGGAAGATAAAACTGTAATTTCCTGATTTAGATAAAACTGAAATTTCAGACAGTATTTTGATGAGTTTGGCTCGAATAATAATATTGGTAACTGCATCAGCTTCATATTGGGACTAATATAAATTTTTTGTTTGCTGTTATCAAGATTTAGGTATTGTTTGTTTAAATACACAACCGCAGTTCAAAATTTAAAACGAATCAATCAGACCAAGTCTTTTTGTTGCCACTACATAAAGACAAGCACTAAAAGTCAAAAACTACTGCAGAAAATGTTACTGGAGCAACTGAATTGTTTTTTTTAAATGTTTGCCAACTTAAAAACTTGTGTTCATGCTGCCAGTCGTTAAATAAGTTGGAATTAAAATGGAAACTAATTCCTCCATCTCAGTTTAGTTTTCAGACAAGAGAGTTTCTAGACAAACCGACAACTCCTGACGGAAATCTGGGGCGAAATAACATTCTGACAAATTTATCTGCTCCCAAAGTTGTCTTTGATGGCCAGTCAAAGTCTGAACTCACAAGCAGTTTTTATAATCGTTTTAGCACTCTTGATTTTAGTAAGGAACTGTCTACGTCTAAAAATGCCTGCTCAGGGCAGATGGACATACATGTGGGTAGTAATATGGGTTTTAAACTTCTACAGCTGCATTGTGGAGAGCATCCTAACCAGCTGCATCACCGTGTGGTACGGCAGCACTACGGTCTGCAGGGAGCGGTCAGGACTGCTGAGAGGATCCCCAGGACTCCACTGCCCTCTCTGCACAGCAACGACCACCGCAGAGTCCACAGGAGAGCTGCCAGCATCATCAAGGACACCACCCACCCACAACACGGACTGTTCACACTCCTGCCCTCAGGACGGAGGTACAGGAGTGTGAAACGCAGCACAACATATTTACGGAACTCTTTCTGCTCCACTGCCATCAGAATCCTCAACAGCTGACCAGATTACACTAAGGACACTGTAAAAATCCACATACTTGAAAATTGCAGTCATCTGTTTACATTATTTTGCACAATCATTGTTAATTTTTGGAATGTTTTAAATTTTACATTTTTGCACATCCTATTTGCACTAATTACACTTTAGTGTTCATATTTGCATTGTTTTTATTTATATTTTATTTGATTTGATTTGTATATACTATTTTTATACTCGTTGTTGGTATTCTGAGTGGACAGCAAAGTAAGAATTTGATTGTACAGGGAAACGTGTTTCTTTACTCTGCACATGACAGTAAAACTCAGTAGAATCAGTTTTTGATGAGGACATTTTAGTTGTTCAGGTTTATAACACTGCATGAAAAATAATAATAATGATGCATCAGAATCCATGTCCGTGTTCATCACTGACACATGCCAGATTGTGATGATCAGAAAAATCCACTTCTGTATGAAAATAAATCTTTAACTTCTTTCAAACAACTGTGGCATCATGAACACAGACTGGTATTTAAAGGGTTCAGATTCTTGTTGAGGGAGGAGATTCATCAGTCTCAAGGTTCCACTGATAAATATATGACGAGTGACAGAGTAAAGTTCATGTCTTCTAATGTCAGTGACAACAACTAGAATAATAAAGGTTAAAATCCTGAGAATGAATGAATCTGTGGTGGTTATGATCAGGACTGATGTAGGTTAAAGAGACCAGTCACTGAAAATGAAAACTGATATTAATCTCTCAACGTTAGTTGGGATTATTGTTGATGTGGACGTTTGTGTCCTTCAGATCCTCAGAGTAACTTTTTAAATGGACTCAGGGTTTAGAAAACAGTCTGAAGACGTCCCCTGTCCTTTGTTTCAAGAAGGAACTTTGTCTCCACAACTCGCATCTTTTATTCTTTATTCAGATTGGAGAGCTGCAGGTTGTCAGAGATCAGCTGTGATTCTCTGGTCTCAGCTCTGAAGTCCAACCCCTCACATCTGGAACATCTGAAGCTGAGAGGAAACAACCTGAAGGACTCATCAGTGAAACATCTGAAGGATCTTGTGGAGAGTCCAGACTGCAGCCTGAAGACTCTGAGGTCAGTAGAAGGTTCCAGTCAGTCAGTTTTCTACTAAACAGTCAGTATCAGAGCAAAGATCCAGTGTCTCCTGTAAACCAGCAGCTTCTCAGTGAAGCTGTGAAGCAGAATGGAGACAGACTCCAGGACTGGACAGGAACACAGAGACAGCAGTCAGCCAATCAGAGGAGCCACAAGCTGCTTGTCATCATGTGTTTGAGTGGATGTGAAGCCCACTGTTGTTGTTGTTGTGTTGATGTGTTGAGGACATGAAGCTGATTCCAGCTGACAGCCTTCCAGATGTGCAGAGACAGTGGTCCTCCTCCATCAGAGTGTCCATCACATCTGATCTCACTGTTTGTTGTCTAATGTAAACAGTGATCAGCTGATCAGGTTGATGTTTGTCACAGCTCTGAGATGAGTGAGACTGAAGCCTGCAGACCTCTGGCTCTTATTTCACAGCAGCATCATTCCATGAGGTGTTTATACAGAGCAGAAGCTCTGCTCAGGTCCAGCAGCTACATCTGGGTGTGTGTCCTTGTGTCTGTGCTTTGATCCAGATGTGTTAACTGGCAGCCTCCATGTTGGTTTGTCAGCTGATGTTTTAGGAACAGATGAGATTTTGATGGACTCACAGAGACTGTTGGTTTAGATGGAGCAGCAGTAAATCCATGAGGAAGAGTTTGTGCAGTGATGAAGCTTGATGACTGTCAGCAGGTTGTTTCCATGTGGACTGCAGTGACATGTGCAGAGAAACACACCTGATGCTGACAGTGTGTGCAGGTGTGTGAGCTTGGAGCTCAGTGTGTTCACTCCAACAAGTTACCATGAAGCTGCTGCTCTGAACAGGACTGAAGTCCTGCTGCTCTTTATACTGATGAGCAGCTGATCAAACTCATTGACCTCCTCTGGTCTTTCTTCTTCTCTCTGCAGATGGAAGTCACGGATATGATCAGGACGATGTTTGTGCTGAGAGGATTAAAGTGTGTCCTGGTGATCCAGAGGTTGAAGCAGCAGCAGCAGCTGGTGTGTAGAGACTCTGACTGGACCATGTTACTGCAGAACATCAGGAATCCATTGAGTTTAAGGTTTAAGGTGAGGGAAGCCTGCTTCAACCTACCAAAGATACTGCTCAAGGTTTTAATGTGCTCAGACCACGTGTCAGAGTATGCTACAATATCGTCGAGGTAAACCTCACAGTTCTTAACACCACCTAGGACTTTGCATCAGGCGCTGGAAAGTGGCTGGTGCATTCCTGAGACCAAAGGGCATCACAGTATACTGGAGGAAACTGTCTGGAGTCATGAAGGCAGAAATGTCAGAAGCACGGGGAGTCAAAGGGACTTGCCAATAACCCTTTAACAGGTCGAGTTTTGAGACGAAATTGGCAGCACCGACCCTGTCCACACAATCCTCCATTCGGGGCAGAGGATAGGACTCAGCCTTCGTCACGCTATTGACTTTTCTAAAGTCTGTACAGAAACGAGGAGTTTTGTCCACTTTCGGGACCAGAAGGCAAGGAGAACTCCATGCACTGGAGCTGGGGACAGCTTGTCCATTTTCCAACAGCTAGTTAACCTCTTGTTGGTGAAGCGCGCGTTTAGTGGGGTTAACCCGGTAAGCGTGCTGCTTAATAGGAGCGTTTTCTCCCACATCAATATCATGACAGATGGCCGTGGTACCAGACGGAGTATCTGAAAACAAAGGTAAATAGTCCTCGATTAGCTCACAAATATCTTTTCGAGCAGGCAAGTCTAAATGTGCTAAATGATGCTGCAAATTTTTCAGGTACTCTGAGTTCTGGAGACGAGTGCACGAGTCTCCATGGTTCAGATGCAAACCATCGCTCTCATGGCTGTACTGAGACGGAGACACCTGCACCACAGTGGACACTACGGCTGGAGGAACGGAGGGAGAAACAGGAGAACGAACATAATATGGCTTTAACATATTAATGTGGCACACACGGGATTTTCTCCGACGGTCAGGGGTACAAATAACATAATCAGTTTCACTTAACTTTTCCTCAACATCATACGGACCAGAGAACTTCGCCTGGAGGGCGGAACCGGGGATTGGGAGAAGTGACAACACTTTATCACCAACTTCAAAACTTCTCCGCACAGCTTTCCTGTCGAACTTATTCTTCATTTTCCCCTGAGACACTGAAAGGGTACTGCGCGCGGTCTCGCAGGCTTTGTGCAGACGCTCTCTGAAAGAGCTCACATAATCGAGCACATTTCGGCTGCAGCCAGCCGTCTCCGACAAATACTTTTCCCTCAGCACACGCAGAGGACCACGCACGGTGTGTCCGAACACCAGCTCTGTAGGACTGAAACCTGTGGACTCCTGCACACTTTCTCGTGCAGCTAACATAAGGAATGGCAAACCTTCATCCCACTCTTTTCCTGACTCCAGGCAGAATTTCCTCAGCATCGACTTTAACGTCTGATGGAAACGTTCAAGTGCGCCCTGGGACTGCGGGTGATATGCGCTGGATTTCTGGTGCTGAATGGACAGCGACGCCAGGACCTGAGCGAACAGTTTTGACAGAAAGTTTGAGCCTTGGTCTGTCTGAATGGATTTCGGCAACCCGAATGTGGAAAAGAAATTTACGAGGGCTCTGATAATGGCTTTGGTTTTCAGTGTGCGCAGCGGGATAGCCTCGGGATACCGAGTGGCGGCGCACATCAAAGTCAGCAGATACTGATGACCGGACTTGGACTTTGGAAGCGGACCTACACAATCGAGGATTATATGTTCAAATGGTTCACCTAACACTGGAATTGGGTGCAATGGGGCCGGAGGAATTAACTGATTTGGTTTGCCGCAAACCTGACAAACATGGCATGAACGACAGAACTTAGTCACATCACCCTTCAAACCTGGCCAAAAGAAATAACGCAGGACGCGCTGGTAAGTCTTTTTTATTCCTAAGTGGCCTGCAAAGTTGTCGTGTGCCAAACTAAGTATTTCAGAACGAAACTGTTGAGGGACCACCACTTGTTGAACTGAATCCCACCCCAAATTTACAGATGAAGGAGAGCACCAGGTACGCATTAACACAGCATTGTTAACGCTGTACACAGAGGGGCTTTGAGTGCTGGAGATAAAGCACAAAAAAGGTGCAGAAAATGTGTTTGCTGATGCTCTGTCCCGTGTCTCTTCCTGAGGTATCAGGCATTGTAGGGGAATGCCTGATATTTAGGAAGGGGGGTGTTACGGCCCTGGCCGTCTTGTTTGCGCTCTGTTTTGTTGTCTTGTGTTGTCCACAGAGACGGGTCAGCCTGTTGAGCCTTCTGCTGACACAAAAACACATGTTAGCATCAGCTGGTAGCAGGTTATCATACACAGACATTTGACTTTTTCCTGTTGACGTTTCTGTATTTTTAGCACTTTTCACAGTATTTTCAGAACACAGAAAAGAATCAGACAAGTCCAACACATCACCAAATCTACGTGCCCTTGCGCGTGTGACAGCACAAGCGGGGAACACAGAAGTCGGGTTGACAGCAGCAGGAACAAAAACATGCCAATCGGCAACGGGGGTTTCAATTACTTCAGGGTTTGGAAAAACTTTTCCCCCTGCCAGATCATTGCAGAGGATCATGGCAACCCCTCGCACAGGCAACTTAGTGCGCAAACCAATCTGCACTGAGCCAGAAACGAGCGGTGATCGCAAAAACACGGTGTGGAGTGGAGCTCTCAAAACGCTCATCTTCACTCCCCACAACAGAGCATCAGAACCACAGAACGAATCGGATGAAAAAGGCAACAACGTTTGCAACATTAGAGACTGTGTAGCTCCGGTATCACGCAAAATTGTAATTGGCACCTGATCATCCTCCTTCCCTGTCAGAGAGACAAAACCCTTAAAAATAAAAGGCCGGTAACTCTCGTCAACATCATCACCTGTGTTGTCCATGTTGACCGGAGGCTGGGTAGGAGCAGGCTGCACAAAACCCACACTTTTAGGTTTTCTGGTGCCATGGCTTTGCCCTTTACGCTGGAGAGCAGGACAACTGGCAATCAGATGGCCTGTCTCGTGGCAGTAGAAACATTCCCGGCTGTTAGAAGCAGCGGCAGAGCGCTGTGGACTCTTGGGTGCCGTTTTAACCTGTTTACCGGGGCTGACAGCCGGGGTGTGCTCACCCTGCACCGGTGAAAAGGCAACACGGTGCGTTAAAGCAAACTCATCCGCACACACAGCAGATTTGGACAATGAATCCACCTTCTGTTCATTCAAATAAACAACAATTTTCTCTGGAAGGCATGTCTTAAACTCTTCCAGTAAAAGCAGTTCACGGAGCTGAGCAAAGTCTTTACTGGCGGCGCACCACTTGTCAAAAAGAACAGATTTTTCACGCACAAGCTCTACCTAAGTTTGGTTCGCAGACTTCTCACAAGAACGAAATATTTGCCGATAGGCCTCAGGAACGAGCTCATAAGCTCTCAGCACTGTGGCTTTCACCACATCATAATCCAGACTTTCATCAATTGATAATGTTGTACAGACTTCCTGCGCTTTTCCCACCAACTTACACTGCAACAAAAGGCTCCAAACAAAGACAACAAAACAGAGCGCAAACAAGAGGCCAGGGCCGTAACAGGGGTGGACTGCCAGTTTTGTTAACCTCATTTCCTCCTGTTTGTTTAGTTAGGAGGCAAGTCTTTTGTCATTGGTTTCTCTAAGTTGTTAGGTTATATAATTACTTTCTAGACATGATTGTTTTGTTTGTTATTTTGGCCTTAGTTCCCCCTGACGTCTAACTCAGTTATATTATTTAATTAGTGTAAATCAATTCACATTCCTTACCCTTTATACCACCTTGTCTTTGTGGCTACTTGGGACTCGGGGAAGATGGTGCCTGTTCATGTTATGTCTCAGACACCCCTAGACTGGGCGTAACATCTGGCTTCACTTAACTGAACAAAGCAGTTATCAACTCAGTATGTCAACCCAGGCTATGAGTGTGTTTCCATAAAAGGGGCAGTGTTGGCACCAGATTACCGATTGCAACCAAAGACAGGTCTGTTGGCACCAGAGTGGCACATGCTACCACACAAAGCAGACTATAATACTAGAGAAGTACTGAAGCTTTAAACATGTAATAAAGGCCAAAGGTAACGCAACTGCAGCTGCCAAAGCCTGACTGTATAAACCTGTAAATTACCAGGCTTGTCAGCATCACTGCTGCATCATTCTTGCAGATCTAGACTATTAGTACAACATTTAATGACATGATGTGTGTTGTTTAGATGTTCTCATGGCGAGTCAGACAGCTGTAGCCTTCTTCTTTCAGCTGCAACTCTTAAACAGTGGAGGGAGCAAGTCAAAGAAAAACACTAAAATACAGTTTAAAGTGGTCAGAATGTTACGAGGGGGGGGAATCAGAGAACCCACATGCAGACACTGGACAGACAGACTTGCGATAGATAACTGAGGGTTTAATTCAACAAGGAGACGAAGCAAATAAAGAGTACAGACAACTAAAGCAAAGCATTATACAAAAACAACAACACTTTACAAAAACTCAAACCAGACAATAAAAGGGGATTCTAAGGAGAACTTAACTTACAGACTAAACCCCGAAACCAGACAAAACTGAATGCAACACAGAAAAAGAACTTAACTCTGGAGAAAGCAAGACAAATACAACAACTAGCAAACAACATAAAACAACTACAACTGAAAACTAATCCCAAGGGCGAAAACAGGAACCCCACATAAAAACAACTAACGTAAAACATGCAAACAAACTCAAATCAAAACGACCAAGGCAGAACTAAGAAGAAGTAAACAAGGCAACAGAAACAGCATGTACACAAAATACAAAAAAACTTAACTGAAAACAGGAACCGGATGACAAACAGAAGAAGCTCGGGAAGGCAGGTAAATGGCAGACGAAGACAGACTGTGAACTGGGGAAAATGGTATTATGGTCTGGCAAGGTGTGACTGAAAGAACTGGGCTTTTATGGTAGCTGGTGATTAGTGGCAGATGAGTGGCTGTGCACAGCTGTCCGGAATGAGAGTAATCAGGGTGCAGGCAGAGCAGGAAAGAAAGTGAGGGAAGGCAGGGCTGAGTGACAGAGAGAGAAAGCAAAGCTGAGAGGGGGAGAGAGAAAGGGAGAAGAAAAGAAAACTAAACTGAAGACAGACACAGACAAGGGGCAGGAGCGGGGATCATGACACAGAAGGCGTATTTCAGATGGTGTTCATGTGTGTAATACGTTAGTGCTTCATTCAGTCATCTGCATGATGTAATCAGTATACAGAACCAGTGCTTACAGGCAGCCAGAACCAGAAACCAGGCCACATTTGTGCAGGGTATGTACTATTATTATGGGATTCAGTAACATATTCACTGTCTCTACACTTGATGGGGAAACACTGGCATTGCTGCCACCAGCCATTTATACACTGTCTCATACAGAGGTAACAGTAAGAGTACCTTAGATGATGAGACAGTGTTTTCACAGAGAGCGCTGGGGCTACTTGCTAATCTTGTGCTACCAGTTTCATTCAGTTTTCAATCTGTCCACCTAATGATAACATGGACACTTGGCTGTAAGTGATTTATCTGGAATTAGCTATGGTGGTGGTCTGCACATCTGATCCATGAAGAGCTCAAATGATGCTAAGTTTGCAGAAGGAGGGGAATCATCCTCCCTCTGAGCCCATTAGCTCCAATTCTAGGCCCAGAGCATCACATGTGGTAATGAATGAACCTTTAGTTATGACAGGGTAGTCAGTGTTATAAATAAGCCTGACAAAGGGGAAATACCTCAAAGGTGGAAGCATTCTGTTCCAGGTCGGACCAGACAATGTGAGGGCTGTTTACAAGAGAACCTTGGCGCTGTACGTTGAAGACAAGAAACTTGATCTTCACAACAAAATACTTTAAATAAAGGAGGTGAAAGTGGCAGAGCAGAAGTTAGAGGATGAGAAAAAGGTGATGCCATAACTTAACTCATTGACATCCACAAACACATATACCTGGAAATAAGTTCATACATGTTTGTCAGATGTAAAATTGTCATTGTACATTGTTATACATTTGTGAAATAATAATAATTTTGCTGTCAAAAGCCCTTTCTCAGTCTTGTTTTTATTGTTTGATAGAAGGAACCAATGTTCAGATGTTTGAGGTGTCACTAAAGCTAAAAACATGAACCTCAAAGTCTCTGCTGGACACGTTTCTTTTCACTAAAAGCCTGTTTTCTCAGCTTTTTGGTCAGAAACTGGCGTTTTGTGTGAAACTTGCCTCTATTCAACTGCTGATTACAGAAGAACAAAACAAGCTGGAAACAAACTTTTTTTACTGATGAAAGTAGAAAGTCTACTCTTTCAGAATCTGGTTTCAGATTTTACATGGTCATAGTACAAAATATTCTGTGGGTCTTGAAAAATCAGTCAAAATGCTTGAAAATGGCTGGCAGTGAGGGGGGTATGAATTCTGAAAATGGCTGGCAGCCAGTGAGTTAATGTTTCTCCAATCACAGCTGAACAACAAAGTAAAATGTGTTTTCTTTTCATCCCAGAAACGAGAAAACAACATGTCCAATAAAGTTTAATAAATGAAAGAAAAAAAGGTTTGTTCTTTTGTTTGATTTAAATCAAGGAGCTGCTGCATGATGGTTTCTCTGACGATTCTACCTGTTGGGTGATCCAAGGTGATGGGTGTAGCGGACCAAGCAGCAGAACCTTCCAAAGTAACACACAGAGAATCCAGAGACCCCTTTTCACAGCTGTACATCTGTGTTTCATGTGTTCATCTTCCACAAACACTTCAGATGTGATGCGTTCTTCTTCAATACTGGTCCTGATGACCTGGTATCATAGTTGAGTCCAGATGTTGGGATCATCATCATGATGCTGGATTTCTTTTGTTTTCAGATTAAAGTTGTTCAGTTCATTGTGGTATAAAAAGTTCTGGATGTCAGGAGGAGAGAAAGGTCAGGAGGTCACAATGAAGGATCTAATCTCCTCTCCTCCAGAGGTCTAGTTTTCCTCACAGTTGACACTTCACGACTCTTATCAAGTTCTGGTGGAGGAAAGAGACGTCCTGTTGTCTCCAAGAGGACTGTGAGTGGTCATTCTGAAGTAAACACTCCATCTGCAGATGTTCCATTTAGATGGTGAGGTTTGGGTTAGCTGTCTTCGCAAATGGTTTCTCACCAAATTTACAGCTGTGAAAAAGGGTCTCTGGATTCTCTGTCTGGTACTTGGAATTCATCTCTTGTTCTGCTTCTCAGTCAGTTACAATAACCAGTACTGGTTGAATGTATTCACCTGAATGTCATCACATGTCTGTTGTCCAATCAGGGTTGAGACCCCGACTATTCCTCAACCATTAAAAGAGGAGCTGTTGAGGCCTGTTTCCTCGATGAGCCGCAGGACAAGATGGCTGCCACAACTCTGACACGTGATGATTTTACGACTTTATTTCCTTTAAATCTGCCAAACAAATGAACTTAACTTCAAGCACAATCATTTTTTCTGCTTGTAGCTTCTGGAATTGCTTATTTAAATGAACAAAAACAGCAAAATGTTGTGATTAATAACAAACACAGTGAACCTCATGGTCTGACTGCAGAGACGTTCTTGTTGTCTATGTTCCCCTTGTTTAGAATTAGAAAACTCTCCTCACAACTGGCAGGAAGGTCATGACAAGGAACTGGCTTGCTTCAAACCCACCTAGACATAAACAATGGATAGATAGAGTACAGGAAATATCAGTTAAAAAAAACTTGAACAATATGAACAACTAAACTAAATGTTTGTTATTCCGTGGAGGCTCTGAGTCCTCCTGGTCCAGAACAGTGCAGAGTTCCTACTGTGACTATTTAATGTGTGGAGGTTCTGAGTCATCCTGGTCCAGCCTGGTGCAGAGTTCCTTCTCTTCCTCTTTAGTCTGTTGAGGTTCTGAGTCCTCCAGGTCCAGACTAGTGCAGAATTCCTCCTGTTCTCCTTGAATAGATGGAGGCTCTGAGTCCTCCTGTTCCAGATCAGTGCAGAGCTCCTCCTGTTCCCCTTTAATCTATAGAAGTTGTGGATCCTCCTGGCTCAACCTGGTGCAGAAGTCCAACTGTTCCCCTTTGATGCATGGAGGCTCTGATTCCTCCTGGTCCAGCCTGGTGCTGAGTTCCTCCTCCTCTTCTGTAATCTGTGGAGGCTCTGAGTCCTCCTGGTTCAGACTCGTACAGAGTTTCTCCTGTTCCTCTTTAATCTTTGGAGGTTGTGGGTCCAGAACATTGCAGAGTTCCTCCTGTTCCTCTTTAACCTGTGGAAATTGTAAACTCTCCCGGTCCAACTTTAGCAGAGTTCCTCCTGTTCCTCTTTAACCTGTGGAAATTGTAAACTCTCCCGGTCCAACTTTAGCAGAGTTCCTCCTGTTCCTCTTTAAACTGTGGAGGCTCTGAGTACTCCAGGTCCAGACTGGTGCAGAGTTCAAACTGTTTCTTTTTAATCTGCGAAGGCTCTGAGTCTTCCTGGTGTAGAACAATGCAGAGTTCTTCATGTTCCCCTTAATCTGTGGAAGTTGTGGGTCCTCCTTGTTCAGACCAGTGCAGAGTTCATCCTGTTCCTCTTTAATCTGTGGAGGCTCTGATTCCTCCTGTTCCAGAATGGTGCTGAGTTCCTACTGCTCCCATTTAATCTGTGGAGGCTGTGGGTCCTATCTGTCCAACCTGATGCAGAGATTATCCTATTCCTCTTTAATACGTAGAGGCTCTGAGTCCTCCCGATCCAGACTAGTGAAGAGTTCCTCCTGTCCCCCTTTGATCAATGGAAATTGTGGGTCCTCTTGTTCCAGCCCTGGTGCAGAGTTTGTCTTGTTCCTCTTTAATCTGTGGAGGCTGTGGGTCCTATCCATCCAACCTGGTGCACAGTTTTTCCTGATCCTCTTTACTCTGTGGAGGCTCTGAGTATTCCTGGTCCAGACTGGTGCAGAATTCTTACTGTTCCTTTTTAATCTGAGGAGGCCCTGAGTCTTCCTGGTGCAGAACACTGCAGAGTTCCTCTGGTTCCGCCTTAATCTGTGGAAGTTGTGGGTTCTCCTGGCCCAACCTGGTGTCGAATTCCTACTGCTCCTCTTTAATGTGTGGAGGCTCTGAGCCTTCCTGGTCCAGTCTGGTGTAGAATCCCTCCTGTTTGTCTTTAATCTGAGGAAGCCCTGAGTCTTCATGTTCCAGACTAGGGAAGAGTTCCTCCTGTTCCTCTTTAATCTGTTAAGGCTCTGAATCCTCCAGGTCCAGACTAGTGCAGAGTTCACCCTGTAGCGCCGCATTATGTACTAACGCCGCATTATTATTATTATTGTAATTATGATTATATTATAATATAATGCTAATATAATTATTTTTATAATAATGTAATAAATTTTGACCTCATTATATAACAGCACTGCATTTTGTCATAATCTGATGCATTTTGTAATAAAATAATTGAACGCATTTTGTAATAGCTTGTTACATATTGCGTCACTTATTACAAAATGCGGGTGTTGCACTTTTTTTATGAAGAAAATGTAATAATTTGGTGCATTATGTAAGAAACAACCAAAAAGGATGTCTTAATTAGAAAAAACATTATCAACATGTGTGCATTTCCCATGTACTTCAATGAGAGAGTCCAAGCATTCTAATGGCAGGACCATTTAGGTCTGGTGGCCCTTCTGTCAGCACAGGTAACGACTGCACAAGCTAATGTGGTTGGAAACTGTACTATTTCTTCCTCATTGACTCAGTCTCTCCCTGCCTGATGTGTAAACAGTCAGTTTCCTGTTACCGCGATCCACCGACAAAACAATCTACAGCAGATTAAAACTAAGGCTGGACCCACATATCTGAGGATTCACACCCCTTCCCCGGCTGCTGCCGCTGCACAAGCCAAATATTCGGATGTTTGTCTTTAATTGGACTCGAGTATCTGGAGCACACAAATTACTATTCGGACCAGCCCTAGTTAAAACCCAGAGCAGAGAGAGGAGGAGGCTGCAGGAGAGGGAGACACATCTGGTGATAAAAGTGTTCAGGTGCAGCAGAGAGATCTCCACCGAGTCAGTTAAGAAGAAGAAGCAGCCTCACATTCAATCTGGATGCCTCAAACTTTAACAGCGATCACAGTTTTCACTATATTAACACAGTAGCATAACAACGTCATGATGGGCCCCGGTGCAAAAAAAATTTGGGCCCTCCATCACCCAGTCACATAGCTTTGAATTCAGTCTACACTGACAGAACAACACCAACTAAAATATATAAGCACATAACAGCCATCAAGAAAAGCACTCAATCAACTCATCAAGTCATCACAGGCCACACAGCACTGACGGACTGGTAATCTGGTAGATTGGGCAAATGCCAGAATAGCTGCAGAGTATTAAACTGAGTTAATCCAATAAAACAAAATAAAAATGAAAGATGAAATAATTTGTCTTTAATTATGTTTTTTTTTCAAAAACTTTATATACCGATGTGCAGTTCAGAACCCTGGACTCAGTATGAATGGATGAACGGCGGTGAATGGCGGTGACATGCACTTTACTTGAGACATGCAGCCGGGCCAGGTAGCGCTGTGCTGTCCAGGGTCCTGAACTGTACACTGCATCTGAGAATTCGACTCATCATCAGTGGCACAGTGGCCAAATGTTTTCACAGACGCAGAATGCAAGCAGTGTTTCTTAGCAGCAAACCACTGATCCCATAGCAGAATAAACAATAAGCTGTACTAACCGAATAAAAGTTCATCCTGCGGGCCTTGCACATAGCAAAGTCACTGACAACATCCCTCAGATCCAAATTCCTGGCTCTGATGTTCTTGATTGAGAGTACTGCCAACCCACTGAGTCTTTCCTGACCCATACTGCTCCTCAAATATGTTTTAATGAATTGAGCCTAGAGAAAGAGCGCTCCGCAGAAGCAACAGTGACGGGTTTGGTGAGATACAACAGCAATGCTGTGCAAACATGGCTGAAGGAGGCCGCCACAGAGCTGATTCATGCTGGTATGCTTAAAGTCATGTTTTTCTGCTGGTATAATGTTTTTTCCGAATTACAACATCCTTTTTGGTGGTATTTTACATAATGCACCAAATTATTACATTTTTTCCACAAAAAAGTGCAACACTCGCATTTTGTAATTGTTACGCCCCAGTCGAGGGGGTCAGGGACACAACATAAGAGAGTACAGAAAAAGCAAACTTTGTCTCCAAATCAAAAATCACAGATTTGTTATTTAAAAAAGAGGCCTGATGTACAGGTAACAAAAGACCAAAGCCAAAAATAATACAAAACAGTGCTAAATATGTACAGTGATACTATCTAAAAATAGTGAACTAGAGATCCAAATATCCACAAAGTATACAAAACCTCCACCCAAAACCACAACACCAACACTATCTAAATACACAACCGATCTGGGGACAAAGTTCTTCACAAGCTAAATCACACAAGAATCACGAGCCACTGCTGCCAAGTCGAGTCTCACATCGTTGGAGGGAAAACGGGGGATTTAAAAAGCTGGAGGCGGCAGCACAGACCAATCAGACCAGGACACCCTGGTTGGAGGAGGCAGGATCAGCATAGCTGGTCTAGAAAAGACCAACACACACTCTGATGAGAAAACACAGGATGAAACACAAAGACAACACAAGACAACAGAACAGAACACAAACAATACGGCCAGGGCCATAACAGTAATAAGTGACGCAATATGCAACAACTTATTACAAAATGCGGCTAAGTTTATTACATATTGCATTCAAGAATTTTATTACGAAATGCGTCAGATTATGACAAAATGTGGCATTATTATATAACGAGGTAAAAATTTATCACATTATTACAAAATGCAGCGTTATTACATCATGCAGTGCTACACGCCCTGTTCATCTTTAATGTGTGGAGGCTCTAAGTCCTCCTGTTCCAGATCAGCGCAAAGTTCGTACTGTTCCCCTTTATTCTATGGAGGCTCTGAGTCCTCCAGGTCCAGACTGGGGCAGAGTTCCAACTGTTCCTTTGTAATATGTGGAGGCTCTGAGTCCTCCTGGTCCAGACCAGTGCAGAGTTCCAACTGTGTCATTGTAATCTGTGGAGTGTGACGGCCTCCTGCCTCTAGAGCCTGCTATAGTTTTGTGTGTGTTCCCCTTGATGTTGTCTTGTCTTCTCCCATAGGCTTGGTGGGAGTGCTTGCCAAACCCGGGATGATCCCCCAGGTGTATAAGATCTGGGCTATCTTCATTAACCCTCGAGGGCTTCACTCTGCCCACGAGGACAGTATTTTTACTTTTTTATTAGTAGTTTTTCTACTTTTTAATAATTTTACAATGTATTTTTACTTTGTAAATAAACTCACTTAATTATTTGGCAACACTGTGTTTCTCCTCAGTTCCCTCTGTTAATCTTTAATAGGTGCATGTTCTGAGTCCTCCTGTTCCAGACTAGTACAGAGTTGCTCCTGTTCCACCTTTCTTCCATGGAAGTTTTGAGTCCTCCTGGTCCAACCTAGTACAGAGGTCCTCCTGTCCTTTTCTAAACTGTGGATGCTCCGAGTCTTCCATGTCCAGACTAGTGCAGAGTTCCTCCTGTTTCCCTTTCATCTGTGGAAGTTGTCAGTCCTCTTGGCCCTACCCGGTGCAGAGTTCCTCCTGTTCCTCTTTAATCTGTGGAAGCTCTGATTCTTCCTCTTTCGCACTAGTGCAAAGTTCCTCCTGTCCCCCTTTCATCTGTGGAGTTGTCAGTCCTCCTTGTCCAGACCAGTGCAGAGTTCCTCCTGTTGCTCTTCAATCTGTGGTCCAACGTATGCAGAGTTCCTCCTGTTCTCCTTTAATATGTGGAGGCTCTCAGTCCTCCTGTTCCAGACTAGTGCAGAGCTCCTCCTGTTCCTCTTTCATCTGTGGATGCTGTGGGTCCACAACAGTGCAGTGTTCCCCCTGTTCCTCTTTAATCTGTGGAAGTTGTAGGTTCTCCCAGTCCAATTTTAGCAGAGTTCCCCCTGTCCCTCTTTAATATGTGGAGGCTCTTAGTCCTCCTGTTCCACACTAGTGCAATGTTCTTCCTGTCCCCCTTTCATCTGTGGAAGTTGTCAGTCCTCCTTGTCCAGACCAGTGCAGAGTTCCTCCTGTTCTCCTTTAATGTGTGGAGGCTCTAATTCCTCTTGGTCCAGACCAGTGCAGAGGTCCCCCTGTTCCACTTAAATATGTGGAGGCTCTGAGTCCTCCTCGTCCTCATCAGTGCAGAGTTCCCCCTGTTCCTCTTCAATCTGTGGTAATTGTAGGTTCTCCTTGTCCAACTTGCGCAAAATTCCCTGTGTCAATCTTTCATATGTGGAGGCTCTGAGTCCTCCTGTTCCAAACTAGTGCAGAGTTCCTCCTGTTCCTCTTTCATCTGTGAATGTTGTGGGTCCAGAACAGTGCAGTGTTCCTCCTGTTGCTCCTCAATCTGTGGTCCAATGAATGCAGAGTTCGTCCTGTTCCTCTTTCATCTGTGGATGTTGTGGGTCCACAACAGTGCAGTGTTCCCCTTGTTCCTCTTTAATCTGTGGAAGTTGTAGGTTCTCCCAGTCCAACTTTAGCAGAGTTCCCCCTGTTCCTCTTTAATATGTGGAGGCTCTTAGTCCTCCTGTTCCACACTAGTGCAATGTTCTTCCCGTCCCCCTTTCATCTGTGGAAGTTGTCAGTCCTCCTTGTCCAGACCAGTGCAGAGTTCCTCCTGTTCTCCTTTAATGTGTGGAGGCTTTGATTACTCTTGGTCCAGACCAGTGCAGAGGTCCCCCGTACCTCTTAAATATGTAGAGGCTTTGAGTCCTCCTCGTCCTGACCAGTGTATGCAGAGTTCCTCCTGTTCTCCTTTAATATGTGGAGGCCTTTGATTACTCCTGGTCCAGACCAGTGCAGAGTTCCCCCTGTTCCTCTTAAATATGTGGAGGCTCTGAGTCCTTCTCGTCCTGACCAGTGTATGCAGAGTTCCTCCTGTTCTTCTTCAATCTGTGGAAGTTGTAGGTTCTCCCAGTCCAATTTTAGCAGAGTTCCCCCTGTTCTTCTTTAATATGTGGAGGCTCTGAGTCCTCCTGTTCCAGACTAGTGCAGAGCACCTCCTGTTCTTCTTTCATCTGTGGATGTTGTGGGTCCACAACAGTGCAGTGTTCCCCCTGTTCCTCTTTAATCTGTGGAAGTTGTAGGTTCTCAGAGTTCCTCCTGTTCCTCTTCAATCTGTGGAAGTTGTAGGTTCTCCCAGTCCAATTTTAGCAGAGTTCCCCCTGTTCCTCTTTAATATGTGGAGGCTCTTAGTTCTCCTGTTCCACACTAGTGCAATGTTCTTCCTGTCCCCCTTTCATCTGTGGAAGTTGTCAGTCCTCCTTGTCCAGACCAGTGCAGAGTACCTCATGTTGCTCTTCAATCTGTGGTCCAACGTATGCAGAGTTCCTCCTGTTCTCCTTTAATATGTGGAGGCCTTTGATTACTCCTCGTCCAGACCAGTGCAGAGTTACCCCTGTTCCTCTTAAATATGTGGAGGCTCTGAGTCCTCCTCGTCCTGACCAGTGTATGCAGAGTTCCTCCTTTTCCTCTTCAATCTGTGGTAGTTGTAGGTTCTCCTTGTCCAACTTGTGCAAAATTCCCTCTGTTAATCTTTCATATGTGGAGGCTCTCAGTCCTCCTGTTCCAGACTAGTGCAGAGTTCTTCCTGTTCCTCTTTCATCTGTGGATGTTGTGGGTCCACAACAGTGCAGTGTTCCCCCTGTTCCTCTTTAATCTGTGGAAGTTGTAGGTTCTCCCAGTCCAATTTTAGCAGAGTCCCCCCTGTTCCTCTTTAATATGTGGAGGCTCTTAGTCCTCCTGTTCCACACTAGTGCAATGTTCTTCCTGTCCCCCTTTCATCTGTGGAAGTTGTCAGTCCTCCTTGTCCAGACCAGTGCAGAGTTCCTCCTGTTCTCCTTTAATGTGTGGAGGCTCTGATTACTCTTGGTCCAGACCAGTGCAGAGGTCCTCCTGTTCCTCTTAAATATGTGGAGGCTTTGAGTCCTCCTCGTCCTGACCAGTGTATGCAGAGTTCCTCCTGTTCTCCTGTAATGTGTGGAGGCCTTTGATTAGTCTTGGTCCAGACAAGTGCAGAGTTCCCCCTGTTCCTCTTAAATATGTGGAGGCTCTGAGTCCTCCTCGTCCTGACCAGTGTATGCAGAGTTCCTCCTGTTCCTCTTCAATCTGTGGAAGTTGTAGGTTCTCCCAGTCCAATTTTAGCAGAGTTCCCCCTGTTCTTCTTTAATATGTAGAGGCATTTAGTCCTCCTGTTCCACATTAGTGCAATGTTCTTCCTGTCCCCCTTTCATCTGTGGAAGTTGTCAGTCCTCCTTGTCCAGACCAGTGCAGAGTTTTTCCTGTTGCTCTTCAATCTGTAGTCCAACGTATGCAGAGTTCCTCCTGTTGTCCTTTAATGTGTGGAGGCTCTGATTCCTCTTGGTCCAGACAAGTGCAGAGCTCCCCCTGTTTCTCTTAAATATGTGGAGGCTCTCAGTCCTCCTCGTCCTGACCAGTGTATGCAGTCCCTCCTGTTCCTCTTTCATCTGTGGATGTTGTGGGTCCACAACAGTGCAGTGTTCCCCCTGTTCCTGTTTAATCTGTGGAAATTGTAGGTTCTCCCGGTCCAATTTTAGCAGAATTCCCCCTGTTCCTGTTTAATCTGTGGAAATTGTAAGTTCTCCCGGTCCAATTTTAGCAGAATTCCCCCTGTTCCTCTTTAATATGTGGAGGCTCTTTGTCCTCCTGTTCCACACTAGTGCAATGTTCTTCCTTTCCTCTTTCATCTGTGGAAGTTGTCAGTCCTCCTTGTCCTGACCAGTGCAGAGTTCCTCCTGTTCCTCGTCAATATATGGAAGTTGTCGGTTCTCCAGGTCCAACTTGTGCAGACCTCCTCCTGTTCCTCTTAAATATGTGGAGGCTCTGATTCCTCTTGTTCCAGACTTGTGCAGAGTTCTTCCTGTCCCTCTGAATCTGTTTGAAGTTGTGGGTCCTCAAGTTCCTCCTGTTCCTTTTTAACTCATTGACTGCCATTGATGTGTTTTTATGTCATTTCAAATCCAACCGCTCACTGCCATTGATGTATTTTCATGTCATTTCAAATCCAAGTCTTGCTGCCATCGACGTGTTTTCACGTCAATAATGTTTTTTAATGGGAGGCGGTAGTGGACATTCTAGCAGAGCCTTCCCATCAATTTCAGACTTGTACTGTTGTGTAGTGACCAACTGGACCCCTGTAGGTGGCAGCAGTGCAATGATCTGGATGAGAGATGAGCCGAGATAGGCATATAGCTGAGAAGAGGTCGAGAGTTGATGAGGGAGAAAATGGCGCAACTGCAGAAGACGGTTAAGTTCAAGCAGCTCAGACTGGAGCAGAGCATGTGTCGCACTAAATTGAGTATTGAGAGTGTCGAGATCGTGAGAGAAGACGATCATCAACCCGGGCCAAGCGGTGATACTCGGCGCGTTTCAGACGCTGTATTTCTCCACAGCCCAGCTCAGACAAATCTGGGTCGGATGAATTCAGAACCTGATCCAGATCCTTCAGAAGATCGGCTGCCGTCTGGGTCAACCGGGAGCAGCACAGCCTCGTTCCCAGATTCTCCAGAGAGATATGAAGGAGGTGAGAACTAACCTGCTTTATAAATAAAGATCCATTTGATTTGCTAACTTGCTAGCTGGCTAACTTTTATTACAATTGTTTTGAGCGTGGTTTGAGAGATAATCGGTCCCGACATGAACACGATCCCGACCTCAAAGCGACACCCCTGTCCCCCCTCCTTTAGTCCAAGTCAGATGAACTCCATTTAGTTCCTCTACATCATATAGGCTCCTGTAAAATCTGTTGTCAGTACTGACGTGAAGCAATGTTCAATTTACAGGCCGTACATCCAGCAGAGGTCCCACTCCTGTTGGCAGTGCTAAGAAGCAAGGTTTAAAAAAAAGCATCTTTCTTCACATCACACTGCAGCAAACACGTGTATTTTTATGGTAATTGTATATATTTCTATAATTTACAAGTCATGCATCCAGCAAAGGTCGTGGGCAAGACCCCAATTTTGTGTGAAACTTGCCACTATTCAACCGCTGATTACGGAAGAACGAAACAAGCTGGAAACAAACTTTTAATTTACTGATGAAAGTAGAAAGTCTATTCTTTCAGAATCTGGTTTCAGATTTTACAGGGTGATAGTACAAAGTATTCTGTGGGTCTTGAAATATCAGTCAAAATGCTTGAAAATGGCTGGCAGTGAGGGGGGTATGAATTCTGAAGATGGCTGGTCGCCAATGAGTTAATATGTGGAGGCTCTGAGTCCTCCTGGTTCAGACCAGTGCTGAGTTTCTCCTCTTCCTTCTTAATCTGTTGCAGTCGTGGGTCCTCCTGGTCCAATCTGAAGTCATAATAATAATAACAATAACAATAACAATAACAATAACAATAATAATAATAACAATAATAACAATAACAATAATAATAATAATAACAATAATAATCACAACCGTTTCTCTTCTGGTTACAGAAATGCTTGTCAGAGAGAATTTCCTCCTCTGTAAAGTCTGGAGGGACAAATGGACAAAAGAAAAAGGCCATTAATTCAATAACAGGAAAACACACATCTATCCACTGTCTTCCACTTATTCAGTGAGACATCAGAGGCAGCACAAATGGAAATAAGAATTTGTTGAAAACACCTAATTGCAATTTCTCTGATGGACATTAAAATTTGAGTTGTTATATCATTTTCAAAAGTCTCTACTATTTACTTTAACTTTAACTGTTATGTTTTTTAATCATTTAGTGTAATATTTACAGTTAGTTGTTGGTTCAGGAAACACATTTCTGCCAAATATACAAAACAGACCTTAAACAGGCTGAACTAAAGTATCTGCAGTAGCTGATAGACTGATGACAATAAACCTTTTCCATTATTAGACCCACTGACTTGTTTTCATTTACTAAGACTGGATAAGTTGCATTCTTACCATAATACCACTACTGTAAATCTCACTGTACTTAGCAATTAAAACCTGACAACTCTCTGAAATAATCCACTTTACACAACAGATAAAAGAACATGGTTCTCCAGAGGAGATGATGTTTTTGGTGTTGCTGAAAATAAAAATGCAGCAACAGCCCTGATGATGCTAAAGTTGTGTCTATATCATGGAATGTCTACAGCATGCAATTGCGTTCGTCTCATCCTGCTCTGCACATGTACCAAATTTTGTCTGTAGGACAAATCAGTGATTTTATATGAATTTTTAAAGTTTCTAGGGGGTGCTGTGGAGCTGTTTGGCCGCACCCAAGTGTTGAGGGATAGCCTGAAATCAAGCATATCAAGTTTTATTGATATCTGATCATATACAATCAAGTTAGGAGCATTTTACAGCTCATGGCCACACACTCAAAATGGCCGCCCTGCCACGCCCACACCGTGTGACGCAGCTACGAGATTTTAATAACTTTTCATCCAGAAGGGGTCAAGATGCCACACAGCCAATTTAATCAGGATCGGACTGATATCTGATCATATACAATCAAGTTAGGAGCATTTTACAGCTCATGGCCACACACTCAAAATGGCCGCCCTGCCACGCCCACACCGTGTGACGCAGCTACGAGATTTTAATAACTTTTCATCCAGAAGGGGTCAAGATGCCACACAGCCAATTTAATCAGGATCGGACAAAAATCCTGGGAGGAGTTCGTTAAATTCTAATGCCTCCACATGACCTTGTCTAGGGGGGCGCTGTGGAGCCGTTTGGAATTTCCAGTGTGCAAATCTATTGGTCTCAGGATACCATACATGTGTACCAAATTTCATGTTTGTAGAATAAAGCAGTAATTTTATATGAGTATTTGAATATTTGTAGGGGGCGCTGTGGAGCCGTTTGACCACGTCCATTACTGAATTGTACATCAAACGTTAGCTTTTGAGATTTGTGTGGATTTGGTGATATTACGTGGATCCCTTCACCTCCAAAACCCAGGGAGGCCCTGAGGCTGAGGTTGTAGCTGCAGGGAGCTTCAGCTACAACCTCAGCCTCAGGGCCCTTTCTAGCTTCGTGGAGGCTCCATGGAAGATGCTGTTTGCGGCCCCCTAGTCTGTCAAACTGAGATGGAGAGATTCCCAACAATCTGCTACACTTCACGAGAGAAACAGGCTCCAGTCATGACCTCTCATGTTAAAATTAGACGTGTTAAGGTGAGACACTCAGGCAGGTTAAACTGATAAGAAAGGATAACATGAAGAAACATGGCTCCTCTATATGTCAATGAATAAAACAGACACTGGGTGTTTTAAAGAATGTTGACTTTAAAGTCTGAAAGCTTGGAATAAAAATACAATAAACCAGCACCTATTTTAAAGAGCAACCATGAAAACAAAGCAACACTAAAAATAACACCTGTATATTTAACATCACAGTCACAGTGTAGAGTCCTCAACACGTCTGCTTCCTGGCTTTTTTACTAGCAAAGTCATCAGTGATGTCCTCATATGACAGCTGCCTGGAGCCTCTAAACATTTTACAACTGCTCCTGCAAAGACAGAGCTCCTTAGGTTACCAAGCAAAGCAGATCATAAGCTCATAGTCCTGTTTTACAACTGCAGTGATGCTGCACTAGTACAGAAGTTCATCATCTGTTCTTATATTAAACATCGTCATGTACAGTGTCCCTTTGAAGTGTAAACCCCGTTACAAAGTCGTCCCTTTTAAGAGGTTTCTGCATTTATTTACACATTTTACTTGTTAAGAAGTTAAACCAGAAAATGCAGTACTTTACAACTTGAAGTCCTTCAAGCAGGACCTTTGTGTTTTGCTCAGACTGGGATTTTCGTCCATCTTGACCAGAAATGAGGTTTTTGTGACTCATCAGAGGAGCTGAAACAAAAACACGAGTCCAACAAATGAGACCCTCGTTACCATCTGCACAGCTCTTTGCAGAGATGCTCCATGAAATCATCACAGCATCGTCATATATAAAGAAGAAAACCAGCACATCATCTTGTAGGACTTAACTTCTAATGGCAGCTAAAAATCCTCCATATATTTACACTTTAATGCTCATCTCTTACAGTTCTATGAGCGTACCAAGCAGTTTTCTCCTGAATGAACTGCTGTTGCTTCGTTACTCTGAGCTGCCATCAGTGTCCTTTCACTCTGCCTCCACTGAAACATGCAAACCACAATAAATAGTGATCACAAGAGTAGAAACATCTCCGTTTGGTCTGTTCACAGCATGGACAGTTGGAGTCTCTCTGTTCTGTCACAACAGGATGATCACCACATGGTACCACACATAAAATAGAAAAGCCCTCAGAGAGCTCATACCTCCTCCAAGGAGCTTCAGTCCACCCCCAACACAATCTCCCAATTCACATATTTTCTATGGAACATTACAGATACAAATGTAATTACATACAGTTCAAATGTCCTACCAACAATGTGGCATGTCTCTTGTCTTGTGTCTGTGTTCTACTGTGAGCTTTGTATTCATAAACAATAAGGAGTGGTGTGTATTATTTAATATGAGGATATGGATTGCAAATGTTTATGAACTCAAGGCCAAGAATGAACAGAAAAGTGGTGAATGAACCAAAAAACTTCCAAACAAACCCCTTCATGAAATAAAACCCCCACAGTGCTGTCTCCACTTAAAAAAAAACAACACTAACTTATTCAAAATTATATGAAATATCTATGAAAGTATTTTAAATTATTAAACCCACCCAAAGAATTTTTGACCCCTATGAAATGAAAATATTATACGTTTTATTGAACCCTGGTCCCCCACTTTACAGTCCCCAATACAGTCCCTTATATGAATTAAAGCCCTTTAAACCTTATTTTAAACCCCTTAACATTAAGTTTAACCTCAAAAATCTAACCCCCCCCCCCCACCCCCGTTTGTTAGCCCAGCCAATGCTAACTAAATGATTTTTAACCCTGGTAATGAAATAAAAATCCCACTAATGTACGGCAGAAAACACCAACAAAACCCCAAAAAACACCCGCAAATGAAATGACAGCTCAAGGCAGAAGCCCCCCACCCTAAGGAAACGTAAGGAAACCAAAAAGTAAAGCTAAAGGAACAGAAAACCTCAAAACCTCCCCAAAAACATCCCGAAAAGCATCTGAACGCTAGTGATTTAGCGCTAGCGATTTAACGTTAGCAGCGGCGCTAGCGACACCACAAGGTCCCTTTCAAAGGGACAAATAAACCCCACGCTGGTGAAAAGTCCACTGTGAAATAGTGAACAATGTGAGCCAAGCAATGTTTGGACCCCACAGTGGGTCTTCATCAGGCCACGGCACACAGCAAGGTCTGCTAACAGTGAGCTAACACTGGAGCTTTAGATACCAGATCCTTCCTCATCACAAGTCAGACGGGTCACGGAGCCAAAACCAACAGGAAGTAGAGAAATAAGTTTTCCACAGGTGTATTTTAATTTGAATTTCAATTTACAAACACATCTAATTAAATCAACAAAATGTCATGTGGTTAGAAGGGGTTACCCCAAAAACAAGAGGGCCCTCTGGTGGTTTTTAGAGTAAACCGCATGTAACCGTCTACCCTGTTACAGTTAAATAAAAAAAATTCCTGCATCGACACGGTGATCCGGATCAGTCCCAACATTTCATCATTTCTTCTTTGTCCCATTTCACACATTTCCTGAAAATTTCATCCAATTCCGTCCATTACTCTTCTAGTTATTTTGCACACAAACAAACAAACATACAAACCAACGCCGGCGATCACATAACCTCCTTGGCGGAGGTAATAAGAGCTCCGCAAACACATCATGAAGCTGTAGACAACACTGCTGGCTGCTCTTTGCCTCCAGATAAAGCGTCGTCTTATTCATGATATAAAAACAAAGACAGTCTAATGAGGTGAAAATCAAAGCTGCTTTAAACTCATGTGTCTCCACCACACACTACTGATGAGGAGGATTAGTGGCTGAGCTCCACCCAGTGTCTTCATCTCATCTTTCAGCGGTTCCTCCCTGATGATCACGTGACCACCTGACCGACGCCCGGGTCACCAGATTTCAAACTGCTTGTGTTCCTCAAAGGGTCTTCTGTCCACGATGTTGTTGCTGAAGAGCCTGAAACACACCAAAGCAGAGAGCAGACGTTGTCAACACTCAGGAGGACCAGCATCAGTTCAGCTCATCTGTCCACTGATTTCTCTGCGAGCCTCGGAGCTTCTCTGAACCCACTGATGAACGTCTGCTCACCGCACAGAGTCCACGGAGGAGCTGATGGAGAGCAGCTGCAGCAGCACATCTGTGGAAGCATCTGTGATGTTGTTGTGGCTCAGACTGAAACACAAACACAACAGGTGGCACTCATTCATCACTCTACATGTTCTGAGATCTGACTATTAGGAGATCAGTCAGTGAAAAGGATGAAAAATAAAAGCACAGTCAGTGTTTATGGGACAAATCCTGGAATCACAGCATCAGATTTCCCTCTACAATAAGGTCATCACATTCTCTCTCCTGGATTGTAAAAACACCCTCATCTGCCAGTGGAGGTGTTTGTGTTCATATATGACACTGAGAATCTGGAATATACTTTCTGTGAAGGACTGGATCTGAACAATGTGGCCCTTAAACCTGCTGGTGGGATTAACAGACGTGATGTCAAGATCACAGCATTTATCAGAGCCACAGACTACATCTGATGTTCAGCTCTGAGGCTCATGATGTGTGGCTCCATCCAGAAAATTAACCCAACCTAAACTTCAAATCACAACAATTCATCAGAATCATTTTGTTCTGTGCTCCTCAGTGCAGCAGAGAAACCACCACTGACTGAGCTGGGACCAACAGTCAGGTGACAGGACTTCAGTTTCCAGGTTGAACTGCAGGCAGTGTTTCCACAGAGAGACTGAGAGGAGAATCCAACCTACTGGATCAATTAATAAATGCAGCATGGCTCAGAAACAGTGAACAGAGGAGACAGTAGCTGGAGATGCATCCAGCATGGTGGAGCATCTTCCCACAGCTGGTGAACAGAGTAGAGAGAAGAAGTGAGGAGGTAAAATGAACAGTTCCAGCCAGCGTTCTTCCACCTCATGTGGCTGCAGCTAACTTTAAAGCCCCACCAGTTAACTATGTGAGGTCAACGTGTTGCTTCTCGCTGCTTCAGAATCGTTTCTTTTCCTCTAATAGAGCAAATTTACTTTGACTCTCTGAACCCTGTTGGAGGTCAGAGGGTTCATGGGGGTGATGCTGAGTGTGGCCTCCCAGAGAAGGAGCCGGTCTGAGACTTACTCCAGGACTTGGACTTTGTGCAGATTTGGGATGAGTGGCAGCAGCAGCTGGTCGGTGAGCCGACAGTGACTGAGGTCCAGCTCAGTCAGTCCTTCACAGGAGTCCAGCATCTGGACCAGACCTCCACAGACCCTCTGGTCCAGTGTGGTGTGACTGAGGTCCAGCTCTCCACCCAGAGCTCCACACAGGGACTCCGCCTGTCTCACCGTGTCCCTCTTAGAGTTCACAGGAAGCAGGGACAGCAGCTGGAGGAGGACACTTTTACTGACCCTGAACAGGACAAACAGAGCAAAGAGCGAGCGTCAGGACGCATCGACACGAAGGTGAACAAGCTTCTCTCTGGTTTGTCTCATTCTGTCCCACCTGAGGCGGATCCTGTCCAGGACAGAAAACAGCAGGTCCAGTCCGCTGTCCTCCACCTCACAGTCCTGCAGGTGGAGCTGAGTGTCCCGGCTGCAGTGTTTCAGGACGATGGATGCAGCCCTGCAGTCATCAGCAGTCAGACTCAGAGGCTCAGTCTGATCCCCCTCTGCTAGATCCACACAGGAGCCACAGGACAGATCCAAGCGGTGCTGCAGAGTCCTCAGCAGGTCGGACGCTGCCTCCTGCTGGGCGTCAGAGGCAGCGCAGCAGTGGATCAACCTCAGCAGCTGATTCCTGTCAACACTGCAGGTACAGTTGATGCAGAAATAAACCAAATAAAACAGTTAAAACACAGAAAACAAACGTTTCATTTACCTTTACTTACCAATACCATCCATTAATATACAAATAGAAAACTAAAGAGTGATTCCACTTTAACAACTTGAGTTTTAGCTACAGAATTCTGTCCATTACATCCATCAAGTGAAACATCTGGAATCACAATGACGTCACTGAAAATAAACCTGATGGGTCAGAAAATACAAGCAGAGACAGAATCTGACAGGCTGCCAACAAACTGTCAGCTGATCTGGAATTTACTGAACCTGACATGTATTTTCACGTCCAGGAGGATGTTGGGGACACGTGGAAGGTGTTCAGACCACTGACTGATTTATTCACTGTGCTGAAAAGAGTCACCCGGCTGGATTCACAGCCTTTAAATGTGCAGACAGACGAACGTTTCAACACCACTGTGTCTTCACCAGGACTCTGAAAGGCTGTGAACTGAGCCTAAGTGTACATTTCTGCTTTGTGGCCAGGAAGCCCGACTATGCAGAGAGTTTGGGATTATTCTAATGGAATCTACATAAATGAGTGCAGCCCAGGCTTCTACATGTTCTTTTCTGCTCACTGTTGGAGCAGCTGATAAAAGCAGTCCAGCAGGTGATGCTGCAGATAAAAAGGTGTCATGGTGTCTTTTTACTCAGTTACAACCAAAGTTCATCTGCTGTTCTGTTTCTGCATGTAATGATGCTTTAAACACTGTCAAACAGTTCAATCACATGACACTGTGACTGTTCATGTTCACAGTTAAATGTGTGACAAGTGAAATAAGCAAAGGTCAAATGTAGAGTGCAGAGTTACATCTAAGGCATTTTAAAGCATGAATTATATTAGGAACCATAGAAAACACTTGTAAATGTGTAAATCTGAAACAGAGACGGAAGGATTCCATCAATGACCAAAGAGGAACTTCAACATGGAAGCAAAGTACTGCACTGAAATAAAAGTAGTTGTGATCTTATAAACTGCTGTATAATGAAAGAAGTGAAGACACAATGACCAGTGCTGCACTGATACTGAGGCAGAGGACATGTGGATCCTGTCCTGTGTGCTGGAAAACACTGATACTGGTGGAAACAAGCACCAACATCTGACCTGAGCTGAGAAACTCTGTCCAGAGTAAAAAGGATGGACTGGATTCCCTCTGTTGGGATGGAGGTCCACAGGAGGTTCAGTTTAACTCCGTCACTGTGTCTGAGGGTGAAGAGCAGAGCAGCAAAGTCCACTGAGTCCAGCTCTCTGCAGCTCAGGTTGATCACATGATCCAGTGACCTCAGCAAACTGGGGACCATGTGACTGGCGTGAGCTCTATACAGCTCTCTGATGGAAGTCATCACGAAGCTGGAACTGGGCCTGAAAGCATCAAGAGCATTGACAAGGACACTGTTCAAAGAGCTCAGACAATGCTGATGAAAGATGAGTCACAGTAATTCACAAAGGAATCATTAAAGAAGACAAACTGTGATCCTGGAAGAGGCAAAAACCTTTTAAACACAATCCTGTCCAGAAAGGGAAGCAGACGAGCAGCGCTCTCCTGTAAGGAGCGGCTCTTCCTCAGGTTCACAGTGATGGTCTGAGCCGACGACTGCAGCAGCAGAGAGTGAAGAAGCTCCCAGTTCAGGCAGCAGGAGGTCAGATCTCCAGCAACCTTAATCAACAAGGCCTCTGTCAAGTCCTGGTCCTGGATTTCATGGAGGAGGACCAGCAGCTGCTGCAGATGATCTTCACTCAGTCTGCAGATTTCAGCAAGAAGAAATGATTAGTCTGTTTTAAAAATATCATGTTTTGTTTTGTTCATGAGGTTCAGGAACGATATTTACTTGACTGTTAGAGGAGCGTCGTGAAGCAGCAGTGGAATGAGACACTGAGCAGGGATGCAGGACTCAGTGAGGACTAACCATCTGACTGAACAGTATCTCAGCAGGGAAGACAAACTACTGACAACCTTCAACAACATTCTCTCTGAAGGTTGACCTTTCTGAGGTAAAAGAGAAAGCTCTTCAACAGCCAATGGACAGATCAGTCTGCCTCTTTTGACCCACTGAAGCAGGAGCAAGGCCATGGCATTGGAAAGTCTGAAAACCAAAGAGAAAAACCAAAGAGCCAACATCAATAACTGCAGATTCAAAGTGGACAAAGGTAAATGTCACTGAAAGACGACGGCAGACAGGAACTACTGAAATGCTAACCTCAGACTGTGTAGCTGTGTTGTCTTTCTAAAGAGGAGGGAGGCTCTTCTGACAGACATCTTCTTTCCTGTGAGGCTGAGATCCACGTCAGAGCCACACAGTTGAAGAACTCTTCCCACAGAGCAGCAGGTCGTCCTGGATAACCTTCCTGCTAACAGCAGGTTGAAGTCCAGGAGCTGCAGCAGAGACACCAGCTGCTGGACCTCCTGTCTGGATCTGACAGAGATGGATGAACACACCTTCTGGAAGAAGCCTGGATCACAGCTGAAACCCAGCAAAAAGAGACGGAACTACGTGATCATAGACCAGATGAAGAATCATGGATGAACAGACACACACAGAGTGATGACAACAGTCTGATGCGTTCCCAGCTGTTATGACATCACACTGAATCAAACCAACACATACAGAGAAACATCCTGATCTACATGATATTAGTCTGTAAATGACTGATTCATTGTTTTCAGTAACTCTGGTTAATATTAGCTGCATTTGGAGACAAACCTCTTTGAAGTACAAAAAGTAGGATTTCACATATACAGTATTTGTCTGACTGACCTGAGCTGTGAGATATAAGGCAGACACTGCAGGAAACTCCTCACTTCACTCTCTTCATGTGACCAGCCTGTCAGCTCCACTCGTTTCTTCTCTGATTGAAGTTTCAACACTTCCAGGAGGATGGAGGTCTTTCTCTCTGAGAGGTTTATGGACCAGACTGGAGGACCTGACTGGAAAACTGACTGTAATGATGGAAGGACTCTCAAACCTGTTCTATTCTCACAGTCCTTCACATGGGAGAACAGATCCAGCAGGAAGCCACTCTGATATTTAGCATCCATGTATGTTAAAGGAAATGCTTCATATGTCCACACTGATGATAACAGCTCCAGTATCTTCTCTCCTGTCTGCTGTTGTCTCTCTGCTGCTGCACACAACAGATTCCCAAACAACCTGGCGAACCTGGTTGGTTGATGATGGATTGACCACCGAGGAACACTGCAACAACAAGAAAGAAACACTCCATGATGATTTGATCTCAGCTGCATCAACACAACCACATCTCAGAGATGAAACCTGTTTTATCTGTGCACTAACAGATGCTTTATGGGAACTTTTCATGCTTTGAAGCCACTGAGAAATGTAAAATACCGACAGCAGCTTAAGCTTCAAGACTTCCTGTTGTTGTACGTTTTGTTTTTATTTTATTCCCAGATGGTATCAAAAGCTAATAATGCTGCATTAATATTACTGACCTGCAACGTTCTCATTATTCACTTCATTACAATCATTTTTAAGATGCTCACATGTTTCCAAACTGTTGCAGGGAAATATTTCTAACATAAAAGCTGAGTTTAAATTCTTTCTCCTGCTGAATCTGTTCAGTCAGTGGCCTTCATTAAGTTACATCAACAGCCAGTTAGGTTTCATATGACTGTTCAGTTCATTAAAGTCATCAGGGATGTCTGGGAACATGATGTGGTGGAGAAATGACCTGAGAACACTGCAACTTCCTCCTTATTGAAAACACAGCTGAATTCAAGAATCAATGGAAAGACATGACATGAAAAATGTAAATCAAATCTGATTGTATATAATAACAATAATACATTATATTTGTCAAAGCGCCTTTCAAGACACTCAAGGACACTTTACAACACAAATAATATCAAATAACAACACAATAAAACACAATAAAATATAGAGGCCATGAATTAAGTTAAGGTAAAATCAGACATGCAGCTGACCTCAGGTAGGATAAGTGATTCTAAACAGGTGTGTTTTGGGTGAGGATTTGAAAAGGGGAAATGAATCAATGTTTCTGAGTTGAGCTGGTAAAGAGTTCCAGAGCGGCTAAATGCTCTGCTCCCCATGGTGGTGAGACGGGCGGAGGGGACGAACAAGTTGATGGAGGAGGAGGATCTGAGGGAGCGACAGGGAGTGTGGACATGGAGGAGGTCAGACAGATAAGGAGGGGCGAGGTTGTGGATGACCTTGAATGTTGTCAGGAGGGTTTGGAAATCTATACGGACTTTATGGGGAGCCAGTGGAGCTGCTGGAGGACAGGAGAGATGTGGTGGATGGAGGGGGTTCTGGAGATGATACGGGCAGCTAGATTCTGAACCAGTTGGAGCTTATGGAGTGATTTGTGAGGGAGACCAAAGAGAATAACACCTAACATTTAAAGACAACAAGGAAGTAAATACTAAATAAATACAGTGGTGGAAAGAGAACAATGGTTCCCTCTGAAATGGAGATCACTTGAAATACAACTGAAATATGATCCCATGTGGATAAAGTCATGATGTACAAATACAACTCTGATGATAAACAAACACCACACAAACATTTAAACAGTACAAGGACATTAGAATTGATGGATTTCTTCTAGCAACCAACACTGAATAGTGGAAAGTACAGTTCATTTACCTGAGCTGTGAGATATAAGGCAGACACTGCAGGAAACTCCTCACTTCACTCTCTTCATGTGACCAGCCTGTCAGCTCCACTTGTTTCTTCTCTGATTGGAGTTTCAACACTTCCAGGAGGATGGAGGTCTTTCTCTCTGAGAGGTTTATGGACCAGACTGGAGGAGCTGACTGGAAAAATGACTGTAATGATGGAAGGATTCTCAAACCTGTTCCAGTCTCACAGTCCTTCACATGGGAGAACAGATCCAGCAGGAAGTCTCTCTGATAATATTCATCCATGTATGTTAAAGGAAATGTTTTATATGTCCACACTGATGATAACAGCTCCAGTATCTTCTCTCCTGTCTGCTGTTGTCTCTCTGCTGCTGCACACAACAGATTCCCAAACAACCTGGTTGGTTGTTGATCGATTGCCCGAGAAACACTGCAACAACAAGAAGGAAACATTTCATGATGATTTGATCTCAGCTGCATCAACACAACCACATCTCAGAGATGAAACCTGTTTTATCTGTGCACTAACAGATGCTTTATGGGAACTTTTCATGCTTTGAAGCCACTGAGAAATGTAAAATACCGATAGCAGCTTAAGCTTCAAGACTTCCTGCTGTTGTACGTTTTGTTTTTATTTTATTCCCAGATGGTATCAAAAGCTAATAATGCTGCATTAATATTACTGACCTGCAACGTTCTCATTATTCACTTCATTACAATCATTTTTAAGATGCTCACATGTTTCCAAACTGTTGCAGGGAAATATTTCTAACATAAAAGCTGTGTTTAAATTCTTTCTCCTGCTGAATCTGTTCAGTCAGTGGCCTTCATTAAGTTACATCAACAGCCAGTTAGGTTTCATATGACTGTTCAGTTCATTAAAGTCATCAGGGATGTCTGGGAACATGATGTGGTGGAGAAATGACCTGAGAACACTGCAACTTCCTCCTTATTGAAAACACAATTGAATTGAAATCAAGAATCGATGGAAAGACATGACATGAAAAATCTAAATCAAATCTGATTGTATATAATAACAATAATAATAATAATACATTATATTTGTCAAAGCGCCTTTCAAGACACTCAAGGACACTTTACAACACAAATAATATCAAATAACAACACAATAAAACACAATAGAATATAGAGGCCATGAATTAAGTTAAGGTAAAATCAGACATGCAGCTGACCTCAGGTAGGATAAGTGATTCTAAACAGGTGTGTTTTGGGTGAGGATTTGAAAAGGGGAAGTGAATCAATGTTTCTGAGTTGAGCTGGTGAAGAGTTCCAGAGCGGCTAAATGCTCTGCTCCCCATGGTGGTGAGACGGGCGGAGGGGACGAACAAGTTGATGGAGGAGGAGGATCTGAGGGAGCGACAGGGAGTGTGGACATGGAGGAGGTCAGACAGATAAGGAGGGGCGAGGTTGTGGATGACCTTGAATGTTGCCAGGAGGGTTTGGAAATCTATACGGACTTTATGGGGAGCCAGTGGAGCTGCTGGAGGACAGGAGAGATGTGGTGGATGGAGGTGGTTCTGGAGATGATACGGGCAGCTTGATTCTGAAGCAGTTGGAGCTTATGGAGTGATTTGTAAGGGAGACCAAAGAGAATAACACCTAACATTTAAAGACAACAAGGAAGTAAATACTAAATAAATACAGTGGTGGAAAGAGAACAATGGTTCCCTCTGAAATGGAGCTCACTTGAAATAGAACTGAAAAATGATCCCATGTGGATAAAGTCATGATGTACAAATACAACTCTGATGATAAACAAACACCACACAAACATTTAAACAGTACAAGGACATTAGAATTGATGGATTTCTTCTAGCAAACACTGAATAGTGGAAAGTACAGTTCATTTACCTGAGCTGTGAGATATAAGGCAGACACTGCAGGAAACTCCTCACTTCACTCTCTTCATGTGACCAGCCTGTCAGCTCCACTTGTTTCTTCTCTGATTGGAGTTTCAACACTTCCAGGAGGATGGAGGTCTTTCTCTCTGAGAGGTTTATGGACCAGACTGGAGGAGCTGACTGGAAAACTGACTGTAATGATGGAAGGATTCTCAAACCTGTTCTAGTCTCACAGTCCTTCACATGGGAGAACAGATCCAGCAGGAAGTCTCTCTGATAATATTCATCCATGTATGTTAAGGGAAATGTTTTATATGTGCAAACTGATGATAACAGCTCCAGTATCTTCTCTCCTGTCTGCTGTTGTCTCTCTGCTGCTGCACACAACAGATTCCCAAACAACCTGGTTGATTCATCAAGAGATAAATCCCACTCAACACTGTAAAATGAAGAGAAACACATGATCTCATCTCCCTTGTATAAATACAACTACACATGAGGAATGATACCCATTTCATCAGAGCAGTAATGGATGCTTTACTGGTTACTTTTAAACTCCTCATATATCCACAAACCCAATACCACCTTAAATGTCCAGGTACTTTCCATTGTCCATGTTGTGGACTGATTTTTGTATCAAGACCTATTAACAGGACTGAACTGTTGTCACTGAGCTACAGCTCTCATTACCAACATCTTTTCATTGTTCTCTTTCAGGAACTACACTGTCACATGTTTCCAGAGTGTTGCAGTAAATATTTCTCCATCAACACATGAACTCAGGTTCTTCTCTCTGCTCCACTGCTTCAGTCAGTCAGTGACCTTCATTAACTTCTATCAACTGCTTCATGTTCAGTTCAGCAACAACATGACTGACTGCTTTGACCACTATAGTCCATGAAAATACTGCACCGTCCTACTAACTGAATACAGAATCCCTTTAAATCAACAATTAGTCAAGAGCCATGAAAAAAACCTTCTAAATTAAACATAAACTGTTGCTTCATTCCATCTCAGATCATACATTTTTACATTTTAGACATTTCTGCTCCACCATCTCTGGTTCAACTCAAATCTTTAAAACATAAAATATGGATATTTGTGAAATTTGAGCTTGATAAAAAATACTTTCCAAGATAAATATGTGCTTATAAAAAGCCAGTCTGTCACCTTTAATGAGGGTTTTCTACACACTGAAATTTGAGGCTGTTTGAACAACAATATCTCAGGAACTACTGAAGATAAAAACCTGAAATTTTCATTCTGATTTCTCATCATGTCATTCAGTCAAAGTCAAGTCAACTTTATTGTCAGTTGTGCCACATGTACAGGACATAGACGGGACCGAAACACTGTTTCTCTCAGAGCCCGGTGGAAACATGCAAGGCACAGTAGAAAAACTAAAAAGACACACACACTAAGAAACAAGCCATGCAAATTAATTCAGAATCTTTAATATTGGAAAGTAGACAAAGTCATCTCTGATCATGGCTGAGTTAAGATGTGAAATAAAAATGAAGCTGTCAGGAAAAGTCTCATCTCTGAGCTCACATTAATAAAAAGGATATTAATGCAAAAGTCAATTGGTGAGATCTTCTGAACCGTACGTCGCTGCATGTCACAATAAAACACATAACAACAATATTGTTATTTTTAGGGACAACTTGTCAGATCAGTCACTTATGAAAGTTCAATAAAAATAAGTTTCTTTTCAATTTGTCACCAACTAATTCACATTTTAAAGTTTTCTATATGTTTGTTGTGCTTTATTGTGACATGCAGCTACATATAGCTCAGGTAATGTCACCAGTTGACTTTTGTATCATCAGTATTCTTATTTGATTATTCGTGCTCAAAGATGAGACCATTCATAATGGCTTCAATATTTTTCATATATATACTTTTCATAATCACAAAGTCGTTCATCTACTTTTCCAATATTCCAGATTCTGAATCAATGACAAGAGAAATAAAACTGAAAACTTCAGGAAGCCTCAAATTTTAATGTGTCAATAAAACCTGCTGAAAGACGGTCAACAGACCATTTTAAACAACTTTGATCTCAGAACATATCTGATATATAAACCCAGATATTCACTGATTCTATTAAAAACATCCAGAATTTATGAAGAAAACGTTTCAAACAAATCTGACATGTTCAAGCAGAAGGTCTCTGATGATCTGAGATGGAAGAACCCTTTACAAACTGATAGAAATCACTACTTTATATCCTGGTGGCTTGTTTAATCTACAATACAGACACAGTTTGATCAACTGATCATACATGTATCTACATGTCAGACTCAAAGACAACAAGGAAGTAAATACTAAATAAATACAGTGGTGGAAAGAGAACAATGGTTCCCTCTGAAATGGAGCTCACTTGAAATAGAACTGAAAAATGATCCCATGTGGATAAAGTCATGATGTACAAATACAACTCTGATGATAAACAAACACCACACAAACATTTAAACAGTACAAGGACATTAGAATTGATGGATTTCTTCTAGCAAACACTGAATAGTGGAAAGTACAGTTCATTTACCTGAGCTGTGAGATATAAGGCAGACACTGCAGGAAACTCCTCACTTCACTCTCTTCATGTGACCAGCCTGTCAGCTCCACTTGTTTCTTCTCTGATTGGAGTTTCAACACTTCCAGGAGGATGGAGGTCTTTCTCTCTGAGAGGTTTATGAACCAGACTGGAGGACCTGACTGGAAAAGTGACTGTAATGATGGAAGGAATCTCAAACCTGTTCTAGTCTCATAAGAGTACAGGTCCAGCAGGAAATCACACCATTTTTGTTTCAGAGGAAATGTTTTATATGTGCACACTGATGATAACAGCTCCAGTATCTTCTCTCCTGTCTGCTGTTGTCTCTCTGCTGCTGCACACAAGAGATTCCTGAAGAACCTGGTTCCTTCAGGTTCTGATAACTGCGGCATCACACTGAAAGTGGAAAGAATAAACACAGAATAGTTTTTAATCAAGAGGAACAACGCTGTAGTTTTGCTGTGTACTGTAGTATGAAACAAGACAACAAGACAAACTGGAAACAGAACGGCAGCTTTTCTGTAAAATAGAAATCATGAAAAAGATAATTTACCTGAGCTGTGAGATATAAGGCAGACACTGCAGGAAACTCCTCACTTCACTCTCTTCATGTGACCAGCCTGTCAGCTCCACTCGTTTCTTCTCTGATTGGAGTTTCAACACTTCCAGGAGGATGGAGGTCTTTCTCTCTGAGAGGTTTATGGACCAGACTGGAGGAGTTGACTGGAAAAGTGACTGTAATGATGGAAGGACTCTCAAACCTGTTTCAGCCACATAAGAGTACAGGTCCAGCAGGAAATCGCACCAGATCTCGTCAAGAGGGAATGCTTTGTATCTGCACACTGATGATAACAGCTCCAGTAACTTCTCTCCTGTCTGCTGTTGTCTTTCTGCTGCTTTACAGAATAGATTTCCCAAGATTCTGGTTTCTTCTGAAGGTTCTGATAACTGTGTCATGACACTGAAATCACAAGAATTACAAAACACATAATATGTTTATTTTACCAGACAGAAAATGGTTGTGTTAACTCTGTTGAATGTGAAATTGTTCATGTCATTTTAGGCTACATGTAGCATCACTCAGCATAAATAAAACATAATTAAAAATAAATAAATAATAAAATCGAATTTTATGGATTTTTACTGTACAAAGTGAATTGTGTTTAGTACAGTTCATTTACTTGAGCTGTGAGATATAAGGCAGACACTGCAGGAAACTCCTCACTTCACTCTCTTCATGTGACCAGCCTGTCAGATTCACTTGTTTCTTCTCTGATTGGAGTTTCAACACTTCCAGGAGGACAGAGGTCTTTCTCTCTGAGAGGTTTATAAACCAGGCTGTAGGAGTTGACTGGAAAACTAACTGTATTGTTGAAAATATATTTATGCTTCTTTTAATTCCGTAAGTGCACAGGTCCAGAAGGAAATCACACCAGAGCTCCTTAACTGGGGAAGTTTTGTATCTGCACACTGATGATAACAGCTCCAGTATCTTCTCTCCTGTCTGCTGTTGTTTCTCTGCTGCAGCAAAGAACAGATTCCCCAAGAACCTGGTTTCCTCGGAAGGTTTCGAGAACTGTGGCACAAAACTGAAATTATAAAGATTAAAAATATCTCATCGACACATTTCATCAAAGTGAAATTTTCTGTAAACTGTAGTCTCACATTTGCTTTAATACTTAAATCTTAAAGGAAAAACATTTGTATTAGATCGGACAGCTTCTTGTGAACAGAGAAATCATGAAAACAATAATCATTTACCTGAGCTGTGAGATATAAGGCAGACACTGCAGGAAAATCCTCACTTCACTCTCGTCATGTGACCAGCCTGTCAGCTTCACTTGTTTCTTCTCTGATTGGAGTTTCAACACTTTCAGGAGGATGGAGGTCTTTCTCTCTGAGAGGTCTATGGACCAGACGGCAGGAGTTGACTGGAAAACTGATTGTAATGAGGGAATAGGATTTAAGCCCACTTCAGTCTTATAAGAGTACAGGTCCAGAAGGAAGTCACACCATTTCTGGTTGAGAGGGAATGTGTCGTAGGTGCAAAGAGATGGTAACAGCTCCAGTATCTTCTCTCCTGTCTGCTGTTGTTTCTTTGCTGCTGCACAGAACAGTTTCCCCAAGAACCTGGATTCTGCTGAAGGTTCTGACAACTGAGGCTGGTAACTGAAATCATAAAGATTAACACACCTGTGATGGACATTTTTGATCAAAAAGAAATGAAAGCCAACTTGTTAACTTAGGTTCAGGAGCAGGGACACGCACCTCAACCACACCTCAAATTACCTGGCAGGCCTGCTTATAACTAACCCATCAACCACCCCTGCCACAACAAACTCCGAGCCTCCATCTCTTCCGGCATCCTCACCTAAGCCTCCAACTCCTGGGTCAGGAATGCTGCCACCTCCTCAAGGTCTACACCCAGCATCGTTAACCCCCTCTAGCGGGGGCGAGGTTGTATTACCCCCTGTGCCTTCTCCCTCTGTGTCTGTACTTTCTCATCTCATCACATCATTAGAGCCCGAGCACGAAAGGACTAGGGCCAGCGATTAGTGTGAAACACTGAATGCTGGCCCTTCCTTCTCACGCAACACTCAGGCATTTAGTCACCTATCTCCCACCGCACAACCTCCCCCTACCATTCCTAAATCCATTGACATACAATATATTGTCAAAAGCATTGGGACATCTGCCTTTACAGACACATAAACTTCAATGACATCCCATTCTTAATCCGTAGGCTTTAATATGGAGTTGGCCCACCCTTTGCAAGCATAACAGTTTCAAGTCTTTTGGGAAGGATTTCCACAAGGTTTAGGAGTGTGTTTATAGGAATCTTTGACCATTCCTCGAGAAGCGCATTTGTGAGGTCAGACACTGATGTTGGACCAGAAGGCCTGGCTCTCAGTCTCCACTCTAATTCATCCCAAAGGTGTTCTATTGGGTTGAGGTCAGGACTCGGTGCAGGCCAGTCCAGTTCCTCCACACCAAACTGGCTCATCCATGCCTTTATTGACCTTGCTTTGTGCACTGGTACAGTCATGTTGGAACAGGAAGGGGCCATCCCCAAACTGTTCCCACGAAGTTGGGAGCATCAAATAGTCCAGAATGTCTTGGTCTGCTGAAGCATTAAGAGTTCCTTGCACTGGAACTCAGGGGCCAAGCCCAGCCCCTGAAAAACAACCCCACACCATAACCCTCCCTCCACCAAACTTGTTTTAGCACAATGCAGTCAGGCCAGTACCGTTGTCCTGGCAACCTCCAAACCCAGACTGGTCCATGGGATGTCCAGACAGAGAAGTGCGATTGGTCACTCCAGAGAACAGGTCTCCACTGCTCTAGAGTCCAGTGGTGGCGTGCTTTACACCACTGCATCCGACGCTTTGCATTGCACTTGGCGATGTAAGGCTTGGATGCAGCTGCTCGGCCATGGAAACCCATTCCATGAAGCTCTCTACCACTGTTCTGGAGCTGATCTGAAGGCCACATGAAGTTTGTAGGTCGTGGCTGTTGACTCTGCAGAAAGTTGGTCATTTCTGCCCACTGTGCTCCTCAGCTTCCACTGACCCCCACTCTGTAATTTTACATGGCCTACCACTTCGTGGCTGAGTTGCTGTTGTTCCCAGTTGCTTCCTTTTTGTTATAATACCACTAGCAGTTGACTGTGGAATATTTAGAATGGAGGAAATTTCACCAATGGACTTATTGCACAGGTGGCCACCTATCAGGGTACCACGCTTGAATTCACTGAGCTCCTGAAAGAGACCCATTCTTTCACCAATGTTCGTAGAAACAGTCTGCATGCCTCGGGGCTGGATTTATACACCTGTAGCCATGGAAGTGATTCGAACACCTGACTTCAATCATTTGGACAGGTGTCACGATACTTTTGGCAACATAGTGTATGTCCATCGGTTATCATTCCCACCTCCAAGGACATCAACAAACAAAGCCGGCCAATCCTCTACCAGGAAGGCCTGATCTTGTGTAACACTTTCAATAATCTAGACCACTCCCTCTCCAACTGCAGACCCTTGCACACCTGTTTCTTTAGCAGAGACATCCTTTCAAGACACACCTGCCTCCACAAGCCAACCACGTCAGCAGACTGAGTAGTAAAGCACCTCAGTACAAGATATATGCCCTAGCGACCACTCTCCAAAACCAACCAAAAGGGAGTTCATACCTCCTCCCCAATATCCCTCCTTGATCCCTCCAGCATCTCTCCATCATCCTTCCTCCACACCTTCACTAAGGGTGGGACAAAATATCGATACAGCGGGTTCCTGGTGGCGATTGTGCAAGAGGGCTACCTAGATTTCAGCTCCTCAACCCATCGCTTACAATTTTGTTTATTAAGACTGTTTGAGTGACTTTTCTTGGACAGCTAGTTATTTCTGTGTTGAGCACTGAACCTCAACGTTTTTTTTATATTTATATATCAGATAGACTTCGTCCAATGGTAATTTTGAGATCGGGGAAGGGTGCAATGGCAGAGCTGGAAGCTAAAATGGACACTGTGCTATTGAGGCTAACCAGCGTGGATAGTGTCCTGGGAAAAATAGATGCCCGTATTGTCAGCATGGACACCCGTTTTGTTGGCTTTGATGCACCCCTCGACAAACTTCAATGTGAGGTTTCTGGTATTCGAGCGGACTTTACATCGCAAAAGAAGGAAATCGGCAAAATCAGAAATAAAGTTAGCACGCTGCAAGCTAACGTGGGAGCTAACACAAACAAGTTAGCTGAGCATGATACCGGTCTTGAGGTGCTGCGCGCTAAGTTGGCAGACATGGAAGACCAGAGCAGACTAATCTAAGGGCCCGCTCTCTAATTTTGTGCTGCCTTAGGTACACAGTCAGACAGGACATCCTTGCTGCTGCAAGAAGAAATCCTCCCACTGTCGCCGGTCGCAAACTACTGTTTTCACCAGATTACAGTGCCCACACAGTGAGACGCTGTTTGGCCTTCTCCTCGGTCATGGATCAAGCCAGAGCCAGTGGCATCGAGTTCTTCCTGATCTACCCGGCTACACTCAAGATCAAATCCAAAGCTGGCACGATGGAAACCTTCCGATGCCCGAGGAAGGCTGAGGAATATCTTATGTTGCTGCTAAGAGGACACCCCGAAACGGAGGATGGTGATGCGGTTAACTAGCTGGTAACAGTTCCCATAGCCAGCTTTAACGACTGCACATTATTCAGTATGTTTACACTTTTGACAAACTATTAGCCATGGCTGAACTGCAAGTTAATCTTATCTGCTAATGCCATGTTGGCTCCCCTCGTTGAGGCACGTTGACCGGTTTATGGTTATTGACATGCGATCTGTTATTGACATGCGAAAGATGTATCCATTGGATACATCTATACTTTATTTCATATGTGTCTCATCCACTAACCGAATTGCTCCCCCTTCAGACTTAGGTAGATTTACAGTCCACTGCACGGATTGTACTTTTTGTTTTTCTCTATGGATGAGAGACTGGGACGCTCTTTCCCCCTCTGTTTTTGGTTTTCAATAAAGATGACAGACTGGGATGATCTCCCCCGTGTTTTAGTTTTACATTATAGATGATAGATTGGGATGCTCTCTCAGTCTGCTTTTGTTTATTTTATTAAGTCATTATTTGGGGGCTTGATTGAGATATTGGCTTTGTTAAGGAAGACTATTGCTGTTCTTCGTTGTATTACACTTGGTCTATTATATTTACTCAACGGTTTACTATCTTAGCTAAGTATTGGGTTGGGTCCTGCTCTTTCGCAGCCCTTTGTTCATACCATTCAGGATCAATATAAACCAGTTTGTTTGTTTGTCTGTTTATTACTTTGTATGTGTTTACATTATGTTTTGGGTTGTTTTTGTTTTGTCATTGGGGTTATGGTGCCACCTTGGGGTTTTTAGGAACATTGTGAGTGATATATCTATTTCATGTTGTGGGGAACATACACAGAAACTGATGCTGCGCAATATGAGGAGATCCTATTTAAACTATGTACTCACCACTCTGTTTAGAACAGTGAGCAATACTTTGAGTATAATGCAATTTAATAGGTTATTTATCAATTTTGGTATGGAATTGTGATAGGTTGAATATACTCCACAAACCAACTAGCGTCTTAACTCTGCTGAAGCGAAGGAGAATAGACATAGCTCTACTTCAAGGAACACACCTCCTAAAGAAAGACTCAACTTGTATGGCAAATAAATTCTATCACATCATAGCATCCTCCTCAGCAGATTCGAAAAGCAGAGGAGTGGCCATCGTTTGTAGGCGTAATCTGAAAATTAAAATTTTGGACAAATGGGCAGATAATAATGGGAGGATAACAATTGCTAAAGTGGAAATGTACGGGAGGAAGATAGCGATCATCTCAGCCTACGCCCCCAACAAATTTGATAAGGAATTTTATAGTACCCTTACCCAGGAAATGTTACAACTGACTGAATATTCATTTATTGTCGGTGCTGACATGAATGCTGTCTGACAGGCATCTGAAAGATCGAGTACAATCGCCAATAAGGACCAGGAGAAGGCAACAGCCGCTTTGCAGGCCTGGGTGAAGAGTTTAGGATTAATTGATATCTGGCATGCTTTTAACCCTACTCTGACAGATTACAGCTTCTTCTGGGCTAGGCATAAAACCTCTTCAAGGATAGATTTTCTTTTCTCTTCACCTCAGCTGTTTCAGAATATTTATAATGTCACTCTTCATCCTATGGCACTTTTGGATAATAAAGGGGTCTTTGGTAATGTGTTAATTGGTGGTCTTTCTAAAAAAGCAACTAGATGGCGCTTCAATTCCTCATTACTGGGAAATGAGGCTTATAAAATACAGTTGCAGGATTTTCTAGATATTAATGTGGGCTCAGTAGAAGATCCCCAAATTCTATGGAATGCTGTTAAGGGATTCATCAGGAGTAACGCCACACTATTTTCTTCAAACATGCGCAAGGCTTGAGGTGCTACATTACAAAATTTAGAAGCAGACTTTCCTAGATTGAATTTGATATTGCAAACAAATTATTCCAGACAGGTTGAAACATAGCGTGATATTGTTAAGAAGGAAATAAATAATATTCTTAAACAACACTCAGAGTTCTTGATACATAGGACTAGACAAAAGTATTATTTCCATGGCTCAAGGCCCAGTCATCTTTTGACTTCTAGAATCAGAGCCCGGCGCTGTTCGCTCTTTCTCTAGAACCTCGAGCACAGATGATCCGCCAATCTGCTACCATGCAGCCCATCTCAGTTGGTCGTACCTCTCATCATCTGGCTTTACATGCTGATGATGTGCTTGTATTTATAGAAAACCCGGTCCAATCCCTTAATACTCTGCTTAACATCTGTAGTGAGTTTGGCGATCTATGTGGTTTCAAAATTAATTGGAATAAGTCTGCCTTATTACCCCTTGTCAACTTGAGTCAAGGTTTGAGATCCCAGAGCAGCCATTTACAGAGGCTAAGTAAATAAAAATGATATGAATGCGTTTAGGCTTAATGATGATTTGAAATTATTCTTATGTTAAGCAATAATTTGAAACAGTTTATAATTATTGGGAAGATTAAAAATTATTCTTTGTAACCAGAATTCTGCAGGTTGAAAAGAGGAACTTAGCTGTGTATCAGTTTAGAAACAGGACATGGAGTAAAATGGCTGTGCTCAAGTGTGTGTGCTTAAGTTTTCAATAACTTTTAATGATCAAGTGATAGGAAAGTTGTCTCAGTTGATTCAGATGGTGCGATGATTCTAAATATATGATATCAATGAGATTAGAAGTAATTCTAATATGTTTCTCGGAGCAGCTGACAGAAAAAGAGGAAGTCCGGTCCTCTTACTGTGTAGCAACCAGAAAGAGGAAGTTAAGAAAACCCAGACTGGACCGGATTTCTTAAGATGAGACAATGTCTCAAGTTTTGGAAAGTATGAATCATGAATCATGCTACTGAGCTAACTGAGACAATGAGCTAAAGTTAAGAAAGTGTGTTTTGGGAGGGGAAAAATGTGCATGGGTCTCTGAAGAATATAGGAAAGTATGAAAATGAGAGACAGGCACAAATTAAACGGAGTTGGAGTTGGAGTTGTCCGGGGACATTGCAGAAGATGGTTCAATCTGACTTTAGTCCAGGATAAGTGGAGTTTTACTCTACTAAGAAAAAGAACAGTCTAGATCAGTCTGCAATTTTGTTGAAGATGGAACAGAGCAATATATCCTTCCCTCTGCGAGAGATAGCAGAAGAAGCGGCCTAGAAGCGTGCTAGGAGAGTCCTTGACTTTCCTCAGCTCATTTTGCCATCGTGTTGGATTTTTGAAACTTTTCCACAACGAACCCAAGGATATTAAAAGGATTTTTGCAAGACTGAATTGGGATCTGTACTGTTCACTCCCCTTGGGATGCGTGGGGAACTTATTGGATATATTGAGACTTTGTACGGAGTTATCATTTCCTTAAGGAACTCTATTGCACCCAAGTCAGGACCGGGTTGCCTGTCCTCTCACCCCTAAAAGCACACAATCAGGTAATTAATTAGGAAAGCTCAGTTCTGCAATATTAATCAAATTATTTGAATCTGATCAAATTTTTTAAATGTATTTTGTGTTTAATCAAGAGCTGCTGCTGCCCCTGCTATCATTAATCAATAAACTTTTATTAAGCATCTAAATAGAAGTTGTCCAGACTTTTAAATTAATCACCTGAAACACCTCATGGACGTAAAAAGTTAGGGCAATTGTGTGCATGAGATCTGAAGATTCTGAAAGGTTGTTCTAGTTAATAAACAGATCCCTGAGGTTTTTTCTTTCCTAACCTCTAAAATTTAACCTAGCAATTCACCAAGTGCCGTTGTCAACAGAGGAGGGAGCTGTCGTTAACAGACGTGACTGATGTGAAGGCTAGGCTACGGAGGCTACTTAGTTTAGTTTTCTGTCAGAGTAAGCGGGGTAGGCGTCTGGATGAAGACAGTGAGAGCTAGGCAAGTCCCCTCACCACCAGTTTAAGCTGTTCTGCTGAACTCAATAGGTAATGCTTATGAGCAGATTAGAACATAACCCTGGAAACAGAGAGCTGGTCCAGTTACCCTGTTAAGGGGTGTACTTGGGAGACAACACCCTTAATGACACAGCTAAAGTACTGCAATATCCATCTAATATTCCTGTTATACAACAATTTAAATATCTTGGAGTTCATGTTTTCCCGACCCTGAACCGAATTGTTTCTCACAACTACTTAGGAATTTGGAATGCAGTTGAATCAGACCTGGACAGATGGACCAGCCTCCGCAATTCTCTTCAAGCCCGTATTTCCATTGTAAAAATGAATATCTTACCTACAATAAATTTTGTGTGTTCTATAATTCCCCTCGGACCTCCTGATAATTACTGGAAGAAAATTCATTCTCGTGTTTCACAATTTATTTGGAAAAAAAGCGGCCTCGCTTAAAACTGACAACTTTACAGAGAGGTGGAGGAGATGGAGGTCTGGCAGTACCTGATTATAAGTTGTATTTCTATTCTTTTGTTCTTAGACCTCTTTTTGTATGGGCTGACGCAGTACTCTTTTCCAGTATGTCTAACTTACAATGTAAACTTCGTTTTGGTCTTATAGTCTCCTTTCTTATTCAGACCTGGCGCAAGTTTGAATCCCTATGTGGAATATCCTGTAAGTGGCACACACTCTCTCCAATATTTCACAACAAGAGCCTTGTGATTGGAGGCAGACCCGTCACAGCATCTCTTTGGAGTAACAGTAGCATCCGTTATCTAGGTGACATTTTTAATAACTCAGGTTTACGCTCCTTTCAGGATGTGAGGGACACTTTTGCTTTGCCGCCCTCTTCATTATTTTTTTATTTACAACTAAGATATGCTCTTAATGCACACAGTATTCCCTTACAGCAAGCCTGATCGATTCACCCTCTTTATAATTTGATTGCTACACAAATAAATAACAGTGGCTTAGTTTCCAAACTGTACTCTTTCTTCCAGAGATCTTCTTACTCTGATTTACTACTGGACAGGTTATGGAGGAATGATTACCCTGCTTTAGATGCTGACTTTGAGTGGAGGGAAGGCTTCCCGCAACCCGAATCACCAGCAGATTCACTTTAATTATGTCCACAGAACCTATCTCACTCCACGTAGACTACATGCTATGAATTTGATAAAAGATTCGCCTTGCAGCCCTTGCATTCTGAATTCTCTAGGTACTTTTATTCACATGATGTGGGAGTGTCCTCCAGTTGAGCAATTCTGGAATAATGTGGCCTCTTAGCTATGAAACTTAACATCTGTAACTATCCCAGTGACTATCCCAGTTCTGCTATTGAATGATTTATCTGGACTGGGTCTGTCAAAAGCTGCAAGCCGGTTAATACTTGCTGGTATCACTGCTGCTAAAAAGTTGGTCGCATTGCGATGGAAGCCTCCCCACTCTCTTGCCCTCAAACACTGGATTGTCACTTTTTTAGATGTTATATTTATGGAGATGTCAACTGGTAGAATTGATGAGGCAAAGGAATCCACCTTGAACAGTTGGCGAGTGGCAGCCAACTCACTAAGATACTTATTAAAATGATTACATCCTGATCCTCTTCAACCCCTTTTTTTTTGTTCCTTGGGCATATGATTGTGTGATTGTGAAGATCCCCTCTATACCATAGTGTATGATATCTGGGTCTTGGGTGGGTGGGTCAGTAGGGGGAGGGAAGGTGGCACACCTTATGTTTGTTTTCTTTCTTTCTTGTCCTTTTTTCAGTTGATGTTTTGGTTTATGTTTTTGATTAATTCGGCAGCTCTTGTGGCCTAAAAAATATTGCAGGTCAGAGATTTTGCGTAATGTACGTTTGAGATGGACACTATTAAGAAACTCAAGGTGTGGTCTAGCTTCTGAGGGGAGTTGAGGGAAGAGCTGAGGCTGGTCCCGACATTCCTGAATGCTCTAGCAATTCAGGAATACTAAATTGCTAGAGCAATCTACTAGACCGTAGATCGGTCTAGTAATCCAACACATGCAAAACAACCACAATCAGTCAAAGACATACAGAATTACATGACAGATTTTGGATTGGACAACATCTGGAGAATCAAAAACCCAAACAAGAGGGACTATACTTTCTTCTCTTCGGTGCACCAATCATTTTCAAGAATTGACTTTTTTCTCTCAAATAATTCCATCGCACATAAAGCTTCCACTAGAATTCACCCAATCATAATTAGCGACCATGCACCAATATCCCTTAGCCTGCAAACCGAACCCAACCGTAAACCTCCACAGATTTGGCGCCTAAACATATCTCTACTTAAAGATCCAGAATTTGATCAAATGATAAGGAGGGAGTGGGCAGACTTTCTAAAAAATAATGACTCTCCTGATTTATCTCCTTCTTTACTTTGGGAAACTGGGAAGGCCGTAATCAGAGGTAAAATAATATCGTACTCCTCATACAAGAAAAAAAGGAACAACAAATAGAGACAGATATTGAGAAAAAAATTAAACAACTTACAGAGGATTATGCAATAAAACCGAGTGACCAACTATGGTCTGAACTACAGAATGCAAAATTACACCTCAACAATATCCTGTCAAAGAAAACAGAATTTTTACTACAACAACTAAGATATAACGATTTCGAACACAACAACAAATCGGGCAAATTTCTTGCGAACCAACTCCAACGTAACAAAGAAAAATCCTTCATAACAGCAATCCAGGATCCCACTGGCAATTATACTCAATCACCCCAAGAAATTAGTCAGATCTTTTACAGCTATTATCATAATTTATATTCAGCTGCAGTTAACTCAAACAAAGAACATATTCACAATTTTCTCAACAATTTAAACCTGCCAGAACTAACAACTGAAAGTAGAGACACCTTGGACGCTCCATTGACTATCAGTGATTTGCGATGTGCATTAGACAGTATGCCAGCAGGCAAGGCACCTGGTCCTGATGGTTTCCCTGCTGAATTCTTGAAACATTTCTGGTCAATATTTGCACCTCTTTTCTTCAGGACAGTATCAAAGATAAAATAATGGTTATATAAGTGCTCACATGAGTACAGCTGCAATAAAGTTATTATTGAAGCCAGATAAAGATCCCACGCTTCCTTCCAGCTATCGACCTCTATCTCTAATCAACACCGAGATCAAAATCATCGCCAAAGCACTCGTCTCCAGGTTGGAGAAAATTATCCCGTCAATAATTCACAGTGATCAGACAGGATTTATTAAGGGTCGACGCTCCACCAACAACATCAGAAGACTTCTAAATTTGATCAGTCTAACACAACGCTGCAACAGAGAAGCAATTGTTGTATCGCTTGACGCAGAAAAAGCCTTCGACAAAGTCAGTTGGTCCTTTCTCTTCGCTGTTCTTCGCAAATTTGGTTTCGGAGAGTCGTTTATCCAGTGGGTATCAGCTCTGTATAAATCACCCAAGGCCACAGTCACCACCAATGGGATCACTTCACAAAGCTTCAGTTTACAAAGGGGAACCAGACAGGGATGACCACTCTCTCCCTTATTATTTGCAATATTTATTGAACCCTTGGCAACAGCAGTCCGTCAAAATACCGATATCAAAGGTATCTGCTCTCAGGTGTTTAATCACAAAATGAATCTATATGCAGACAACATATTATTTTATCTAGAAGAACCCAAAACATCATTAAAGTAAGTATTCAACCTCATCACAACCTTCTCACGTCTTTCAGACTACTCCATCAGCTGGTCGAAATCAATTATACTTCCACTAAGAGAGAACTCATGGAATCCTGCAGTCCAAAACCTGGTTCATTCCCTTCCCACTGGTAACATTAGATATCTGGGCATAAATATTTCCTCAAAACTCTCTGAACTAGTCCACCTGAACTTCACTCCACTTTTATTTTGAAATCTCAAAATAAGAAAACGAATGGCCGCGACGTACACGGACCGTGGTGCCTCCTGGAGGCTCCCCGGCCTGGGGTGTGGGGGCGCTTGGCCGGCCTGGCCCTGCTGACTCGTGGTAGTCACTCTGGGCTTTGACACACATGCATGTTTGTTCAGGGCTTACCAACTCCTGCCGAGTCCCATTGCTGAGAACTGATGGGACCCGCCAGATTGTGTGGAGTCACTCTTCAGACTCTGCACTAAACTCACGCCCTCTATACATTCTTCCGTTACTCCTGTTCTCTTGCTTCCTAACCCTGTATACTGACAAGACTTCTGGTGTCCAATTTGTTTCTGTGTTGATTATTTGTTTTCAGTTTTCAGATGTGGGATCGGTTGTTGGGAATAACTCGGCATGTTACAGCACTCTTATAGGATTCATATAGCACTGCCTGTCTGTACCCTCCCTGTTCGTCTTGTCTCGCCATATCCTTATCCCCCCCCCAAAAAAAAAAATTCACTGAGGTGCAGCACTGCCCCCTCTGGCTCAATTTCAATAAAGAATGACTGCAAGACTAAAATATGCATTGATCTCATTAAAGTTGACTCCATTGCGTGGTGTTAAACAATGAGTATAAATGCAGACAAAAAACAAAAAAAGAATGCTCTAGCAAATGTGTTCTTGTTTTCACCATGTGCTGCTGAATTCAACACCCTTTTTTGTATGTATATGTATATATGTGGGTATGTGTGTACGTGTATATATATATATATATATATATATATATACATATAGAAATGTTTTGGTGTTTATTCTGCTTTTTGTGTCTGTGCGAAATAAATGTGTGGTATTTTGTTTTGCATAATCTGAGTCAATTAATAATAAAAAAAATTTATCACAAAAAAAATATCGGTACAGCGATACATCGTCGTCCCTCCTCATGTGATATGAATATCGGCACGCTAGCACCAAATATCCATACTTTAAATAATTATTAATTATAATAAGGAACTCTAATAAGGCTCTCAAAACCCTACCAGATTCCCCTGCCAGCTGCCAGTTCCCCAGCGTCACTACTTAATGTCTCCACATGGTGGCGTTTATCACATGAATTAGGGAGACTTGAGCGGAAATGAATCGTCCCAACAACAGTTAGTACAGGTATAATGGAGGACAGCAACGCTACCGTAAGAGACGCCCCATCCACGTTTAAGTCCAAAGTGTGGACCCATTTGGGCTTTGACGGAACAAGCAAGCTGGACAAAGACTATGCCATATGCAAGAAGTGCCTCGCATAAGCAAAGTACACAGGCAACACCACCAACATGCAAATCCCCCATCCTGAACTCCTCGCCGAGGAAGCAGCTGATGCAGCTAACGTTTCAAGTCAGCCTGCAGTCGTTAACACAATGTTTCAAGCAAAGAGGGCAGCCAGCATTACAACCTCCATTGCTGGGTTCATTTGCAAAGAGCTCCACCTGTACAGTTTGGTACAAAATGAAGGGTTTCCAAAAATGCTACACACACTGGAACCAAGGTATGGATATATCCAAGTTACAGAAATCATAATGTATCATTATGTGATGGTCTTGCAATATATTGATTATTGCAGTAATGGTATCGTCCACCTCCATCTCCTTATCTCTTCTCCATCTCATCACCCCTACTATATCTCTAGACCATCTCTGCATCATCTCTTGATTCCACCTCCAACATCTCCTTATCCCTCCTCCTTCACTATCACCCCTTTCATCAATCGTCCTCCATCCCTTCTTCATTCCCCATCATCCCTCCATTATCCGGTCTAAAACATCACTCGTCCGTCCTTCCTCAAGCCCTCCATCATCATCCCTCCTCCATCTCTCTTTCACCTCTCATCATCTTTGTACACTTTGGTATGGAATTTGCTATATTTCAATCTGCATGTGGAAACACTCAAAATTAATAACAAAAATTATGAAGAGATCATCCATTACCTGAGCTGTGAGATATAAGGCAGACACTGCAGGAAACTCCTCACTTCACTCTCTTCATGTGACCAGCCTGTCAGCTCCACTCGTTTCTTCTCTGATTGGAGTTTCAACACTTCCAGGAGGATGGAGGTCTTTCTCTCTGAGAGGTTTATGGACCAGACTGGAGGAGTTGACTGGAAAACTGACTGTAATGATGGAAGGACTCTCAAATCTGTTTCAGCCACATAAGAGTACAGGTCCAGCAGGAAATCGCACCAGATCTCCATGAGAGGGAATGCTTTGTACATGCACACTGATGATAACAGCTCCAGTATCTTCTCTCCTGTCTGCTGTTGTCTCTCTGCTGCTGCACAGAATAGATTCCCAAACAACCTGGTTTCTTCTGAAGGTTGTGGTGACTGAGGCACGACACTGAAATTATGGAATAAAAAACTTTGTTTTTCCAATCAAAAAGAATTTAATATTTTCTATAAAGTCTGGCATGAAATTTGTTATATCGTAATCACTCAAAAAAGACGACAGAAAACATGAATCATGAAAAATATCATGATTCATTTACCTGAGCTGTGAGATATAAGGCAGACACTGCAGGAAACTCCTCACTTCACTCTCTTCATGTGACCAGCCTGTCAGCTCCACTTGTTTCTTCTCTGATTGGAGTTTCAACACTTCCAGGAGGATGGAGGTCTTTCTCTCTGAGAGGTTTATGGACCAGACTGGAGGACCTGACTGGAAAACTGACTGTAATGATGGAAGGACTCTCAAACCTGTTCTAGTCTCATAAGAGTACAGGTCCAGCAGGAAATCACACCATTTTTGTTTCAGAGGAAATGTTTTATATGTGCACACTGATGATAACAGCTCCAGGATCTTCTCTCCTGTCTGCTGTTGTCTCTCTGCTGCTGCACACAAGAGATTCCTGAAGAACCTGGTTCCTTCAGGTTCTGATAACTGCGGCATCACACTGAAAGTGGAAAGAATAAACACAGAATAGTTTTTAATCAAGAGGAACAACGCTGTAGTTTTGCTGTGTACTGTAGTATGAAACAAGACAACAAGACAAACTGGAAACAGAACGGCAGCTTTTCTGTAAAATAGAAATCATGAAAAAGATAATTTACCTGAGCTGTGAGATATAAGGCAGACACTGCAGGAAACTCCTCACTTCACTCTCTTCATGTGACCAGCCTGTCAGCTCCACTTGTTTCTTCTCTGATTGGAGTTTCAACACTTGCAGGAGGATGGAGGTCTTTCTCTCTGAGAGGTTTATGGACCAGACTGGAGGAGCTGACTGGAAAAGTGGCCTCAGTTTTGGAATGACACTCAAAAGCCCTTCACTCCGAACATGTTGGTACAGATCAAGACAGAGGTTACTTAAATCCCTTTGATCATTGAACAATGAGAGGAGCTGATTCACTACATGTAGGAAGCTTTGCTCAGTGTGATATTCTGCTGCCTTCAGGCATAAATCCAGTAACAGCCTCCTCTGTTGTGTCCCATGACTTTGCTCCTGGTTCCACAAAGCTGGACTGAAGCTGCATAATAAAACGTATAATAGTAATAATATCAAACACACTTCTCTTTATATGTAACAAAACACAAACAACACAAATTCAACTTGATGGACCAATTTTCATCTTACATTGTCCCAAGAAAAATATAAAGTCATGAAGAGTAACGATGCTTTATCAAATCAAGTACTTCCAGTCATTAGTTTTGGAAGAATTCTCTTTATTTGTCTTTTTATTTCAGTCTGTGAAGCACCAGAATATGAATGTTCTGAAAGGCCATTCTTCACTAAACTCATTGTGCATCTTATTGCAACTGACAAAATTGTTTTGACACATCTTCAGCAGAATTGCTGAGACTGTACAACAGAAAAGGACAAATGAATCAGCAGACTTTAGTTCAGGTTCATCCTACACAATGAGGCCAGCCTGAGGCCTGATTCTACAAAGTTCATTTAGCTGATTAGGAGCACGATTCAAGACTCATCGCAGTTTACAGTATGTGGAATCACTATTACGTAAAAGCTACATACCTGAGTGAGCTGACGGACGGCAAAGCCTCTATTAGGGACTCACACAAACTCTGGCAGGCAGGAGTAGCTGTGTCCCAGTGGAGGCAGACACTGACCTGTGTCATCCTCTTCATGACTTTCACAGCCCTTTCAAACAGCTGTTTTTTACCTTCCACTGGAAGGTGCAGCCGATTTTCATCGAGGCCAAGTAAGGCTGCAAAGTCCATCTGTCCTTCACTGAGAAGGAAAATCCTCCACAGCTGCTGTGGCAAAGGGTCACACCTGGAGTTTAAAGAATAACCTCATGTTGAAACAAATCCACAGGATAACATCAGTCTCACTATATTGTATGTTGTAAGCTAAGCAGTAATGTGACACCAATAAACACACACTCACTCATACCATTGGACATTCTGAAGGCATCCCAACAGTTGTCTCATTCCTTGCTCTGATACTGTGGCATCCTCAAGGTCCAAACATATTTTCCTTGTCTTAGACTGACTGACCACATAGGCCACAGCACAGCAGGGGTAAGGATCAAGACTCTCTCCACAGAGGTCAACGTGGTAGTCCAGTTTGTCCAGAAGGTAGATGCATGCTTCTGGACACTGGGACTCATACAAGCACTGGTATAAGAACAGAACATCAACAATAAGCCCACTGTCTTCAGTGGCCACATCCTGCTGACACAGAACTGGGACAAAGGTGCTTATTAGCTCCTTGAAGAACCAGTCAGATGTATTCTTCAGCTCCTCAGCTGGAATCATACACTTCATCAAACTTGGGCTCTTCTTATTCAACAGTCGACACATGAAAGGGATCAAATGTTTCATGTGTTTTTTCTCCTCAGTGAGGCACTGCTGAAAAACATCCTTGATTTTATCAGGATTCTTTAAGAGCCACACAGCTGCAAAAAACTCCTGCACGGTGTAATGGAGGAAGGCATGTGTAGTTTCTGTTTCAGTGCAGCTGACCCTGATAAAAAGTGGTTTCAGGAAGGAAAGGACACAGTTGTCTCTACAGGACACTTCAGTCAGGTTCACAGTTTTTCCCTGAGTTGCCAGAAAAGCTATTTCAGCCAAGGACAGTATTTCCTCTGTCTTGGTGCTGATGAAGGGGTTTAGATCTCTGTTGTTTCTTTTGTTGCTGTTTATCTGAAGGCAATGACGAACAATGTGGATGTAGATTTCTGTTATCGTGCATGGCTGTGGAGAGTCTTCTGATGAAAAGCAGGCAGCCACCATCAGAGCATACATTGGCACATGGCAAAGAGTCAGCAACTCCAAGTTGCTCAGAACCTTCTGTGCTTCTCTGAGCGTTGCAGATAAGTAGGACTTTATGTTCTGCTCACTAAATCCTTTCACCTCCACCCTGAGACAGTCCCCAGAGAAGAGGTCTTCATCATCTGGTCTGCAGGTTCTGATGATCTTTGCATCAGGTAGTAGGTCTTTCTCTACAAGCCTTCGCACCACTGATGAAGACAGATCTGTGATTCCATCAAAAATGATTGTAACATTATAAGAGTTCCTCTCTATGTCCTGTAAAACCTCATCCACACCTCCATCTGGTTTACTGAACTCTTTGAAAAGAAGGTCCTCCAGGCTCATAGCCGCTTTGATCTGGTACGTTTTCCTCATGTCAAAGTAAAACATGTAATCTAACTCCTTGTTGTTCTTTTCTGCCCAGAGTCTCAACATTTCACAAGCGACTGCCGTCTTTCCAATTCCAGGCTTCCCAACCAGGAGAATGTCTTCCTCTGTTTTCAGTAAGTCAGTGGGGGAAAGTTGTGGTTTGTCCTCAGGGATGTATGTCCTCAGCTTTTTAGTTCGAGGCATCTTACTTTTGTTTCTCTTTGATTTCTTGATTTTAGATGTAGAAGGGCTCTCCTGTGTATCTAATACAAGTGGGGCGTACGACAGATCAGGCCTCCTGTTCTCTTCAAACAGATTTTTACTTGCCTTCCAAAACTCATTTGATAACTTTTGTGCCTTTAACTTCAACTTTGCCTGATATCTGTGGCACGGTCTTGGTCCTAAAATAAAATAACAGTGAGAACATAAATGTACTGTAAATCAAATGTAGTTTTCCGGCTAAACAAATATTTGCACACAGTCACAATAAAAATGCCTGACATAGAATCAGTAAATTGAATAAGAAGAAATGTGACATCTTTGCAGCAGAAGTTTGCTTCACGATACCTTGCAAGTAGTCCACATCCATTTGTGTTTCTTCCTTGAAAGAAAAGCAGCTGATCCAGTGGTGCAGGTCAAACTTCTTGGTTCCAGTGGAAGCACCAGTGTTTTCCTCAGGGAGACGAGCCGGCCTCCCTTCATTCCTCTTCCTCGTCACGTCAATAATCCTGAGGAACTTGTAGCAGGCTGCTTCCCCCTTTTTTGTGACTGAGTCCAGGATTCTTCTCCTTTTATCATAGTCATTGGTCTCTGCCTGTATATTGCTGACCTCCTCACCACTGAATACCCCTTTCTGATGTAAGTTCTCCACAATCACAGAGAGATCCTGTAATCCTTCCACAAGGTACCTTCTGGCACTCTTGACATAATCTGAGGCGGACTGTGATGTACAAGCCATGTGTCCTGACTCCTGTGAGGTCTGCACACAGACCCAACTTCAATGACCTGCACAACAAGATTAAAACATGTCAAATAATTATTATGCTTGTGATGTATTCGATGTAAAACGTAGCTGAAGCAATATTTGCAGTTTAACATCAACTCTAATGGTGTATCTCAATACAAAATAGGTGTCTACTGATGTTATTGGAAAGTCAATACTGATAAAGATCACTAGTAATCAGGCTGACTGATAATCTATATCAGGAAACAAAAGACGTTTGCAGTAAAAATAGAATATTTTAGAATAACACAAACTCTAACACAAGGCTTTAATGAAATGCCTTTATGTAATTATGTAGTGCATACATTTAATTAATCGTTCAGGCCAATAACCAGTCCATAACTACTTCAAAGACACATATCTATGTCCTACTGAAGAATATGCTGCAAAAATAAGAAGGTACAGCATCCAAACAATCTTATTCTGTAGTCAGATAAACTACACATATCCTGTCTGCAGCACAGGTAAAACACCCTGTTGAATCTGTGGCTTTTGAGGAACTTTAAAAGCTCTTAAACCCACCAGGATTGTCAGTGGGAGGCTGAGTGATAAAACCAACCTTTCACCAAATAATCCAACAGCTCCAAGTAGAGTTAATCCTGAACATCTGAACCGTTAGCACAGTCTGACATCGTAATGTTCTACAGGTCTGACCAATAAACCACAGTTTGCTTTTTACCATGTTCATATATATTTGCACTTTTTGTTCACATCAACAGATCATGTTCAAATCACATTGACCTTTTGAATTATTAGTAACCTGCAGGGTTTAATTCCGCTGTAAATATTGTGGAACAGAAAGAGACGGCATGTTTTTGTAGGAAACGAGTTCGACACATAGATTCATGGTTTACTGTCAAACTAAAATGTTTCAAGTCCAGACAAAACTCCATTTATAAGAAGACAGCAAAACAAATTGGACATCATGCACAGATGCTGCAGACTGCACAGTATACCGGAGAGAAACACTCACACATCAGCCTCAAGCCTCCTCTGATGACAGACTCCATCAGCTGCTCAGCACCTCTGGAATGAGATTTTCCTCATCAGAAAAAACAAGGAAAATATCACAGTAAAAAACTGCCAGACCACAGCGATACTGTCGGAATAACTTTGATTGATTACTGATTAGAAGTATCTGTCAATCTCACACACCATCACACCTGCTCCTCTCTGCCTCTCAAAGAACTGTGTGACAGCAGGTGACATGAGACCGAGGACAACTGTAAAATATATAAAGGGTCACGAGTCAAAAACAAATGGAAACCTATGCAAATTAAGCGATTTTCTAGAACAGAGACCAAGAAAGCTGCTGACAAAAAGTCTGTCTGAGCTCACCTGAATGCACCTGCAGGGTTTATGACAATAAAACTACATTCTGGATCCAGTCATGGTCGAGGATGCAGCTTACACAAGTGTGATGTGGAAACTTGAAGCCTCCAGGATGCATTGAGAACAGACAGTCAAGTAGAACAGATCCTCCGTCCAATAGTGAAACTTCTGGAACTGAAAATATTTACAAGTTTAAGAAAATTCACATTTTTCATCTCAGCAAGAGGAGGTGATAAACTTTCAAGAACTTTTAACGAGACAACTTAACTCGTTTTGACCAGTTATTATGGAATCCTAATATTTTTATGAGGCTTGAAGCATTTTGGGAGGTGGTCTTCAGGCTTCCTGAGCAGCACTGAGTCACCTGCAGGCCTCTACTTTGTCCTCCTGTCACCGTTTGGGGAAGCGTGAGACTGAGATCTGGGCGAGGCTAAACAACACTTTCACCTTCTCCGAAGATTCAAAAACACACACCCCACCTATATTGTGATTTACAGTTAATACTGTCCTTAAAAGACACTGCAACTGAATATCAACCAACTTAACACAGTTGTTTTTAGTTAAAAGCAAATACAGCATCATTTATTATATTAGGTGTCTCAGGTCAACCTACTAAACATGATTTTAAGCAGAGTTAGAGCATGTATGCGCTGTATTTACAGAACATTTCGTTTTTTATGCAGCCATAAGTACAGAAAGAAGGAGTAACTATCTAGGTTTGTTTGTACGCAGGTATTTCTTTCTCTTAGAGGAAGAACTCGACACTTCTAAAACCACAAACAAATTCTACTCGGTCCAAAGAATACTGAACAAAAACATGAAGGAGGCAGCATGTCACATGTTATCTATGCAATGTTATGAATATTGGGGAATACGCATCTGTTGATCCAGAACACTTCCTCTCAACAACACAATGGAGGTCATGAAACAACAAAGCAAGACTGCATGGGAAGTGAGTCATTCCATGCCAACTCGCCGACGACCTCCCTGTTGAGCTCATGGATTTTCTTGAAATAAATCAGTGAAAACTTCTACCTAAACCGTGACACCTTGATAAATCCCTCAGCTCTACTCCGAATACGTTTTAATTTATGAATGTATTTTAAACAGACCCTCGCTGTTAAATCTGATAACTTCACTGGTTCTTCTAAAGCGTCTTTAAAGCCTCACCAGCTGATTATTTTTTTACTGCATATCCAGAAACCTCAAGAAAAAGATGTCATCATGTCAACAGCTTGTGCTGATTTTTTTTAATACAGAAATTAAAATCATAAAAATCTACAATTTATCATCAAAATGAAAAATGTTTCATTTTCAAAAACTCATATCTCCACTAATATTCTCTCAGCTCCAACCAGATGTGTGTTGGGTAGAAACAAGTCAGTTCTGTCAGATCGAAACATCATTTGGAGCTACATCAGAAACTGGCTGCCATGGGTCTTCCTGAAATTTACTTTGGAGCTGGAAATCCAGTTTTTAGGACGTTTTAACAGGATTATATTTCAGGAAGGACAGTTTTGATTTCTTTGAGACTTTTTTAAAGGGAATGTCTCCGTATCCATTGAAAACATGTTAAAAAAAAACTAAAGATGCTATATTACTCCATTTAAACATTGATGAAAATGACACACGTTTCGTAGTTTTCAGTGGATATAATTTCACATTTGGTGGCTTTAATTGTCAGGTGAATATTTGTAGTATGTTGATTTCAAGGTTTTATATGTCTGGATGGTTCCTGTGGAGCTGTTTTGTCATTAATTCAGAAAATACAGGATTCCAGGTCCAGCTTGTAGTGGTTTTGGTCTTTGTGTAATAGAGGACTCATCTTGCTCCATGTGTCTGGACCAGATTGCATTTCCTCAGTTCATCAACTTGCAGCATTAATTTCTTCACTAAACAACACAGACATGTCCAGGGTGGCCCCTGCCTTCAAACGAGCTGGTTGAAACAGGTTCCACCCCCCAATGACCCTACAGAGGATGAAGCGGAGTACTGATAAAGGATGGATGGATGGACAAAACAACACAGCAAGTCTGGCCTTATCCCACCTGAAACATGTTCAGGCAGATTATTGCAGGTAAATCAGAGAATGCAATGATGCGACCTCGTATTCACCTCACAGTGAGAATTGTTTTGCTATACTGCAATCATGTTACAAGTTGATCAACTAAGGAAATGCCATCTAGTCCAGACACAGATGAATCATCTATTACACAATGATCGAAACCAGTACAAGCTGGATCTTGAATTGTTCTGGAGTCTGGGTGAACTGACCTGGAATGACCCAAGTGAAAACAGGCACAAGGAGAGTGGCGTCAAAGTCAGCAAAGAGTGTGTCCACCATTAGCTTTCGCATTGTGCAACGCATTTACAACACACAGAGCTACAGACCATGTCAGTGCTGCTTGTGGAATGATGTTGCACTCTTTGTGAAGGGCTTGGTAAAGTTGGCAGACATTGTACGGGACAGGATCGTGTTGTCAGACATCCAGAGCTGTTTGAAGTGATTTCTTAGATGACAAATGGTGGACTTCTGGACATTCAAGTGTCTGGTTATGGCCCTAACTGAAGCGGACACTTCAAACCTGCCAACAGCTTGCTCTCGTCTTTCTCTTGTCATCTGTGGCACCCTGTCATTTCAATAAAGCTGCATTTTAAGGCTTATTATTAAAACTGGTTACACCACCCGGTCATTGTCCTTTAAAGCCACACCTAACCAGGCCTCATGGCTCAGAACTTGTCACCAGTTAAACATTTCAAAACCTTTTGTGCCCAGTTGACTAAATTTAATTCTCCTCTAACGGTGACCATACAAACTTTACCTTAGGGTCATTAACGAAGAATATCTGGATGCTGGTTTGATTTTTTTGCTCACTATAAATTATTGGACAAACAGAGCTGCTTGTTTCCTACTAACACAATGTTTGCCAAGTTTCCAGCATTAGCAACAAGCTAAATGTTTTAGTAGCTCTTTACTATTAAAATACATATAGAAACTTTCCTTGGAGGTATTTTTTTTTACTTTTAAGATACTTACAGAATATTTAACACATTGAAAAGCAATAGACAACAAACAAAAGAGACGACAAAACAGAAATAGAGCAAACTAGATGCCTGTCAGTGATGACAGAGCTAACTTTATAACCGTTAAGTCTCCTCTCTGGCTCTTTGTTGCCTCTCAGGTAGAATAAATTACAGTTGGCCTCATAAATTATACTGTTTTGTTCATTAAAACTTGTTTAAAGCAGCTGGATGAAAAGAAATACACGTAAAACGAATAATAAATGTCAACTCCAACTGGACCGTTAGCTCTGTTTGTTAGCTTTAGCTTACAAAATTGTTTGTAGCAGCCTGATGAAAAGCAATTTATGTAAAATATAAAAAATTTATAACAAACAGACTCTCAGATAAAATAAATTACAGCTGGGCTCATAAACTACAATGTTTTGTTAGTTAAAATGTGTTAAAAGCAGACTGACAGAAAGCAAACATGTAAAAGAGGAAAATAAACCTCCGACCGTTAGATCCGTTTGTTAGCTACAGCCACTTTGCTGGCACCGTCACACAGTTAGCTAACCCAACGCTAATAAAATAGCTTTAAAAACCTCCAGACACAGAAGTTACTCACTCACTGCCGGTTTTGTCTTCGACAGGAGCAAAGAATCGTCCTCCACTGCTGCCATACCGTCTGAGTTTAACTTAAAGTCCTTATTTTTTCCGTTTATGAGCCACCTGGACGTCAGCACTGATTAAACTGAAGCTCCTGTGAACTACAGACCGACTCAGAAATGATTCCTCCGCCGCTGTTCTGTTTGAAACGCCAGACTTCATCCCTGGAGAGGAAGCTGAAGGGTGGGGTTTGTTCCTCAGCCGTAGAAAAGTTAACAAGTCAACATATTCCACCTTTTAAAAACACCTTCCGGCTCTTCTCCCTCCATCTTACCTGTGTGTCGCTGCTGTCCACGGCCTCCAGGTGTCACGGGGGTCCTTCAGTGGGTTTCTTCCACAGACGGTCGGTGCTTCGTCTGCGTGTTTCCACGCGGTGAGTGGCAGCATCATTTCCTGGTCTGTGTTAAGTTTCACTTTGACGGGGATCTCCGGGTGCTTGTAGGATTCCTGAACATCCACCAGATGGCAGCGTTGGGCCAGAAAACACCAGCTGAGAGACACAGCTGGAGTGTGCGTCAATACCACAATCAATAATCAATAAATTACACACGATCAATAAATAAATGGACAAAAAAATAAATAAATAATAAACTGAGAATTAAAAGATCAGTTGATGGACTGATAAGAGCTGGTGCTCATCCTTTGGATATTTAACAGGAAAGAATCAGTGAAAATAAAGTATTTTAATAAACAGACATTCAGACGAGTGAGAAGAGTTTAGTCTGTGACTCGGTGAACTTTCCCTTCTTGAGCTGTGTGTGGTTCTGCTGTGTTCAGATATGATGTCTATCAGCATCTCCTTAATCCAGATCAGCCTCCTCCTCCTCATCACCAACCGACCACATCAATCAGCTCACTTCAAAATGAGATCCTTAGCATCACCTTGACAAAACAGCTGGTCTGATTTCTCCTCACTGAGAACTAATTCAACAGTTTCCTCTTGAAGTGCCTGAAGTTCAGTCGGAGCTTCAGACTCAAGTGTTTGGTATGCAGAACCTAAAGCTCACCACCATGTATGGAGAAGACAGAGGAAGTGTTTATACGTTCTCTCTGCTGTGTACCATACATCCCGTCTTTGTTTCCCTATGTAAGGCCATAGAAAGGTTATCCTGTGTGCTGATTCTATCTGGCTGTGAATCTCACCCAGGCAGACCATGGAGCCTGAAGAAGCTGTACTTGTTGAATAAACAGGGAAGGATTTCTTCACGTCTTCACATCATGGTACAGAAATTTGCAACAATTTGGCGTCAGGAACAGGATCTGTTGTGATCGGTTGTGATCGGTTGTGATCTGTTGTGATCTGTTGTGATCTGTTGTGATCTACACTCGAGAAGACGACTTCCTGAGGTGCTGACTTCAGCTCCACGGCCGACGAAAGGGTGAGAATGCCTCGTGTTTTTGGGAGCTGGTCTGTGAGTGTGTGTGTGTGTGTGTGTGTGTGTGTGTGTGTGTGTGTGTGTGTGTGTGTGTGTGTGTGCGCCATGATTGTGTTGCTGGATGTCGTGTTTCTCCATTTTAAATTCAGTTTTGTTGCACTGTTAAAACTGCAACGAATGAGCAGGAATTAGGAGTAAAGTTGAAACAAAGAGAAAAGAGAAATTAGGAAATGCAGAAGAAATAAAGATTAATAGAGTTGAAAAAAGAGAGAAATACAAGAGAAATGAGTAATAAAGAGAAACGAAGAAGTAAAGAAAATAAAGAGAATAAGGGAAAGCTGCTGATTTGGATAAAGCCCTCTGGGAGGCGGTTTAGATATCGGCCATAAATCCTGGAATTATCAACAGGAGAATTCCAGGTCAGGTCAAGGAGCTGGAGGTGTAGCTTGTGAAGGTGTAGAGAAGTTCCCACTCGAGCACATGTTGACGAACTATGCCTGAAGCAGCTTCTCATTGGAGCATGTTTATCTCAGGTAGCAGACATGTAGATGAAAGAGCAAAGAGAAAAGAGATAGGAGCGGCTAAAAGCATGCCGTAGGTTATGAATGAATGTGTCGACTGTGAAGACCCAGGTCTAAATGTTGTTTGTGGTTTGGTATGATGGTGTGTTTTTATTTTGTGAAGTGTGCTTTGTGTATTTGTGCTGGAGGGTTGGTTTCTCTCTGTGTCTGTGTGGAGTGTGTTGTCTCTGCTGCAGCTGTGTGTGTGTGTGTGTGTTTACATGCATATGTCTACTGTAGTTTGTATTTTATGAGCCTCCGAGGGGACGTTTGTAAATCTATACATGAGCCCAAGAAGGACTTTGTGATTCTGAAGAAAAGTGGAGAGATCACTGAGGTTCTTTTGTGTGCACAGGCAGGGATAGGAAGATTTGATGAGCTTGCTCTGGGTTGTGTGTGAGCTCTTTGTTTCTGCTTGTGTGTCCTGTTGTGTGGAGTTTGTCTGGTTTTGGGGGGCATGCGGAGCTCTGAGCCGGATGTTTGCTCTCTGATAGCTAGGAGATACTGGAAGTTCTGTCTAATTTTAAGAGGCGAAGCAAGGGGGGATATTTTACACAGAACTCCAATGAGATTGCTCTTCCCGATAAAGGGGAGTGGTGAGCCTTCTCCTTGTGAGAGAAAAAAACAAGACAAAAAGTTAGAGCAGCATGATTTGGTTTGATTAGGGAATAGATTGAAGATTTAAGATGTTATCAGAGTGAAACAACTTAAACTTTCTCATGTAATAGTGCATGATACGACACATGACTTAGTGTTCATTAATAAATACAGTAAGCATCTGCTGTTGTAGATGAGAACGATTGAAATGTTGGCAGATAATTTAACCTAGAGGGATCACAAGATGTTGAACTCTCGTTTGTTTTCTTGGTTTTTTCTGCTAATGGGGTACTAGTGTGTGGTTTAAGGCCGGCACACACAAGAGGATTTTTCAAGCCGGGGGCAGAGATTCTTTTAGGGCTGTCAAAATTGATGTGTTAGTGCGGATTAATCCATCATCATGATTAATCTGATTAGTTTTTTAGCGACGGTAACTCTACTGATAACACCGGATTACTGAAGGTTGTGTCTGAGTGGTACCTCACTGTCACCTCTAGTGGAGGCTCTGGTTGTTCTCCCACTGGTGCTTGATCTGAACATAATGAACTCCCCAAAGGCTGTGGAGCAAGTCCATGAAGGATCTTAGAAAAAGAGGCAAATTTGCAGCCCTTTCTGGGAGTAACGATCTGATATGGCTAAAACTGTTAAGATTACAATTTACTGTTTTACATAATTTTTTAACATGTTTTTCAAAAGTTAAAGTTGAGTCAAGGGTGACACCAAGATATCTAAATTCATGTACAAGCTGGAGCTCCTCACCTTTTACAAATACATTTGAACTTGACCACACTTTTGGACTCTTTGAGAACACCATGCAGACAGTTTTTTTTTTAATTTAGAAGAAGACATTACTTGGTGAGTCACTTGTCCACAGACATTACTGCAGATGTCAATTTTTCAGATGCTTCTATATCAGACTTTGCTTTTGTAAAAATTACAGAATCATCTGTGTAAAGCTGTTTGCCAATATTTTGGCAGACATTTGGCAAATCGTTAATGCATAAAGAGAATAAAATAGGTCCAAGTATGGAACCTTGAGGGGGGCCCATCTAATGCTGCTTGCAGCTTTAATCTTTCTTTGTTTTCCCAGGATGATATTGGGGGAAAACTACCTTGAGAGTGGTTGACTGTTCAAGGACCCTGATGTTCTGAAGGGATTCAGATGTTTGAATAAGGACAATATATATATCAAACCACAATATAATTAAGGACTCTGTGACAACAAGTACACCAGTGCAACTACACTGAGAGTCGATGCTACCGAGGAGCTCCAGTGTAATTCATTCCTGTGTTTCTTTGCAGAATTCTTTATGACACTGAATTTGTTCTTATCATACTGTAGCTTGTGATATCACTACTCTTAGGTTTGAGTTTGATTATTATTGCATGAGTAACATTTAAATTTATTATATTTTCTTTGGAGAACGATGTTTCTGTTATTGAGTTAATACACAGAGACCTCAGATATTATTCATTTCCTTTTTTCGGTGCTTAAGGTTATTGGGGCTAGGCAGGGACAGGTCCACTGGAAGGTGCGATGGGTCGACCAGCCTGAATTTGGACATTGTTTGATTTTATTTCTTCTGAGGTTTCTATATGTATTTGCTTAACATGTATTCTTAAAGTAATTTTTAAAGTACTTTCTTTCAATTGGCCTGGAGTACTGTATGTGGTTGCTGAGGCAGAGGGGCCGTGAGAGAATTTTCCTGTCTAGATTGTGTGATGGACATTTCAGGACAAGATGGCTGCCTGACAGGTTTTTCGCTCTCACACTCCATGAATTTGTTGTGTTGCTAAGGTTATGCTGTAGTAAGCACAATTAGGAGGATTATTTTGTTATAATTATAAAACATGTCTGAGTTTCTCTTTTCGAGACTCTTTGGAATCTTGAAGGGGGAAATATGAGGTGTCTGAAGTTCAGTAGGAGTTTCAGACTCAAGGCTTTGTTATGCAGAACCTAAAGCTCACCACCATATATGGAGAAGACACAGAGTAAGTGTTTATACGTTCTCTCTGCTGGGTACCATACATCCTGTCTTCGTTTCATGAAAACGACTTCCCTATATAAGCCCACAGAAAGGGTTATCCTGTGTGCTGATTGTATCTGGCTGTGAATCTCACCCAGGCAGACCATGGAGCCTGAAGATGCTGTACTTGTTGAATAAACCTTTTTATATATAAACAAGAAGGTATCAGTGAAAGATTTCTTCACGTCTTCACATCATGGTACAGAAATTTACAACAACTTCTGGTAAAAACTGCAACCAGATCAGTTTTATATCCACTCAAAGCGTCACAGTCTAAAAATGAAATCATTTACTTTGGTAAATGAATGCAAATACTTAGCCATGAATCCAGTAAAGGTTTGACAAGACATACTTTAACAGTCTCTATGTTTTTAAATGTCTGTATTTTTATTTCACGGGTATTTTTTAGTCCCAGCACTTTATTGCAGCTTTCCCGTGATTATTGGGGTATTTAACATTAGTCCTACAGAGGAGCAATCGTTTTTATCATGCAGTAGATTGAGTATTGTATTTTGTTTGTAGTGTTTCAAGTGTCCACCAGAGGGCAGAAGTTGGTTCCAGTTGTGATCACTGTGAAGGGATTTTTTTCTCCATGCCCGTCTTCTTTCTATGTTCCTTATTTTATCAGTTTCAGTTCATTTGTATCAGTTTTGGGTCAAATTAAAAAGAACTAAAAGTCAGCCACTGAGCTAACATCTGTTTTCTGTGATGGCTGATAAACATATAAGACACTTTGACACTTGAGTCCAGAGTGGTATCCTAATTAAGATCTGCTTGATGTCACAGGTGACTGGCCGGAGGAGGAGCGGCAGAGGAACGTTGTCAGCCATTTTGTCTGACGTCGGCAACGGAGGAAAAATGAGTTCTTCACAAAAAGTGAGAAACATATCACTTTAATATTATTAAATTATTATTTATTATGTCTAAAGTTGCTTTAATTAGTTAGCTGGACCGACCAAAGCCAGGTAATGTTGGCTCGAGAGATGTAGCTCTGCAGAAGCAGCTCTGAGGATATAATGGTGGGCAGCTAGGAAGCTGCTTAGTTTTTGTTTGAGTATAGACTAGCTACTGATAAAAACATTGTGTAAATGTATTACATGATGACGTAGATTAGTAACGAGGTATTCAGGAAGGCAACGTATTTTATATACAATTTACAAATCCACGATACAGTGAGGCCGCGAAAAGTGAACCGCGATATGGCGAGGGATTACTGTATAACATAGTGAAGGACAGGAAACCCCCCAAAGGTATGATATGGTCCTAAAGTAAATGGTAAATGTTTTGCCCTTATATAAATGGTAAATGGTCTGCACTTTCATAGCACTTTTTTCTACCTTAGTTGTATCCAAAGCGCTTTACAATGTGTTTTGCATTCACCCATTCACACACACATTCACATCCCAATGGCGACAGAGCTGCCATGGAACGCGCTAATCTGCCATGGGGAGCAACTTCGGGTTCAGTCTCAGTGGGCCCACAAGTTGCTGCGAGAGGCAAAGAGTCAGGTGCTATGTAAGCCGGGCCTGGCCAACATGTTCTGTGTGGATGTGGCAGAGTCTGAAAACTGAGGAAGCTCACTCATATCTGTGGCAGATGTCACTGTGGTAGTGAGGAAACTCATCAGTGCCAGGATGCCAGGTGTGGAGGAGATGCACCTGCGATGCTGATGGCCCTGGACACTTTGGACTGTTTGGACAGACACATCTCTTCAGTGTGGCACAGAGACTGTGTACAGTGCCTATGGAGTGTTAGACCGGGGTGGTAGTTCCCATTTTCAAAAAGGAGGATCAGAGGATGTGCTTTAGTTATTGTGGTAACACACTGCTCAGCCTCCACTTGAAAGTTTTTTCCTGGACGCAAGAATTGAGGCTCCAATTGATTCTGAACCTTCAGATCTAGGAAAAGTAAGGACGAGTCTGTCCTGGACATGGAACAGTGGACCAGCTCTTTACCCTTGGGAGCTGCTCAGGGGGGTTGTGACCAGCCAGTCGACATGTGTTTTGTGGACTCGGAGAAGGCAGAGGACTGTGTCTTCTGGATAATCCTGTTTGGGTCTACTGCAGAAGTATGAGGTGCCGGAGCTTTTCCGGCGAGCCATCCAGTCCAAAATGGAGAGCCAAAGTGGAACCAAAGTGAGAGCTGTGTTGGTATCCTCAGTAGAAAATCTGATTTCTTTCTGGCGTCTGTTGGACTCTGCCAAAGTTTTCTCTGGTCTTCCATTGTGTTTATGGTATTTATGGACAAGATCTGAATGCACAACCGTGGTGAGGAGGGTGTCTTTTTACAGATGATGTGGTTTTGTTGGCTTCTTTAGAGCGCGATCTTCAGCATACACTGGGGGCTGGCCAGCCAAGCATGAAGCATTTGGGATTAATGTCCCCAACAGCAAGCCTGATGCCATGGTTCTCTTCTGGGAATCAGTGGAATGCTCCCTCTGGTTTGGGGTGAGATTCCTCCTCAAGCGAAGGAGTTTAAATATCTCAAGATCTTGTTCATGAAGGATGGGAAATTAAGGCATGAAACAGACAGGAGAAGCAGTAATGCAGGCATTGTACTGGACTTTTTCAGTGAAAAGAAGCTGAGCCATATGGCAACGCTCTCAATTTACTAGTCCGTCTTTGTCCCAATCCTCACCTATGGTCAGGGCCTCGGGGTAGTGTCCGAAAGAATGACATCACAGATACAAGCAGCCGAAATGAGTTTCCCCTGTAGAGGGCTATGGTCAGTCTTAGAGATAGGGTGAGGAAGTTGGACATCTGGCAGGAGCTGGGAGTAGAGTCGGTGCTACGTTTGGTTAAAAATGAGCCAGCTGAGTAGTTTGGCCATCTGATCAGTAGGGTTGGTCCCAAATATTTGAATATCCAAATATTAATTCGTTGTGGTGCTGTTCAGATAATAATTTTGATATTCAAATAGTAGTCTGTATTGCCACTGGGCACCGCCAAGCGTTGCCAAATGCTGCCGAACGCTGCTGAGTATTGCCAAGGCTGTAGTACGCCGCCGAGCACTGCCGAATGTCATTGAGGCTCTGGTACGCTGTCTTAGTTGTAGTATGCAGACCTGCCAACTCCGGTGTCACACTCTGATGTCTCACCCTCTCAACATTTCTTTTTTACATTGTGAACACATCAGCACATTTTGATGTTTCTAATGACAGAGCTGTTCACTTGTCTGCAGATTCTTGATCTTGTTTCAACTTCACATCGAATTACCTGCAATTAAGACTTGTAGGTCAAAGTTTTTCATGATTGCATTACACTTACTTCCTCTGTATCTTTGTCTGTCATTACAGAAACATAAAAGCAACAATGGAGTGAGACGTCAGAACTCTGAGGAGGATGAAAAAGCTTCCCCAGCAACAGCAAACAGAGATAAATCACTCATTAGTGAGCTGGTGAGCTGTGATCAATGTGGGCAGGCTTTTACTGACAAGAGTAAGTTAACAAGACATAAACTCACCCACAGTGGAGTTAAACCATTCAGCTGTGATCAGTGTGGGAAGACTTTTACTCTGATTAAATCCCTAAACACCCATCAACTTGTCCACAGTGGAGTTAAACCGTACAGCTGTGACCAGTGTGGGAAGGGTTTTACTAACAAGAATACATTAAGAAAACATCAACTTATACACAGTGGAGTTAAACCATACAGCTGTGATGAGTGTGGGAAGACTTTTACTCAAATAAGTAGTTTAAAATCCCATCAACTCGTCCACAGTGGAGTAAAACCATTCAGCTGTGATCAGTGTGGGAAGGCTTTTACTCTGATGGGTAATTTAAAAGCCCATCAACTCATCCACAGTGGAGTAAAACCATTCAGCTGTGATCAATGTGGGAATTCTTTTACTCAAATGAGTAGTTTAAAATCCCATCAACTCATCCACAGTGGAGTAAAACCATTCAGCTGTGATCAGTGTGGGAAGACTTTTACTCAAAGGAGTAGTTTAAAATCCCATCAACTCATCCACAGTGGAGTAAAACCATTCAGCTGTGATGAGTGTGGGAAGACTTTTACTAAAATGAGTAGTTTAAAATCTCATCAACTCATCCACAGTGGAGTTAAACCATTCAGCTGTGATCAGTGTGGGAAGACTTTTACTCAGATGCGCAATTTAAAAACCCATCAACTGATCCACAGTGGAGTTAAACCATTCTGGTGTGGTCAGTGTGGGAAGACTTTTACTCAGATGCGCAGTTTAAAAACCCATCAACTCACCCACAGTGGAGTTAAACCATTCTGGTGTGGTCAGTGTGGGAAGACTTTTACTCAAATGAGTAGTTTAAAGTCCCATCAACTCACCCACAGTGGAGTGAAATCGTTCAGCTGTGACCAGTCTGGGAAGGGTTTTACTAACAAGAGTAAATTAAGAAAGCATCAACCCACCCACAGTGAAGTTAAACCATACAGCTGTGATGAGTGTGGGAAGGCTTTTACTCTGATGAAATCCCTAAACACCCATCAACTCGTCCACAATGGAGTTAAACCATATAGCTGTGACCAGTGTGGGAAGGGTTTTACTAACAAGAATACATTAAGAAAACATCAACTTATACACAGTGGAGTTAAACCACACAGCTGTGATGAGTGTGGGAGGGCTTTTACTCAAATGAGTAGTTTAAAATCCCATCAACCCATCCACAGTGGAGTTAAACCATTCAGCTGTGATCAGTGTGGGAAGACTTTTACTCAGAAGGGTGCTTTAAAAACTCATCAACTCATTCACAGTGGAGTTAAACCATTCAGCTGTGATCAGTGTGTGAAAACCTTTTCTGGAAATGAACAGCTGTTGATCCATCAATGCCCCCACTTTGGAGGAAAGCTGTATCGCTGTGACTTCTGTGGAAAAACTTTAAAGCAGCAACGGAGCATAAAAGTACACCAACGCATCCACACCGGACATGATGTGTACATTTGTGATCACTGTGGAGAACCATTTTTACAGTACACTCAGTTAAAAGCCCATGAAGCTACCCACACCGGAGTTAAACCATACCACTGTGACAAGTGTGGGAAAGGCTTCAACTACATCGCCAAACTAAAAGCTCACCAACAGGTCCACACTGGGGAGAGACCAAACAGATGTGACAAGTGTAATAAGACTTTTGCAACTTCACGTTACCTGAAACAACACCAACAGCTCCACAGCAGAAAGAGAACATTCAAGTGGCATCACTGGGAGGTATGTAAAGACTGGTTTCAGTAACAGTGTACACATTATTCAGCATTTGGATATTTAACTGTTTCGAACAACTGTGGTCATTGGAAGTAACACATGATCAGCTGTGGTTCAGTCTAACCTGTATAAATCTGGTCCAGTTTAATCTAGGGATGCAGATAAGATTGGGAATGTTAACGTGATCAGCATCTGCACAGACTTATATTCTACTGGGATGTTGGACATCTATATAAACCCAATTTAAGTTGTCAGTTGCTTGCTGGCCTCATGTCAGCAAGTCTCATACAGGTCTCTGTCACGGTGCTCCTTTACTAGTTAAGGCTCCACAGTGCTCTGTGCTTTCCAACACAGAACAGTCGTGAGGCTTTGATAAGAAGCTCCCATTTGTGGTGCAACTAGTTACTGCAACTCATCTACAATACTTGAAATGTGTATTGTTGAGAGGTATGATATCAGCGGATCCTAAATATTTACTGACTCACCTTGGCTCATGAGCAAAAAGTACTTCATTAGGACGTCCCTAGTTTAAACCAATGCAGCTCTGCTCTTTGTCTATGAATGTTAAATTTCCTGGAAGCTCAACAAAGCGTTAAATTTCAGAAGTTAAAAATGACCTCAGATGTCGGTAGAGGTGCTCTCTATGTCAGGCAAAGCATGTGTTCTTTAGTGCTGCAGGAAACCTTGACTTACTCTGCGTTTGTGTTTGTTTTCGAAGCAGAGCAGCACAGATGGACAAAACTCTCCGTCCTGTCAGCACTCTGCCAATGGTGAGCAGTACTGTTCCAGTGTGGACAAACTTCCAACCAACAAGGAACCCTACAAAGACACCAGCATCTGCACACTGGACACAAACTGAACCCCTGTGGAGAAGATTTCCCCATGCTGGGCTCAGTAAAAGTTCAAGTCACCCACAAACTTGAAATCCTTGAGATGAGGCTTCACAGAGTTAAGGTTTGATCTCTGGTTTAGCGTCTTAGTTAATGTTGCACTCAACTTGTCATCTTTTAATCATGTCTCTGTTTCTGTGTTCTGATGAGATTTCTTTAATTTCTGAGGGGTTTACCATAATAAAGGGTCAGTATGTACAGTGCCTATAAAGAGTATTCACCCCCCCTTAGAAGTTTTTCCCCTGTCAGTGCTTTTAAACAGTAATCTGGACTAGAGTTCACCTGAAAACAGAAGAAGAATAGAATAAAAAACAAACATGTGGGCACCCTGAAGTCTACTTGAAGAAGGTTCTTTGGTTTGGTTTTCTCCTCACATTTTAGTGCACTGCTGTAGTTCACAGGCTAAGAATCCTGGCTTGAGCTTCCTCACCATGCAGTGCCACACTTATTTCTTTTATTTAAATGAAATTGTAGCTTATGGCTGTTGTGTATTGCCTTGTTTGATGAACCCTAACCCTCAGGACAGGAAGTAACAGGTAAAAAGGAAAAGGACATTTAAAGCGTCCAATCCGGTAGGTGGTGGTAACGCATCTGAAGTTGGTTTGCTAACCGCTACTTAAATCAAAAGAAGAAGAATCCATTCAACGCTAGTGATTGTGGCCGTTTCTCAATGTGCGTACTTGTCTGTACTACTGTGATGGTGACACAAAATGTAGTTTTAAGATTATTTGAGATGAGAAAGTGGTTGTAATGATTTTGGAGATATGAGTGTCTCGGCTAGACAGCTACTACTAGGAAGTCAGCGCTCACAGTACCCCGCTGAGAGCAGCCTTATCTCGGCTAGACTTTTTGAAATCTGCCGCTGGCTCTGACGGTTCTGTAGTGGGATGTAAGTAATTTTAAGAGTATCTAACGGTCACTTTGGCCTAACAGTGTGTTTTGGTTTTTTTTGATTGTTCATCACTTTATATTGTTTTTTAATGTTATCGACTTTGTCACTATATTAGTAATTATTGTGTTATCTTCAGTACTGTAGTACGTCTTTGTTGTACTCTTATGACTCTAGCTGTGCATTAAAAATAACATTTAAGGATTATTCTATTGGAGGCACAGCTGAAGAAACTTAGATCCTCACTGACCGCTGGAGACTCCAGACAGAACATCAGCAGTTCCATCCGTGGACCTTCAGCAGCATCTGGACCAGCCTGATGCTGTTACTGGCTGAATATAAATGTACGCTTCACAGGCATAAAAACTTACGATGGGGCTCACGCTGAACATACACTGAACAAAAATATAAAGGCCCCATGTAGACGCAGAAGCATCACACAAACATCAACTTGTTCACTTGTGGGATGGTTTCAGACCAGCGACACGTACAGCAGATGAAACCTTTGGTCTGACAACAGACGCATCACACCAACATGCCAATGACACGTTCCCTCATGACCGGAGTCATCTGAGGCGTTGCTGCTTTGGTCAACATGTGACATGTTGGGGTGGCCTTTTATTGTCCCCAGTATAAGGAGTGTCTGAGTACTGCTCATTGTGTTGGAGCAGCGTCTGGATATGCCACACCCATGTACTGAATGGAATTAATGCATCACTGAGGCAGTGGTGGACTCAGATTTGGACACTAATCAAGAGAAATATCCATTTAGTACAAGTATCAGACAGTATACGCTCACTTTGGGTGGCGCACTTCATGTGGCGTCAATATTTCACGTGGGGCCTTTATATTTTTGTTCCGTGTAAAAGGAAAACAGAACAAAAATGACAAAATAAACAAAAGTTTAATATATAAATTAAAACGACATATACCATAGACAATGGTTTAATAGATTTTACGCTGTATTGCTAACTAGTTCATCAAATCAATTCCACCGGAAGTGCCTACGCGATTTTATTTTGTAATGCATCCCATGCATTTCCTGTTCTGACAGTGGAGGTGACCTCACAGCAGAGGTCTGCGGCGGAAGCAACCTTTTTTTTTAAGAACATTTATTGATGATATCAAATAAGTACGATGACGTTCTCGTGCTGTACAGATCAAGAGTATGTTAACTATAACAAAATATAGTCACACCTCCTATATATTCACTACAGCATATTTATCCAGCCAGTAATACAAAAATAATAATAATAAGATAGAGATAACAGTAATTAAAAAATGAATGAAAATAGATAGAATAAAGGGAAACTAAACCGGGGTCAATAGTAACTTATATTTGGATATAAGTGTGACAGGTGACAGTTTTCAGCTTCAAATTTAAATCTCTTTCTGATAAATTCATTTGAGGGATGAATTTCATTCAACATTGTAAACTGTATTTAAGTTCAGGAGGGATTGGGAATTTAGGGAATTTTTCTCTGACAGCAAATGTTTGAGTTTTTTCTAAGTTTTGAAGATTTAGTCTCCTTGTTGGTAACGAAGGGTACATTACCTTTACAAAATGGTGTCTAAGAAGTTTATTGTGGCACCCATTATGTAAAAAATGTTCATTGTCAGTGTATAAACTTTGAAACTTTGGTGTTGGAATGTTATCAAGGTTGTTACCGATGAACTGAGTAAGGGCTGTTGGAATGCTTTGTGTCACCTTATTGTGGTTTTAACCGAGCAATTTATATTATATTTTGTATTAAACTCACCAAATTTAAGTACAGTGCCTTTGTCATCCATCAAGTGCACACCTGACGAAATTTTTTTCCCGTCATCCATAAACATAGTTTTTCTCTGACTGAAAATGACTCTGTTATTCCACAGTGGAACATTATGAGGACTGAAATTGTGTTTAGAAATAATCTTCCAGTAAAGCAGGACCTGTTGATGGAAGGCCGATAGTTTTACAGGTAATTTAGAAATGCCAAAATCACATTTTAATAAGAATTCTATACCTCCCAACCTATTAAAGACCAGTAAAGGTCATGAAAACCACACCTCCTTCTCGTTCTTAATAAAAGACTGAAGCCATTTGATTTTTAAAACACTGTTCATAATTTCTAAATCTATGGCTCTGATGCTTCTTTGTAATTTTTGAGTAAATCTCCTTTTTTAATGCAGTGGTGTTTGTTTTTCCAGATAAAATTAAAATTTAGTTTGTTGATTTCTTAGATGATCTTAGGAGATATGGCTACGGTTCACTGTGCTACGGTTCACTGTGGTGAAGAAGGAGCTAAGCTGAAAGGCGAGGCTCTCAATTCATCGGTCAATCTACGTTCCTACTCTCACCTATGGTCATGAGCTTTGCGTCATGATCGAAAGAACAAGATCCAGGATACAAGCGACTGAAATGAGTTTCCTCCGCAGGGTGGCTGGGCGCACCCTTAGAGATGAGGTGAGGAGCTCGGAGTAGAGCCGCTACTCCTCCACATCGAGAGGAGTCAGCTGAGGTGGCTTGGACATCTGTTCCGGATGCCTTCGGGACGCCTCCCTGGGGAGGTGTTCTGGGCATGTCCCACCGGGAGGAGGCCCCGGGGTAGACCTAGGACATGCTGGAGGGACTATGTCTCTCAGCTGGTCTGGGAACGCCTCAGGGTCCCACCAGAAGAGCTGGAGGAGGTGTCTGGGGCGAGGGAAGTCTGGGCCTCTTTGCTTAGGCTGCTCCCGTGACCTGGCCCCGGATAAGCGGTAGAAGATTGATGGATGGATGGAGTCAGAGTCGGCGCCAGACAAAATTCAATGGGGGGGGCATTAAGAAAACTGCAGGGGGCACAAATTCGGGTTGGGTGGGGTGCGGGTGCGGGGACGTTCCTCGTCGGAGTCCGGCGGCATTAGCTTGGATATCTCCCGCTGGTGGTGGCACAGTAGCAGTGTCCTCGCTCGCCATGCCTTTCTGTCGGCTCCTTTCCTTTTCCGCCTCCTGAACCGCATGCCGCTGGTGCAGATGCTCAGAGTGGGGTGTGGGGGGCACAGTAGGTCAGAAGGAGGCACGGCCCACCAATGCCCCCCCATAACACCGACACCAGATGAAGTAAAATTTGTTTTAAACATATTACATTTAACATTTTTTTAATCTATCTCTATTTTAATAATAGATCTTTTACTTCATTTAATTAATTTTATTTCATTTATCTAGCTTATTTTATCTGATTTTATTTTGTCTCATCTGGTTATCTATAAGACTAAGACACACTTTTCCACTAAACAATATGAGAATGATGTCATTGAAAACAGGAAGTGATGCTGAGGCTGAATTTTCACCCCTACACCAAGCAGCCTGCAGAACACGTCTGTAGCAAGCGTCCTTAACCTGCTCAGAAACACCCCGAGAGGTTCAACTCTGAATTCTCTCCGACACATGCTGGAAGAACAGCTCAGATTCCCAGGTAATGCCAAGTTTAATGGTGAATTACTAAAGTAGGCGTGCTGTCACTTGGTCATTTAGCCGTTTCCATGGCAGCAAGAGTGACTTGTGGTTTCGGCGGTTGGATTCAGTTTAACGTTTTTCGCCAACACTTTCTGGTGGGCTCAGGTTAAAACACAGTGGCAGGAAGAAGCTGCACATTTTCACATCCTTTTGGTGTCAAACAAACAGCATCAGTGGAATCACCCGGTAAAAAGCCTCCGAGGAGCCATGAAGGTCCACATGAGGAGCCTCATCCTTTTTACAGGTAACTGAACTTATTGATTAATTAGTCTCTGCCTGATCGTTAAAAGCCTTTTTAACTCAGTGTCAGCAGCGCTTTAGTGTCTGGTAACTGCATTGGACTTAAATTTAAACGTGGAATCTTCTCTTAAGGACGTTCACGTGAAAATTTAAAACTAGTATGAGCAGAAATGTGAATATAATGTGGATGTACACTCAGATGGACGGTCTGTGAGGAAAAACCAGACCAGTTCAGACACTGAAAAACTGTCTTGGTTAAAAAATTCCATCTACCCACTGATTCATGTTTAAGGACAACCAAACAGCATAGAGAAGCTTCTTGTACAGTGTTCTATATTCAGCAGATTTTAACATAATACTCTGTCACAGTTAGGATATTTTACAGTCCTGGATGTGACATTTGCTTGAACAGTTCGCTGCCTTTGTTCACTGGAATTAACAGAAACATTTAATTTAAATAATTAGCCATCAGACATTAACTGTGTGTTTGTAATCCGTCTGTAATCCGTCCGTGATTTCAGTTTAAACTACAAAAGCACTCAGAGAGCTCAGACCTCCACCAAGGAGCTTCAGTCCACCCCCAACACAATCTCCCAATTCACATATTTTGTATGGAACGTTACACATACAAATGTAATTACAGAAAGTTCAAATGTCCTACTGACAATGCGGCCTTCACCCCATCTGACCTAATGAACAGGCGCGGCCTTTAGTGCGGCAGCTCCTAACAGCCTCCCAGCTTCTTAGACAACCGGAGATAAGAATGCCAGCCCAACCGTGTGTATGTCGCTCAGGAAGGAAAGAGAACTCCGTCATTGTCGCCGTCTGTCATGTGCAGACCCAAAATGTCATGTGGTCAGAGGGGGTTACCCCAAAAACAAGAGTGCCCTCTGGTGGCTTTTAGAGTAAACCACATTTAGTTGTCCACCCGGTTACACTTAAATTTAAAAAAATCCTGGATCCAGACGGTGATCCGGATCAGTCCCAACATTTCATCATTTGTCCCATTTCAAATTTCTTTTTCCAGATTTTTTTGTAGATTTTCAGACCATATGTGGCATCTGAGAACAAACAGATGTTGATCATGTAAAGTAAAAAAGAAACAATCCACTCGTTCACACGTCTGTCACATTCTGTTTGCTGTCATGTTTTCACATAACTACCAGAAGCCCTCAGCTCATACAGATCAGTTTAAACCAAACCCAGATGACTGCTGCTGTCTGTTTTACATCAACATCATCAATAAACTGTACTGCTGGTGTCCCACACAGTTTTAGTCTCGTTCATAACCAACTGACAGTGAGTTTGAATTTCAGTGTCTAAAAGCGTCTCTGTGACTCTCATTCACAGTGCTGAGGTCATGTTCTGCAGATGTGGAAGTGAAGGAGACTCTGAGAGGTAGTGAAGGAGGAAACATCCCTCTACCTGGCCCTGTTGGACAACTAGGACTTCTGTCTCACAACTCCACAACTCTGGCTGTAGTGCAGAACTGGGTGTTGGACGTTTGGCAGGAACATTACAGAGACAGAATCCTCTGGAACAGAACTACTGGACTCTTTACGATCACAGGACTGCAGAACAGTGACTCAGGGATTTATACAGTCGAATCTAAAGAAGGAAAGGTTTTTGTTGAGTCCTACAAACTCTCAGTATACGGTAAGTAAACCTACGAGCACCGTCACAGACAGCAGGAAGAAGATGTTCGTGTACAGTCAGTTTACATCCACATGTTGAGTTTCCAATGACTCCTACAACTCTGAATTTTCTATGATTTAATCAGTGAAGCACATGAATCTTCTTCATTTCAGTTCTTTCATAGATTTATTGAAGGTCTCCTGGAAATATGACAAAAAATATGGATCAAAAATATACATACAGAAACTAAAACTATCAGTTTCGGTGATGTAGGCAATTGTTTTAATCTGATTTTCTTAGTGACACAACCCGGTACCTTCTGTACTTGATTACGATCGACTACAGCTGCTGACTCCTCTGAGCCAATTTGAATAGAACCCATTTGATCCACTCATTAGACTCAGACACAAAGTGTGAGGAGCTCAGCAAGGATCTAAAGAAGCAAAAATCATTGACTTGAACAAGTCAGAAAGTCACTTGGAGCCATTCCAAAGCAGCTTCAGATCCTAAAATTATCTGTTTGTAGTATAAAGTCCATGGTCCAGGTGTGTTAGAGCCATGATCATTTAAATAAAAGGCCTTCTGGAGGAAAGTTCTGTGGTCAGATGGAACAAAGACTGAAGAGAGAAGGTGAGGCCTTCAACCCCTAGAACACCAGATCTACCATCAAGCATGGAGGTGGCAGCATCTTGCTCTGAGCTTCACACAAAGTCAGTGGAACAATAGAGGAGGATTAAAACCTAAAACCATCAGCAGAAGGTTGATCTTGGATACAGTTGGACGTTCCAACAAGACAATGAGCCCAAACACATCAGAGTGGTAAAGAAATGGTTCAACCAGGTTAGAATGAAGGTTTTAGACTGGTCCCCCCAAAGCGATTGGGCCACAGTGAGCAGAAATATGTTTTGGGCCTTTAACCCCAAGAACACCAAACCTACCATCAAGCATGGAGGTGGCAGTATCATAGTTCAGAGTTCAGACTCTCCCTTTCCCCATATTTAATGAATGTATTTGTCTGTAAATGAATGGTGGTGATTCTTCCAGTATCTGTTCTATACCACAGTCTGACTCTTGTTTCTACAGCCCCTGTAGCTGGTCCTGCACTGGGACCTGTCAATGTGACCTCTGAAAGCTGCTCCCTTCTGTGTTCTGTGGACGAAGCTGCAGAGATCACACTGGGGTGGTACAAAGACGGGGAGATGCTGGACCAGATCAGCTCTACCGGCTCTCTGCTGCTCACCGTGACCCAGCAGGACCTCAGCTCCTCTTACAGATGTGAGGCTGGAAACCCTGCAGAAAGTAGAAGCCTTCAGGTCGACGTAGAGACGCTCTGCAGTGGACTGAACCCCACGGGTAAGACTATTTACATCACTAACAAAGATTTGACTAAAGAAAATGCTTAAAGGTTTAGTTTATTCCTTCTGTTTTCAGGCTATTTAGAGTTAATGTGTTGTCTTGAAGCTGGGGAAGGTAGAGAAGGAAAACAACCACAGAGCTGTAAATACGTCATGTGTGTCGTTTTGGTCGTCTTTTGGACGTTTTGTCTCTTTGTGGTCGTTTTGTCTCCACATACTACAGATATTGAACTATCTCCAAGTTTCCAGCCTCTTCAGACTTCTTCCCTCTACTCTGCTCATCAGCTGTTTAAAGATGTTCCACCATGCTGGATGTATCTTAAACTACTGTTTCCTCTATTCACTGTTTCTGAGCCATGCCACGTATTGTTTATTGAGGTATTTTTGCATTTTTTCCTTGTTTTCTCTCTTTGTGCTCATTTGTCTCGTTTTTTTATATTTTCCATCTTATTTTTGTCATCTTGAGTTTCATTTTTGTCATTTTGACCCCCTTTTTTATCATTTTGCGTCTTGTTCCTGTTGGTTTGTGTCTTGTGTCTGTCGTTTGTCTTGTTTATGTCGTTCTGCGCTTTGTTTTTGTCCTTTTCTTTGTTGCTTTGTGTCTTTTTTAGAATCTATTTCCATGTTTACCGCCTCTGAAAACTTCATTCTGCTGTGCTCCTCTGTCTTTTGAGCCATGCCACATTTATTTTATTGTGGTCATTTTGCGGCTTTTTGTCTTTTGGTGGTCATTCCGTCTCCCCATACTGTAGATATTAAACTATCTCCATGTTTCCAGCCTCTCCAGACTTTTCCTCTCTACTCTGCTCATCACCTGTAGAAAGATGTTTCACCATGCTGAATGTATCCTCCAAATACTTGCTCCTGATAATCAACTAGAAAAGCAAAGGAAGGTCATATGCTACTTATTAAAAGAGTTGAAAAACCCACATCTTATCACAACTCAATACTGACTTCGGACCTGACCTTTGACTTATGCATACCAAACCCATGAGACAGAACATCAGACACCACAAACGTGAACATGTTGACCTCAGACTCACAACACTGAAGGAGCAGCCGACATCATTTTCACACTCTTGGTGAAATTAGAAAATTTCAAGTTGACAGAATTCACAAAAGTAAACCGACATCATCACAGTAGAAAGAAACTAGAAAAGCACTCAGAGAGCTCATACCTCCGCCAAGGACCTTCAGTCCACCCCCAACACAATCTCCCAATTCACATATTTTGTATGGAACGTTACAGATACAAATGTAATTACAGACAGTTCAAATGTCCTACTGACAATGCGGCCTTCACCCCATCTGACCTAATGAACAGGCGCGGCCTTTAGTGCGGCAGCTCCTAACAGCCTCCCAGCTTCTTAGACAACCGGAGATAAGAATGCCGGCCCAACCGTGCGTATGTCGCTCAGGAAGGAAAGAGAACTCCGTCATTGTCGCCGTCTGTCATGTGCAGACCCAAAATGTCATGTGGTCAGAGGGGGTTACCCCAAAAACAAGAGTGCCCTCTGGTGGCCTTTAGATTAAACCACATTTAATTGTCCACCTGGTTACACTTACATTAAAAAAAAATCCTGGATCCAGACGGTGATCTGGATCAGTCCCAAAATACAGTAGAGCCCACTTAATATCATACCGCTTATTGGAATAGCCCGCATATAGTCATAGAATTTTGAAATCCAAAACCATTTCTTATGTAATTATAGTAAATATGCCCGTTTATAGTCATAGGCAAATGCACAAAATTTGGTCCCAGGAATAGATAATATCATACCCAGTCACGGTATAGCAAGCAACCGATTAATTATCACGCCAGCAGCACGGTTTGCAATCACACACCTAATTAAACGTTGGCCTAGCGCCGGTCATCTATGACGGGATTATCACCCATCTTGTAGGCGCAGTTCAGGGAGGCCAGACGAAAGACTAACCACAGAACCAGCAGAGAACATGGCAGCATAGTCTATGATCGCGCACCGAGTATCCGCCAGCACAGCACTTAATAGTGTCGGCGATTAGTCTCAGGTGCGCGATCCCGCAGCTACTTCCCATCGCCGCAATCAACCCAGCGGGGAACACGGCGAGGGAGAAGGAGAGAGACAGCTGGGGCAGGGCGGGGGATCCTGACACTCATAGGCCTATAGATCAACACAAATGCTATAATTGCTCTGATATCGCCGCCATTTTGAAGCCCGCATATTAGAATAGCCCGGATATAGTCATAGTTTTGCTTTGCACGAAGGGTATGATAATAACCGGGCTCTACTGTATGATCATTTGTTCCTTGTCCCATTTCACACATTTCCTGAAAATTTCATCCAAATCCATCCATGAGTTTTGAGTTATTTTGCACACAAACAAACAAACAAACCAATGCCTGCCATCACATAACCTCCTTGACGGAGGTAATAAAATCATTGGTGGTGACAATTATGCAAATTTGGCATAAGACAAAACCTTGAAGCTGGTTTTAGACTCATGAATCTCTAATTCCTGTGGGGATAAATTCCACCTTTTTACTATTTAACTGAGAAAATTAAAAGAAAAACCAACCCTCTTTCTGACCTGATCATCTCCAGTAGATGTTCTGCTCCTTCCTGCATCTTCTGAGAGGACGAGGTGCAAGATTATGAACAATTTTAGGGTTTTTCATCTTTGATTTCTTGTTTTTTTATCTAATTCTGATGCTGATGTTGTGTCTCTGCAGGTTGCTCAGAGCTCTGGTGGTTCCTGGTTGCTCTGCTGGGGTTTAAAACGGCTGTTGTTGTTGTCGTCGTCCTTTTGCACAAAGGAGTTTGCAGACAGAATCGCCACTAATCCATTGCTTTGTTTGCCGAAGTGGAAACTTAAATATGTTATTTTCCACAAGATAAATGCACTCTGTTGTTTTTTGGCACTTTGTCCATGTATTTTTTTTATCGCAAAGGCCTAAAGTTAATCTAATCAATGGAATTTATCTTTTGAAAATTGAACAGACGACTATTAAACTCTTCAACGTGCCTGAATTTTGGAGTTTGTCTTCCTTTGTTGCAGATAAACATAGACAAATACTGGAACATGTGAGGTGTCCAGCAGCTCACACATCTTTTATGGAAGAAAAATAGGAGAACTCTTAAAGCACTTCTAGCATTTATTCAACATCCAGCCTCAGAATCATGTCTTCTAATGTAGCCTCCAGTCTGCTGCCATTTTTCGGAGGTCTGTTTGAGCCACAGCAGCTAAATTCTATAGCACTAAATGCTCACAATGGCACTAACAGGTTGTAGACTGTATGAACCTGAGCCAGGCTGGACTTCTGTGTTAGTTACAGAATAAAAAAAACAGAAGCAAGCAAACAACAGTCTTCTTAAACATGGTTCCATGCTTTCTGTTTTAGATTCAATTCAACTAAAACCTCACTTCTATGTTCGAGATGGTTTCATTTATTCTAATAATCCTTCATTTACCTGAAGCTAAATGTGGCTCTTGGAACAGCTTCGGGTTAACAGGCTGCAGAAAAGAGTGAATCTGAGCCAAACTGAGGACTTTCCTTCCTGTGAAGTCTCCTAAAGGAAAGTTTTCTACCTCGTTAGCATATTTACATGGTGTTGATATGAGTGAAATAAGCTGCCGGTGTCACGGGAAATACCAAGACCCAGGCGCAGACTGAGAAGAAACAGAAGTATAATTAAACAGTTGATTCCAATCACTGACAGATATCATAGGGGGTTACAGACGTGAAAGGAGAGAGATGATTACAGAGAAAGGGAAAACTACAGTTGAAGCCAAAGACCAGGAGTTAAAGCAAAAAATTTTCATCTGACTGAAAAACATTTTCAGCTGAAATTACTGCAGATATGTCTTTACTTCAATGCCGCGGAGGTCGCAGATTGCACACATTTTTTTTAGCCTGCTGTTGCGCACAACTTATTAACTTTCAAACCTCTGAGGATGTGAGGATTTGCTCCCCAATACAGTGAATGGAAGCACAAGAGGCTGCTGTTTCCCACTAAGTTCAGATATAAGGGACAACTGAAATCTGAGGGGGGGTTGGGGGACCTTCCCCGAGAAATTTTTACAGTTTTAGATGTGATTTCCTTCATTCTGGTTGATTTTTAATGACTGGAAAAATAGGTTTGAACTGGTCTTTTTGTTGTTAAAAAAAATGGGTCATTTGTAATGAGCTTAAAATTAACATTTGTTATAATTATTATGACTTATTGTTGTATATTTAAAGCATTTTTTGTGTAGGGTGTTAGATATAATTTACTACCAACTAATGAGTCTGCATTATTGGCTTTTCTTGAAGCAAGATGAAGTTAAACAACTTTGCCCGTCTCTTCGTAAAAGAATCTGATGAGGACATTTAAGAATTCGGTCCACATTTTTGTTTGTTGTCTCATCAGTGTTTAAGGAGAAATGTGCTCCCTGCAGTTTAATGGTAACTCAGATTTGTAGTTTGCAGCTAAGCCATGGGTGCATATGAATTGGATATGGGCATTGTTATCATTAGCGCACATTTGGATTAGCTCCACTAACGGTTGTGACATTGTTAGCGAAAGGTCATATTCAGCTATCAAAGCACACACTTTAAGGTCGCAGACACGGTCAGCCATTGATGCCTGTGCGTTTGTTGTTGTCGCCGAGGCCCCTGGTAGGCATGAGGTGTGCTTGAGAGAACGTACTGCAGCCTTGTGTATCACATCTGACTGGTGGCGGGCCAGGACGTTTCCTTTTACCATTACTACCATACTGAATGTTTTGTTGCATATTACGCACCTGGCTGTTCCATTTTTTTGCACCACGATCGGTAGGGCAGGCCATCATCCCTTCTCATCAAGCCAAGCCCATCTCCATTTATTTTTGACTCCAGTCTCGATGTTTTCCCACTGCGGTACCGTCCTCCACAGACAGAGCGTCCATAACTGCAAAATCGAAATCATTTTAGCCGCTAGCCGAGTCAGTTAGCTAAAGTAAAATGATTTGTTGATCTGCAGCCCCCCGTCCCCTTCCACCTGCCCTTATCATACGTGCGTTCTGATTGGAAGATATCACGTCGCTGTCAGCCAGTATATTTGTAACGCTTGAAATAAAATAACTACAAAGAAATACGCATTTCCTTTTCGGGCTGGTGTCCTACACCTTTTACTCTCGTAGGATGACAAGGGCATTCTTATTACGATTTTTTCTCCCCTAATTTTTTCAAATGACAGAAATCCGTTGGTGTGACAGAGGTCCAAAAACACTGACAGCAGGAAGTTTTCCAGGACTAATTATCAGGAGCTGACAACAGCACGGTACACAGGAATACAGAACTGAGAGCAGAAGTGGACCAAACTCACCCTCCTGACTCGGGAAGGGAGAGCTGCCGGTGAAGCAGACCGTGGAAATGAAGACAAACATCTCAAAAACTTCCTGAGTTTCACAAACGACCAACCTGAGGAACCAATCAGCTTGCAGGGTGGAACTTTCTGCATCACTGTTCCTCTTCTGGGGCGAGCACATTCGGCTAAATTACTCAATATAAATGGTAACAAAATAGTACTGCCTGTAATTCTGCTCGGCTACTAAGAGTTGCATTCGGACAAATTCTGCACTTGTTCATGTTGAGACGTAGTTTGTTTCTCACACGTGCAGCTGAAGACATCACAACTGCTTTTGACAAATAAAACTTGATTCACATTCAGGACTCAAGCCATGAATGTCGCTTACTGGCCAGACATGAGGGGTTTTTTTTGCAACTAAAGGTTCGGTTGTACTGCAGAGGTTGTGAAAATGCGGCCCGCAGAAACACTCTTACTCTCAGAGGCTGGTTAGCTCCAAACATGACGGCTAAGAAACGTGCTTTTCGTATAATTTGTACAAACGAGGCGTCTTTAAGCTGCTGGAGGCTGTGGTGATGCATCGCGTGTTTCCTCTGCGGTACATCAGAGGGTGAAACTGAGCTCATCTCGTGGTGAGACGGGTTGATTTCCAGTTCTGTGTAGTTGAGAAATTCTTCAGAAAAGAGGAAGTGAAACAAGTGAACTGTGGTGACCAGCGTGCCTCTGTGTTTAGCACCATTTCTGATACACGAACCTCCTCCACAGAGTCAACAAACAGTTCTTCTGACTGTTTATTGCCATGAAACCAAACAAAATCACATGTATTTATAGGTTTGACGTGTTTTTACCTTTATGGTGATCTAAATTAGTCAGGTAGTTTGATAGTGTAGTATACTATGGGGTCTTAACGTCAATATTTAGTACGGTAAATTAGGTTAATTAATAATATTGACGACATTGTTGATGGGAAATGTTCACCTGTGTGAGGATAAATGATTAGTTCATTACTTCATTATGAGATTCCTTTCATTTTTCTCCTTATCTACATATTTTTAAAAGAGGTGGATTAAAAAAATAATCACCGAGCATTTATTTTGTAAACTAAAGCACATTTTCATTTCCTTACTGCAGTCAAACTGTACAGGACGTCTTTCATTGCTGCACAGATTCATCTCCAAACAATCTATGAAGCTCCTTTGCATTAGACTGGATTTTTTTTATCTTCCTGTTTTGTCCTTTCAGAGTAAAACTGAAGAGGAAGTAGTTTATTACTGCAAGGATTTCTCTTAAAATCAGATGAAACCTATCTTCTATGTCATGACTGGTTGAATGTTTTTAGTTTTTTTTAATATCCCAGTGAATCTGAATGAATTCTGCTGCGTCAGTGTCGAGCAGGAAGCCGACTTAAAATCAGACTTTAATTAAAATATGTTTATCTTTCATTGATTAAATATTTTGACGTGCTTTCAGATCGTTATTATTATTATTAATACATTAAATTCTGCTCATATAGATGCATCTGGCTTGGCTTTGATCCATCTTTATGCTACAGCTTCACATATTTAAGTCCAAACCTGAGATCCGAGGTGTTTTCGTGCACTCGTGGGACAAACTGCATTAAAGCACGGCGTTCTGTGCAGTCGGACTCCTCGGCTGGACGTCAGAGGTTGGAGTTGATGGCGATCCAGTGTCTGATGGTCTGTCTGGGAGGGACGGTGAAGGCCGGGCGGGATTCTTTAAACATCGAGTCCATCACCTGGACGAAGAGAAGAAAGTTCAGAGCAAAGCCACGACGAACACGAACCGTCTCTGTGAAGATTTTTGTCTGCAATGTTCAGCTAAACTCCAAACACCAAACTGAACGTGACGAATCGGACAGCTGTGGACAAATACATGCACCAAGACTCTACAGAAACTCATTATCTCAAGAAACAATAAGGACTCAGGTCACTTTGACGAGTTGAGATTGTTCGTTTGTCACATCCTCAAACAACATGTGCAGTAAATCCCATTAAAACCAGTCTATTTGACAGAACTGATGCTGCAGAAGAGGAAACAATAAAGTGGAGCAGCAGCGCCATCTTGGACAGCCTAAATGCTTCAGATCACCAATCCAATTTTAACATTCGACAACGACAACGCAAGAAAGCACAAAATGCAGTTTTTAGATGACGATCTTATGCTGAAGTCCAGCCCATCTTGCTCTACGTGAAAAAGTAGTTGCCCCCTTAGCGACCAATCTACCAAATGACCACATTCATTTTTCAGTTGGGTTCAACTTGACGCCACGATCTAAAGAGATTCAAGAACCGATGGCAGATACTTTTTCAGAGCACTGACCGTCTCACTTGTCGACCATCTTTACACCTGCATTAAACAAACATGAATCAACTGTTTGCTTTCTCATCTGATTACCTGAGTACTTTTTAACTAAATAAAATTAATGAAAAGGTCTGATAAACTCAGAACAGTGGCAAAAATCTGCCCATACACCAACGATAGACATGATGACGACGACATGAGTCAACATGTGCACAATGTCGTCCAGATGAGGAGCCAAAGGTTTCCAGCAGTAATAAAATACAAGCTGAGGTGAGGCCCTGAAGTCACAGACAATTAAACAACAATCAATCCTTTCATTTTGTGGCTTTTTACCTGCAACACACGATTGACGTCTCGCTGAAAGACAGAACAGAAAGGGGGGGCAGCACTCAAGAGCCGTTCAGAGAGGAGACCAGAACCACACCCAATCGTACTCTACACCAGGACAACGCAATCCTAAACTGTCGGTAGAGATAAATCTAAGCAAAGCAAAAACCCAAGACTGTACACTGGAATGTGTTCCTCTTTTCTTTGTAATAATAATAATCTATACTTCATTGATCCACTTGGGGAAACTCGTTCTCTGCATTTGACCCATCCATACTAGGAGCAGTGGGCTGCTGTGGAGGTGCCCAGAGAGCAGTCAGGGGTTAAGGGCCTTGCTCAGTCCGGGGACGTGAACCGGCGACCCACCAGTAAGAAGTACGCTTCACCAGCCACTAAGCCACCACTGCCCCTCTGTATTATCTTGTGTCTTGTTTTCTTGTTTTGTGTCGTTTTTATCGTTTAGTGTGAAGTTTCGGTCGTTTTGTGTGTCTTTGGGACAGTTTTAGTCTCTTTGTGGCAGAAAAAATGAACAGAAACCAGGTGTAGTGTTGAGACTGAGACACCTGGATGGATGTAAACTGATCTGGGTTCATTTTCTACCAGAACTCCAGTGTGTTGTTCATCCTTAATGTCATGTGTCTATCTGCTGGACTGATGAAGGTCTGATCAATGTGGACCCACCTCTATGTGCTTCAAAGAGACATTCATAGTCTGAAGGTAGAACTCTGATCAGTGATGGAGGCGCTGGAGATGAAGGACCAGATGATCTGAGGAGGTTTGGAGGGAACTTATTTAGATTTGGTTGATTTTAAAACCTTAAATTGTGTTTTCACTGCAGTGTTTGGTTCAGTTTAGGAGAAATATCACAGTTTGGGTCGACATACGACTCGCTCTGGACATGCTAGGAGCTTCTCCTCCACTCTCCAGGTGCTGATTTTAAACGTTATTCACAAACAAACTCTCAAAATGTAGCTGAGATCCAGTTCAGCTGCGTGGGAAGATCATTTCTGGAAAACAGGACAGGAAAAGTCACTGCTCATCCATGAAGGATCCAGTTAATCTCCTCTGGTCCAGCATCTGTAGTGTTAACTGAACACGTGATACCAGTGAGTTAAACATTAGCAGACACTCTGATCACTGGGTCGGTGCTGATTTCATTCATGAACTCGGACACAGAGCGAAGCAGTGACGGTTCCACAGGTGAGTTAGATTCACTTAAAACCCATAGAAATGTAAATGAGACCAGCTCTAAGGGTTTCTTCTTTAAGCTGATGACTGTAAACTGGTGGCTGTTGGTGTGTTTCAGCTGTTTAATGCTGACCAGATGAAGAATCACTGAACTCTGTTACCTGCAGAAACATCAGGATGAACAGCGACGGCCGCCTCAGGTGAGCAGGACGTCTGTGCTTCTGTTTTAAATCAAACAAGAAAATACAGAGACGTGGAAACATGCTGTGATTTTAATATTCTCATCTGAACAACAGTCTGAGGTTGACAGATGAATCTGAGCTCCAGAGTCTAAAGGTCCGCAGTAAAAGATGAACCGCAGAGACTAATCTCTCACTTGATTGGAGCAGCAATAAAAACAATAAAACAGGAGTTTAATATTAACTAGAAAGGTTCTGAAGAAGTTCTGAATGTTCCAATGCAGCTTCTACTGATGATATTTCCTGCTATAATTACACATAATGTATAATTTATATCAGCACACTTTGTTTTGAAAAGTCAGAATATTTCACAAACCCTGATCAGTTCCTTTTATCACTTCTGAGCTTTTACTTTGAAAGGGTACCGGCAGCCTTGTTCCTTCTTAAAGAAACTAACATGCAGCTGCTCCAGATCCTCAAACCACTGTCACCTGGAGAGACTCTCACTGAGAAGTTTAACCCAGCAGATATGTAGGACCACTGAACACTGGATGGATTATAGATGTTTACATAAGTTTTTCTTCATTTTAATATTTCTAATGTTCCTCTGTGCTTATTTTAAATCTGTTTATCGCTTCTTGTTTAGATAATAGCAGCTGTGGATGGCTCAGACTGGTTTTTATTGAGTTTATAGATATTTATTCTGCATTTGTTGTTGTCGTCATGTGATTTCTGGGATTATAATTCTGGATTCCTGACATTGAGACAAACAACAGGCCTGAGATCAGTGAATCAGCTGTCGGTTGCTGCTGCCTGATGATGTTTCAGAGAACAGATTTACTCAGTAACACAGGTTAAAGCGGGATTTGTGAGGAGGGGAGTCGGGCTCACTGATCCGTCTGCACCAACAGGGACTATTTCTTCAGCAGAAAGTAGTTCCGGTAAAAGCTGCACACTGTGTTCGGTGGATGTGGTTTGTTCAGAGTTTCTCAGCAGATAAATCCTGATAGATCTTTGCTCCTGTTCTGTCTGCTCTCAGATGTACGTCGCACTAAATTCTAAAGTCTCATTATCTCAGCAGCCACATACAAAGATTGAAGTTTATTTTATGAATTTACTTTCTGCAGTTTTTGTCATTTTAATGAAGCAACTTGTGACTGTAAAAGCTTAACCTGTCAAAGGACAATAATCCAGAACTATGCCGCAGCATCGACAGTAAGGAACAGACTCAGTGTGATCAACCTGTCCTCATTACGGCTGCCTGAGTATTTAGTCCCTTCAGTACACAGATCAGTAGTTTGCTTGCAGTAAAATTCTCCTGAAAACACTGAGAGACCAGACGCTGCTGCTGGAAGCCGGAGATAAAACTCTGCAGGCTGAAAGAGAGAATTATTGGACCAACTTGGCATCACAGCTAACTTAAAGTTCACCCAGAAGAAGCTAACAGGTAACTCTAAAGCCACTGGTTGATATCAGATGTGCTTCAATCATCGGATTCCTTTAAATGAACAGTTTAAAATGCTGCAGCTTCATTTGAAGGAAAGTCAACAGACATTTGTTTCACCTGAAACATGAAACATGATTTGTCATTAGAGCTATTGTTATTTCTTTTTTACCTCCGCCAAGGGGGTTATCTTTTTGCTGGCGTTGGTTTGTTTGTTTGTTTGTGTTCAAAATAACTCTAAAACTCATGGATGGATTTGGATGAAATTTTTAGGAAATGTGTGAAATGGGACAAAGAAGAAATGATGAAATTATGGGACTGATCCGGATCACCGTCTGGATCCAGGATTTTTTTAAATTTAAGGATACACTCTCATTGGTAGATTGTGTTGGGGGTGGACTGAAGCTGCTTGGTGGAGGTCTGTGCTCTCTGAGTGCTTTTCTACTTTTATTTTTATCTACCCAAAGTTGAAACACTGTGCTGTTGTAAAGCGTTTTGAGTTTTTGACACCGGAGCCTGACACCGAAGTTGGCAGGTGCGCGTACTAGAACCACGGCGGTGTTCTAGAGTCTCGGCGGGACTCGGCAGCGCTCATCGGCGAATATTTGAATATCAAAATTATTATCCAAATACCACCACAACCAACCAATATTCAGATATTCCTATATTGGGGACCAGCCCTAATATTAGTTTGTAAAGCAGCTAAGCTACCATACTGTTGGTTAGCTAACTTAGCCACTCTAGGCTACTTGGAACTACACCGTACTTGGCCTTAAGGTCAGCCTTATTATTACCTCCACCAAGGAGGTTATGTTTTTGCCGGCATTGGTTTGTTTATTTGTTTCTTTGTTTGTTTGTGTTCAAAATAACTTGAAAAGTTATGGACGGATTTGGATGAAATGTTCAGGAAATGTGTGAAATGAGACCCAAAATGTCATGTGCTCAGAGGGGGTTACCCCAAAAACAGGAGTGCCCTCTGGTGGCTTTTAGAGTAAACCACATTTAATTGTCCACCCGGTTACACTTACATTAAAAAAAAAAACCTGGATCCAGACGGTGATCCGGATCAGTCCCAACATTTCATCATTTCTTCCTTGTCCCATTTCACACATTTACTGAAAATTTCATCCAAATCCGTCCATTACTTTTCGAGTTACTTTGCACACAAACAAACAAACAAAAAAACGCCGGCCATCACATAACCTCCTCGACAGAGGTAACTAGAAAAGCACTTGGAGAGTTCAGACCTCCCCCAAGCAGCTCATTTCACCCCACGTTGGGATTCACACCCAGAAATAATCGTCCCAGGATTGTTTCATCTACATTATCAGATCCCTTGACCCAGAAAACAAACCCTTAGCATCTGGATTCACATTGATCTCATTATTAGTTCAATAGTTATTCACCAGAATCTCTTTCTGGGTAATGGTGGTTTCTTCTGGATCCAGCTCCATAGCTGTTGATTCTACAACAGATCTGTTGGATCCTCCTGATTCAGCAGAGTCTCAGCTACATGTTGGTGTTGGCTGCATGTCTGGATCTTCATCTGTTACCTTACAGTGATGACCATTCCACAGGCCCTCTAGGTTTTCCTGTTCTGGATCCTCGTATCCGGAATTTTTCCCAGATCCAGATCAAATTTTGATATGTTGTAGAAATTAGCAGGAACTGATCTTGTATTTTTTGCCAAGCAGCCTGGACAATTTTAGTGGAGTTACATGCACATATACATGCACATTACCCTATCTCCCAGTGCTACTAAAGAATCCTGCAACACATTCCTGGATCCAGACGGTGATCCGGATCACCACCAAAACAAAAACCATCTGTTCCTTGTCCCATTATCCACCTTTCCTGAACATTTCATCAAAATCAATTCAGAACTTTTCGCGTACAGTTGTTAACAGACAAACAAACAGATAAATGCCAGCAAAAACATGGGGTCAGCCTTATGTTCCCACATGTCTCACATTTCTAAGACCCCATTTACACGAAGGGAAGTGCAGATATTTCCACGCGGTTTGGCCTCTCATTTATATGAAACCCCTGTTTTTATCTTAGGAAAACGATTATTTTCTAAAAACTCTGGCCAAAGTGGAGATTTTGGAAAACTCCAGTTTAGCAATTGCATGTAAACAGGGAAACCGACGTTTTTGCGTTGTGACGCGTTGGTCTTTTGTTTGTTGGGAATTTCTGATTGGCCACCTGTTTGCTGAGTTATAGAAAGTTAAATGTGCGCTGTGTCGAAATTGCACTAACTCATGGAGGTGAGTTTAATTTCATTATGAGGGTTCGTCACTCCACAGCAACCCCATGTTGGAGTAGCGGTGTTGTAGCCCAAGAGACTTTGGAAGCTAGCTCTCTCATTCAAATCACCAGACGTGGGATTGAGTGGCGAACCCCTAACTACCAGGAACAGAAATGTGGGAACTGTGAGAACATGGGGCCTAATTTAGAAAAATAAATCTTAGAAATGTGGGAACATGGGGCTGTGGGAATAAAGGGCTGTGGGAACATGGGGCTGTGGGAACATGGGGTTGTGGGAACATGGGGCTGTGGGAATATGGGGTTGGGGGAACATGGGGTTGTGGGAACATGGGGCTGTGGGAACATGGGGCTGTGGGAACAAGGGGCTGCGGGAACATGGGGTTGTGGGAACATGGGGTTGTGGGAACATGGGGTTGTGGGAACATGGGGCTGTGGGAATATGGGGTTGTGGGAACATGGGGTTGTGGGAACATGGGGTTGTGGGAACATGGGGTTGTGGGAATATGGGGTTGTGGGAATATGGGGTTGTGGGAACATGGGGCTGTTGGAACATACGGCTGTGGGAACATGGGGCTGCGGGAACAAGGGGCTGCGGGAACATGGGACTGTGGGAACATGGGGTTGTGGGAACACAGGGCTGTGGGAACATGGGGCTGTTGGAACATAGGGCTGTGGGAACATATGCACGCTCCCAAAAACATAGCCTTTTTGACAGAGATAGTATTTCAAAAAGTTCTCAGTTTCTAATTTGTATTTTCTTCATATCCTATGAAGGTGTTCGTCCAGGTGAAGTCATGTGACCATGTGGCAGCATCTGGTGAGTTCCTCATGTCCACACTGACATTAAATATGCTTTATTTCACCTTCAGCTTACAAGCAGGCTGCTGTATCAGTTACACACATCATGGTCATAAATGAAACCTTTGACCTGCAGGTAGAAAGTTAACCTGACTGTGATCAGGTTTCTGTGTAGTTAATTAATAACAGACATTGAATGAATCAAACTGAACTGAGGGATAAAATCTGAACCTCCTGGTTTGTAGCTGATTGAATCCAGAGCCCCTGCTTTCATTTAGACACCAGTAAACTCAGACAGACATTAAAGAGGAAACTCCACCTGTGGAGATCCTCAGGTGTTGAACTGCTCACCTCGCTGCAGCGATGTTCAGGTGAGCTCCAGGACTCTGTGACGTCACTGCTGGCTGTGGTTCCACTTCTCAGGTGTGTTAAAGGTGAAGCAGCTTTGAGCCACAGAAACCTTCCTGAAGCTGCAGAAACCTTCCTGATGAGATGAAACGTCTCCAAGGATCCAGAACAAGTCCAGGGTTCCATGTAAAAGTTGGACTTCTGTTCATTTAAATGACAAATTCACTAATTAGACGGATCTCCTGCAGTGTAAACAGTAATTCATAGAACCTGTTCCCACCACTCAGATAACTGCAGTCACAAGATAGAAATTCTAATTCATCATTTGAAGCTACAAACTTTATTTTCATTGGTTGTGTTGACATAATAATAATGTAGTATCAGCTTAATACTGGTGGTAATCTAAACTTACATTCTGCTTTTGCTGATTTAAAACTAAACTCAAGTTGAGGTAAATTAATGAAACTGTCTTGATAACTTCATTTTTCTGCAGCTTGAGTTCAGGATTTAAAGTCTCATCCTCTACAAACTAAACACTGGAGCAGCTTCATTTGATCTGACAGTTTCAAAATTTGTGTTCGTAACTTCGGTAAATAAGAACATAAGACTTAGAACTTAATTTTAAATAATGTGGAAATACTGATTTATTATTGTTTTTATCCACCAGCATGTGTCAGAGCAGACAGACTAATGAAAGTATAACTTCCTGTTTAGTCTCACACTGTGTTTTAACCCAACAGTTCTGCAGCTGAGTTTCTTTCTGGTGGGTTTCCAGCAGAGGGCAGCATGGCAGCAGCATCTGGTGAGTCCATTCAGGGTTTATGTCACCTGTTTGTTACCTGAGAGTTCAGTTCTTCTACACACATAACCCTTTTCTACCAAGTTGGTTCTAGGTCTAGTTCAGAGCCGCAGTTCTTTGTGGTTCCTCCACCTAAGCACCGACTCCAGGTTCTATAAACTGGAGCTCAGCAAGCACCACCTCTTTGCTGGTCCAGAGCTAAGCACCGAGTACGTCAGGGGCTGGGGGCGGGGTTATGGTGACCAACCATCAACGGTGGAAAGGGACACACAAGCGCTAATTAGTGTCCTTGTTCTCCAGGACGTCCCTGGTCCCATCACACATGTATTGGAATGACTCCCGGGACACACGGAAGTTTAGCACAAACTGTTGACCTGAAATCCGCTACAGTTGTGTCCCACCAGTAGCGTGATCACAGATGTGTCCAGGCAACAGGAGGACCTCCGCCTCACAATCAGCCTTAAGACCATCTATAGAGATAAACACAGATATTATCATCAACTTACTGCGTTTGTTTAACTGCTATGTAATGGATGCTAGCGTAGTGGTTTTACGGTGACCCAATGGCTCCAACTTGACTCCTTGACAATGGAAAAGCAAACAGGTTCTTAGGAGGAACCAGATTAGAACCAGCTAAGCACCAGAACTAGAACCTGTTTCTTCTTGGTGGAAAAGAGGTATCAATTGTTGAACTGATTTTTTTTTTTATGTTGGACTAACTGGAGGAAGAACAAGAGCTCATGTTGTCAGCAGCACAACTTAAATACACTGCAGGCAGCTTAGCAACAGGACTGAATGCAGAAAGAAGATGTTATTCTGGAACTATGCTGTCCTGTTTCAAATAAAACCACAGATTAAACACATTTAGGTTCCAGCGGTGTTCTGAAAAATGAAGGAAGAAACTTAAATTTCTTTTTTTTTTTATCCTCACAGCTCCAAAATATGGGCGACCCCTGCCGCGCAGGAACAGCTATGATTTCCTGCCGCCTTACAGTGAGTTTTAAAAGACGACATTTCTTCTAACGCGTTTTATTAGTGAATGTTTTGTGTTAATAAATTCTGCTTCTCAGCACAGAAATGTCATATTTAAATTTCATGAAACTATAGTTTGACTATTTTATTCTTCAGACTGACTTTCACTGACTCTCTGTTCACTTTGTGATGTTTCATTTGTCTTCATTCCAGTGTCGGAGCTGAGGGTTGTTCTTCTGGGGAACAGCTGGTCTCAGAGGAGTTCTGTGGGGAACGTATTACTGGGAGAGACTGTGTTCAACATTAGGGATGAACCAAACCGCAATCTGAGAATCAGAGGACAACTGAAGGGGAAGAAAGTAGTTCTCATCAACACTCCAGATCTGCTGCATCCAAACATCTCTGATGACAAACTGACAGAACATGTAGAACACTGTGTGAGACTCTCTGATCCTGGACCTCATGTGTTCCTGCTGGTTCTACAGCCTGAAGACTTCACTGAGGAACACAGACTGAGGCTCTGCAGAGTCCTGGACCAATTCAGCGATCGATCATTTGATCATTCAATGGTTCTGATATCAACACCCAGGGTTAGGAGTCCAGTTGTGTATAATTTTTACATACACCAGGTGCCCTTACAGGACATGATCAGCAGATGTGGATCCAGATCGCTGAGGCGGAAACACCCTGAACTTCCAGAGCTGCTGAGAAGCTTGAAGCAGATTGTAGAGAAGAACAATGGAAACCATGTGATCTGTCATCATCCCACCATAAAACGCTGGAAGTCTCATGGAAATCTGAATTACGATCCATCTGTCGGTAAGTGGAGCAAATACTACTTTTACCTTCATAGTTAATGTTGGCAAAAGGAAGCAGCTACAGCTAAATCATATCCTCACATGAAAACCTGTAGTCTGTGTTCTGTATCTGCTTTGAGTGGATGCTGCATAACCAGAGCTCATAATGTACTGAGATGATCAGCAGCAGAACTCCATGCAGAGATCCTGCTGATGTTTCTAATGTAACTAATGTGTTTAAACACCAGACACTTGTGCTCAAACAAAAGGATCCATCCTCCATGAAGGACCTAGTATCCCTAATCTGTCTCTATACCTACCAGTGAGCAGTGATTCCTAACACGTCTCTGGGGGTCATCAGGTGGAAACCTCCCTTCAACGCTGTTTCTCCTACTTAGTCCCACGACACCTCCAGGAGGCTAGGAGGTGAACTGTGGTGTCCCAGAGTCACCCCCCCTAGTGCCAGTTCACACTGCTGCTACACAATCCAACCAGCACTGCCACGTTCAACTGACCCAGGCCTATTTAGGAGATGCTACATATAGTGACCAGTGCCGATGCTACCATTTAGTTAGCTGCTAAATGCTACACGCTAATGCCAACCACTAACTGTTAAAATACTTCAATACTACTAACAACCTCATCACCCACAAGAGACAATACAGCTGGATTTACCTACAATACTAATGCTAACTGCTGAATGCCAATGCTAACTGCTAAGATACTACCATACAACTACAGTTTTAGCTATTGTTAAATGCTACACTGCTACCATAGGCCTACATGACACACACAACTGCTCAGTGCTAAGTGACAATGCAAGAAGGCAAACATAACGGGAAAACAAACGAAACAAACCTGTACCTTACAATCAAAACTCACCTGAGCTGTCCGCATGGTCCCAAAGGGAGACTCTAGCAGGCCACTCCCCCTCCTTATAAACTCTGATGTTTATTTTTTCTTTTGTGTTGTTATGTTTACAGATGAACCTCTGAAGCGCAGCAGAAGCCCTGAATTTCTGCCTCCTTTCAGTGAGTCAAACTGTGTTTTGACAGTTTAATGTTTGGTCCTTCCAGGAGTTTAAAGTGACTGTAATGTTAGTTCATCGACTCTATAGTGGTGTTATTGTAGAGACACAGTTTGATGGTAAATAATGTATTTCTGAGCTTTGTTGCATTAACTCTGACTGATGCTCAGGTTTAACGTCTTTCACAGAATAATAACAGCAAAAAGACGTTCAATGACTGTATGTTTACATTTTCACTTTTGTTCCAGTGTCTGAGCTGAGGGTTGTTCTGCTGGGGAACAGCTGGTCTCAGAGGAGTTCTGCTGGGAACTTTATACTGGGAGAGACCAAGTTCAACATTGAGGAAGAACCAAACTTTGTGAAAGTCAGAGGACAGGTGAAGAAGAAAGGAATAGTCCTCATCAACACCCCAGATCTGCTGCATCCAAACATCTCTGAATACAAACTGACAGAACATTTAGAACACTGTGTGAGACTCTCTGATCCTGGACCTCATGTGTTCCTGCTGGTTCTGCAGCCTGAAGACTTCACTGAGCTACACAGACTGAGGCTCTGCAGAGTCCTGGAACTATTCAGCGATCGATCATTTGATCATTCAATGGTTCTGATATCAAGGCCCAAAGATGAGAGTTCACGTTCCATTGACAGATATAGGCAGCGTCCACCGTTAAAAGACATGTTGGATAAATGTAGAACCAACTTGTCGTGGGAGAAGAACCTTGAACACCGACAGCTGTTATCAGTTATGGGCGACATGGTGAAGCAGAACAACGGATATCATGTGACCTGTGATGTTTTCAAAGAGCCGACTTCTGTTGCAGCTGCTGGTCATCAAGAAGAAGGCGTCAGTGTTGACTTGGATGCTGCTGAACGTACCGGTGAGTTCAGGAACCCTTTTTAGAATGTGATGAATAAAACATGATCAAGTCTAAACATGAAGCCACCACAGATGATTGATCCGTCTCGTGTTCATTCTGATAGAACTGATTATAATCTGTATTTCTACAGGGTTGACTTCCACGGCAAGAAGCAAAACTTCATACAGCTGTAAGTAAATCAAGGAACATGTTTTTCACACAGTTCTGATGTATTGCAAACGAATATTTTATGTGAATCATTGGTTGCAGCTGTAAAAAGACTGGTGCTCCAGTCGACACAAGGGAGAGCTTTTTACCAGTCTGAAGGTTTCTGATGTAACTTGGAGGGTCATTTTCATTCCTGTTTGTTTACTTTTCTATTCCAGCACATGAACTCAGGATTGTGTTGTTTGGAAAAAATGATGACAAGAAGACAGCACTGGGAAACATCATTGTTGGGAAGAAAGAGTTTTATGTCCCAAGATTCTTTGCCGAAAAGCAGTGTGTAGCTGCTGATGGATCGTGGAACAGGAAACCTTTAACAGTCGTGAAAACTCCAGACGTCTTCAGTCTGTCTGTGGAAACAGTGAGAGAGGAGATGAAGAGATGTGTGGATCTCTGTTCTCCTGGACCAAATGTTCTGCTGCTGTTGGTGAAACCTTCAAATTTCACTGAAGACAACAGGAAAACTCTCAAGTTCATCCTCAGTCTGTTTGGTGAACAAGCCTTCAAACACTCCATGGTCATCATGACTCAGAGGGAAGACGGACAGAATCAGTCGGTGGAAAAACTCCTCCAAGACTGTAGACAAAAGCAGCACAGCATCAACCTTGATACAAAGGATCCTTCAAGTCATGACGTTCAAGAGTTGATGCAGAAAATGGAAACTTTAGTGAGAGACCACAGGGGAGGATATCTGACACTAACTGAACAAGCTGATCACACCGTGATGAAAGGGTCCAGACCTCCTCTGAACCTGGTCCTGTGTGGTAGAAGAGGAGCTGGGAAGACTTCAGCAGTCAACGCTATTCTGGGACAAAGAAGGTCTGGTGGACCTGCCGACTCATCAGAGTGTGTTAAAACCCAGGGAGAGGTGTGTGGACGTCGGGTTTCCCTGCTGGAGCTGCCTGCCTTGTATGGAAAACCTCAGGAGGCAGTGATGGAGGAATCATTCAGGTGTATCTCCCTCTGTGATCCTGAGGGCGTCCATGCCTTCATCCTGGTCCTACCTGTGGGTCTCCTCACTGATGCAGACAAGGGAGAGTTTCAGACCATCCAGAACACATTCAGCTCCAAAGTCACAGACTTCACCCTGATTCTGTTCCATGTGGAGTCAGATCCTACAGCTCCAGCTGTTGTTGACTTTATAAGACAGAACAGAGACATCCAGGAACTCTGTCAGAGCTGTGGAGGAAGATCTGTTGTTGTCAACATGAAGGACAAGCAGCAGATCCCAGAGCTGCTGGATCAAGTGGACAAGATGAGAGAAGAAGGATCCAGATGTTTCACTAAGGACATGTTCACTGAGGCTCAGATGAGAAAGGTTTCAAAGCTTAAAGCAGAACTGCAGGTTGTGAAACGCAGCAGCAAGATAGAAGCTGATGATAAAAATCAGCCCAGAAAGAGTCTCAGGATGGTGCTGATTGGAAAAACTGGCAGCGGGAAGAGTTCGACTGCAAACACAATTTTGGGCAACAAACATTTTTCATCCAGAGCCAGTCAGAGATCAGTAACCAGACGCTGCCAGAAAGCAACAGGACACATCGATGGCTTGCCCGTTTCTGTGGTCGACACTCCCGGTTTGTTTGACACGACTCTTTCTGCTGAGGAGGTTAAACAGGAGCTGGTGAACTGCATCAGCATGTTGTCTCCTGGACCTCACGTGTTCTTACTGGTGCTGCAGATCGGTCGATTCACAGAGGAGGAAAAAGAAGCGGTGAAAATGATCAAGAAGATTTTTGGCCAGAAGTCAGAAGACTTCATCATTGTAACATTCACAAGAGGAGATGATCTGGACGGTCAACCGATTGAAAGGTACATAGAAGAAGAATGTGGTGACTTTGTAAAACATTTGATCGCTGACTGTGGAGGAAGACACCATGTCTTCAACAACAAAGAGCCAACAAACCGCACACAAGTCACAGAGCTGCGGACCAAGATCGAGACCATGGTGAGGGAAAATGGTGGCGGCTGCTACACGACAGAGATGTTCCAAGAGGCTGAAGCAGCGATACGAAAGTCAGTGGAGAGGATGTTGAAGGAGAAGGAAGAGGAGATGAAGAGAAAGATGGAGGAGCTGGAAAGAAAACACGAGGAAGAAATGCAAAAAGTAGTAAGACACATGAGAGAACAGATATCCAAAACTGAATCAGAGAAAGAGCTGAGTCTAAAACAACTGAAGGAGAAGGAGGACTACATTAACAAGGAGCAGAAGGAGAGAGAGAAAGAACAAAAAATCAGAGAAGAAGAAGACAGGAAGAGGAAACACCAGGAAGAAATTCAACGACAGGAATGGAAACAAAAGCTTGAAGCTCTGGAGAAGCAAATCTCAGAGTCGGAGTCAACGGATGAGCTCGTCAGAGAGCTGGAGCACAACAGAGAAGAACTGCGAAGAGGGAAAGAAGCCTGGGAGATGGACAGAAGAAGATGGTGGGAAAAACAGTACCAAGAAAATATACAGAAACGACAGATGGAACAAATGAGAATTCAGAAGCTCAAGGAAGAATTTCAGCATGAAAGAGACGCATATCAAAGAAAAATAAAAGACAACTACATCAGGGTGGAATACGCTGAAAGACAGCGGAGAGCATTAGAGGAAGAACACAAGAAAAAAATGGAGGAAATGAGACAGAAGTACGAGGACGAGGCCAGAATTCAAGCTGAAGAACTCAATGATTTTAAAGATAAATACACCAGAGACTTTGAAGCTCTGATAGAAAAGTATGATGAGGAGATACGGGACCTGAAGCAAACCTACAAGGTGTTAATAAAAGAGCAAGAGCAACACAAACACGAGTACACGCTGTTGCACAAACTCTCCAGCCACAAAGAAGAAAGTCTAAAACAAGAGCTGAAGGACCTGCAGGAAAAGCGTGAAGAGGACATCAAAAAGTTAAAGCAGAAATACCATCAGAGGTGCATCATTGCCTGATCACTTTAAACTGCCTTTCACAGTGTGGAGACTCTGGTGGAAGAACCTCCAGCTCCAGTGCTTCCAGGATTTCATGATGGATAAAAGGCGCCGAGTCAGATCTCTGCAGAAATGCCAACTGCTAACCAGACACTCCACAAGTGCACAGAACGTCCATACATCTGAATAATAACATATTTATTCCTTTAGCTTTTGTTAATGGAGTGAAGTAGACAAAAATCCAAGGACCCTTCCTCACAGCTGTACATTTGGTGGGAGACCATTTGAGACGACAGCTGACCCAAAACATCCGTCTGCACAGGTAACCAACCGCTGAGATGTTTACAACCAAAAGACCATTTAACACCTTCGTGGACCTTCCAAAGGAACCAGTTATACTCAGACGGTCAGTTCGGAGGCGACTCACGCCTCTGGAGAAGGGAAGGTTCATTCTTTGCTGTGACCTCCTGATCTCCTCCTCATATCACCAAGAACTTTCTAAAGAGGAATGAAGTAAACAGCTTTAAAACCTAATGTTAAGTAGCTCTAACATCACTGTAGTGATGAGCCCAAAATCTGGTCTTAAGACTTCAGATAATCAGGAAAAAGTCTGTTGTTGTAGTTAAATAATATACATGTAATACGAATAATATACTTACAGATGATTTTAGGACCTGAAGCTGCCTTGAAATGGCTCCAAGTGACTTTCTGACTTGTTCAAGTCAATGATTGTTGTTTCTTCAGATCTTTGCTGAGCTCCTCACACTTTGAGTCTAATGAGTGGATCAAATGGGTTCTACTCAAATTGGCTCAGAGGAGTCAGAAGCTGTAGTCGATCGTAATCAAGTACAGAAGGTTCCGGGTCATGTCACTAAGAAAATCTGATTAAAACAATTCCCTACATCACCTAAACAGATAGTTCAAGTTCCTTTATGTATATTTTTGATCCATATTTTTTGTCATTTTCCAGGAGACCTTCAATAAATCTATGAAAGAACCAAAATCCAAAAGGGCCTATCGATACCCTTTTAAACTGTATTTTAGATATTAAGTCATGGATGGCAGAGAACTTCTTACAGCTCAACCAGGACAAAACAGAGGTTTTAGTTGTTGGTCCTGAAGGCAGGAGAGAGAAACTTTTACCAAAACGACAAGATGTTTAAACCCTCACAATGCGTGGACTCTGAGCTTCGTTTTATTCCTCATATTAAAAATGAACTAAGACAGGTTTTTATCATCTTAAGAATATAGCCAGAGTCCACCCGTTTCTCTCTCAGGCTAACACGGAGGTGCTGATGCATGCTCTTACCTCCTGTCACATAGACTATTGTAACGCCCTGCTCTCTGGTCTTCCCAAAAAGACCATTTCGAACTTAGAACTGCTTCAAAACTCAGCCGCACGTGTGCTGACGAGGACCAGAGGGTGGGAGCACATTACACGGGTTTTAAGATCGCTGCATCGGCTCCCCGTGCGTTTCAGGATGGACTTTAAGGTGCTTTTATTAGTCTTTAAGTGTGTGAATGGTCTTGGGCCATCTTATCTATCAGACCTGCTTTTATCATATCAACCCTCACGGATCCTGAGGTCCTCTGGAACCGGCCTTTTAATTATTCCTAGAGTGAGAACGACAACCCACGGGGAGGCTGCATTCAGCCACGATGGTCCACGCCTATGGAATAGCCTGCCAGAGGGCATCAGGACCGCAGAGACTGTTGATGTTTTTAAAAGGAGGCTCAAGACCCACCTCTTTAATCTGGCTTTTAACTGATGTCTCTTACTTTCTGTCTGTTAGCTTTTAGCTCTCTATTGTTTTGTCTTTGTCTTTTTTATTATTTTGTCTTTTAGTACTTTTTCTCTTTTGTCTTTCAGCTTTTAGCTCTTTTTATTGTCCAGGTTTAGCTCCAGTGTTTTCCTCATGGGGGGCCTCCACACTGGGAGGTGTGACTGGTCTGCCCACAGGGGGGTCGCCCTGGAGACCCCTCAGGCCCGGAGGACTGGGGGGCTCTGCACCATGTGTGGAGTCTACCCTGGTCTTTCTGGGTCGGGGGTCTCTGTGGTGGCAGCGCTCCCTGTGGCCGTGGGCTGCGATTCCTCTCAGTGTGGATGAGCCTCCCGTAGGTGGTGTTTTCCTCACATGGTTCCTCAGTGCCCCCCCATGTCGCCATACTAATAGCAATTTGTAGTGTGTGTGTGTGTGTGTGTGTGTGTGTGTGTGTGGGAGCGATTCTGGGTACGTGGCTCTATGTGTGTGTTTGAGGGAAGGGAGCGGGTTTTCTTTTTGTGTTATATTTCTACTGTATGTTTTTATTTCAGGAAGCACTTTGAGTCACATTTTTTTGTATGAAGTGTTATATGAATAAAGTTTGATTGATTGATTGAAAATGAAGAAGATTCATGTGCTTCAATGATTCAGTCAAAGAAAATTCAGAGTTGCAGGAGTCATTGGAAACTCAACATGTGGATGTAAACTGACTGTACATGAACATCTTCTTCCTGCTGTCTGTGACGGTGCTCGTAGGTTTACTTACCGTATACTGCGAGCTTGTAGGACTCAACAAAAACCTTTCCTTCTTTAGATTCGACTGTATAAATCCCTGAGTCACTGTTCTGCAGTCCTGTGATCGTAAAGAGTCCAGTAGTTCTGTTCCAGAGGATCCTGTCCCTGTAATGTTCCTGCCAAATGTCCAACACCCAGTTCTGCACTACAGCCAGAGTTGTGGAGTTGTGAGACAGAAGTCCTAGTTGTCCAACAGGGGCAGGTAGAGGGATGTTTCCTCCTTCACTTCCTCTCAGAGTCTCCTTCACTTCCACATCTGCAGAACATGACCTCAGCACTGTGAATGAGAGTCACAGAGCCGCTTTTAGACACTGAAATTCAAACTTACTGTCAGTTAGTTATGAAAGAGACTAAAACTGTGTGGGACACCAGCAGTACAGATGATGTTGATGTAAAACAGACAGCAGCAGTCATCTGGGTTTGGTTTAAACTGATCTGTATGAGCTGAGGGCTTCTGGTAGTTATGTGAAAACATGACAGCAAACATAGAATGTGACAGACGTGTGAACGAGTGGATTGTTTCTTTTTTTACTTTACATGATCAACATCTACAGCTGAGGACCAAATTATTAGCCCCCTATGAAATTTTAAGTTATTTTCAGAAATTTAACAGATCAGTGAATTTTTAACACAGCTTTTCCGAACATCCATTATTTTAACTTTGCACACAGAAACAAAATTATTTCACAAAAACCAAAAACTACCAGGGTCAAAATTATTAGCCTCCCTGATGCTAATAGTCAGCTGTGTGTCCTTTTTGCTGGGTAACAGCGCGGAGTCGTTTGCTGTAGTTTGTAACAAGTCTCGGACGCATCTCCTGAGGAATCACAGCCCATTCTTCTTCGGCAAATCTCTCAAGCTCCTCCAGATCTGATGGTCTTCTGGCATGGACCCTGGTCTTCAGTTCACCCCGCAGATTTTCAATTGGATTCACCTCAGGGCTTCGTGCAGGTCAGTCACCAACGTTCACTTTGGTCTTCTGGAGGTAGTTCTTCACCAGGGGCGACGTATGTTTTGGGTCGCTGTTATGTTGGAAGACAAAGCGACGACCCAGACCCAGTTTTGCTGCTGACTGCTTGAGGTTTTCTTTCAAAATCTTCTCATATCCTTCTTTCTTCATGATTCCTTCAACCTTGATGAGATTCCCAGCTCCAGATGCACTGAAGCTTCCCCACAGCGTACGAGTCCCACCAACATGTTTAACTGTGGGGACGGTGTTCTGAGGGCTATATTCTCCCTCCTTTCTCCAAACATCAGCAACATCTTTGTGGCCAAAGAGCTCCAGTTTGGTCTCACACGCTTCCAGTTGGCATAATCTTTCTCCAGATTGTCCTCAGCTTACGTCAGTCTGTCTTGAAGGTGTCTCTTCTTTAGAAGTGGAGTTTTTCTTGGCCTTGCAGTCCATTTCTGTGAAGAGCTCCAGTCACCGTCTTCTTTGACACTACAGTTCCTGACTTGGCCGAGTCATTAACTAGTGTTTTGGTAGCTGTTCTAGGGTCTTTACACACACCTCTCACTAGTTTTCTTTCCACAGTCTTAGAAATCTTTCTCTTCCTGCCTCTGCCACGCTTGTTCTGTACCGTGTGGCTCTCTTTGAATTTCTTGATGATACTTCTCATCACCTGGAAACGCTGAGATAACTTTGTCTATCCTTGTCCTGCTTTGTCTAAACTGATATGCTTTCTCAAGTGACAGCTCAAACCCTTAATGAAGTTTCTATTCTGTGTGTACAGCGTAGAACAACCCTCAGTTTTAACTTGATTGATTGATTCATTCCAAGCTGTGAGCATTACAAAGTTAAAGCACATGATTTCACAACAGTGGTTTGTGCTTTGGTGCAATAAAAAAGTCACTTCTTAAGGGGGCTAATAGTTTTGACCCTGGTAGTTTTTGGTTTTTGTGAAATAATTTTGTTTCTGTTTGCAAAGTAAAGCAATGTAAGCATCCAAAATAAAACTAGGATGTTTGGGAAAGCTGTGTTAAAAATTCATTGATCTGTAAAACACAATCTGTATAAAATTCACTCATTTGTAACAATTATTAAAAGAATTAGAAAGTACTTTAACACTTCAGTCATTATTGAAGTAATTTTTACTTTTTTTAACATCCAAACAAAGGAAGAAGTTGTCAGTTTGCTGTTGAAGCTGCAGCAGATAAAATCTCCCACCAGACAAACCCAGGTTTATGTCCATGCGGCTGCTTTCATGCTAAATCTGGGCGACTTCCACAACCTGACCAAGCACTACAACAGCACAGAGGCTGAGCTAAAAACCGATGCTAGCTTCAATCCAACAGAGCTCCAGACTCACTTCTGACTGCGCCTGTTGACAGTGAATAGTGGGTGTAGCTGTTGGGGTTCTGCAGCTTGTTGTGATGAAGAGGCTGGAAGGGACACACTGATCTCTGTGTTGTGTGTTTTTAACTTTCGGATATTTAATATTCTAAATTCCAAAAGTTACACAAGAAAAAACAGGAACATAAGTTACACAGACAAAAAAATCAGTTCAAACAGATCAGGAGATGAGTTGATATCAGCAGTAGAGTTGCAAAAATATATTCAATTGATCAATTAGTTGTCAGGTAAATTAATAACCATCTACTCTGTTAACAGATTAATCAGTTTCTGTATTTGTATAATAACAAAAACATCTAAATTCTGAGTGCAGCTTCTTAAATGTGAATACTTCCTGGCTTCGTTCCTCCTCTGTGACTGTAAACGGAACATATTTGGAGAAAACCAGACATCCGTCATCTTTTTAGAAACACTGATCAACATTTTTTGATTGACTGAATCCAGAAGATTAAGCTGCAGCTCTAGTCAGTAAGTAGTAAGTGTCTGAGTTTGTTTTCTGAAATAAAAGATTTCTGGACATTTGTTTAGCCTCATAACAATAAAATTAAATAACATTTCTTCAATATTTCATTAACTATATTCTATGAGCCCTTTGCTGATTCCTGCTGTCTTTGGTTCCTGTTGCTGCGCCTGTCAACCTTTAATATTCCAAATTTAAAAATGAACATCAGAGTGATGTTTGAGAGGAAATAACAGAAAATATTTGGACAAACGTTCCATAAATATCAGATAGAAGATAAGGGAGGACCACAAGCTGCATTAGAGCTACATGTACAGTATAATTAGTCAGCAGAATATTTAATGACTGAAGAGGACATTAATAAAGAGGGAAAAGCTCAGTTCCAATTAGTGCCTCATCTAAGAACTATTTTACTTTATTGTACAATCTGTGGATTACATATATATTAATAGCTTATATATCTATAAAATGTCAGAAAATGTTAAAATTATCAATGTTTTTCCAAAGTCCAAGAAGACAAATGTATTGTTTTGTTCACAACTCAAAGAAAATCAGTTTACTGTCATAGAGGAGGAAAGAAACCAGAAGATATTCACATTTAAAAGGAAGCTGCAATAACAGAACTTAGACTGTTCTAATATAAAAATACTCCAAATAATTAACTGATTATTAAAATACCAGCTGAATAATTTAATAGCAAAGAGCTGTTTGATGAATAGTTTCAGTTGTACAAGATTCAGGCAGCGTATGACTTTATTGATGAGCAGAACAATCATGTTTAACAGCAGATTAAATCAGTATGTTGGTTGATTTTAACCTAATGTTTAGCTCTGACTCTTTGTAGCTTCCATTTATTTTTATTTGAACAGGGACAATACAGTTAATATATTTTCAGTACAAGACATGAATTTGATGTATTGCATATAGTTTTAGCTACAGTTAATTCTCAACTCCTGTTCCAACGGCTAATATGTGTTTAGCTCACTGGTAAGAAAACTAAATTATTTGTTTAAAGATTTTTGCTCCCGCATGGTGAATTTGATCCATAGATTCAATCTCATGTTACATAAGTCAGTTATAAATATTAAAACTTAATATTCAGCGTCTTTGTCGGCTAACGGCCGTGAGCTAAGCTAGCTAGCGTTAGCTAACGTTAGCTAGCGTCTTACCTCGGAGCAAACGGAGGAGTTTCTGTGGCTCTCTGATGGATTCAGCGGTGACTGAGCTCTTCCACACTGTTCCATCCACATCCCACATCTCTGCTGTGGAACTTCCAGCTGCAGGAAAACACTCAAATACGACTCTTTCCTCTGAACTCGGAGGATTTCTGCTGCACCGCTTCACCTCTGACCTCTGACAGGACTCCCGCCTAGTGACGGTTGCTGAGCTGTGATTGGACAGCGGCCGTTGGAGGGCGGGGCTTATAGAAGGACCAAAACAAAGATGGAGGCAGGAGATGAAGGAACATTCTGTGGCAGACAGAAGACTGGAGGAGATCTATGTGGACAGAACCCATGTGAACAGAGATAAAACCTCTGAGGACGTGAATTATTGTTATATTATGGATTTAGAACAATATGAAGCTTTATTTAGAGAGAACTTATTAAAATCCATGTTACAAAGAGCTTCAGAGGAGCAGAAACATCAGTTTAGAGAGGCTGAAACATCCTGACAACCAGTTTGAGTTTCTGATCAAAGCAGCCCATTAAAAGGTAAATTTGAGCACACGTATACAAGCAGATGTATGATTATTATCTTTATTGGTACACTGTACTTTTTACTGAATGCACACCATCTGTAATTTATACTGTAATGTAATCTTTATCTTTACAGAGTTGATTTAATCTTAAACTGTTTTGTCAGTGTCTCAGAATAACCTGAGAATAGTTGAAGAAATTTTAAATGAAGACACTTCACTGTCCTGTACCGTTTTAAAGTCTATTATGTTTTCACCTTTATTCTGTCTGTTGACTCATTTTAAATTCACCTCAGTGATCAGACAACTTCAGTGTCTGTCTGTTAGAGATGGTTTCTAGGAGTGTCTCATGTAAACGTAGATTGCGGCTCTGTTCAGACAGAAGCAGAAAACCACTGTGTTCCTCCAGGATTTGTCAGCAGAACGTTAGAACAAACAGAATAATTGTCTTTTTGAAGTAAACATGTTAAATATTTGCCGTTTCTGGATTCTCACCTTGTAGATTTGTTGCTGTTCCTCTGAACCTGAAGCATGTTTTCTACTCAAATAAAACAGAATCTGTCAGCCATAAACTCTAAGAACAGAAAGTTGATCAACTTTCCAACGGTTATTGAACGCATCATATGTGACGTTCATGATTGTTGTAAAACTTGGTTCAGTCAGTGTAACAGGAGACAGTTCAGTGTTTCTTCAGGCTACGAAGTGGATCAAATGAATGAATGAACTCATTAAAGAGGAGCTTGAAGAGCAACTCTTCTTCAACTTTCTGCTCAGAGTCCAGCTGTGACTTTGGTCTTGGAGTTTACAATCAGGAGAATACATTTACCACTAAAGTCCTGCTCACATCAGAACATCAGAGTAACATTAAACATGGAAATGTTCCTCTAATAAACCCTCTGACAGATCAGAGGGTCTGGTTCTGTTCTGCTGCTGTCAGTAGAGTTTTACTAGTATCACAGTATTTCTACAGCGTACCTCTGCTGCTGTTACTTCAGTAAAGGGCCTGTAGACGTTTTCACTGTTGTGTCCAGCAGGTGGCGCTCTAACATCAGCACTGAATGAGTTGGAGAGCTTCTCTGCTGGACTGTCAGTGATGTGCTGCTTCCTCCTTCTTGTTCTCTGCTTGTGTCACTGCAAACATGTGAAAAGATGAAAGATGAATTCGTGAGACAAACCATCTTCTGAAATGTTTTCGTTCGTCTTCTTCATTTAAAATGTTCTTCATGCAGCAGAATGTGACAAAAGAATGAGGTGGAATATCTGAACTGTGTTTACCTGGTTTATTTGTGACCTTTGTGACATCCAGTCTGCAGACAGAAAAGAAAGTTGAAATGTACAACTAATAAGTGGGAGTCATTCACGTGTATGTTAGTTTCTGGTTGAGGTCAGAGCGTCGACACACAGCTTCAAAAAAACCTTCAGCTTCCTGTCAACTGAAAAGCTTCAGTTGACAGGAAACCGTCCTCCCGCTTTTTTACTTTGCCTCCTTTGTGTCGCAGCAACAACCTGAGCATGTGAGAGAGCTGCAGCCAAACAAGAGACGACGTTAAGGTAAGTCAGTGTGTCCATGGGCTGTCTGAGAGTAGAGTTAATATAAATGTACAGACTGAAGAAGTGAATGTTTCTGTCAGTAACTGAAGTCATCAGCCGAGCTGCAGGCGGTGATCCGTGTTGAAACAGAAGCAGAACAGACTTTAACATATGAGGAGTGTCAGCCTGAAGTGATGCTGCTGATGCTTTCAGTCAGTGTTTGATGTGTAAAACCTGTGAAAAGAGCTGATCTACTGACAAGATGAGGAGCTTCACTGTTAGAAAACCGTAAAGAAGAAGTGAAGAGAAGCTGCTTGTGATCTGAGCAGAGGAGGAGGATTTACACGGCTGGAAGAAACGTGCTGCCTGGAGTTCATGTCAGAGAATCAGCATCAACTGTCGCTCTGCAGTTTTAATGTATTTCTATTTACTGCATCACTCAGCTGGTGTTTGTTCAGTGTATTTTACAACCTGCTGTATCAAGATCTTTATCTGAGTGCAGCAGCGGCGCCTCGAGTGAATGCAGCTATGATGGCTGAGTGCAAGTGAAAGCAGCACCAGGTGGCTGTTGAAGCTTCAACGGTAGCAGTTCCGTAAAATACAGGGTCTGAAACTGAACTGTGTCTCCTGGAAAGTAGTTCAAAGTCGACAGAGAAGAAGGACAGTTTCTGAACAGGAACTCACAGAAACACTGCTTCTTTAAAATGTTCTCTGATCAGTGGATGAGTTTGTACACAGTCTGCAAAAGATCTGATCTCTGTTCATTCATTCTTCATGAATCCTCCTGCAGATCAGCTTCACATCAGTTTGTACACACATCAGGAGACCAGAGAAAACACTGCTAAAGAGGCAGATAGTCTAGTGTAATAGTACACAGGACAGCAGCTTTAGATATCCAGTCAGAGCTTTTGGTTTTTGTGTGACATCGTCAGATTTTCAGTGGCTCATCTGGTCACGACTATAAAACGTTTCTGGAGGCGCCACAAATGCTTGCTCACACTTTATCTTGTGTCTGATTACGTTGAGCAGGACCGTCAGTGTTTCAACTATTAACCAAATGTAAATAATCATATCAGCTAAGAACTACAGAAACTACAAACTGAGCTCTGCCACTGCAGCGTCATGATGAATAGTGCTTCATCAAATTACTAAAAGGTACCTGAAGTATAATAAAATCCAGAAATGAGAGCATCAGTGGCCTCAGAGCCGCTTAGATGAGGTTTAACTTGATCCCTCAGATGCTGAAGTTTCACCAGAACAGTGGAACTAAATGGACTTTTTAATTCACCGTCTCCTCATTGCCTCACAGGTTTCCTCTTAGAATTTTTAGTGGGATTATCTGTCGACTTCACATATATGGCTTCTGCAAAAAACAATGTTGACTACTGTGATAAGAGTGTGTGACATTAAATGTGCTTCAAAATATGTTTTGTTCCAAGAATCCAGAACAAGTCCAGGGTTCCATGTAAAAGTTGGACTTCTGTTCATTTAAGTGACTAATTAACTAATTAGACTGATCTCCTGCAGTGTAAACAGTAATTCATAGAACCTGGTCCCACCACTCAGATAACTGCAGTCACAAGATAGAAATTCTAATTCATCATTTGAAGCTACAAACTTTATTTTCATTGGTTGTGTTGATATAATAATAATGTAGCATCAACTTAATACTGGTGGTAACTTAAATCAGTCCCTCTAGGATTTTGTGGGCATTTTTTCAGATTGTTGCTCCTAAAATGCCTGAATTCACGGCAGCTTTTCTAAAAAGTTGCGATGTTTTAAGCGTATTTGTGTCAATGAAATTGCGGGAGACGGTAAAAAAATGCTGAAAAGTTGCATTTTTTTCTTTGTTTTGTATAATTCATTAAAATTTTTAAAAGCTTAAAAATTTTAAGCTTGTGAAAAGTTAATTTCACATCCTGGCACACGCGTGTTCACACACACACGCTCACAGCTCGTCACGTCAGTTAATGAATCTAACTGACCTTCATTGTTTCAGTGCTGCCACAGATCTGGATGCAACAGCTTCATCACGGTGGTTTGTCCGGTCTGTGGTCCGCTGGTTTCACCCATTCTCCTGATATGTTTACGGTAGAAAAGTGTTTGTCAGTGGATGGTTTTGGTTTGTGTTCCACCTCAATATAAAAACAGTTTAGCTCCGCTTTGGTGAAGAACATCAGGGAATTGTTTTTGGTCTTTAGCAGTAATTTTTATTGGTAAGTGAGAGACGTTACTATGGCACATGTCTGCATCTGTCTAGCATGACGACGTTGAGCTCCCGCCCCGAACTGCACGCTAGAGTCAGGGGTACCTGGCTATGATTGGTGGAACTCACGGGAGGTGGGCCAAAATTGCAGAAAAGTCGCGGTGATTGGACAAAATTGCAAGGTCGCACAGAATTCAGGGAGATTGGTTGAATTTGCGTTAATTGTTGCCATCACAACATCGCGAATTCCTGGAGGGACTGTTAAACTAACATTTTTGCTTTAGTTGATTTAAAACTGAATTCCAGTTGAGGTAAATTAATGAAACTGTCTTGATAACTTCATTTTTTTTCAGCTTGAGTTCAGGATTTAAAGTCTCCTCCTCTACATACTAAACACTGGAGCAGCTTCATTTGATCTGACAGTTTTAAAACTTGGGTTCATAATCAAGTGTTGCGGCGGGTCAGAGAACCCAGGTGCCGACACAGACCAGGCAGGGACAGGTGAGGGCTAAGAAAGGCTTCATTTAACAATGAAATGAAAATTAAACCAATGCAGAATGAAGGAACTAAACTGAGAGGGAAAATAACCAAGTTGTGTATTTAACAAATTTAAACTCAAGGGTAAATGTGACCTAATGTGATTAATTATGATTATTTATTATTATTATTATTTAATTTAATGCCGAGAGTGAAATTTACAAAACAAAGACTCAAACAAACAGGACGGAATTTAAGGCAATCTAATCAGCATAAACTTAAAGACATGCCAAGAACACAGGGTACTCACAGGACGGGGGGATTCAAACTAAAGGGGGCAGGCAGGCTCGTGGAATTCAGGGTCTGGTATGAAGAACTGGAGCTGGCGAAGGCCGGGGAAAAGTCGGAGAGGGGCCAGCGGCAGGCACTGACAGGATCTGGTCGGCATGTGTGTCGCCGATGCATAGGCAGGTGGCAGCAGCTGGTGGAATGCTGGCAGGAGGCAGGTTGGAAGCCAGCAGCAGAGTAGGCCGGCAACGGGCAGGATCGGGTGGCAAGTGTGTCGCAGATGCAGAGGGTTCAAGTGGCAGTAGCTCAGGGAAGACGGCTAGGAGATAGATAGGGGGTCGACAGGAAAACAGGGTTACATAGTCCATAACCTGGCAGTATGTGGGGTTGGTGATTGTGGAAAAGTGAGCTGATCTCCGCAACTGTCTCCAATCCCTGCCATCAGGCTGACTGCAGGCAGGGCTGGGATGACGAAGAGGGACAACCTGAGGGCAAGCCGGGGCTGAAGCAGGGATCCTGACAATTAGTAAGTTGTTAAGTTGTTGAGTCCAGACATTATATTTTAGAGTGAATCCACCAACGGGTGTCAAAGTATAACTTCCTGTTTAGTCTCACACTGTGTTTTTAACCCAACAGTTCTGCAGCTGAGTTTCTTTCTGGTGGGTTTCCAGCAGAGGGCAGCATGGCAGCAGCATCTGGTGAGTCCATTCAGGGTTTATGTCACCTGTTTGTTACCTGAGAGTTAATTTCTTCTACACACAGTTGCTGAACAGATGAAATGTTTTGTTGAACTAACTGGAGGAAGAACAAGAGCTCATATTTAAGCACAGTGTATTTAAGCACAACTTAAATACACTGCAGGCAGCTTAGCAACAGGAGTTCATGCAAAAAGAAGATGTCATTCTGGAAATATACTGTCCTGTTTCTAATAAATATTTTGATAATGATGTGAAAACCTGAACCCGAACGTCTGACTCATTATATTGTTGCTGCACTTGATGATATTTGTGTCTGTCGTCACTAAAAGCTCCATTTGTTCCTCAGATATTAGTCTTAGAAGGACTCACAGCTAAAAGACACAATAGAACTTCATGAATAAGTTTTGGTTAATTTAAGAACTAAACCCTGAAACTACTTTTACCTTCATAGTTAATGTTAGGAAATGGAAACAGCTACAGCCAAATCATATCCTCACCTGAAAACCTGTAGTCTGTGTTCTGTAGCTGCTTTGACTGGATGCTGAATAACCAGAGCTCATATTGTACCGAGATGATCAGCAGCAGAACTCCATGCAGAGATCCTGCTGATGTTTCTGCTAAAACCACTGATCAAAGACACTTTGTGCTCAGAGGCTCCACCATCCTGCACAGCTCAGTCACTACACCCTGGTCTTAGTTTGTTGGGTCCTTTTACACCAGGAGAAATGTTCTGTTACCTGATAAATACAGTTTGAGACGCAAGACTTGAAGGCAGCAAGATGGAGGTCTGAGCTGAGTTCAGAGGCTGTCTGTGAAGATCCAGAAGATAAATAATCAGAGTTCTTCATTGTTATAAGTGTCTCAAGCAGGAATAATACAGATGATATTCAACACTGATGAAGACAGGATAAATAATGTGTATATTTCTGTGCTCTTATATCTACAGATGAACCTCTGAAGCGCAGCAGCAGCTTTGAATTTCTGCCTCCTGACAGTGAGTCAAACTGTGTTTAACGAGTTTGAATCAACAGTTTAATGTTTGGTCCTTCCAGGAGTTTAAAGCGACTGTATTGTTAGTTCATTGACTCTATAGTGGTGTTATTGTAGAGACACAGTTTGATGGTAAATAATGTTGTATTTCTGAGCTTTGCTGCATTAACTGTGACTGATGTTCAGGTTTAACGTCTTTAACAGATAATACCCGTAAGGAGGCGTTCAATGACTGTATGTTTGCATCCAGATAAGAGTACAGAAAACCCTGAGGACTGACTGCAGCTCTCCTTTCAGGCCTCATACAGTCTTGATCTGTTCACAAATTAAATCCCAGACACAGCAGCTGTGTAATAACTCCCCTGTCACTGAGACTCAAAGCATCTTTTAACCCGACAGTAACTGCAGTCACCGTTCAGGGGTTTCCTTTGATTTATAACGTGTAGAATAATTTATACTTTAACATCTCAAAGTTAAGCTGTTGTTTAAATATTTTCACTTTTGTTCCAGTGTCTGAGCTGAGGGTGGTTCTGCTGGGGAACAGCTGGTCTCAGAGGAGTTCTGCTGGGAACGTATTACTAGGAGAGACCAAGTTCAACACTGAGGAAGAACCAAACTTTGTGACAGTCAGAGGACAGATAAATGAGAAAGGAATAGTCCTCATCAACACTCCAGATCTGCTGCATCCAAACATCTCTGATGACAAACTGACAGAACATGTAGAACACTGTGTGAGACTCTCTGCTCCTGGACCTCATGTGTTCCTGCTGGTTCTACAGCCTGAAGACTTCACTGAGGAGCACAGACTGAGGCTCTGCAGAGTCCTGGAACTATTCAGTGATCAATCATTTGATCATTCAATGGTTCTGATATCAAAACCCAAAGAGGAGAGTTCACGTTCATGGAATCTTTACATGCGCAAGGCACCATTACAGGACGTGATCAGCAGATGTGGAACCAGGTCGCTGAGGTGGAAACACCCTGAACTTCCAGAGCTCCTGAGAAGCTTGAACCAGATTGTAGAGAAGAACAATGGAAACCATGTGATCTGTCATCATCCGACCATACAACACAAAGAAGAATCTGTTGGTAAGTGGAGAAAAAGATTATAAGAATAATTTGAAAACCTCAACACAAATGTCTGACTCATTATATTGTGTTGCTGCACTTGATGATTTTTGTGCCTGTTGTCATGAAAAGCTCCATTGGTTCCTCAGATATTAGTCTTAGAAGGACTCACAGCTAAAAGACAAAATAGAACTTTTTGAATAAGGTCTGAATAATTGAGGAACTAAACCCTGAAACTACTTTTACCTTCATAGTTAATGTTGGAAAATGGAAGCAGCTACAGCTAAATCATATCCTCACCTGAAAACCTGCAGTCTGTGTTCTGCAGCTGCTTTGATCCTTCTGTGTTCTTATATTTACAGATGAACCTCCTCGGAAGCGTAGAAGGAACTCTGCATTTCTGCCTCCTGACAGTGAGTCAAACTGTGTTTAACGAGTTTGAATTGACAGTTTAATGTTTGGTTCTTCCAGGAGTTTAAAGTGACTGTATTGTTAGTTCACCGACTCTATAGCTGTGTTATTGTAGAGACCAAGTTTGATGGTAAATAATGTTGTATTTCTGAGCTTTACTCGGGGGGCTTGTCGGAGAGTGTCTGGTGGCCAAGTCTCAGGGTCCCGTAGGACTCAGTCACGCAGAACCCGAAGAAGTTACACAGGGCCCACAACCCGCAGGGAAGGAAATCAAGGTCAGGTGCTCACCGGGAAGTAGGCATGAGCAGGCACCTGGTGACGTAGACTAGATCTGGGGACGGAAACTTCCCTTCACTGGTGGGGAAGGAACCTGTGCTGGTGCGGGAGGTGTAGTTTTACTGGCTAGATATAGTTGGGCTCACCTCCACGCACAGCAAGGGTTCTGGAAACAAACTCCAGGAGAGGGGTTGGACTCTCTCCTTCTCTGGAGTTGCCCAAGGTGAGAGGTGCTGGGTGGGTCTGGGAATACTCACAAGCCCCCGGCTGAGCGCCGTTTTGTTGGAGCTCACCCTGGAAAATGAAAGGGTCGCTGTGTGTCACGGAGGGGAGAACTCCGGCTATTTCTGTGCCTATGCACCGAACAGTAGCTTGCAGTATTTGGCCTTCTTGGAGTCTCTGGGCAGTGTCCTAGAAGGGGTGCCGCCTGGGGACTCCATAGTTCTCTTGGGTGACTTCAACACTCACGTGGGCAGTAACGGCCTGCCTAATCTGAACCCAAGTGGCATAAGTGTACCTGGTACCAGAGGAGACACCAGCTGTGAAAGAATCCGTAAGGCTGAAGAGAGAGGCTTTCTGGCCCTGGCTAGCTCGGGGGTCTCCTGAAGCAGCTGACAGGTACCGGTTGGCCAAAAGGGCTACAGCTGCGGCAGTTGCAGAAGCTAAAACTTGGATGTGGGAGGAGTTTGGACTTTAGGTTGGCGTCAAGGAAGGATGGATGGATGGATGGATGGATGGATGGATGGATGGATGGATGGATGGATGGATGGATGGATGGATGGATGGATGGATGGATGCATGGATGGATGGATGGATGCATGGATGGATGGATGGATGGATGCATGGATGGATGGATGGATGCATGGATGGATGCATGGATGGATGCATGGATGGATGGATGGATGGATGTTAAGTTGTTTAAATATTTTCACTTTCGTTCCAGTGTCTGAGCTGAGGGTGGTTCTGCTGGGGAACAGCTGGTCTCAGAGGAGTTCTGCTGGGAACTTTATACTGGGAGAGACCAAGTTCAACATTGAGGAAGAACCAAACTTTGTGACAGTCAGAGGACAGATAAAGGAGAAAGAAATAGTCCTCATCAACACTCCAGATCTGCTGAATCCAAACATCTCTGAATACAAACTGACAGAACATTTAGAACACTGTGTGAGACTCTCTGATCCTGGACCTCATTTGTTCCTGCTGGTTCTGCAGCCTGAAGACTTCACTGAGGAACACAGGCTGAGGCTCTGCAGAGTCCTGGAACTATTTAGCGATCGATCATTTGATCATTCAATGGTTCTGATATCAACACCCAAAGATGAGAGTTCAGGTTCCATTGACAGATATAAGCAGCGTCCACCGTTAAAGGACATGTTGGATAAATGTAGAACCAACTTGTCGTGGCAGAAGAACCTTGAACAACGACAGCTGTTATTAGTTATGGGCGACATGGTGAAGCAGAACAACGGAGATCATGTGACCTGTGATGTTTTCAAAGAGCCGACTTCTGTTGCAGCTGCTGGTCATCAAGAAGAAGGCGTCAGTGTTGACTTGGATGCTGAAGAAGGCGTCAGTGTTGACTTGGATGCTGCTGAACGTACCGGTGAGTTCAGGAACACTTTTTAGAATGTGATGAATAAAACATGATCAAGTCTGAACGTGAAGCTCCCACAGATGATTGATCTGTTCATTCTGATAGAACTGATCATAATCTGTATTTCTACAGGGATGACGTCCATGACAGGAAGTAAAGCTTCATGCAGCTGTAAGTAAATCTGATATTTTTTACACACCACACACAGAGTTGCTGAATGCTCTGCCCCCCATGGTAGTGAGGCGAGTAAAGGGGACAGTGAGGCGGATCGATGAGGAGGTTCTGAGGGTGCAGGTGGGCATGGTAATGTGGAGAAGGTCAGCAAGGTATGGAGGGGCGAGGTTGTGGATGGCCTTGAAGGTGAGAAGTAATATTTTGTACTGGATGCGATATGGAATAGGGAGCCAGTGGAGCTGTTCCAGGACAGGTGTGGTGTGGCAGGTGGATGGGGTTCTGGTGGTAATACGCGCTGCCGAGTTTTGTACAAGTTGAAGTTTGGGTTTTCTGGAGGAGACCAAACAGAGGGGAGTTGCAATAGTCAAGCCAAGAAGTGACAGTACTGTATAGTGACGGGTGGTACGAGGTGTGAGGGAGGGGCGTAGATGGTTGATGCTGCAGAGATGAAAACAGGTGGACCGGATGTGATGTGAAAGAGAGTGTGTTGTCGAGGATGACACCCAGACTATTAACCTGAGGGGAGGGACAAATGGGAGAGCTGTCAATGGATAATATGAAACTGTGGGATTTGGTTATAGTGGATTTAGAGCCAACAAGTAGTATTTCGGTTTTATTGCTGTTTAATTAAAGGAAACTGGATATGAACCAAGATTTGATCTCAACAAGGAAGTCAGAAAAGGATGAAGAAGGAAGGGTGGAGTTCAGTTTAGTTGACATGTAGAGCTGGGTGTCATCCACGTAGCAATGGAAGTGAATATGATATTTTTGAAAAGATGTGACCAAGGGGGAGTAATTACACTGAACAAAAATGTAAACGCCCCATGGGAAATACTGATGCCACATGAAGTGCGCCACCCAAAGTGAGCGTATACTGTCTGGTACTTGTACAAAATGGATATTTCTCTTGATTAGTGCCCCAAATTTGAGCAGCAACGCCTCAGATGACTCCGGTCATGAGGGAACGTGTCATTGGCGTGTTGGAAGCAGGAATGTCCACCAGAGCTGTCGCTATGCAGCTGAATGTTCACTATCAGACGACAGGACGTTTGAGAGTTGGTTTCCAACAGACGGGCAGGACTGCAAATCCACCTCATCCACGTCGGCCACGTGTGACCACCCCAGCACAGGATGGACACATCCGGCTTGTTCACTTGTGGGATGGTCTCAGACCAGCGACACGTACAGCAGATGAAACCTTTGGTCTGACAACAGACGCATCACACCAACATGCCAATGACACGTTCCCTCATGACCGGAGTCATCTGAGGCGTTGATGCTTTGGTCAAAATTGGACATTTGACAAAATGGGAATCTGACCAGATAGCTGTGCAACCATCGCTTCAAATGAAGGGGCAACAGGAGTAGACACCGGTGAGACCCTCCACTTGTCGCAACAGAACATCACGAAACCTGGTTGGTTGCAGCTGTGAATAGATCGGTGCTCCAGTTGATACAAAAGAGAGCTTTTCAACAGTCTGAAGGTATCTGATGTAACTTTGTGAACTAATAGTAATTCCAGTTATTTTATCAGTGTCACATGATAACAAGTTGATAACAGCTGCACACTGAGAGTAGAACCTCACAAACTGTAGACAGTGATCCTAACTTCCACTGCTTACCAGACCTTTAAAAGATTATTTAACACTGATTCCTCTAAATTAGAATATGATGGATTGTGATGATAATATTCTTACTGTAATCTTGGAGGGTCATTTTCAATCCTGTTTGTTTCCTTCTTTATTCCAGCACATGAACTCAGGATTGTGTTGTTTGGAAAGAATGACGACAAGAAGACAGCACTGGGAAACATCATTGTTGGGAAGAAAGAGTTTTATGTCCCAAGACTCTTTGCAGGAAAGCAGTGTGTCGCTGCTGATGGATCATGGAACAAAAAACCTTTAACAGTCGTGAAAACTCCAGACGTCTTCAGTCTGTCTGTGGAAACAGTGAGAGAAGAGATGAAGAGATGTGTGGATCTCTGTTCTCCTGGACCAAATGTTCTGCTGCTGTTGGTGAAACCTTCAGATTTCACTGAAGACAACAGAAAAACTCTCAAGTTCATCCTCAGTCTGTTTGGTGAACAAGCCTTCAAACACTCCATGGTCATCATGACTCAGAAGGAAGACGGACAGAAACAGTCGGTGGAAAAACTCCTCCAAGACTGTAGACAAAAGCAGCACAGCATCAACCTTGATACAAAGGATCCTTCAAGTCATGGTGTTAAAGAGTTGATGCAGAAAATGGAAACTATAGTGAGAGACCACAGGGGAGGATATCTGACACTAAGTGAACAAGCTGATCAGACCGTGATGAAAGGGTCCAGACCTCCTCTGAACCTGGTCCTGTGTGGTAGAAGAGGAGCTGGGAAGACTTCAGCAGTCAACGCTATTCTGGGACAAAGAAGGTCTGGTGGACCTGCCGACTCACCAGAGTGTGTTAAAACCCAGGGAGAGGTGTGTGGACGTCAGGTTTCCCTGCTGGAGCTGCCTGCCTTGTATGGAAAACCTCAGGAGGCAGTGATGGAGGAATCATTCAGGTGTATCTCCCTCTGTGATCCTGAGGGCGTCCATGCCTTCATCCTGGTCCTACCTGTGGGTCCCCTCACTGATGCAGACAAGGGAGAGTTTCAGACCATCCAGAACACATTCAGCTCTAAAGTCACAGACTTCACCCTGATTCTGTTCCATGTGGAGTCAGATCCTACAGCTCCAGCTGTTGTTGACTTTATAGGACAGAACAGAGACATCCAGGAGCTCTGTCAGAGCTGTGGAGGAAGATCTGTTGTTGTCAACATGAAGGACAAGCAGCAGATCCCAGAGCTGCTGGATCAAGTGGACAAGATGAGAGAAGAAGGATCCAGATGTTTCACTAAGGACATGTTCACTGAGGCTCAGATCAAGAAGGTTATAGAGCAGAAAAACATTATTGCAAGACTTAAAGCTGAACTCCTGGAAGGGACAAAGGAAAGTGAGATGGGAGCAGGTGATGAAAGTCAGAGCAGAGAGAGTCTCAGGATGGTTCTGATCGGGAAGACTGGCAACGGGAAGAGCGCAACTGGAAACACCATCCTGGGAAAAAGATGTTTTAAATCTAGTGCCAGCTCAAAGTCATTGACCAAGTTTTGTCAGAAAGAAACAGGAGAGATCGATGGACGATCCGTCACTGTGGTCGACACCCCCGGTTTGTTCGACACGACTCTGTCCAATGATGAAGTTCAACAGGAGCTGGTAAAATGCATCAGCTTGTTGTCTCCTGGACCTCATGTGTTCTTACTGGTGCTGCAGATCGGAAGATTTACAAAAGAGGAAAGAGAAACTGTGGATCTGATCAAGAGGGGTTTTGGTAAAAAATCAGGAGATTTCATCATGATCATATTCACTAGAGGAGATGATCTCAGTGAGTCAGTTGAGAGCTACATAGAAAATAGTGATGATCATTTACAAAAGCTGATATCTGACTGTGGAGGGAGATACCAGGTCTTCAATAATAAGAACCAGACAGATCAGACACAAGTCAGAGAGCTGATGGAGAAGATCAACAGCATGGTGAAGGAAAATGGAGGCAGCTGCTACACCAGCGACATGTTCCAAGAGGCTGAAGCAGCGATACAGAAAGAAATGGAAAACATCCTGAAGGAGAAGGACGAAGAGATGAAGAGGAAGGAGGAGGAACTCAAGAGAAAACATGAGGAAGAAATGGAAGCAATGACAAGACGAATAGAGAAAGAGAGAAAAGTGACAGAACAGGAGAGAAAACAGAGGGCAAAACAACTAGCAGAAATGGAGAAAAACATTAAGAGAGAGCGTAAAGACAGAAAGAAAGAACTGAAAAACCGAGAAGACGAAGAGAAGAAAAAGAAAGAGCAGGAAGAACGTCAGCGGCAGGAGTGGGAACAAGAACGAGAAGCTTTGGAGAGGAAAATCAAGTCCGAATCAAAGGAGAAGGAGACCATTGACCGAAAACTGGAGGACAGCAGGCGAAAGATGAAAGAAAAACAAGAAACCTGGGAGAAGAAACGAGAAGAATGGTGGAAAAACAGACGCCAGGAAGGTAAACAGAGACGTCAGGAGGAACAAATAAAACTGAGAAAGCTTCAAGAAGAATACGAGCAGAGGAGAGTGAGATATGAAAAGCAAAGAAGAGAAGAGGATGAAATCAGAAGAGATGAAGAGGAGAGAGAGAGGAAAGAGCTAGAGAAACGCTACGAGGAAAACATGGAGGACATGAAGAAGAAATATGAAGACGAAGCAAGAAAACAAGCTGAAGAGTTCAATGAGTTCAAAGAGAAATACAGCAAAGACTTTGAGGCTCTGCTGGAAGAACATGAAGAGGAACTGGAGGATCTGAAGAAACAGCATGAAGCCGAAATACAACGGAAGCAAGGAGAGCACAGCAGAGAGTACAATCTGTTGAAGGACCTGTCAGGTTACAAAGAAAAGAAACTCAAAGATGAAGTACACATGAAAAACGTACAATTACTGGAAGAAATGAGTAAAAAGACAAAACTCCAACAAGAAATGAAGAGGAAAGAAGAAAAACTACAGGACGAAATCAGACATCTAGAAGAACAACTTAAAAGGCTGAAGGACTCGAAGGAAAGGCAGGAACATGAACAAAGAATGAAGGACTTGAGGGAAAGGCAGGAACATGAACAAAGAATGAAGGACTTGAGGGAAAGGCAGGAACATGAACAAAGGGAGAGGAAGAAGAAATGCACCATCTCTTGATGATCCTTCCCACTGCTGGAACTTCACTATGATTCACTGTGATGCTGCAAACTGATCATCATATAACAGCATCAGTATCTAATCCTTAATCGCAGACACACAGTGAACCTCACTGCTGTGTTCACTAGGGGTGGGAATCGTGGGGTACCTCACGATACGATACTATCACGATACAGCGATACTATGATAAATACGATACCTGTAACTGAGAAGTACAAAACACATGTAAAAAGGCTAAGTTTGGTCTGCTTTCATTAAACAAACACCGCGTGAAAACGTCACCTGAGTCGGAGCTTTTCCTTTTTTGTCACTCTTTAGGTGGTTTCATAGAAACACACTGAGACATTAGTGTAACAGAACAGTGGAGGTATCAATGACCCGTGCTACACTCCTCACTCATGGTGCTGGCGTTACAAAACCCCCACAATGCATTGCAGCACACAGTTTCGTCTTTGCGATTGGCTCTGCGATCGCTACATTTATTTTCTGCAATTTGGTGTCACTTTCACAGGATCTGACATAAATTTAGATGAACCACTGAACAGAAACCGCCTATCGTCTAACCACAGGACTCTTTTACAACACACTGACTGTAACTTGTCAGTGTATACATGTGTCATCACATAATGCTGGCCGTAGGGCTGGGACCGAATATCTGAATATCCCAATATTCAGTCGCTGTGGTGGTATCTGGATAATTAGTTTGAGATCTGAATACTCGTGAACACACATCCCAGCAGCCGTCGCCGCTGTGGTCGCAGCCGCCGCAGCCTCAGCTTTACTCTACTGTCATGAAGCATCGGTGTGTCTCCGTCACTTACTGTGTTAATAGATAAAGAAACTAATGGTTTTGTTGGACGTCACTAACCCCCCGCATGAGCCAAGAAAATGTCTGATGCCGCTGACGTTTGAAGTCATGAATGAGTTCAGGATGGTGGTGTTGCAGGTGGGTTTGCATGTTGGAGGTGTTGCCTGTGTCGTTACTTTTGCGAGGCAGTTCTTGCATATGGAAGAGTCTTTGTTGAGCTTGCGTCTCTTACCGTAGTGTTGCTGTCCTCCATTATACCTGTACAAACTCTTGTTGGGCCGATTCATTTCCGCTCCAGTCTCCCTCATTCATGTGATAAATGCCACCGTGTGGAGACATGAAGTAGTGACGCTGGGGAAATGGCAGCTGGCAGGGTTTAGAGCGTTTTATTAGAGCGCATTATTATAATAATTATATTAATAATTATTATATTATTAATTAATTATATTAATAATTATTATAATAGTTTGTTTAAAGTCAAACAAAGGAACAAGTTGTCAGTTTGCTGTTAAGGCTGCAGCAGAAAAAATCTGGAGGGTGACATCAGAGTTGGCAGGTCCACGTACTACAACCACGGTGGTGTTCTAGAGCCTTGGCGACGTTCGGCGACGCCCAGCAGCGGTCCGCACGACTATTCCAATATCAAAAATATTATCACAATACCACCACAACCAACCAATATTCCCATATTCCAATATTCGGGACCAGCCCTAGTGAAATGTCTTCTTCAGACACGGTAAAGAAAGTCCACACTGGTCAGTGCCACGCCATGCTGCTTGTTTTTCTCTGTCTACACAGTCTGATGACATCACACACATGCGACAGTACCGTCAGGGAGGGGAGGGGAGGGGTTGAGGAGTCAGGCATGAGGACAAACCACAACACACAGACCAACGGCAAAAACCAAGATTCACAGTCTTTATTATTGTCGGCTCATTTATCGGCTCATTTTTTTATTATCAGTATGACGTCATAATTGCCGATATTGACTGTTAATTATCGGTCGCCGATATTATCGTGAATCCCTACCAGTATTACTATTCCAGCCAAACTCATCAAAATTCTGTCTGAAACTTCAAAGTTTTATCTAAATCAGTAAATTAGAGTTTGCTCTTCCAACCATGCATTAAATTGAGTGTTCAGAACAGTTCCCCTGAATTACTATTTAGTGTACAAGGATGGATTAAAAACCACAAAATGAATCAAGCAAGGACATAAAACATCCGGAAAGACACACTTCGTAATTCACTGCTGTGTTTCACAAGGAAAATTGTGAACAAAACAAATGACCAAACCCAAACCAGCGTGAACAGATTGGACTGATATATGCTGAATTCATCTGAAGCACTAAATATCCTGAGGCTAAAACACCAAACTGCAGTGACTCAGTCTTACCGGCTGCCTGTGAGTCAAAGCGAAGGGCACATCAGCGTCCTGAAGGATGGAGAATCACAGCCACTGGCAGCAGACGATCAGCAATCTGGGATGAACACAGCAATAACTCAAAGGTTTGTTTAAACACCTGCAACACCCGACCTGTCATCAGTCTGCAGAAACATGCATTCATCAACCACCCCACTCTGACCAGCACTTTTCCTGCTGTGTACTACAGTAAAGAGTAAATCCACCCTGAGACTTGTTGCAGTGAGTTGAGTTGATTCTCAGTGAACAATCAGAGAACCTGCAGCCTCCAGTGTTTGACAGACAGACTGAACAGATTACACTCTATGTCAGGGAGTTCCAACTGCGTCATATCTTCTTCTACCTGAACCCACCTGACACGCAGGTCGACCCACGCATCACCACAACACACATTAAACACACCTGAATCCATTTTGGTCTGGAGCTTCTAATGAGCTTCATCTGACCTTTGATAGTTTTATGCTTTAATACAGTCTTTGGAGAGGGAGGTTGAGAGAAACGCAAGCTGATAGTTACTGGATGCACAACTTCTTTTAATTTGCAGACAAAGTTAAACGGTCTGTCCAGAATTCATAGGTTCTGAGTTTTTAAGTCTTCGATATTTAATATTTTAGATTCCAAAAGTTACTCAAGAAATAACAGGAAAATAAGTTACACAGACAAGAACATCAGTTCAATCAGATCAGGGGATGAGCTGGTATCAGCAGTAAAGGAGCAACAATTAGAATGGACAGCGGCAGTTGGAGGGCGGGGCTTAGAGAAGGACCAAAACAAAGATGGAGGCAGGAGAAGAAGGCTGAATGTGTGGCAGACAGAAGACTGGAGGAGATCTATGTGAACAGAACCTGTCTGAACTACAAGTAAAGATGTTTATGACAGTAACTCCTTCCCTAAATATACAGAACAAAAAATAAAGAATAATCAAACAAAATGCTCTGTTGTGGTCCAGATAATCAGTTTTACATCTCCAGTCCAGTTTCATGTTATTTGTTGGTTTTTCCAGAGTTTTTTGTCAAACGCTGCAGTAACAACAGAATCCCACTTGGTGGCAACAAAACACTGAAATCTGGACTCACAGCACGACTGGAGTCTCTTTACTGCCCTGAAGCTTTGTTCTGATGTTATCCAGAGAAATGTTTCTGTGATTTAACTCCTCCTCACTGATAGACATGGGCTGGACAAAATAACAGAAACACCTGATACAGAACAGAAGCTCAAACTGCCAGTATTTAGATAGTAAAAAGTAGTATTTTAGGTGGAATAAACCTTTAAAACTATAAATATTTACATTAAAAAGTAGCATTTTGGCTGGAATAAACCTTTAAAACTGTAGGGATTTGAACAAACGTAGTATTTTAGTTCAAATAAATATTTAAGAACTGCATGCACCTCAAGAAAAACTAGTATTTTAGGTGGAATAAACCTTTAAAACTGTGAATACGTGAACAGAAAACTGTATTTTGGAGTAAATACGTCTTAAAAATGATAAATACTTGTATATTATGGGATTTCAATATTTAAACTAGTCAGATAACTTTGTCTTTGTAGGGTCTTGACACTATTTATAAGGTAATCCTAATTAAACTTGTAACATTGATCTTAATTCTCTATTGGAAAGCACTGTCTGCATTTTAAATGTGCATAAACAACATTGACCTCACATCCATCTGCTTTAGCTGAACACTGTCGTTCCCTTTAGTTCATGTGGAGGTTTGGTGACGCGGTGAACCAGTTCAACCAGTGAGTGGTGTATGAAGTATTTACAATATAAACATTGTGTCTGGATGCTGCAGATGGAGAAACGCAGTCGACCAGTGAACCCAGGAGGCTTCAGTCTTCACATTACCGAGTGAAAACCAGGGATTGATTGGCATCAGGTGAGTCTGTTCACAGAGCTTCTACACATCAGCTCAGGTAGAAACCGACTCTGCTTTAGATCAGTCTGTCAGCTGGTGTTGGAGGCAGAAACTCATCAAACAGCCTGAGAGGAAACACCATTTAATGTATTCTGATGTTTCAGCTCAGACTGTCTGGATTTACCTGAAAGATTTACTTTATAGTTGTAACTATGAGGTGTGACATGGTGCTGGCTGTAAAAACAAATAGTCGATGTGCTGCTTCCAGTGAACCAGAGGGAAAAGAATATTTAAACAGACAAAGTGACAAATAAATAAAAAGTCTTTACTGTATTCTGGCTGCGTCACAGAGTTTTAATAATATTTAATAAATGTTTGGCTGCGTTTCCTGGTGTGTACTGTATTGTTTACTGCACCCTTTCAGGCCTTATCGGTTCATCAGAGTGTTAAGAAGCCAGAGTGAAATCTGAATCCTCAGCATGAGTGACATTGAAAAGTGACTGAGGTCAAGGCTGGACAGACTGGAAGCTTCCACCAACTTCAGTCTTAGTTTTCACACTGATCAGTGCTGCTCAGAACATTTGACACATCTGTAAAGGCAACAAACCACACCGATCAACTAGAACTAAGACACAGTTTCATACTCAACAAAAACTAATTCACTATATTAATAAAGAAACATGTGGAAGCCAGACCAAATCACTAGTTCTGCTGTTCTTTAAGCTCAAACTCTAGTCTGTGGATAACATTGTTCCTATAAATGACAAATAATATTGTAGGTTTTCAATATTTAAACTAATCATGCAATTTTTGTAATAAATTATACTGCAGGGTCTTAACCCTAATAATTACATCAATTACATAAATTTGAAAAATAATTGTATTCTATAATACTGTAAGATCTGAATATTTAATTTAGTTGAGGTAAAGATGGATTAAAAACAGACTTCATAGAATCTTAACATGAGTATTTTAGATGATAAATTAGTATTCTAAATAATATTGTGGGCTGTGAACCTTAGTATTTAAATCAGTCAGGTTAATGTATGGAATAATTCATATTTAGGGTCTTGACCTCGATAAATAACTAGAAAAGCCCTAAGAGAGCTCATACCTCCACCAAGGAGCTTCAGTCCACCCCCAACACAATCTCCCAATTCACATATTTTGTATGGAACGTTACAGATACAAATGTAATTACAGACAGTTCAAATGTCCTACCAACAATGCGGCCTTCACTCCATCCGACCTAATGAACAGGCGCGGCCTCTAGCGCAGCAGCTCCTAACAGCCTCCCAGCTTCTTAGACAACCGGAGATAAGAATGCCGGCCCAACCGTGCGTATGTCGCTCAGGAAGGAAAGAGAACTGTCTGTCGCGTGGAGACCCAAAATGTCATGTGGTCAGAGGGGGTTACCCCAAAAACAAGAGTGCCCTCTGGTGGCTTGTAGAGTAAACTGCGTGTAATTGTCCACCGGGTTACACTTGGATTAAAAAAATTCCTGTATCCAGACGATGATCCGGATCAGTCCCAGAATTTCATCATGTGTTTCTTGTCCCATTTCACACATTTCCTGAGAATTTCATCCAAATCCCTCCATTACTTATTGAGTTATTTTGAACACAAACCAACAAACAAACAAACCAACGCCGGCCATCACATAACCTTCTTGGCGGAGGTAATAAAAGAAAATCCAAACACAATCCTCACATCAAGTTCGGTCGGTGTCTAGACTTATATACCAGCCACTGCTTGAACTGCATGGAAAACTGCATCTTTATTTCTAACCCTGTAAGTGAATAAGTGAGATAATATTTGGTTTTCCATAGTTCTGCCTTTCTTTGAGCTAAGACACTAATCTACAGATATGAATGTCTCCTATACAGTGTCCAAACTGCTGGTTAATCCGTTTAAAAGGCGTTCTGAACCCAGAATGAGCATCTCTAATTAATTTGCATATTTTCAATAAAAGTACGAGAATTAGTATGACTCTGAATTTACTTTAAAAAAACTACAGACTTTTCACTGACTATTTCACTGTGATCATTTTGTTTCACCTTCATGAAACCTGTATTTCACATAAGACCTGTATGAGTGAGATAAACAGACGTCTTTGTCCTTCTGGTCTTTCAGGCTGTTGAAGGTGGCAGCTGGTCTCCAGGATATTCAGTCTGAAGTGACAGAAACATCATGGAGACTTCAGCTCCTGGTGAGTTCAGTACTGACAGAATGAATCAGGATTAATCTGCTGGCAACATTTAGACGGACTGTAGGACTACAAAGACTTCATTCATGTAAAGGTCATTTAAATAAGTCTAAATAAATGCAATATCAAGGCTAACAACATACTAGAAAAGCCCTCAGAGAGCTCATACCTACACCAAGGAGCTTCAGTCCACCCTGAACACAATCTCCCAATTCACATATTTTCTATGGAACGTTACAGATACAAATGTAATTACGTACAGTTCAAATGTCCTACCAACAATGCGGGGTGTCTCTTGTCTTTTGTGGAGTGGTGTGTATTATTTAATATGAGGACATGGATTGCAAATGTTTATGAACTGAAGGCCAAGAATGAACAGAAAAGTGGTAAATAAAACCAAAAAATGTCCAAACAAACCCCTTCATGAAATAAAATCCCCACAGTGCTGTCTCCACTTTTTAAAAAAAAACTTTAACTTATTCAAAATGATATGAAATCCCTGAAACTATGAAATACCTGTGAAAGTATTTTAAATTATTAAACCCACCCAATGAATTTCTGACTCCTATGAAATGAAAATATTCTGCGTTTTATTGAACCCCGGTCCCCCACTTTACAGTCCCCAATACAGTCCCTTATATGAATTAAAGCCCTTTAAACCTTATTTTAAACCCTTTAACATTAAGTTCAACCCCAGAAATGAAATCCCCCCGTTTGAAAGCCCAGCCTATGCTAACTAAATGATTTTTAACCCTGGTAATGAAATAAAAATCCCTTTAAAAAATGAATGCTCCGCTACACTAATGTAAGGCAGAAAACACCAACAAAACCCAAAAAACACCCCACAAATGAAAAGACAGCTAAAGGCAGAAGCCCCCCACCCTAAGGAAACGTAAGGAAACCAAAAAGTAAAGCTAAAGGAACAGAAAACCTCCAAACCTCCCCAAAAACGTCCCGAAAAGCAGCCGAATGCTAGCGATTTAGTGCTAGCGGCGGAGCTAGTGGCACCACAAGGTCCCTTTCAAAGGGACAAATAAACCCCACGCTGGTGAAAAATCCACTGTGAAATAGTGAACAATGTGAGCCAAGCAACGTTTGGACCCCACAGTGGGTCTTCATCAGGCCACGGCACACAGCAAGGTCTGCTAACAGTGAGCTAACACTGGAGCTTTAGATACCAGATCCTTCCTCATCACAAGTCAGACGGGTCACGGAGCCGAAACCAACAGGGAGTAGAGAAATAAGTTTTCCACGGGTGTATTTTAATTTTAATTTCCATTTACAAACACATCTAATTAAATAAACAAAATGTCATGTGGTCAGAGGGGGTTACCCCAAAAACAAGAGTGCCCTCTGGTGGCTTTTAGAGTAAACCGCATTTAATTGTCCACCCTGTTACACTTAGATTAAAAACAATTCCTGGATCCAGACGGTGATCCAGATCAGTCCCAACATTTAATCATTTGTTCCTTGTCCCATTTCACACATTTCCTGAAAGTTTCATCCAAATTCATCCATAACTTTTCGAGTTATTTTGTACACAAACAAACAAACAAACAAACAAATTAAAAAACAAACCAACGCTGGCAAAAACATAACCTCCTTGGTGGAGGTAATAACAAGGCTGTAATATTGAAGAGAAATGTTCATATTGTTATGGGGCGTTTTATGAGACTAGATAAGGGGTCACTAACTGGCGAACCACGGTCCGGATTCGGACCCAGACGCCGTCTTATATGGACCCGGACTTGTAAAAAGTAACAGGATTTAAATTATACGAGTCGCTTCTATTTTACCGGCTTAGCTTTTCCAGTGTTTACGGCATTAGTTTGTCAGCTCAGGAAATACACAGACCAATTACGTACGAGTTCAGCCATCCCACGTGGCGCTACTCCGCCAATGAAGTCTCTGTATTACAGGCGCTAAACATCGCTGTTCGGATCTCTAAAGCAATCCTTAAAAATGTGTAATTCCAAGAAGGCATTGTGGCTTTACAATAACATTATGGACTTGTCTTTTACCCCCATTGCTCCATGAAAGAGTTGGCTCTTGCTATTGTTATGTTTTTTATCTCTTAGTATCATTTTTGTTACTGCTCAGTGTTTTGCTGAAAAATGTGTAAGCCTTTAAGCTTGTTTTGTTGGAATTTAATAAAAACAAAAACAAAAACAAAAACAAAAAAAACCATAGCTGTTCGGTGCATTCCGGTAATAGTTGAGACTTTTTTCAGATGTAGGTATTGTTAAAGAAGTATATACGTTGGTTCAGGTTGTTCAGTTAAAGATGTATATAAGTTGGTTCATGTTGTTCAGGCATTATTTTTCACGTTCTGCACTTTATTTTCAGATGTACAGTTACATCGAAAGTTATTTATTAATAAATGTTGTCTAAATGTTTTTGAATCGTACTGAATTCATTTGATTTGACGGTCAGCTATTGATTACGCTAATAGAACTACTATGTTACATCAACAAATATCACACTAATTCAGTTAGACATTATGATGTTCCGGACCTTTGCTTTAATAAATTATCTCTGACTGGACTTCTTTGAATTTTAGTTGCATACCCCTGGACTAGATGCTTTTACAGTAATAGTTTGTTGACTTAATGAACTCATTTATATGTCTTTCTGCTTTGACAGTTACAGATGTGCAGCCAAGAGGGCGAAGAAGCAGCTATGAGTTTATGCCACTCTTCGGTAAGTTTAACTGAGTCTGGGCTGTTGAACACAGAGGAATATTTATGTTCAGACACCTTTGTTAGATGCATCTGTAAATCTTTACAGGGCTGCATAAGCAAACGTATTGACCCGAACGACGACTATGATTATAAAACACCCACACAGATACTTTTTATAGTCACTGCATGTCTGAAGATTCAAACTGAACCGATGTAGACCGTTGAACTAATAAACATTCACATCCACCACCGTCATCCCAACATCCACCCCTTTGTGTGGACGGTATTTCCTTCTTCAGCTGTATGTGAACAGAAGTTGCTGAAGAGTCTGTTGATATTTGAACTTCACCTGTAAGTGTGAACTAGAATGCACTCAAGCGAGATGCAGACCCATGCCGGATGCCTTCCTAAACATGGCAGGTAGCCCTGTGACCTTTTAATGGGTGACCTGGGTAGGTCAAGATGAACATCTGTGCTGAGTTCGACTGTCCTCTCTGTCTTTGTTATCGAGTTATGATGCAGGTAATAATCACATCTTTACTGAAACTACCTACTGCAGTAATCAAGATCATTTTCTCTTGTTGTATTAACAGCTTCTGCATTCAGGATTGTGCTTTTGGGGAAAAGTGAAGACAAAAAGACAAAACTGGGTAACTTCATCATCGGTCACCAAGGATTTCATCCCCAAAAACACTCTCCAACCAGGCACTGTGGGGCCATGTGTGGAGAGTGGAACAAGAAACCTTTAACGGTTGTGAAAACTCCAGACGTCTTCAGTCTGTCTGTGGAAACAGTGAGAGAAGAGATGAAGAGATGTGTGGATCTCTGTTCTCCTGGACCAAACGTTCTGCTGCTGTTGGTGAAACCTTCAAATTTCACTGAAGACAACAGAAAAACTCTCAAGTTCATCCTCAGTCTGTTTGGTGAACAAGCCTTCAAACACTCCATGGTCATCATGACTCAGAAGGAAGACGGACAGAATCAGTCGGTGGAAAAACTCCTCCAAGACTGTAGACAAAAGCAGCACAGCATCAACCTTGATACAAAGGATCCTTCAAGTCATGACGTTCAAGAGTTGATGCAGAAAATGGAAACTATAGTGAGAGACCACAGGGGAGGATATCTGACACTAAGTGAACAAGCTGATCACACCGTGATGAAAGGGTCCAGACCTCCTCTGAACCTGGTCCTGTGTGGTAGAAGAGGAGCTGGGAAGACTTCAGCAGTCAACGCTATTCTAGGACAAAGAAGGTCTGGTGGACCTGCCGACTCACCAGAGTGTGTTAAAACCCAGGGAGAGGTGTGTGGACGTCAGGTTTCCCTGCTGGAGCTGCCTGCCTTGTATGGAAAACCTCAGGAGGCAGTGATGGAGGAATCATTCAGGTGTATCTCCCTCTGTGATCCTGAGGGCGTCCATGTCTTCATCCTGGTCCTACCTGTGGGTCTCCTCACTGATGCAGACAAGGGAGAGTTGGAGACCATCCAGAACACATTCAGCTCTAAAGTCACAGACTTCACCCTGATTCTGTTCCCTGTGGAGTCAGATCCTACAGCTCCAGCTGTTGTCGACTTTATAAGACAGAACAGAGACATCCAGGAGCTCTGTCAGAGCTGTGGAGGAAGATCTGTTGTTGTCAACATGAAGGACAAGCAGCAGATCCCAGAGCTGCTGGATCAAGTGGACAAGATGACAGAAGAAGGATCCAGATGTTTCACTAAAGACATGTTCACTGAGGCTCAGATGAAGAAGGTTGTAGAGCAGATAAACATTAATGCAGGACTTAAAGCTGAACTACTGGAAGTCAAAAAGAAAAATGAGATTGGAGCAGGTGATGAAAGTCAGAGCAGAGAGAGTCTCCGGATTGTTCTGATCGGGAAGACTGGCAGTGGAAAGAGCTCCTCAGGAAACACCATCCTGGGAAGAAAAGAGTTTGAAGCCAAATCAATCCAACAGTGTGTCACCAAACGTTGTCAGAAAGCAGCAGGTGAAGTAGACGGACGTCGTGTTGTCGTGGTCGACACTCCTGGACTGTTTGACACAGCATTGTCTCATGATGAGGTTAATGAAGAGATGGTGAAATGCATCAGTCTCCTGTCTCCAGGACCACATGTCTTCCTGCTGGTGGTACAGATCGGCCGACTCACACCAGAGGAGAAGGAAACATTAAAACTCATCAAAGAAGGTTTTGGAAAGAATTCAGAGAAGTTCACTGTCATTCTTTTCACAAGAGGAGATTCACTGGAGGAAGACGAGCTGTCTATTGAAGATTACATTAAAACCGGATGTGATGATTCCTTCAAGAAGCTGATCTCTGACTGTGGAGGGAGATACCACGTGTTTAACAACCGCATTAAACAAAACCAAATACAAGTCAGTGAGCTGATAACAAAGATCGACAGCATGGTGAAGGAAAATGGAGGAAGCTGCTTCACCAACGAGATGCTGAAAGAGGCTGAAGCAGCGATACAGAAAGAGATGGAGAGAATCCTGAAGGAGAAGGAAGAAGAGATGAAGAAGAAGGAGGAGGAACTCAAGAGAAAACACGAGGAAGACATGGAAGCAATGAAAAGAAGAATAGAAGAGGAGAGAGCTGGAATTGAACTGGAGAGAAAACAGAGAGCAAGACTACTGGCAGAAATGGAGGAAAACATTAAAAGAGAGCGCGAGGAAAAAATGGAAGAACAGAAAATTAGAGAAGAAGAGGAGACAAAGAAGAAAAGGCAAGAAGAACTTCAGCAACAGGAGTGGGAACAGAAGCTCGGAGATCTGGAGACAAAAATCAAGTCAGAATCTGAGAAAAAGCAAATGACTGACAAGGAGCTGGAGGAGAGCAGAGAGGAGATGAGAGAGCAACAAGAAAAGTGGCAACAAGAGCGAAAAGACTGGTGGGAGAAACGATATCAGGAAGACGAACAAAGACGTCAGGAGGAGCAGGAAAAACTGAAGAAGCTCCAGGAAGAATACGAACAGGAGAGACAGAGATATGAAAACCAAAGACGAGAACAAGACCGAATCAAACGAGAGCAAGAGGCGAGAGAGAGGAAAGAACTGGAGGAAAAGTATAAGAAAGTAATGGAAATCATGAGGAAGAAATACGAAGAGGACGCCAGAAGACAAGCTGAAGAGTTCAATGAGTTCAGGCAGAAATACACCAATGATTTCACAGCTCTGGTCGAAAAACACATGGAGGAGCTGGAAGAGGTGAAGCGAAAACACCAGAGACAAATGCAGGAACGAGAAGAGAGAAACCGTAAAGAAAGCGAACTGTTCCAGAATCTGTCAGAGCACAAAGAAAAACAGCTCAAAGAGGAAACTGAGAACCTCAGAAAGAAGCATGAAGAGGAAGTAAATAACCTCAAACAGAAGTACAAAGACAAATGTATCATCCTGTGATACCCACCGTCTGAACTGATCATTTCAATGCTAACATCATTTAAACACCGTCAGTGAAAGTTCACCTCTCCATAATATCTGAACTATAAACCACACAGTTCACGTATTGTGTCCTAAACTGCTGCATCCTTAAGTAGATGCTTCTTACCCACTGCCTCCCTGATGTTGTCCCCATGATACGCATCTTTACTTCTCTAAATTAAACTGTTGTTTCATGAACACTGGAAGGCAGAAACACACTGGAGCATCCTGTCATCTTAAAATGAAGAGCTAACTGGACAAAGAATTTAAAAACTGCTCCAATATTTAAATTTGTGCAAATGTCATGAACAGGTGGAGCCGAACTTCTGCATTTTCATACAATCCTACGTCCATCCTCTCTTCCATAATCTGCTTCATGGGTGGTTGATGTTAAGCTACTTTCAATATGTTATTTTTTATATGTGTGGGTTTGCAGGTGAGATTCTGTAAATAGAAATAGAATATTACTGATTTTCTCAATTACAGCACCATGGCCTCACAGCTAGGAGGTCCTGGTCTGAATCTGGTTCTGTGTGGAGTTTGCATGTTCTCCCAGCTGCGTTTTTACCTGGTTCTCCGGCTTCCTCCCACAGTCCAAAGACACGCTGAGGTTAATTAATGATTCTGGTTGTCTGTCTGTCTCTCTCTGGCCCCGTGATGGACTGCTACCTGTCCAGGTGAACCCAGCCTTCACCCTGAGTCCGCTGAGACTCCATCCTCCGTTACCCTACAGAACATTAAGCAGTATAAAGATGTTAATGGATTGATTGTTTTTTAAACTTTTTCCAATAATCTTTTTCCACCATGTGAGAAATGTAATTCAGACATTGAGAAACATGGTTGAATGTTTCTACTACTCAAAATAAAAGATAAAAGATGTATTTTTGCATTTTCTGTGACCCAAAACATCCATGAATCATTTCTAAGATGTGTTTCCATCACCTAACAAATGAATCCTGTCAGATCTGTACAGCACCCAGCCTTCCAGCCTGATGACCATGATCAACCAACATGTACAAACGTCTTTCTGAAAAAATGCATCCAGACTAAACCTCCATCTAAATGCCATTTTTTTCTTTCACAAAGAATTCTTTAAGTACAAGGTTTCCTGATCCTAAATCAGGGCACTGGTTCTCCTTAAATGTAGACCACATCAACATGTAGCACAGTTTTTCACACACCTCCCACAGACACAGTTGTATGTTCTGTGACTGTTAAAAGTAAAATTATCTGACCAGCAACGAGACGCTGAGCCTCAGAAAAGAAATCAGAAATCAGTGACCAAGGCTGAAATCTAGTTAATGGCTGTGCTCTAAAGCCAACCCTGGTACACAACAAAACCTCTGAGTTCTGCTAACAGCGGGTGTCATCACAGAGGTTACTAATAAACTACACACAATGTATAATCAACCTGAACAACACCTGAGGGATGAAAGACACGTACTGTACAGCCTCAAACAGGTCAAGGTTTTCATTACTGTTCAAACTACACATAGCATCATCCTCGCTGCTCGTCTTCAGCCTGCATTTGATTGTTTCAAAGTGTCCCAGACATCCCATTCATTCACTGGCAGGACTGGTTTCAGGACTGATGCCCCCTTTGAAGAAAGTTAAGTGCAGCCCCTCCTAAAGCAGGACTCTACCATGTCCCAAAGCATCACTGAGCTGTCTGATGGTTTAAAGACTCTTGTAACTGAGTGGTGTACTACAGAGGTTAGATTAACATGTTACCAGGTATGTTAAACTTCAAATTAAAGTTGATAGGGTCATGAAGGTGGCTCTGTTTTAACCACCTAGATCACCATGGTAACTGATGCTGCACAGGCAACCTGCTCTGGTCCAGGTTCTGTTCAGAGTTTAGGATTTAAGTCAGCTCTAAGAAGAGTCTCCCTTTAACAGATTCCTTTCCTGATGATTTTCTCCGAGTGATTCAGATTCTCAGCTGAGGTTTAATCTGTGAACCTATTAAGTTGTACGTGAATAATTCCACTGCATGAAGCTGTGTAGTTACAGCTGGATAACTCTGCACTGTGTTGCCAGAAATGTCCCAAGCACATTTTACACTGCTGGAAAGCAGCTCATAAAAACAGACTAAAGCACTGATCAGTCGACCGGTATTTATCACAGAGAATATTTACGTCAATACAGTTCCATCCGTTCATGTTTTTGACTTAATTAAGTCTTGCAAATGTTAAGTACGAACTAACAGATGCAGAAATTTGTTTAATGCAAAAGGTAAAGGTCAACAGTCCGTGTAGGCAACTCTTAAATACTTGCCATTTTAGACTCCACAAGCTAAAACAGAAAAACCAGCAAAAAGAGAATCAGACATACTAGATAAAGAATTCAGTTTGTAATGTATGCAGCTCTGGTTCTGGACTGAGTTAGGCTTTGTTTGTCTGATATTTTTCTTCTTGTGCTTGACTCCTCTGGGCATTTGTGTTTTTTAGATTGCATTTAAAAAGTATTTGTTAATTATATTTAAAGGGACCTTCACTAAGACAGATCCACCTCAGTTACTGTTGCGTATCCAGTTCATCTTTAATCTGGGGGATTTAAGGGGTTTTCATCAATATTGAGGAGATACTCCAAAGAGCAATAATGGTGCTGAACTGTCAGAGAAGCTAAAGAAGACAGAAAGAACTACAGTCCATATCAAAGAACTACAACCACAATATAATCAGTATTTTGTGATTGAAGACAACATTAAAATGGAGAGAAAAGCTCATTAATGGCTGTAATTAACAATTATTTTCACTCTTAATTAATCTGTTGATTATTCATCTAATTAAACAGTAATTAGTTTAGTCTATACAATGTCAGAAGATGATGAAAATGTAAAATATTGCTTTTCAAAGTGCAAGATAACAAAACTCAAAGAAAGTCGGTTTACTGTCATACAGGAGGAAAAAAACTCAGAAAATACTGATTTTAAAGAAACTACAGTGAAAGAAGTTAGGCTTTTCTATTTTCAAATTACTTAAATTGATTAATCAATTATCAGTTCAGCTGGTAATCTATCAATAGTTACTTAATAGATTATCAAGTAACTATTGATAGTTACCTGGTCATCTATCAATAATTACTTATCAACTATTAAATTAGTTTTTGTAGTCCCAAGCATCAGGCAGCGTATGACTTTACTGAAGAGCAGAACAAACAAAGGCAGAACAATCAATCATGTTTAACAGCAGATTAAATCAGTATGTTGTTTGATTGTAAGCTAATGTTTAGCTTTGACTCCCTGTAGCTTCCAACGGCTAATATGTGTTTAGTTCACTGATAATAAAACTAAATTATTTGTTAAAAGATTTTTGCTCCCACATGCAGAGTTTGATCCATAGATTTAATCTCATGTTACATAAGTCAGTTATAATTATTAAATATTAATATTCAGCGTCTTTGTCTGCTAACGGCCGTGAGCTAAGCTAGCTAGCGGTAGCTAGCTTTAGCTAGCGTCTTACCTCGGAGCAAATGGAGGAGTTTCTGTGGTTCTCTGATGGATTCAGCGGTGACTGAGCTCTTCCACACTGTTCCATCCACATCCCACATCTCTGCTGTGGAACTTCCAGCTGCAGGAAAACACTCAAATACGACTCTTTCCTCTGAACTCGGAGGATTTCTGCTGCACCGCTTCACCTCTGACCTCCGACAGACCTCCCGCCAAGTGACGGTTGCTGAGCTGTGATTGGACAGCGGCCGTTGGAGGGCGGGGCTTAGAGAAGGACCAAAACAAAGATGGAGGCAGGAGAAGAAGGAAGATTCTGTGGCAGACAGCAGACTGGAGGAGATCTATGTAATGCAAATAAATATGTTTATACATTATTGTATATAACTGAACCAACAGCAGCTCCCTCACTACAATATAATGAAAAAAAAATCATCAAACACAAAATGTCTTGAGAAGACTTTCTACTTTTCTACAGACACTCAAAATGGGACACCACGTATTTTGGTATAACTAAATTAAAGAAGACAAGTGATGTCAGCATTTTAGTATGACCAAGAAGGCACATCATTACAATTAGGTCAAGAAGACATCGTACAAAATCGAGCAATACACAAAGCAAACATAAAACTCATTAGAACAGCCAGGGAGTTAAGGGGATTGAGATGCACAAATAGAATGAAATAAAATCCAGCTCAAGAGTAACCATTGCATTTTTCAGGTACACATCTTTCTTCTAATGATTTCAGACATTCAAAAATAATAGAAAAGTTGTCCAAAATCACAAAAAAATCCAGTGTGACAAAAAAATGTTCAGAAAGATAAATATATGCATGTCAATGGCTCCACATTTGTTCAAAATTATGGGATGAATTTTGTGCCAGTAGGAGGAGAATTTCATTTCTTTATATCTGAATATGAATCATTCAGTTTGAACCTGAACTGAATCTGTTGGTTTGAATATATTGCTTTTACATTCTAAACCTGAATGGTCTAACTCGAAATTGAATCTGTTGGTTTGAATGTGTATCTATGTTTTTTAAGCTTATCTATGGAGGCAAATCGGACTCATCAGATTTTGAATTTTAAAAGCAGCTGACTTTCTAACTTTGAATATTTTTGGTTTTTGCATTGAAATGTGTCTGAATTTTTCTGTCTACGGGTCATCAGAATGACAATAACTTAATTTCAGTTTTTTGGTTTTCAGCTTCTTACAAATTCAGAGTCAGAATTTCTGAAAAAGACAAAATAAAATAAAAATTCTGTGTTGAAAATTCGCCCTCAAAACATCCGCAGCTCACATCCGGGTCCTTAAACAATCAATCCTGGCTTAAGTCGAGCCAACGCTCAGCCAATCACGTTACACTCCTCTGGTCATGTGACGCCGACGGTTGACGACACAGGAAGCCGTTCAGCCATAGCAACCAACGGTAACGACGATGCCTCGGTGAGCATTTTAACTCTTTACTCGCCTTCTGTGTCGCTGGTTTTTGTGAGAGTCAATAGTTTTATTTAGTTTTATTAAACCCAGGACTCCTGCAGGCTGCTGCTTCCAGATGGATTCTGGTTCATTTTCTGAATTAATTCAGTAAATATCAGGCGTGTACTGAGTTTTGTTGCTGAACCACTCAAACATAGAACAGATGAATTAGATCAGGACATCACTGGTGACCCAACTTACATGGACAGAGGCCTCCTCCAGCTCACCCACTCTACATATATCCAAATATAACAGAGAAAAATATTGATGTGGGCATATGTTTCATTGTTAGACCTCACTTTATAGGCTGGGAAACAGCGCAAACTGTTACCTGTTACACTTGTTCAATTCATGAACTGACTGAAGAGATGCTTGAAGGTGAACTCTGTAGATACTCATGTTCTCACACTTTAACTTTCCAGCTGTGACTTTACTCATCAAAATGATGTTTGCTACTTTAAACGTTGATCTAAACCAGTGCATTGTTTTTTATTTTGCAGCCGTCGACCAGCTGCACAGATCTCCACCACACCTGAGGGCTCAGGTAGTGGTGTTGATGTTTCCACTGACTTCAACACAACACAGCGTCAGTCACCAGTGGAGCTGATGGAGGGGGAGGAGCACATCCCCACCTGTATGCAGAGACCCCAGTCTACCTCAGACAGCAGCATCTGTGAGGCTCCATGGACGTGTTTCTGATGCTGCGATGCTTTACAAGTCAGACTTGGATAAAACTGAGGCTGTCAGGATGTCCCAGTAACTGTCTTAGAAACCTCCAGCTGATCCAAAATGCTGCAGCCAGAGTTCTGACAGGAACCAGAACCAGAGATCAGGTTTCTCCTGGATTAGCTTCTCTTCAATGGCTGCCTGTAAAATCCAGGATAGAATTTACAATCCTGCTCTTAACCTATAAAACTGTTAATGACCAAGCTACATCTTATCTTAAAGACCTTATTGTACCTTATCATCCTAACAGAGCTCTTCGCTCTGAGACTGCAGGTTTACTTTTGGTTCCAGAGCCTTCAGTTATCAGCTCCCAGTTTGGGTTCAGGAGGCAGACACTCTCTCTAGTTTAAGATGAGGATGAAAACTTTCTTATTTGATAAATCTGATAGTTAGGGCTGCTAAGGATCACCGGAGCTGTCCCTTAGTTATGCTGCCATAGGTTTAGACTGCTGGGGGATTCCCAAGATGCACTGGGCTCCTCTCCTCTCCTCTCTTTACTGTCTCATACACTATATTACCAAAAGTATTTGCTCACCTGCCTTGACTCACATATGAACTTAAGTCCATCCCATTCCTAACCCATAGGGTTCAATATGATGTCGGTCCACCTTTTGCAGCTATTACAGCTTCAACTCTTCTGGGAAGGTTTTCCACAAGGTTGAGGAGTGTGTTCATGGGAATATTTGACCATTCTTCCAGAAGAGCATTGGTGAGGTCACACACTGAAGTTGGACCAGAAGGCCTGGCTCTCAGTCTCTGCTCTAATTCATCCCAAAGGTGTTCTATCAGGTTCAGGTCAGGACTCTGTGCAGGCCAGTCCAGTTCCTCCACACCAGACTCTGTCATCCATGTCTGTATGGACCTTGCTTTGTGCTCTGGTGCACAGTCATGTTGGAAGAGGAAGGGGCTCCAAACTGTTCCCACAAGGTCGGGAGCAAAGAATTGTCCAAAATGTTTTGGTATCCTGAAGCATTCAAAATTCCTTTCACTGGAACTAAGGGGCCAAGCCCGACTCCTGAAAAACAAGCCCACACCATAATTCCTCCTCCACCAAATTTCACACTTGGCACAATGCAGTCCCAAATGTACCGTTGTCCTGGCAACCTCCAAACCCAGACTGGTCCATCAGATTTCCAGATGGAAAAGCGTGATTCATCACTCCAGAGAACACGTCTCCACTGCTCTATAGTCCAGTGGCTGCGTGCTTTACACCACTGCATCCGGCGCTTGGCATTGCACTTGGTGATGTACGGCTTGGATGCAGCTGCTCTGCCATGGAAACCCATTAATGAAGCTCTCTGTACTGTACTTGGGCTAATCTGAAGGCCACATGAAGTTTGGAGCTCTGCAGCAATTGACTGTGCAGGAAGTGGACGACCTCTTTGCACTATGTGCCTCAGCATCCGCTGACTCCTCTCCGTCAGTTTACGTGGCCGAGTTGCTGTTGTTCCCAAACTCTTCCATTTTCTTATAATAAAGCTGACAGTTGACTGTGGAATATTTAGGAGCGAGGAAATTTCACCACTGGATTTGTTGCACAGGTGGCATCCTATGACAGTTCCACGCTGGAATCCACTGAGCTCCTGAGAGCGACACATTCTTTTACAAATGTTTGTCAAAACAGTCTGCATGCCTAGGTGCTGGATTTTATACACCTGTGGCCAGGCCAGGTGATTAGGGCACCTGATTCTGATCATTTGGATGGGTGAGCAAATACTTTTGGTAATATAGTGTATATCACCATTACATATGACTAACCTAACCATCTTCACCTAAAGATAAAACGTCTCATTACACCAGTGAAGATCCAATTAACTGGATTTTAAGATGCTGGTAGAGTACAGGAAGCCGAGTGTTCACTTCGGTGCTAAACTGAACTCTGACGTCCTGGACAAGAAGAACCAAAGCCGCCTCCATCTGCTGAGGAGCCTGAGGTCCTTTGGAGGGAGCAGGACACGGTTGAAGAGCTTCCATCACTCTGTGTTTTACTCCTGTTTGGTTCAGTTTAAATGAACTCAGGCGGTTGATTTTTAGGTCACCACAGGATGTGATTGTAGAAATGTGCTTTTAATTTAAATTACATCTCCTAAAACAGCTCACATTAGCAGGTATTTACGTATTTTTCTGTTCTGTCTGGGCTGGCAGAGATTTATTACAAAATACTAAACTCAAGGGGAAAATCCCCGAGCTGACTCAGCAAACCCAAGGAATAAACGTTATCTAACGTGACAAAGGGCCGGACCGTGTGACTAAGAGGGGGAATTACAAACACAAGCGGGACTAAGACTGCGATAGGTTTCAAGGATGAAGCTGTTTGTAGCAGCGCCTTTTAAAAAACACAGGAGGACAGAGGAGCAGCTGGAGCAGGGAGGGAGGACCCGGGCCTCATGTCTCCAACCCCGACTATAAGCAGGCCTCACTCCTGGGTGGAGTAGAGGGAGATGGAGAGAGGGCTGGACAGGCTGAGGGAGGCCCTGATGGAGGATTATTATTATTAATAATAATAATAATTGATTACCCTCTGACAGCTAAACCACATTCTCAGCTCCATTCATTTGTCTGTATCACATTATAAAAATGTTTCTAACCAGCATATTCGTACCATTCATTTTTCGTGTGTGTGTGTGTGTGTGTGTGTGTGTGTGTGTGTGTGTGTTTAAGCACTGCCCAAATTTTATGATCCAAGAAATGAATCCACAGTTTTTGATGGGTTTGTTTCAGATTTCTCGTCCAGAACAACAGATTCCAAATGCCACTTACCATGCCACCTGTGTGTCTGAGGTCTGCTTTCTACTTCTTTTTAACGCCGTTTGACTCTGGACTTTTGAGATGACTAAACTTTAATTTCATTTTGCCTCCGTGGCTCTGGATCTGACTTCTGACTGTCTGGAGAGCCGTCCGAGGTGGGGTGGGGGGGCCACCTCTGCCTGAGAGACTGTACGGTCGTCCCTCATCATATCACGGTTCACAGGAAGACACACCTGCTGATCGAAGTGTTCGATGTCCACTGAGTCGGTTAAGAAGATGGACGGCTCACATGTGAACAGCTATTAATGAGGCCGACACTAGAGGCCACATAAGACGGAGAACAGGAAATTAAAGTATTAGTGAGAACGTATTTTGCGTAAAAGTTATAATCCGGCGAAAAACAAAGACGTTTGAGCAAATCAGCTACGTGCTCAAGGATTTGTTTTCCATGCTTGCTGAATAGACATAAGCGAGTATTAACACTATGCCTCCTCAGTTTTCCCGCTCTCAGTGCGCCACTGAAGAACATCAGGGGGAGGAGAGGCATGAAGTTTTCATCAGTGTTAAGAGACTTTAGTCCTGTTGTAAAATTAAATTTCCTACATCAAATTAAATAATTCAGTGTCTTTTCATCTGTAGAATTAATGGATGGATGTTTGAGGACCAACAGCAGGTATGCATGTAGAATGCAGGCTAATGTATTTTAGTAATGTTAATATTAAAACTACTGACGTTACACTTGCCGCTGGTCGTTGTCAGGCGGACTAAACCATTTTGCGCCTCCAAGAGGGCGTCCCCAGAAAGTCCAGTATGTTGGGAGGACTGTGACATAAAGTTCATTCTCTCAGTTGATGTTATCAGTATATTTGAAATAAATTATGGCATCAATTGATTGGAGGGCCCAATTCATTTAAAATAAAAACATCAAAAGAATCAGGACTTCCATGGGCCCCTCTCCCTCCTTGGGCCCTGGGTAGTCAGGTCCACTTTCCCCCCACTACCACGTCCATGATTCAGTGGCGCCTCCAGAAATGTTTCATGGGGGTGGCCAGACGGGGCCACTTAAAATCTTGGGGTGTTACACTAAAACTAAAAGCCGTAATTCCAGTATTTTATTATACTGTTGTCATAAACAGGCCAGTAGAAAACTATCAGAAAGACTTAAGGAAACGCCTACTTATATACTTTGGTTTATTGTGTTCTATTTAATGTTATTAATGATCTAATGTGCATAGACTAATAACAGTACAGTTAACATTTTGAGTTCCATTTTGAGTTGTGTTTTATTGTATCATGAATATATTAGGCATATGGTGTCCTCTGGCAGTCTTTACTCTGAGAGTATTCCAGCCATTTATGTTTGCTGTATCAGCCTTTAGAAAAGTTTTTCTATTTTCTGTCCCCTTGATATGGACGAGGGAAGATCTGAAGTCGTGGCTGCTTGGGCTGCTCTGCTCTTGACTGGGAGATATCTGTGATGAAACAAGAGGCAAAATCAGTTATTCTGCCCTTAAAATAATAATAATAGTGTAATAATAATAATACTTAGCCCCTCTCCTTAGTAATTATCAGTTACAGCTGTAATAATGGCCTGTAGGCATTTCTAGTCAGATTAAATAACTGAACTACCAATAAACATGAATCAAAAAGCTTTCAGTGATTATGTCATGATTTGTAATTAAATGTAAACACACTAAACAAAACATACATTTCTCCAGATGACGTTACTATCTGGGCGAGCCGTCAGTTTCATTATTAGGGCCACACAGTCCAAACTTCACCTGCTTCTCTTCTGTGACCACTGCTGGTGCTTCCTGTCCCTGGTCTGCTGCTGTCTCATGTCCTTCCTCCTCACTGTGCTCTACTGATGCTGCTGTGTCTGTCCTCCATCATCCATCGTCATCATCATCCTCCTCCATCAATCATCATCATCCTCCATCATCCTCCATCATCCATCGTCATCATCATCCTCCTCCATCAATCATCATCATCCTCCATCATCCTCCATCATCCATCATCATCATCATCATCCTCCTCCATCAATCATCATCATCATCATCATCATCCTCCATCATCCTCCATCATCCATCATCATCATCATCCTCCTCCATCATCATCATCATCATCATCATCCTCCTCCTCCATCATTATTATCATCATCATCATCATCAACTTCATCCTTCATCATCCTCCTCCTCCATAATCATCATCATCCTTTATCCTCCATCATCCTCCTCCATCATCATCATCATCATCCTCCATCATCATCCTCATCATCCTCCATTATCATCATCATCCTCCTCCATCATCATCATGATCCTCAATCATCATCATCATCATCATCATGATCCTCCTCCATCATCATCATCATCATCCTCCATCATCATCATGATCCTCCTCCATCATCATCATCATCATCATCCTCCATCATCATCATCATCCTCCATCATCATCATGATCCTCCTCCATCATCATCATCATCATCATCATCATCATCAACTTCATCCTTCATCATCATCATGATCCTCCTCCATCATCATCATCATCCTCCATCATCATCATCATCCTCCATCATCATCATCATCCTCCTCCATCATCATCATCATCATCATCATCATCAACTTCATCCTTCATCATCCTCCTCCTCCATAATCATCATCATCATCCTCCATAATCATCCTCATCATCCTCCATTATCATCATCATCATCCTCCATTATCATCATCATCATCCTCATCATCATCATCATCCCCCCTCCTCCATCCTCCTCCATCAATCATCATCATCATCATCATCATCCTCCATCATCATCATCATCCCCCCTCCTCCATCCTCCTCCATCAATCATCATCATCATCATCATCATCCTCCATTATCATCATCATCATCCTCCATTATCATCATCATCATCCTCATCATCATCATCATCCCCCCTCCTCCATCCTCCTCCATCAATCATCATCATCATCATCATCATCCTCCATCATCATCATCATCATCATCCATCCTCCTCCATCAATCATCATCATCATCATCATCATCATCATCATCATCCTCCATCATCATCATCATCATCATCATCATCCTCCATCATCATCATCATCATCATCCATCCTCCTCCATCAATCATCATCATCATCATCATCATCATCATCCTCCTCCATCATCATCATCATCATCATCATCATCCTCCCTCCCCCTCCATCCTCCTCCTCCTCCTCCTCCTCCTCCTCATCATCATCATCCTCCCTCCTCATCCTCCTCCTCTTCCTCATCCTTCTCCTTCTCCTTCTCCTCCTCCTCCATCCTCCTCCATCAATCATCATCATCATCATCCTCCATCATCATCATCATCATCATCCTCCCTTCTCCTCCTCCTCCTCCTCCTCATCCTCCTCATCCTTCTCCTTCTCCTCCATCCTCCTCCTCCTCCATCATCATTCATCTTCCTCCTCCTCCTCCTCCCTCCTCCTCCTCCTCCTCACTAAGCCTCTGTTGCTCCCATCTCATCTCTTTCTCTCCTCCTTCTCTAATTTTCTTCCTAAAATAAAAAGAGATGTCTGTAAATTTTCTCTTCATCGTCTGAAGATTGACATAACATACAAGCAGCAGCTAATGACGTCAGCTACGTTACTCAGTTATACACGTCAGAAACACATCAAGAAGCTGCTGTAACAGTTCACTGTAACCATTCAGCACTTGAAAAGCAAATGTCACGACGCATACTTCCCCCTCTACTTTTACTAAACAATATTTTGATATTTATTTATTTACCGCTGTCGGAGCGCCAACAGCGGCCATGAGGGAGGGGGGGGAGGGAGGGGCTACTGTGAGTGTCTCGCTGTGCATTCTGGATGAAATGCATAACTGACGCTACAACAGTCAATACTGGCCAGTGGGGTGGCCAGCAAATTTATAGGGGGGGCCGTGGCCACCCCTGTACACCCCCAGGTGGCGCTATTGCTGTGATTAAAACTGTCAAGTCAACCCCATCCATCCCTGTTTGTGAGGCGTATTCAGATAAATCACGTGGTTCCATAAAACAGTCCTGCATTCCGGGGTGTCCTCAGCAAGTTTAGTCATTCTTCAGTTATTCTGTGGATCTGACGGTTCAGTTCAACTGCATCACAAACTACAGCTGTCAGAAAACCATGCCTCGAAAACATTAAATCAATACTACATAATGATCTTCCAAGGCTCAAAATATATACATCTTAATTGTCTTTATATTAAAACGTGAAGAAGCAGGGATGTGCTATTTTATTTTATTCCATTTCCTCGTTTTTTACGGTAAAAACAATCCGAGTAGAGGAGCTGAGGTGGTGACGTCATCAAGTAGGCTGCTGTTTCCATTGCACATCAACCAAGTGTTGACCCCCCTGACCCTACAGGCCAAGAACTACACCAGACAGAGGACCAGGAGTTAAAGGAGACAGACGCTAATATTTATTATTCACAGTGGACATCATAAAATCACCATCCTGTTCATCCAAAGGGTTCTGATTATTCATACCATTAATGCCTTTTGCACATGAGCCCGATAAACCGAGGCTGAAACCACCGCAGTCAGTTCACTCGTGTTAACAACCATCACACATAAGTCGGGTCTCAGTACCACGAGGGATTAGGGTTTGACAATTTTACTACCCAGGATCGAACGGGGAAGCGAATAAACCAACAAAACAAGAAACAAGAATATGAGAAGTTAGTCCGCTCTCACACGATGCACCCCAGGTCTGTTCATCGATGGGCCTGGAGGCCGAGCAGACGAACAAATCGTCTTCAACAAAACCAAAAAGGACAGCAGGAAACAGCTGCTGTAAAGCACAAACAATAAAAACACAATTAATAACTGAATCCATGATTACCTCTAATCTGGGCTGGCTGAAGGTTCAGGATCAAGCATTAGCTTCTCTGTTATTATTTACATGGAAAATATTAAAACTCAGAAATCCACAATTTTTATTCAGCCCATTTAAAAAAGCACAACCACAAGGCTCGCATCAGAAGGACGGTTTTCACCTCCAAAAGCAGATACTAGTTTACTTCAGAACACTTTTGTATACAGAGCAATGAAAGAACGGAACGTTTGGCCATTAAAACGGATCAAAATAGAACAGAAGTCTGTTTTTAAAGGAACTGAAGCTATTTATTGGTGTCAGCTGTTTATAAATGGAATTTACCGCCTTTATACTGCAGTTGACAGATTCTGAGGATGTACTGATATGACTTGTATTTATTATTATTTTTTATGTGTCATTTTTATTGTAATATTATTGTATTTTATCTCTCTAATGGATAATTTTGATTTGTATGATTTTTAAGAAGGACCCCAGGAAGATTAGCTGGCTGTAAAGCTCAGCTAATGGGGATCCTAATAAACTAAACTTATCCCAGATAAAACACGTTGACCTGCTACGCCTCCATCTCACGCAGCAGGAAATCAGCCTCTTCATTAAACCGTGTGGCCACACTGTAATACCAGAGGCGGCTGTTACAAAAGCACGACTTCTTTTTTGTGGATGAGCAACCCTTTAAAAACATCCAGCAAACATCTCACCACCATCACAGCTGAAACTTCGTGTCCCTCTCCTGACTCCCTTTATCGCTGTCTGCCAATCAGAGGCAGACAGCGGAGGACCTCTAGGTGCCACTGGTGACAGGAAAAAGTATGTTTTTGTTTGT